>OX420948.1:23023176-23623176 GCA_949091785.1 Polymixis lichenea | reverse complement strand
AAAATATGTAAGAGCTTGTTGAATTTGTGCATTTTTCTTTTCTTAGTATTTATATTCCATTTAATGTAAATTACAAAAAAAAAAACGAATTATGCTTTTTTTCTTATAGAATGCATGTATTTTTTTTAGTTTAATTTTTTAAATTAATTAATTTAAAAAATCAAAATCAAAATTATTCTAATTAAACCCTATTTATGCAAGTATATATGTGCAAAATTACAGCTCATTTAGTTTTGGAACAACTGAGATACGGTATTTTGAGACGAAACATAATTTTCCCATAGTGCGTCGGCTTGTAGGAATTATTCCCTGAGACTGCATATCTCGCGATTGTGGAGGGTTTTAACTTTTAAAAAGCTTCAACCTCCACACTTTCGCGGGATATACAGTCTCATTATCGAAGACCATGGGTGATGCATTCGATATGCAGTCAACAGCGTACGGATCCTCCTATCCAGGGCGTCGAGTTTAGTCTCAGTCCATTTGAGTATGCCGAAAGAGTACATCAAAACCGGCATGACCCAACCGTTGAAGGCGCGCACCTTGTTTCCGCCTATAAAAGACTATTAAATACTTTCTACAGGCAGCCAAAGAAGCGCTCCTTCAACGATTGCTTCATGTCAGTAACATTGATGCCCAATACTTCCGACATCCCCAAATGCTTATAGGTTTCGGTTGCGGAGAGGGCACGAAGGTATACGGAATCCGAGAGTTGGGTTCCCACGGATTCCACAGTCTGCCCTCGCTTTACATGCATGACCGCACATTTGTCCACACCAAATTCCATCCTGATGGCGCTAGTGAAGGTTTCAGTTACTTTCAGTAGCTCCATCAGTTGCAAATTGTTGTTGGCAAAGAGATTTAGGTCATCCATGTAGAGGAGGTAAGATATAACCTGACCGCGTCTCCTCAGCCGATACCTGAATCCTCCAGCAGTGTACTTAGAGGATTCAGGGCTAGGCAGAACCAAAGCGGACTCAAACTGGCGCCCTGAAATATGCCTCTTATTATTATTATAGTCACTAATTTGTGAGGGAAACAGAGATCATGCAAAATTAAGAACATTTCTAAAAAGTCATTGTGACTGTCTGTCATCCATTTAATGGCGGAATGTAATCATTATTTTAAAATCATCACAGGATTTCTCGGGCCTTAGAAAATACATTAAGTCTCAACTTTATGATCTGACAACTCGACCCTAATAAATAAACCTGTTCCTTTAAAATTCTAAAACAATTTTGGAACTCCTTAGAAACCCATTAGGGCACTTATGCCAGTTAATAACAATTGAACGCAATAAATTACGTCACTCAAGAATGCAATAATTCTTACAAATTCTAAGCAGCGGACGGATTAGCCGCATCTGGATACCATAACTTGAGCCCAGCGTACCCTTAGAAACCATTAAAAATTTTGCCAAAAAAACCAGCGATAAAACTATTCTGGGAAAGCGACGCTGGGTCAAGGAGTGGTGATTTTGAAGATGGAGAGAGGATTTAGAAATGAAGGCAGTTAGTTTTAGAGCACGATAGGAGGTGGTCGAATTAGGCTAGGCTTGGAGAAGTGAGAACTTAGTCGTGAGCAATGAGACTATGTCTCTGAGAGAGTGTTATAGAATTCATAAAGTGCTTGATAGGTGTATAGGTTTAGACTAGGCTATATTAGTTAGTAGTATTTTTTTTTTAATTATTAATCCTTTATTTCAGGCATTAGCTTTCAGTTAGCACCCATAAAATTAAAATTGAAAACTTACCCTAAAACTTATCCAAAAACAAAACAAAAGATAAACTAAACAAACGAACATAAAAACAAAGTAAAGAAAAATAACAATAAAACAACCCACCATTTCACACCAAGGAAGCCAAAACAAATGTACCCCGTAACAATGGTGAGTACATTTATTTTGTCTCCCTCAGTAAATGCTCAGTATGAAAAACAGCTTTGACGATATTATTTTGACTTGCCACCACACGCGAAAAGTCACAGACTATTAGCGCAAAGAAGTCGGTTACTCTATTCTCAGCAAACATTTCAGTCGCACTACGCGAATCTCAGAGAGAGTTTGGTAACAGTCGGTTTTAGACCACTAAAGGGTGCGGACGGAATATTATAGGCTAGTTAAGTTAGGAGACTTGGTTTTGACCAAGTCTTCTGTGGCTGTCGCCAAGAGGCCATGTCATGTCCAAGTGGGCTGTCGTAGAAGAGCGATTATTATTGAAAAGTTAAACGTAGTTGGGTTGAAGCCCAAATTAGACTAAAATAGTATCTACGTAGAGTGTGTGTATGGTTGTTTGGTGCGATTGGGTGAGTCTTTCATTTGAATAGGCTGATAGAGTTATTAAAGCTCTTATAACTAATTAGACAAAGACGTGTTGCTGGGGAGTTTGTTGCGCCACTTCTTCTCCCCAGCTCAACCACTAGGAAAAGGTGAAGGGTGGGCTCTTTGGTGCTGTCTATAGACCTTCAAGAGAGTTGATCCACAACTCTATTAAATAATCATTCTGGGTTTTGATTCTCTACCTTTATCTACTTAGTAAAAATTCTAGAATTTTACTTTTCTTGCTTCGACCAATACTAGAGCTTTTAGAGAGATTATTCTACGTCTCTTAAATAATTATTCTTGAAACTGGATTTTCAACTCTATTATTAGTCATCCGTGACTATTATATTCTTGATCTCAGATCGATATTTCGGTCAGATTGACATGAACACGTGTCTTACAGATACGCTTGTTGTGCAACAGGTGAACTTCCAGGGGTTTTGGTGACCACATCTATCTCATATTCAGTCCAAGGACCGATAGAGACCATGTCTTCAAAAAGAGCATGATGACGACGATTTGCCGCAAGAACTAGCCGCTACGTTGTTAGACAAGGCCGGTCCACGGTTGCCGCAGGGAAAGCCGCTTCGTCACGTTTATCAGTTCGAGAGAACTGCTAGGGACCATGTCTCGAAAGAGCATGACGACGTGAAGTAGCTGAAAAGCAGCTTGCTTCACTTTATGAAGTGTTGCTCTGAGTACTCTAGAGTGTTGACGTGAGATATCGTGTGAGTAGCGATTTACCAGATATCTGATACGCTAGCGTATGGGTTTTTTTTTTTTTTTTTTTTTTTTTTTTCTTTTTTTTTTTTCTGGGTGGGAAATCATCAAATAACTTCTCCCGCTCTGGGTGGAGCGGGAGGGCGTGTCAGACTTTTACTGACTAAAACCCACCCGTGTTCCCTCAGTTGCCTGTGTGCCAGGGGCGGCGGTATCTCTTTCGAACAACCCGCACCCCCGGCAGGCATCGGCCCTTGCGGGCCCCTCTGTTGCTGCTGACATCTCTTTGAGGCGCGCGTGGAACACAACGCGCCGTCGACCCGGGCTTGGTCCTTACCGGACAGCGAGGTACCCATTACTCGCCATCCGCAAGCCCGTGCCTACGGTGGCCGGGAATCAGCCTGGGATTCCCGACGCCCAGGGCGTCTCCTGCGAAGGCCACGGCTGTGAGGGCGCATGTACTGCATCTCCCTCACGTGCGCCGCCTCCCTCTTTGCGAGCATAACTGCTTCGCTGAAGGAGGCGACTGCCAGCCATGCCCTCTCGCTCCGTACCATGGCCTGGACCAGGGTCGGACGCGAGAGATCGCCGCCGCCGATCACCTCCACGAGGACACGGCGTTGCTCCGCCCAAGCTGGGCAGACCTCCACCGTATGCTCCACCGTGTCCTCTGGGCGATCTTCGCAATGGAAACACCCGGGCGTTTCCTCCCGCCCTATCCGAAACAGGAACCTCCCGAAACAGCCATGTCCGGTGAGGACCTGTGTCAGGCGGAAGGTGAGGGCGCCATGCCGCCTCTCAAACCACTCCTCAAAGAGGGGACTTACCGCCGCAATCGCGGCGTGCCCATAGCGTATGGGTTACTCGTACATTATGGAAATATAAATACTTTGAGTATCTCTGATATTTAGCTTTCTAAAACCAAATCCAATATGTTTCCATAAATATGAATTCTTAAGTCTAATTTAAGGCTATTCGGAATTCATTTAAATTATATCGGTGGGAGAGTGACCAGTTTGGTGACGAGCTCTACAGGGCCGTACGGGGAGGGGTACGGTCCTTCCCCCTTAGGGGGAACAGCCTTAAGAACTAATATTAACATAATCAGGAGAAACTAATTTTTTTATCGGCCTGGGGTAATTTAGGAACAGTCACATTATCATAGGGTTTGTTAGAAGCTGCTATATACATTAGAAAACGATAGGCTTTGGAGATGTGTTCTAAATTTAATAAGATTTTCCTCAGTAGCAGTATATCTCGTCTAAATGTTCTCCACGATTTTATTTGGCTAGTCTTATTAACTTTTATCTTCATTATTTGGGCTGTGTGGTCAGATAATCTGAAATCGGTTACTTCATGTTGGCAGTTTTGCTTATAATTATGAGTCAAAATAACAGCTCGTATTAATATCATATACTTAATCCCTGGGTAATAGATGTCGCTAGTAACAACATAAATGTGTGTAATGTAATTAGTATTTTAGAATTGCAACATTGTCTGCATTTTTGTCTGTCTGTCTGTCTGTTTGTTCCCGATAATCTCTGAAATGGCTGGACCGTTTTTGATGAGACTTTCACCGACAGGCAGCTGATGTAATAAGGAGTAACTTAGGCTTACTTACTTACTTTTATTTTAGAAAAAATCTTTTGATAAATATCTATACTAATATTATAAAGAGGAAACCTGCGTATTTTTGTGTGTTTGTTACGAATGAACTCAAAAAATACTGGGCCGATTTCAAAAATTCTTTCAACATTAGAAAGCTACATCTTTACTGAGTGAGACAGGCTATATAACATCACGTTGCAACTAATAGAAGCGGAGCAGCAATCAAATAATAAAAAAAAATCACGCGGACGAAGTCGCGGGCACAGCTAGTTTCAAATAAAAAATGAATCTGTAAAGTGTTACAATAGTGTTAACAGTGTTACAACAGTGTTACAATTTTAGATTTTGTAGATTTCTTAGCATTATTCAAGTTCACTTTAGATTTTCCTTTATTAATTCATTTGAATTTTCATACATCTTTCTTTTAATTTATTGGCAGTTTACACTGATGTGCTAGTCATGTGTGCACATAATTTAGATGTTACGTTTTATAGTTATTACACTAATAGTTGCTTTTGGTGTCCTTTTTCACTTTCATGCTCTATTCACTGTCTGTTGAGCACATTTAATATTTTAGAAATTTAATTTACAGGAGCACTATCAGATTCTTTGTTTACAACGCAGCGCCATCTAACTACTACTACCAACGGTCTGTTACTACCAACGCTTGCTCAATACTAACTAAATACATTCAAATCACTTGAGGCTATGATCTCGCCATCAGGTTAACATGACGCATATATTCCTAAATTCAAAACGTGGTTAATGTATACGAGAGCGTGATTACTTGAAAAATCAAAGAAAAACCACGTCACGAATAGAGCCGACGCTTCTCAATGCTAGTGTGCCTTTAAATTTGAATACTTCAGACGTCGGCGTCGGAGCAATCCTTTGGCGGCAGTACGTGAGCTGCGCTCTAATACATCCACTGTATGTTAGAGCGGCGCGAGCCTGTCATCGACGAGCAGCACATCCACCAGCTGGCAGCGAGCCGCGCGACCATTCACGTTATTGAAACATTGTGTACAACCCTTACAAAGCATCGCGGCTGTCACGTTACACACGTTACAAACCTACTAGATCACACTGGCTACCACAGCTGTTACACTCATTTGAGTTTTGCGATTATCAAGTTTACTGTCTGCAAAGCTGAAGGAATAGTTATGCTAAGCGCTCACTGCTAAATCTCACCGCACAATTTATATATTTAAACACATGATTTTACTCATTATAACAAACAACTTTCCCAAAGAAACGTTTTTTTTTTAATGTATCTACCTTATTGATCCCAGTTATATTACCCCAATAGAATATTGAGTACCTAACAAGAATAATACACCATCAGCTGCAAAATAATTTTATTACCTACAAACAAAAAAGATGAATCTGTGGCGATCCTTGACACAACTTACACAAAACATATATAGATATGTTACGGGCAACGTGATTAACTGGGCATTATTAATAAGGACCGGCCATTATTAATAATGCCCAAGAGCGTCAGGCAAAGTGATTAATTTATCACTTTGACCGGCCATTATTAATAACGCCCGACAGCCCGTGGGCCATGTAATAAGTTGGTGTTTGAGATAGCTTGAATTTATCACTTGGATCGGGCAGTATGAATAATTCCCTAAGTGTAGCCGGGCAAAGTGGAAAATTAGGCCGCGGCCGTGCCTTGCAACATGCGAGGGGCGCGTACGTGCAGGGGGAGGGCTTTGCAAGCACGCAGCAACGTATTAGTTCGCAGTAATACTTCGGAACGAGAATACGTGAGTGCATTGAGTACGTTTATCTCGCAAAATGGTGGCATCCATGGATATGATGGATATGAAAACACATTTTAACGAAGAAATTTATAAATTAAAATTAACGAAGAGTAAAAACACTCAGTTATTTTCTCGCGATGAGTATTATTAATTTTTAACCAAAGTGCAAGTGACAAAAGACATGATCGCAAGCAAAACTCCGGAGGAATATCAGCGATTGTCGAGGTATGACATAGTGAAGATTGGAACAGTTCAAAAATTAATAGTACTAGTGAAAAATTACAGAGCACCAATTCAATATTACTGTTATCTGGAAGAAACGTTTGATATTATTCACAAAACTCACATTTCTATCGGGCATGGAGGTAGAAATAGGATGATGAAAGAGCTCAAACCGAAGTACAAAAATATTACTTAAGAGTTTGTAGCGTTGTATTTGGCTTTGTGTGAACCATGTCAAAAAAATTAAGCGTTCCAAAAAAGGGCTAGTGGTTAAGCCTATAAAAAGTAGTGAATTTAACTCACGATGCCAAGTCGACTTAATCGACATGCAAACACAAGCAGACAAGGATTTTAAGTTCATAATGGTATATCAAGACCACCTCACCAAGTTTGTGATTCTCAGACCATTAAAAACAAAACAAGCCGAAGAAGTCGCATATCATTTGCTGGATATCTTCACAATATTTGGAGCTCCTTGCATTTTGCACAGTGATAATGGCAGGGAATTCGTAAATAAAGTTATTGTCGAACTATGCCAAATGTACACGGCAAACCCCGTCGTAGCCAATCTCAAGGTTCAGTAGAAAGAGCAAATGTACACGGCAAACCCCGTCATAGCCAATCTCAAGGTTCAGTGGAAAGAGCAAATCAGGATATAGAAAATATGGTATTTACATGGTTGGAGACAAATGAAACCACAAAATGGTCGGAAGGGTTAAGATTCGTACAGTTCATGAAAAATACAGCTTACCACTCCGGCATCGATCGCAGTCCTTACGAAGCTATGTTTGGCGGCAATCCCAAAGTAGGTTTAAAATCAGTCTTGCCAAAATTTGACGGGTTAACAAAGATAGTAAGTGAAGATGACCTTGAGGCAATGTTAAAAGATGGTGATTCTGGTGAAGGTCAAAACGTAATTGTGGACAGAGCGGATGATGCAGTAAATGAAGACAGCGATAACACAGATGAAAACTCAGCCGCTTTTACTGATTCTATTTCTGTTACAATTGAACCTGAACCCCGTTCCAAACTGGAGCAACATTCTGCCGATATTCAACCAGAAAATCAGCAACCTACTGTGGACATAATAAATGGAAAACCTCGACCAGACGATCAATAGCTTTCTGCCGATATGAGCAATGAAAAGGAAAATTCTGATAATGAAAAGGCTGCATCTTTACTCAACACTAAATAAAACAAACGAAATTCGGGAGGCTCGTAACGCAGCTGAAAAAATGTTGGCGCGTTCAAAAGCAAAATTTCCTGTTGCAGAAATAGGCCAAAGCGTTCGAGTAAGGATACCAGATGTAGATCGAGCCAAGACGGATATTCGTAATATAATTGCTATTATTATATCTGTCTAAAAAGAAAAACTTTACAAACTAGGAACCTATACACGGTATTTTAAACAAACAGTACTCCAGAAATGAGTTTACTGTGTGTAAAGAAAAGTTCATTTCAATCGACGATGTTTCAAAAGTTGATATTACCTAATTAAACTATTGTTCTTAAGTAATATTTTTATCAAAATAAAAGTAGGTAACTACTGATGTTATTACATTTATAACTGTTTATTTTTTAACTACTATGTTCAATAGTTTATTTATTTTTTGTTTACTTTTCATGAAAAATAAGTAAGTTTAATTTCATTTAATAAACAAAAACACTACTGTTCACCTCTTTTATTACTTTGCCCAAGATAGGGTGGGCATTATTCATAATGGCCGGGAAAAGTGATTAATCATGCTGTTTTAATCACATTGCCCAATTGAGTCGGGCATTATGAATACAGACCGGCCATTATTAATAGTGCCCGGACTTATCAAATTGCCCGTAACAGATACACATAAACACGACATATACACTAAACAATGCTTTCAAACAATACTTCTCTACTATATAGTATTTTGGAAGCGCGCCGCGTCTACGTCACGCGGTGACGTAGTGATGCGCTAGAGTGGGGTCGCGCCGCTCAGCCCGCGTTCGGCCACCTTGGGTGACCTTTAGTCCGATCTCGCTATCGCGGCGCCAAGCCCACGCAACTTTGTGCCATTCAAATCTTTAATTTATTCGCCATAATCCTACAGGATTAGCGTAATAGTTTAAGTATAACTCTGTGTACGAACTGTGTAAGACTATCTTCTCCATGTATAACTTTCCGTGTGTATGCCGAACCTATGTCTGGCCTAGGCCTTTCGTCTGTGAATGTGACTGTATTTTGTGTTTAGACAATATAACCGTGAGTAACGAACTACCATCTTACCACACGCACATAATTAGTGTACTACAAAACACTAAAAATCCACTTTTACCATGCATGCATGTGGTGTATTCTTTTTTCATTAATTTAATAATGGACCACGCGCGCGCTATCAGCTGTGAGTCACTTGACCCCGGGGTCAAGCTACTCACAGCTGATAGCGCGCGCGCGGTCCGTACGGGGTTGTTAAATTAAGGACAAAAGAATAATGCATGGTAAAAGGGGGCTTTTTGTTTGTTTGTAGGTAACTGAATTAATTAAATTCTTGTTAGGTACTCAATATTCTATTGGGGTGATTGGGGACATGCGCTAGTTAAATAAATACAAAATCGTTTCTTTCGGAAAGCTGTGTCTTAAGATGAGTACAATCATGTGTTTAAATATCGATCACTAATTACCAGTCACCCTATATTCTTGCGGTTCAGTATAAGGAAGGACGGCAAATAAAATTTCTCAGGATTTTTGTTATTTCTACGCAGATCTCAGCTGAGACGTCTGTCTACAGTAGATAACAGAACTAACAGTTAAAAGTTGCTGAGACTTTAGAACATTTCTTTACCAACATCTCAATAGAGGTTACGAAATCTCTCCCGTCATCATCTGTATTATCTATTAATCTCTTCTTAAAGAAAACTTCAGTGAGGACATTCCAAGTTTTGAATTCAAACCCATTTGTATTGCCACAATCAAAACAGCATTTAAAAGTCTTAACATAAAAAAACACTGAATACTTATGGGGGATTTCCGTTAAGGTTCTTGAAGATATCATTGACACAATTGCCCCTGTCCTAACAGGCATATTTAATCAATGTTTAGACACCGGTACGTTTCCTGACTTAATGAGACATAGTAAAGTAGCACCAATTTTCATATCGGGTAGTAAGAGTGATCCCTTTAATTATAGACCTATATCTGTGCTTCCAGCATTGAGCAAAATTTATGAAAAAATCATGCTAGACCAGATGTTGTCACATTTTAACTCAAATGGGATTTTACATAGTCGACAGTTTGGTTTCACGAAAGGTAGGTCAACGACTGACGCGGGAGTAAAACTCGTCAGTCACATTTTGGAATCCAGGGAGAAGTCCCAGGATACAATTGGTATTTTCTGTGACCTCTCAAAAGCGTTTGACTGCGTTGACCACAATACACTCATCTGTAAATTACACCACTACGGAGTTCGTGGACGAGCTGCTGATCTTGTATTTTCCTATCAAACAGGCAGCAAAAAGTAAATGTTAACGGGGCAATATCCTCGGGGTCTCTAGTTAAGATGGGTATGCCTCAAGGTTCAATTATTGGCCCTTTTTTATTTCTAGTTTATATTAATGACCTTCCTTACCTGATGGCTAACTTCTCGGATATAATTTTATTCGTTGATGACACTTCTCTTATTTTTAGAATAGATAGAAAAGATAGGATGACTTAAATTGACATTATCCACTGACAGCCCTATATTGAGCGTGAAGCACACTGTGGAATACTATAAGGGTCGCCACACTCCAGTTTACGCCTGTTTCCTTGATCTGAGCAAGGCTTTTGACTTGGTTTCCTACGACATTTTATGGAGGAAGATGGAAGAGATCAATTTGCCGCCAGAGGTGACAAATACTTTAAAATACTGGTATGGAAACCAAGTCAATAGTGTGAGGTGGGCGGGTGCCCTGTCGAGGTCGTATGGGTTGGAGTGCGGGGTGAGGCAAGGGGTTTATGCTCGCCTATGCTATTCAACCTATACGTGAATGATCTGATTGGAGCGCTGAGCAGCATGCGTGTCGGGTGTCATATTGATGGCGTGTGTTAATAACGTAAGCTACGCCAATGATATGGTGCTGCTGAGCGCGTCAGTCTGCGGGCATAGGACACTTGTGTCCACTTGCGAGCAATATGCCAGACTGCATGGTCTGGCATATACTGTTAAGAAGAGTGTAGTCATGGTTTTCGGGGCCAGGGGTAGGTACCCAGAAACTGTACCTGTTCAGTGAAGTTGAGTACGCCCCTTGTGAGGGTGGACCAGTTTAAGTATCTGGGTCACTTATTGACCACTGTCCTCAAAGATGATGAGGATATTGACAGGGAGCAGAGGGCGCTGTGTGTGAGAGCTAACATGATTGCCCACAGGTTCAGGCGTGCCTCTACGGAGGTCAAGTGCACTATATTTAGTTCTTACTGCACGTCTTTTTATTCTTGCAGTCTGTGGGCTCATTATACTCGAAAATCATACGGCGCCCTTCACGTTCAGTACAATAACGCATTCAGGATGCTGATGGGGTTGCCTCGATATTGCAGCGCGTCAGGGATGTTTGCTGAACCACGCTTTGACTGCTTCTACTCTGTGATGCGGAAGCGGTGCGCATCCCTGGTTAGTAGGGTGCAGGGCAGCACCAACAGCATTCTGTCTATGGTAGCAAGCAGATTAGGTTGTGCGTTTGTGAGCCACTGCTGCAAGGTATCGGCTGGGCTAGTCACCTTGCAGCAGTGATATCTCGATATCTCAGATTGTTCTATTCTGTGCCAATGTTCTACTAACATATTTTGACTAAATGTCTCTGTTCTCATTACCAAATGTACCCCAAGTAGGTCTAAATTTAAAACTTGATGGCAAGAAACTAGATGCTATTTCCGAAACTGTATTTCTAGGAATTACTTTAGATTCAAAATTGCAATGGGGTGCCCACATTAGAGCTCTTTCAAGTAGATTAAGCTCAGCTGCTTACGCAATAAGAAACATAAGGCAGTTGACACACAGCTAGGTTAGTACACTTTGCTTATTTTCACAGTATTATGTCTTATGGCGTTCTGCTGTGGGGGTCGGCAGCCGACGTAGATTCAGTTTTCATTGTATAAAATGGGGCCTCGCAAGTCTCTTAGAAACAAATTCAATGAAGTTGACATACTAACTCTGCCTTCTCTTTATATCCTAGAAAATATCTTGTATGTTCGCAAAACTTACGTCTTTTCAAAAAAAGATGCGACTGCCATAATCTAAATACACTAATAAACAGTATCCGCTTGTATAACAAGTTTTCAAAGTCGGTTACAGAACTTAGCGATGGAAAGTTTAAAACTCACATCAAACTTGTCCTTATCAAAAAAGCATATTATGAGATAAAAGACTACGTTGAAGACAAGGAAATTTGGCATTAATTCCTTATGCACATGTGGCTTCCCTGGTACCTCATTAGCAGCATAACTATGTGAGCGTCTAATAACTGCTCCCAAATTACAATGTTGATTTTATTATTTTTATTTTTTACACTTTCTGACATATTCTCATCATTATTTGACATTATACAACACTTGTAATATCAAGTATTTATTAGTGATTCTTAAGGAAATCATGTCACTTGGTTTAAATAGGTTGATTTTACTTAGGTAGATTCTGTTAGATATTGTGAATGAGAGAACGTTGTAGGCCTACAGATTTTCTATTCTTTACTTTCATTCCTCTATGTACCTGGTACTTATTGACAGGCCTGCACTGTCCTCCCATACCTAATATCACTGTAATTTGAAAACATTTTAAAAGCCAATTATTTTTAAAAGAGTAACCGTGGTGTTTCTTGCCGGCTCTTTTCCATAGGAAGCGACAAATTGGAACCGTGCACCTAGCTGCTGACGTTTCATAGGTGCCCTTGCAGGTTTATGTGAAATAAAATATTTTGATTTGATTTGATTGAATAAAACATAATTCTTTATTTATCCTACAAAAAAAATCTTACCTTAATAATTAGGTCGTAGTATTTCGCATCAAACTTATCCACATACATGAGCGTTATTAAGTAAATACATAATTATCGGTCACTGCCGCTTCCTGGCTGGGAGACTAAGATTGCGTCGTCTCTTAAGAGGAATTGATTTAGGGGATTTTTGGCCCCTTGCCCGAGCGGTTTTCATGGCCCAAAAAAATGGGGGACCCATCTTTGAGTTTCCCCTCCCACGGGAGAGCGTAGGAATGCTTTATTGCACACCTAGTCACGGAGGGGGTTACCTGCTCTCAGCGTTCTGTAGTAGTATGCCTGGGGTATGACTGTACGATTGCCCAAAGTGCTTCACGACACCCCTGTGACCAAGCCGCTGCTCCCTAAGGATGGCGAGTTCCCTAAGGATGGCTCTGCAAGAGCCGATCGAGCAACGAGGGCGTCAGTTTTGGTTGACACTTACGCTCAACTGTTGCGTCTACGAGTCTGCTAGGAGAAATTTGCTAGGACTACGGGTCTGCTGTAGCTACAAATTTGTTGCGATTACGATCTGCTAGAGCTACAAAACTGCTTCGCCTACAAGTCTGCTGCGGCTACGAAACTGCTACAGCTAAGAGTAAGCTGCGGCCTTCGCTACATACATGTTTCATAAGAACAACTACAACGTACAGTGGATTGCCTAAATGAGGTCACTCATGCAAAGAATTTGATGGGAGATTTTCATAAAAAATCAACTGCGATTTCCAGAAAATATGTTTTTGCATGTTGAAATCAGAAGGCCAATTGTAGTAATTAACAACGTTCAACTCTAGTCGCAGTCTCATCTCGGCGACAATCAAATGTCATAAACTTGTCGAAAATGTATGGAAATGGAAACTTGCGATATTTTTGACAGATTGAGACTGAGATCAGAAAGCCAATTCTCGTAATTAAAAACGTTCAAAATCTAGTCGCAGTCTCATCTCGGCGACAATCAAATTGAGTTTTATGAACACAAACGATCGGAAAGAAGGTGAAGTTTTTATAATAGCGGAGTGAAAGTCGATTGGGTGCGGGTCAAGGTTGGCAGCGGCGGCGGGCGAGGACGCGCGCGGAGCAAGCCGCGCGGTGACGAGCTGCAAAACGAATGCAAATGCTGCGACTAACACCTCTCCGTGCGTCACCTCTTCACTTTTCCTGAACATATTGTGAGTGACTCTCCGCAGTTTGCCACAACTGTTGGTTGGAATAAAATGGCATTCATGATCGGAATGTGTTACCGAGATCAAAGTAAATTATTTTTACAAATTATCATGTCAAAGTGAGTCAGTGAGCGCATAAACAAAAATGTTATCAGAGTAGCAAGCAGTACGAGTAGTATTCTACTCCTGAGTGCCGCGTCGAAGTGGACATGTGCGTGTGCGGTGCCCCCCCCCCCATGCATCCTTACCTGTTTGCTAGTGTGTAATCAAAATGATCCGTATCCTCTCATCGTTTTCTCATCGCTCGTTCATTATTATTCCGAGTAACAATAGATACCTATTTTCGTTTACGATATTTGTTTGGTAAAATAAATTTCGCGGATCGAAAGATAGAGAGTCGGGTTAATTGTAAACTACGGTTGCCGAATACTAATGATAACTCTATCCTGTTGACCCGTTTGCGTAAAAATGGTAAACCAGGGTCGTGAAAAAACGTGTATCAGGGTGTCTGTAAGTTTCATTGTAGGTAGTTTGTAAATATGGATGAATAATTCAGTGTATGTCGCGGCGGCGTCAGCCTGTGTCTCTGTGACGCTGTGCTGGCGCCGTGTCGGGCACGAGAGCGGGTGAGCTAGTATGTGTTCATGCAATACATACAAATCATCATCATCATCTCAGCCCAGGAACACGTGCTGGGTACAGGCCTCTCCTTTTCTCTGCTATACTTCTTGGTTCCATGCGTCGCTCCAGGCATTTCGTGCGACTTTGATAATATCTAGGCTTGCCATAACTTTCAGGGACCAATACGGGACGTTTCAATAAATCAAATAAAAAGGTCGAAATCAAAGTTTTCATTCGAATTTAAAACTCCCGACCTTTAAGTACCGACTTATAACAATTTTTGGCCTAAATTAACACGTTTAATTTTTGGCTCAGTCATATTTTGAGTTTGATTTTCCTTTTGTAATATCTCGTTTTCTTTTTTTAGTATAATCATAGAACTGGGCGTGACATGTCATTTTAAAATTATAATGACAAATTGGGCTGCGGTGCCAGCGGCCCGCCCGCGCTCCTCGCACCCAGTTCAGGCCATTTCAGAATTTAGTCGAAATTTTAGAAATACACTGTCCCGTATTTCTACTACTACGGGACGGGTAGCAATCCTGAATGCCATGGTCAAATACGGTGACAGTCATCTGGGATGCCTAACATCACCTTTGTCTTAGACATGTTCATTCTGAAACCAATTTGTAAGGAAACATCATAGAGTTCTTTTAACATGCGTTGTAGGTCTTACAGGGATTCGGCAAATAAAATTAGGGCACAAAGGCTGATTGTGCTCGAAATCTTCTCCATCATATCTTTTAAGGTGTGGATATGGTCGGCGGTGGAGAAATCACTTCGGAAACCGGCTTGTTCGACGGGGCGGTTTAGAATAGAATAGAATAGAATAGAATAGTTCTTTATTTGCACAGGAAGTAGGTACATGATACAGATGTTCAGTTTAAAATGATCCTTATACTAACTACCTTAACTAGGGCATGCAAACAGTTTAAGTTATATTGATAAAGACTCATTCATTATACAATATCAACACATTCAATCAAACAATACAGGTTTACCATGTCGAGAAATAATTCAGTGAATAGTTTGAAATAGGCAATACAATGCATAATGTCAAGTTTATTAAAATTATTAATTCGTCATGCTCAAGGTCAATACAGTTAAATTAAAAAGGAAAAAAAAAAAAAAAAAAAAATATCTAATCGATTTAGTACAAGTCAAGAGTAGGTATGTCATGTTATCAGTTTAAATTCTCATCGGTCAAAAATTCGCCAATTGAATAATAACATTTATTAACTAATAGAATAGTCAATTTCTTTTTGAATAATGGAAATGTCTCATTTTTTATTACATGAGGTATTTTGTTAAATATGATCGGACCCATACATATAACACTTTTCTTTAATAAGGCGGTATCCGAGCCACTAACAATTAGCATATCCTTATATTGTTTCCTGATTGGCCGGTTTCTATTTTCGCACGCTTTATTAAAAAGATGCATATTTGATTTAACAAAAATAGCCATCTCGAAAATATAGAGTGATGGGAATGTTAGCAATTTTAGGGACTTAAATACAGGTATGCAGCTATCTGTTACTATTAAGTTGCACATGGCCCTTATACAGCGTTTTTGAGCCTTGAACACCTGTTCCCTCAGGCTACAGTTTCCCCAAAATATTATGCCGAATCTCAAAATCGAGGCAACTAGACCGTGGTATGCAATTAACCTTGTGGCCATATTTACTTTTTTAGATAAGTTAAAGAGAACATATGCAGCTGTACTAAGTTTTTTGCGTACTTCTTCTGCTTGAGGCTTCCAAGTTAATTGGCTATCTATCATAATTCCAAGAAATTTCGCAACTAGGACTTGGTCAACTTTTAGTCCATTATAGTGTAAATGTAAGACTTCTGGTGGGATCCGTTGATAAAAATGCATTATATTGGTCTTGGTTATATTAATTATTAAATTATTTTGATTAAGCCAGCGTATAATATTGATTAAAGTTTCATTTATATTATGTTCATATGTTATTTTGTCAATACATTTAATCAAGGCAGTACTATCGTCAGCAAATAAGACCATGGGATGGTCAATGTGGCGAGGTAAATCATTTATATAAAGCAGAAATAATAAAGGTCCCAGCACACTACCCTGCGGTACGCCATACCTAATAATCCTAACCATAGATAGATATTTTTCTTCGCGCTTAGTTTTTAGACATATTCTAGAAATTTCCGTGTGTTGTTTACGATTGTTAAGGTATGATTTTAAGAGATTAAGTACATTTCCTCTGATGCCTATGATGTTTAGCTTTTTTATAAGAATTTCGTGATCAACGCAATCAAAAGCTCTCGTCATGTCCGTAAAAATTGCGCATATTGGTACTTTTTTATCAACATTTTGCAATATGACATTTATTAAATCGTAAACGGCCGTATTTATACCATTATTTTTCCTAAAACCCTTTTGTTCCGCACTTAAAATATTATATTTGGATAAGAATTTATTAATTGAGTCATAAATTATTTTTTCTATGACCTTAGAAAAGATGGGTATCAAAGCAATTGGTCTATAATTTGCTAGATCTTCTTTGTTGTTTTTTTTTAAAACTGGCTTAACTATAACTGTTTTTAAGCTATCCGGAAATACTCCAGTACTGATACACAAGTTTAGTATATGACACAGATGCAAGGCGATGTCGCCTGATACGAATTTTACAGCCTTTGTTGATATGCCGTCATATCCAGTGCTACTTTTATTTTTTAACGACTGTATCGCTCTCATAATATCTTGCGGTACTACTGGATTCATAAACATTGAATTGGGGTTACTTGTCAAGTTTGTAGTGTCCGGTGGTTTCGTCATATTATTTTGTGTCTGGTCAATGAAATAGTTGTTAAAAGCGTTTGCAATGTCTGTCGGATTAGTAATGGTAGTATTTTGAACTTTAATTTGGGAGATAGGCTCGGTGATTCGGGTTTTGTTATCTATAACCTGCCATGATGCTTTCGATTTATTGCTTGAGGTATTAATTAAATAGTTATTTTGTGCTCTTTGCGTTAGTTTTACAATTTTCCGAAATCTGCGCGAGTAAATTCTGAATTTATTTTTATTACAATTTGATGGTTCGCGTCTGTATTTCCATAGTAAATGTCTTTGTTTTCTACTACACACTCGGATACCATTTGAAATCCATTTAATATTTTTATTAGACTTAACTGTTATTAATTTGTAAGGAAAGCAAAGTTCGTAAAGCATGCAAAAATGCTCCAGAAAATAATCGTATGCTTCATTAGCATTCTCGGTTTGGTAGATTTCAGAGAAAGAGAGACATTTTAGATAGTTTTTGAACCTAGTCATATTTTCACTAGATAAGTCGCGTTTTTTAATCCGCCATGAATTTATTCTATATGATTTAATAACCTTAACTTCTAATAGCTGAGCAGTGTGATCAGACAGTGCAAAGTCCAATACTTCGGATTTACATTTGAATTTAGGGTGGCATGCAAAATTATCCAAACAAGTATTACTGGCCAGCCTAGTGGGCTGTCGTAGCTCTAATTTAAGATTGTAGCCCAAAAGAAAGTATTCAAAGTCCAATGTCAAATTATTGCTTTTAAGCGTATCTATATTGAAGTCCCCACACATAACTATTTTCTTATCAGATTTGGTACATAGCTTCTTCAAAATAATCTCTAACTTTTCATAGAAGACATTTAAATTATTTAACTTTGGTGGCCTATAGATACAGATAATAATTACACTTTGGTTCTTAAGTTCTATGCCGCAGCATTCAAAAACATTAGGTATGGAATGTCGAGAAACATCCAAAAGCTCTGTGTATTCAATACATCTTTTAACTAAAATACATGCTCCTCCTCGTTTCTGAGAAGGTCTTGAATAAATTGCTCCTAACTTGTAGTTCGTTATGTTTAATAATTTCTCATGTCCGGCCATTACGAAGTGTTCTGTGATACAAATTATATCAATGTCTCTTTTCTGCTGGGATAATTCTTGCAGGTGTACAGTAAGTATGTCAGATTTATTTAATAGCCCAGCAATGTTTTGATGAAGAATCTTTAAACTATTATAGACGAAAAAGCTCACTGCTGTCTGACGTGTCAATATGAGCAGTGTCAATAGGATAATTTTTTATGTCAATGATCAGACGATCGTAAATATTCTCAAAAATCTGTTTTGTTCCCATTTTGTTTACTTTGCCTGTTTGATGTGAAAACATTTCCAAAGACAGGTCACGGTTTGTGTCAAAGAAATATGCATAATTATTGTTCTGCATGTCCAGGTAAAGTAAATTATTAAATATTTCCACGCGATAGTTCTGTATTAGAGCTCCTCTCACGTACGTGGGACAACATACTATTATATTTGTGTGAGTTATTTGTTTTAACGATTCCTTTATGTTATTGACTAGTTTAATATAGTCTTCAGCGCTTTTAAAATCTTTTTCTCCGATCATGATCATGCAGTAGTCGTCTATGGTAAGATTTTGGACTTTGTCAGTGATATTTTCCAGTAATTCTCCTATTCCGCTACCTGGTGAGACATAATGGCAATACTCAAACTGGTCGCTGAAGGTGTTTTCTATGTTTTCTAGTGCACATATGTAGTTACAGTTGCTGACTATTCGTAATTTTCGCTTTTTTGGAGTCTTTACTTTCTCAAGACAGCTGGTATGTTTTGAATTTCCGGTTTTGCTCTTGATACTAATATCATCACTACGTGATTCTAAAGATGATTGTAAAGACGAGCTTTTTATTTGTTTATCTTTATTCTTGCCTTGCTCTTTTTTCAACGGCGAACAAACCTTGTTTTTTTTAGGTGAACCCGAGCTACAACACTTGATTTTTCCGCAAGGATCAGTATTCTTTATCAAGTCTTGGTTTCGTTTTTTAAGGTTGTTATTCTCTGAAGAAAGTGTCTCAATTTCTTGATGAGCTATGTTTAGTTCGAGCTCAAGTTTATTTATCCGCTCTCTTAATCTTAATACTTCTTCATTAATGCTGTCAACAGAAGTGTTGGGCAAACTATTGGTCGAATCATCTAGGGTATCGTTCATTATTTCGACAACATTTGTGTTGGAGTCAGACGTAGTTCTTGTACGACGGAACGTAATATTTTCGAGGAAGTTCATTTTTGGATTGGCAGGTAATATTTATAACAACGGAACGTGCAAAGTTGCTTGTACTGTTTATTCGAACGTACTAATTAGCGACCACAAACAGTTCATACTAATTTGCAAACATTCCAAAAAGTGAAACCAACTGCGGGAATCGAACTCGAGTCACAGGCTACTCGAGTAATGTGTAGGCCGTATGACTTACCCGCCACTGTGACTGTTACGTAGGAGGTTCAAATTGTTGACTAGTAGGCTCTTCGGTTGCCAATCGTCTTGTTGGCAGGTGAGACGGTTGCAAATGGTTTTGGCAAACAGCTTATTCATTTGAGAAAGGAAATACAGGACGGTAGTTGTTAAGGTTTGGATGTTTCCTTTCTTAATCTTGGTCACCTTCTACGCATGTGGCAGCAAGACACCGAAGAGGGCGCTGTTAAATAGTTTTACAAGAACTAGTAGTACGGGTTGACCACTAGCATGCAGCAACTCACACGTGATACCGTCCTCACCAGGTGTTTCTTCACTCTACGTTTGGGAAAGTGCCTTTTCTACCTCGCAAGTCATTTCTGAGCTTTGGTGCTGCATGGGCTGGGCTCTGGAGTTGTTACCTAGCGATGTTGGTTCTGCCAACTTTGACGCATAAAGTCCTTCGTAGAGCTCCTCCACAATATTAATATTTATTACAATAATAATAATTCGTATAAGACAATTAGCCAAGTCAGACCTTAGGCTTCAATATGTTATCCTAAGTTATAAGAAGAAATTATATTTTAAGTTGTTATAAAACATTTTATGTTGTTATAAATAAATTTCAGGACTGACCATTGAACTTGACACCCATTTAGATCTCACCTCTTTTATCGCTGAAGTCAACAACCAAGGCATAGTGATATCATAAGATCGAACTTGGCTCTCATTTCACATTTATGTTTTTGATGGGATAAATCCCTCTCCAAACCACGAAAAAAAAATGTATTTGTTAGAATTACATTACCTCAGAGTATACCTAATCGACATAAAGAGCTATAATACCTATAAACTGTCACTGCACAGGGAAAACTGTTATCGGAGGAAAATAAGGCGCGGTGCTCATTGTTGGAATAGCCAATTCAACCTACGCTTTACGTCGCATTAGCGTTGTAGCACACTAATGGCAATTTCTATAATGCAAGTGCGAACTCACACTGAGCAGACCCCCCTCCCCCTCCTTCCTACCCCGTAGACCCCCGCGCCACGCGTCTAAACGACGCTGGACAACGAACGCTGGAAGTTCAAACAAGGAAAGATTTTCAAGGTACAGAAAGAGTAAAGGTAAAACGGATGAAACTAATAAAATAAATGTTCACAATTAAGCGCTATTTTGTTCTTAGCTAATAATATTTTAAACAGAAAAATGATTTATTCATAATCGTTACAAAGATGTGAATGCAAAATCTTGCGACTTGTGTTAAATGTTTGTTTAGAAAGGAGATCAGCCATATTGGGCATGAAGTCCAGAAAAGAAAAATGTGTGTTACCAAAGTTGGGAAAGTCCATCCACCCATTCTTCACTATGGCACCAAATGTCTTCGACCGTTCCTACAGCTGTTTTCCTGCTATTTTTATTCCAACTTGGTGTATTTTGAAGTAAATCTTACCTGTCCATCAATGGAATTACTTTTTATTTATAAGTTGGTTTTTTTCGAGGTTTAATAAATTCAACAGTGACGCTTCCGCTGTTCCGTCATTATAGACAACGCCTTATAGACAATTGTTTGTATTGCAAGCTCGTGCCATGACACACTCAATTGTTTTTGCATAACAGTAAGTTGTACCAAATAGGCACTCAGAGAACGTCTTCTGGTATTCTATGTCTAGAAGCATTGAAAAGTATTAAGAATATGTAATCTATTAATAGTATATAACTTCTTTCCCTGTCATCTGATTTTGTATTATCTCTCTTATGTGTGTGAAAATATTTATTTGATTCTATTCTCGACTCTATTTCTAGAAAAAAAGTGATGGTGATGTGGTGTCATTAAAGGAAGTTATATTTTAAGTTGAATTTCACCAATGCCCTGTTTTTTTGTTTTATTCGGAAGAAAATGTAAATGAATGGAATTTCTCAGTAGCAGCCCGGAGCCTGGATTGGTGCCCGGTTGGTTCCAACAGGCTCGCCTCCTATTACATGGGACATAAACATAACAGGCGAAATGTGGGTGCACTGTACTTACACCTCTGCCCAACCCTTCGGGGAAACAAGGCGTGATTTTATGTGTTATTCATCCTTGTACATGAAAAAACAAACAGATTTTAGAACGAAATATGCAAAAAAATAGTATCAGGAACATTTGCAGAGGTTTGTTGTCATGGTAATATTTGTTCAAGGCACCTTACATTTATTTTCGTCAATCCGTAGTTTTATATTTTATTAAAATATATAGAACTACATTTTTCAACTTTTAAAAATAGCTGAAGGAATGGTCGTACAGATTTGCCGCAATAGTAAAAAAATGTAAGTAGAACGTTGAGGACGTTTTCCTCCCTCACCTCTACTCACCTCGGCTGAGCTGTTCTATCCTTCACCTAATCACCTCTACGCGTCCACAGATATTATAGTTCTAAGTACGTGACCATGTTCACCTGCACCCTACTTGTGTAACACACTTTTAATTAGAATCTGAATCATTTTGAAGTTTATTGTTAATACAATGCTTTTTATGTTTGTATAATCCGTCTGATCAACAACGGAAACAACGAAATGAATGTTGTGGAACTGTCAAAATGAAAGCGATTCCTACTGATAGTGTACGACGCAATGACCCCTCTGGTCACAGTTGCACGTCGTTTGTTGGCGAGTGTGTGCGGAGCGACATTGTTGTGCCATCTATCTTAGCTTAATCAGGCTATCACATCATCCTGCGCAAGTCAAAACAGCGGAAACTTCCCTACTGACGTTATTCCTTCCGTCAAAAATGATGAGTTATCGTAAAGCCGGTCATCTGAGAGGAGCAGGGATTTCGTGCGAGCAGAGTCGTAAAGTTGGTATTCGCCGACATCGACTGTGGCGTCCACAAACACTTCGGTTTACGAGCGATGGTTACTTTTACGTTCGCAATCAGTTGATTGTGACGACGTGACGACACCACGCACAGGTGGCGCCGCCCTGTGACGTCATGCACACGTAGTGTGTGTTAATGCTTACACACATTTACTTTTACTCAGCAGAGGACCAAGCTCGACATTCGCAAGTGAGCGATGGAGCGTAGTATCCTCAGAGTTCGACTTACGATCGGATACAGAACACGATACTGCGCTCTAAGACAAACGTAGATGTCGGTCAAAAAGCAGCCAAGCTCAAATGGGACTGGTCGGACATGTTTGCCACATCTCGGATGCTTTGTGGGCTAAGACAATCCCTTTATTGGACTTTTAAAGGGACCCATGTTGCGATTGTCTGCATCTGCATCTATCGGCATCGCGGAAGATCCAGCGTAGATGGCTGGCAGGACAAACTCGACGCGTATATGAGGGATTTATTGGCTCAGGATCAAGTTGTGTGGAACAAGGAACGGGCGGCATTTGCCCCGTAGTATGAATATTGTTTTGGAAATGGATCGATGACAGGCTGATTATTATACTATAGTAGTTGAAAATTAGGTTTTTTTTTTTTAAACTACTCTTAAAAACAACTGATCTGATCTAGAAACGTTTAATTATAAATTTTCTTCTATTCAAATAGTAAAGTAGATCTATAAACGTGTCTGCTTTGTGTTTCTGCTTTCTCCAAACTTCTTTCTCTGCCACTTCGAATCTATTCAACCTCAGTTACTTTTCATTTGATTGGAATTGAAGTTTATTTCAAACTGGTTTAAATAAAAGGATTTCGTTTTCCGATCGAATGTCGACCGTCGTTGTTGTGTGTGACTGAGTAATTTAGTTGATAGAATTTAGTTGCTTATTCAGCAGATAATCAATCCATTCGTCTCCACCTAAAAACAATTTTATATTTTTGTTTCTTAAAAAAAATAGACGTTTTGATTTGTCAACATAATCTGTTCCTTTTACAGCATTAAATAAAAGCAATCAGGACAAAATATAGCATGTTGCATCCGAGGATCGTCGTAATACTCCCAATCTTTGATGCTACCCCCACATGAAAAGCATATAATTTTATCGTTTAAACCATTTCCACAGTCCCCCCCAGTGGGGTTCCCGCATTGTCGTTGCGGGGGGGCTCAGTAACCGTGGTCACCCTCCCACGGTGAAGCGAAGAGGAACCCCAAGGTGGGGCCGCTCGTCAGGGCTTGTGCCTCCAAGCCGACGACGTAGCGGTCAAAAAGTAGGTTGCGGTGAGGTGCATCGCAACTGAGGCGGGCCGCGATGTCGAATGGGAGGCATCGCGGCTGAGAGTTACAGGCTGCGGCGGAGGAGGAGTGCCGGTTCTTCTGAGTAGCGCTCTTCCCTTCCGTGGCCTGGACGGGGCCGCCACCGTTTGATGGCGGACGCGGTGGGGCCGCAGGGGAAGAGGAGTGTCGGTATAGCGTTAGCCGCTCTCCCTATCCCCTGCGGCCGAAAAGTGGTAGGCGGCGGGGCCACTGCTGACCCGTC
Organism: Polymixis lichenea; assembly: GCA_949091785.1. Taxonomy (NCBI): domain Eukaryota; kingdom Metazoa; phylum Arthropoda; class Insecta; order Lepidoptera; family Noctuidae; genus Polymixis; species Polymixis lichenea. The sequence goes on along the minus strand of OX420948.1, from coordinate 23,599,106 downwards.
GCAGGGAGACGTCAGCAGCAGCTGGTGGGGCTCGCAAGGGCCGATGCCTGCCAGGGGTGCGGGTTGTTCGAAAGAGATACCGCGGCCCCTGGCACACGGGCAGCTGAGAGAACATGGGTGGGTTTTAGTCAGTAAAAGTCTGACACGCCCTCCTGCTCTACCCAGAGCGGGAGAAGTCATTTGATGATTTCCCACCCACAAAAAAAAAAAAAAACCATTTCCACAGTAAAGAAAACCGGCATCAGTCATTTTCATCACCAATTTTCGTTTTGAATCTACTGTAGTCCAATAATGTCGAAAAGAACATAATCGAATTTTATGTTCATTATAATATTTCATATCGTGGGCTAACATAATTTTGAATCATTTTCAGAAGGTCTTGTGACGGATATGTACAAAAGAATAATGAAGACTTGTATCTGGTGATCTCACTTTATAAAGATGTCGCACTCCGAGTCGCAATGGAGTAGGAATGACCTATAGAAGTTTTTACTATAGTAAAATACCCAGTTAAATAGTAATGCTCATGGATTTATAAATGTTGAACTACATAATGTAGTTGAGAAAGTTTAACTTAATGTTATATTGTATTGATATCATAGGTATTCGAGAAATAATATTGCAAAGTAGCTTAATTGTAAATATTTATTTCTAAGTACTTATTAAATAAAAACATTATTTTCTTCACACCACTTATTTAAACAAAATACATTTTTGAAGGCACACATATTGGTATAGTGTATACAACTTATAATGTAATCAGATGAAGTTGAATAGTTTTCATACAGCGTTACTAAACTAGGACAGTTTTTACTTTCTGAGTTATGTACATTATTAATCTGGAATATACCTATTAACCTTTAAAAAAAACCATGACAGTTTTTTGTGTCCTTTTCTAAACAAAGTTTTTTTTTATTACCCAAGCTAGCTTTATAGTTAAATTATGGTACAAAGCCTTCCTTCCAGTATATATATTTCTATCCAAGCTACTTGTAATCGTTCTTTCTTCGTCAAGTCATGTAACGCTCGCGGTGGTTTTTAACCGACTTCAAAAGAAGGAGGAGGTTCTCAATTCGACTGTATGTTTTTTTGTTTTTTTTTTTATGTTTGTTACTTCATAACTTTCGACTGGGTGAACCAATTTTGATTATTCTTTTTTGCTTCGCGTGTGGTCCCATTTCAATTTCATATAGATCTGATGATGCGTTTCGGAGACAGAAAACGGAACTCGGAATAAACCGCGATTGCTGCTATCGCATAAATATACATTGTTTTGACCCCAAGGATGATGAAATTTCGAATTAGTGGGGTAGGTACTATAACTAAAAAGTGAAAAATAAAAACTTTTTCCAAGAAAAGCAACCGACTTCCGAAAAAACACTACAAAGTGAAAAATAACTTTAATTTCGGAAGGCGGTGACAAAAAATTTAAATACATGTCCCAAGTCACCGCCTTCCGAAATTAAAGGGGGGTTGCTGGGGAGTTTGTTCCGCCACTTCTTCTTCACAGCTAAAGCACTAGGAAGTGGTGAAGGGCGGGCGTTTTGGGGGACTGTCTTATGTAATTTTGACGTTCGAAAAGTGCTGATTCTCCGCCTAATTTGAATAAATGACTTTTGATTTGATTTTTATTTGATTTAAAGTAATTTTTCACTTTGTAGTGTTTTTTCGGAAGTCGGTTGTTTTTTTGTAGTATAAGTGCATGCTTACAATAGATAATTACTTTGTTACAATCTTCTGCAAATCCCAGTATTCTATTCAATGGAATGATAACAGTATAATGTTCATTTTGTATTTTCGTACCGCTTATGTTCCATCTGTAGACTGCTGCAGCTTCACTTTCTCCTTCATTCATTGAGACGCACGATTTTAAGGTTGTTGTAATACCAACATTTGTAATGCGATCGATTTCAACACCATTTATTTCGTACCTAATATCTTGGAACAAATAGAAGATTGGGCTATTTATAAAATCAACATCCTTTTTCAATATTTTCCCAGCTGTATCTTTAGAAGATACACTTGCATACCCTTCTACAAAAAATGGAACGACCTGACGGTAATACATACAAATCTTGTTGATGAATGGGTATTCTGATTTCACCATTTTCTTTAAAACTGGTACTATACGGATTGTAACTGTGAATCTCATAACTTTCAATAGAGTTATCATGTTGTGGTAAATCAGTTATTTGGACCATTATTTTAACTTTAGTCCAATATCTTGGAGAAATCTTTTATTTTCCATGAAATAACGTATTCATTTGTTAAAAAATCTGTGAAGAGTCTACAGCGTAAAATAATACGTATTCAAATCTTTGATGTCAAAGAATTCAATGTTTCTAAATTATGTGAGTGTATGGCTGATGTATGTGCCCAGCATATTGTTGAAAATGTATTTAGTGATGATCTTTACAGGTGTGCTAAAGATTTGATAAGCAAAATACAGTATAGTTAAGTTTATATTAAAATAATAAATATTTTATTTTTAGTTAACTTAGTTTAAAGTTGTAATCAAGCAAATTGTAAGTTATAGAATAATGTAATTAATTAAATGTATTTACATGAAAAATAAACAGTTTAACTAATGTCTGTCTTTCAATTAACTTTTATATCTAAAGGAAAGTAGGTATACCTACCAGAAAAAAACTCATATAAATACGTAATTTAAATTCGTCATTCAATATCATGCATTCTTCACATTAATATAGTTACCTATATGACTAAGTAGGAATCTATTAATATTTTTATAAATAAACATGGACACGATTGAATCACATTCTATAGTAGTGAGTCTAATATAAACATAGTGCTAGATATATCTGTATAGTTACAGAGGCAGACTTATGTTGGAATGTATTCAGTTTCCTTTACGGGAATTATGTAAACATTTGTGCACTTACTAGTGTTCGCAAGTTTGTGATGCTATAATCGACAATACATTGAATATAATATAATCATTTGTATTACATAGGTACACGCGGCTACATATCAAGTAATAGATTTCCAGTTTTAGTTGACCTCGCATTGTGCATGCTTTTCGTACAGTGAGAAGTCCGCTTATACTGGACATTTATAGCTTGATTCGTCGCTGTGTGTAGATATATTATACTGAATAGATGCATATGTCTGAATAGAATAGATACTGAATAATATAAATAATATACCCTAATGGTTCTTAGTTCCCTGAATGCCCAGATCAAAAAAGATCTGGATACCCTAATTTCTACTACTCGAAATTAGACTTTTAATCATTAACGTGAATAGTATCTTCTAGAACTAAGTATCTATTCAAAACACCTCTTACTCGAAACTTGTGTTCAGAATCCTATAATTGCATAGTACTAATCTATTCAATTCAGACGTATGCAGCTATTCAGTATAATGTACCTACACACGGCGAATAGAATAGAATAGAATAGAATAGAATAATTATTTATTTGCATAGAAAGTAGGTACAGAAAAAATGCAGATGGTTTTATAATTAAGAGATCCTTATACCTTCTACCTTAAATTAGGCATGCAAACATTTAGCACAAGTGCTTAATATTAATAGTCTTTAATAATGTCAATATGAAAATTCTAATAAAATGGTCAATAAAATAAAATATAGAATTAAATATGTCAGGATTAATTAGGTAACTATAAAGTTTTATCATTTAGAAATTCACAAATGGAGTAATAACATTTATCAATTAATAAGACTGACAATTTCTTTTTAAACAGTGGAATGGACTCTATTTTTAGTTCATCGGGTATTTTGTTAAAGATAATCGGGCACATACCTAAAACACTTTTTCTTAATAATGCAGTGTTATGACCACTAACACGTAGCATGTTTGTATACTGCCTTCTAATTGGTCGTGTTCTATTGTCAGACGATTTATTAAAAAGATGCATATTTGATGGCGACAAATCAAGCTATACATGTATTTTTTATTTTTTATTTATTTATTTGGAAACTCAACAGCTTATAATTAATGTACATGAGTTATGAAAAACAATTGTCTCTTAAGCCAATAACCGAGTTTCACGGCATTGATAAAATGTTGTAAATGTTGGAGTGAAAATCCGCTACGGTAAAAACCTTTTTGATTTCTAGTTGATCTGAAAAAACATCGTCGAATGTTTTATTTTGACAAAACCCTCCGTACGGATTTGGAAGCCACTGATGGTGGTACGAATTCCCTTTATAATAAAATTCTCCCTTTAATGTGAAACATACTATTAAAGTTTAAAAAAGCAACGTTATCATATTGATGTGTGGTTAAAACAACCAGTAAAAGCTGTTTCCGTGTGCATATAAGTGTTTTCTTCCTCATTCATTGGGTATGTATTCCGTCACCTATTTTTCTCTTTTCTGATCTATTTTTGTTGATTCCCCCTTCATCAAGGATTCTTCTTGTGCCTGTGGTGTGAAGGCTATTTTTCTTTGTCTTTAGACAACAAGCTACAGGCCGAAATTCGGTTTTCCCCACGGGCTCAATATCGGCGTGGTTTCCCCTCGCCCTACGTTGGCGCGCACTAGCCCAAAATGCTGACGCGTCTCGGCACGTGACGCGCTTCAAGAGCTCAAGCGTCGGGACTCTAGACGTAAGCACTGCAGCCAAGTAACCCCAGAAGACACTTCTATCCACCCGTCCCGCGCGCTCCACCGGTCTGGTTTCTTCGGACTACTCAAGTGTATCAAAAATTATAAATATTGTTTTTGTATTAGATTAGTCTGTTTTTTTAAGGGTTAAGATAGTTTATGTAACATGTTCGCGACGATGCGTCACTACGTAGTTATATAGTTTGTTTTTGACATTAACGTAAATTCGTTCGCCTTACCGAATGTTTAGAATCTAGGACCTAACATCGTCTTAGATAATGAGGTGCTTGAAACTGTAGACTCGGTAGTTTTTCTGGGCTTAACAGTAGATGCCAAACTTCATTGGGGATTACGTATATCAAGCCTAGCGGGAAGGCTCAGTTCGGCTGCCTACGTCGTCAGAAAAGTAAGACAATACACTGACGTTGATACAGCTCGGTTAGTTTATTTTAGTTATTTTTATAGCGTTATGTCCTACGGAATTCTGCTGTGGGGCAAAGCAGCTGACATTCAAAATATTTTTGTTCTTCAAAAATGAGCTGTTCGAGCCATTTACCAACTAGGTGATAGAGTTTCTCTGAGAGAATTTTTTAGGATATTGGGATTCTCACGGTCGCATCGCAATTCATCTTGGCCAACATCTTATATATTAGGCAAAATATACACTTGTATACTAAAAACAGTGATATTCATAATATTAATACTAGAAATAAGGACAAACTACGTGTTCCCTTTCACCGGCTTCATAAGGTTCATAACTCTTTTGTTGGTCTTGGTATAACTTCTTATAACAAGCTTCCCTCTTCTTTGCTAGATTTGCATTTTAATGCGTCAGTATTAGCTCGACTACTGACAGGTTATATAATTATATTAGTTCATGTATTGGTTTATTTTATTTGCTTGTACTACGTCTTCAATGTTTTGTTGGTATATAGGCCTATGCTAGCTGACATATGGCAAATTTAATGTTTTTTGAGTTTCGTAATGTCAATTACCTACTGTATAGAATCAAGTTCTTCTAACTTAACAGACAGCTGTGCTACTCCCCAGCAGCACAGCTGTCTGTCTTCGTTAAACTCCCCAGTTTGTTGTGCCACTTCTTCTTCCCAGCTAAAGCACTAGGAAGTGGTGAAGGGCGGGCGTTTTGGGGGGATTGTTTTATGTAATTTTGACGTTCAAAAACAGCTGACTCTCAGCCTAGTTTGAATAAGTGACTTTTGATTTGATTTGATTGATTTCATAGTGATAAGAGTGATAGTTCAACCAATAAACAGAAGTGACTAAGCGGCTAGTATAAGAAAACCGTAAGTACCATCCCTGCAAACCTCATTTAAGTGTGCTATATAGCTGTAATTTATAGTTTTAGTTGCGTCCAGGTAACCTAGTACCGAGACCTAGCCGTGGACGTAACTTTCAATAAGGTAAACCTAATATAAAGCCCAATTAATTGAGTTTGTATGTCGTGTTGCTTTAGTTATGTAATTCTTAAGATTTTTGTTTTTGCTGTAACAACGACGTAAGTATCGTAACCCTCTTTCAGGCCGCGTCACGCCCTGAAAACCATAGTTGTACAGTTTTAAATATCAGATTGTTTTAGGCCTGAGATATCTATAATTGGATTTGAAATCTGTTCAGTAGTTTTCGAGGAAATCAACATATAAAATAAATTGATTAACATTTTTCAGAATTTTTCGGGTTTCCTCGAAATATTCTTCCAGTATGGAAAGATATAGTTGATATAGAATTTCATGGGGAATGCAACGATATGTAACATGCCTCATAATACCCATTCATCAACAAGATTTGTATGTATTACCGTCAGGCAGTTCCATTTTTGTAGAAGGGTATGCAAGTGTATCTTCTAAAGATACAGCTGGGAAAATATTGAAAGAGGATGTTGACTTTATGAATAACCCAATATCCTATTTGTTCCAAGATATTAGGTACGAAATAAACGGTGTTGAAATCGATCGCATTAAAAATGTTGGGTTTTAGTCAGTAAAAATCTGACACGCCCTCCTGCTCCACCCAGAGCGGGAGAAGTCATTTGATGATTTCCCAGCCAAAAAAAAAACAAAGTCAGAGGTATATCTCGAATACTCATGTATTTCAGCTTAGCGAGGAGAATACGGACGGAAACTGTGTCAAAAGCCTGAGCGAGATCTAAAAATATACCCAGGACTTTATCTCCACCATCCAATCTATCAACAATAAAGGAATTTATTTTATGCAGCGCATCACTGGTAGATCTGACTTCCCTGAATCCAATTTGGTTGCAAGAGAAATATCCTTTTGACTCTAAATATTTCTTTAGTCTACAGTTGATTAGTTTTTCTAATATTTTCGATAAACTAGGCAACAAGGAAATAGGTATATAATTTGACACATTATCTCTGTCACCAGACTTAAAAATTGGAACACAGTAACAGACTTTTTCAGAACCAGCAGAAAGAACCCTTTGGTAAAACAGATGTTACAAATACTAATATCTGGTCTTACAATAGCATTCATTGCTTTTTTTTTAAACTTTGTGGTTATACCGTCCCACCCTGACAAACCTGTATTTTTGAGATTGGAGATAATGCATTTGACTTAACTCTCATCTGTTGGGAGGAGCATAAACAAATTCAGGGGTGGATGGGTATTATTTATTTAAAAATTTGTGCTATGATCCTTTTCATTTGTTTTAGTTCTAGATAATAATTATATTACGAGGGCTGCACTAAAAGTATCGGACTCGAGATCGGAGACTCTAGAAAATTTCTTTACCAACATCCCAATAGAGGTTACGAAGTCTCTACCCTCATCATCTGTATTAGCTGAATCTCTTCTTAAAGAAAACATCAGTAAGGACATTCCAAATTTTGAATTCAAACCCATTTCTATTGCCACAATTAAAACAGCATTCAAAAGTCTTAATTTAAAAAACACTGAAGACTTATGGGGGATTTCCGTTAAGGTTCTTGAAGGTATCATTGACACAATTGCCCCTGTCCTAACAGGCATATTTAATCAATGTTTAGACAGCGGTACGTTTCCTGACTTAATGAAACATAGTAAAGTAGTACCAGTTTTTAAATCGGGTAGTAAGAGTGATCCCTCAAATTATAGACCTATATCTGTGCTTCCAGCAATGAGCAAAATTTATGAAAAAGTCATGCTAGACCAGATGTTGTCACATTTTAACTCAAATGGGATTTTACATAGTCGACAGTTTGGTTTCACGAAAGGTAGGTCGACGACTGACGCGGGAGTAAAACTCGTCAGTCACATTTTGGAATCCTGGGAGAAGTCCCAGGATGTAATTGGCATTTTCTGTGACCTCTCAAAAGCGTTTGACTGCGTTGACCACAACACACTCATCTGTAAATTACACCACTACGGAATTCGTGGACGAGCTGCTGATCTTGTACTTTCCTATTTATCAAACAGGCAGCAAAAAGTAAATGTTAACGGGGCAACGTCCTCGGGGTCTCTAGTTAAGATGGGCGTGCCTCAAGGTTCAATTCTTGGCCCTTTTTTATTTCTAGTTTATATTAATGACCTTCCTTACCTAATGGCAAACTTCTCGGATATAATTTTATTCGCTGATGACACCTCTCTTATTTTTAGAATAGATAGAAAAGATACGGATGTCTTACATGTCAACGATAGTCTAGCTGTTCTCTCGAAATGGTTTGCGGCTAATAATCTTTTACTCAATGCGAACAAAACTAAATGTCTTAAGTTCTCATTACCAAATGTACCCCAAGTAGGGCTAAATTTAAAACTTGATGGCAAGAAACTAGATGCTATTTCGGAAACTGTATTTCTAGGAATTACTTTAGATTCAAAATTGCAATGGGGTGCCCACATTAGAGCTCTCTCAAGTAGATTAAGTTCAGCTGCTTACGCAGTAAGAAAAATAAGGCAGTTGACTGATGTAGCCACAGCTAGGTTAGTATACTTTGCTTATTTTCACAGTATTATGTCTTATGGCGTTCTGCTGTGGGGATCGGCAGCTGACGTAGATTCAGTTTTCATTTTACAAAAGAGGGCAATCCGCGCTATCTATAAAATGGGGCCTCGCGAGTCTCTTAGAAACAAATTCAATGAAATTGATATACTAACTCTGCCTTCTCTTTATATCCTAGAAAATATCTTGTATGTTCGCAAAAACTTAGGTCTTTTCAAAAAAAGATGCGACTTCCATAATCTAAATACACGTAGTAAAGATGAAATCGTGATTCCAAAATTTAGATTAACTAAAACTAGCAAGTCATTTCTAATAAACAGTATCCGCTTCTATAACAAGTTGCCAAATTCGGTTACAGAACTTAGCGATGGAAAGTTTAAAACTCACATCAAACGTGTCCTTATCAAAAAAGCATATTATAAGATAAAAGACTACGTTGAAGACAGGGAAGTTTGGCATTAATTCCTTCTGCACATGTGGCTTCCCTGGTACCTCATTAACAGCATAACTTTGTGAGAGTCTATTAACTGCTTCCAAATTACAATGTTAATTTTTAATTATTTTATTTTTTACACTTTCTGACATATTCTCGTCATTTTCGACATTATACATCGCTTCAAATAGCACCTATTTATTAGTGATTCTCATGGAAATCATGTCACTTTGTTTAAATAGGTTGATCTTACTAATGTAGATTCTTTTACATATTGTGAATGGGAAAACATTGTAGGCCTTACAGATTAGATTTATAGACGATTTTCTATTCTTTATTTTCATTCCTCTAAGTACTTGGTACTTATTGACAGGCCTGCACTGTCCTCCTATACCTATTATCACTGTAATTTGAAAACATTGTAAAACCCAATTATTTTTAAAAGAGTAACCGTGGAGTTTCTTGCCGGCTCTTCTCCATAGGAAGCGACAAATTGGAACCGTGCACCTAGCTTCTGACGTTTCATAAGTGCCCTTGCAGGTTTATGTGAAATAAAATATTTTGATTTTGATTTTTTGATCGGGAATGGAATATTTCCACTGTTCCTGTCATATTAAAATCTTTTTAATTGAAAACTCCTTGGTTTTAAAAATCGAATACCATTTATTTATTTAAAAAAAGATTCTCGGTCTTTTCACAAGGTTTTGTCAAACTTGTTTAGTCGTTGAGAAAATGGAATTGACTCGAGAAAATTCAAGAGCGATGATTTATTATGACTTTCGAAGTGGTTTAACACAAAAACAGTGTGTTGACCGGATGATTTCTGCATTTGGTGATGAAGCCCCATCCAAAACCATAATTTATCGCTGGTTTGCTGAATTTCAACGTGGACGTGTCAAGCTCAGTGATGATCCCCGTCAAGGTCGTCCAAAAACTGCAGTCACCCAAGAAAACGTTGATGCTGTGCGTAAGCTGATTGAGGAAGATCGACATGTGACATACCGCGAAATTCAGGCAACTTTAGACATTGGCATGAGTCAAATACAAATAATCTTGCATGAACAATTAGGTGTAAAAAAGTTGTTTTCCCGATGGATACCGCATTCGCTCTGTGAAGAGGAAAAAGCGGCTCGCGTTACTTGGTGCGTCAGAACTCTCGAAAGATTCCACGCAGGATCCTCAAATGCTGTATACAACATCGTATCAGGTGACGAATCCTGGATATACGCGTACGAACCCGAAACAAAAAACCAGTCACGAGTTTGGGTGTTCGAAAATGAGTTAAAGCCAACAAAAATTGTTCGTTCACGGAGTGTTGAAAAAATGGTGGCCACGTTTGTCTCCAAAACCGGCCATGTTACGACTATTCCTCTTGAGGGACAAAGAACGGTTAATGCAGAATGGTATGCTAGCATTTGTTTGCCACAGGTCGTTTCTGAACTCCGTAAAGAGAACTGCAACCGCCGCATCATCCTCCATCACGACAATACGAGTTCTCACACCGCGCACAGAACAAAAGAGTTTTTAGAGCAAGAAAACATAGAATTATTAGACCATCCGCCGTACAGCCCCGACCTAAGCCCTAATGATTTCTATACTTTCCCTAAAATAAAGAATAAATTGCGTGGACAGAGATTTTCATCACCTGAAGAAGCTGTGGACGCCTACAAAACGGCCATTTTGGAGACCCCAACTTCCGAATGGAATGGTTGCTTCAATGATTGGTTCCATCGTATGGAAAAATGTGTCAAATTTCGCGGAGAATACTTCGAAAAGCAATAAATACATTTTTAAATAGTAATGTTGTGTCACTTCCTTGATTCCCGAAATTTTCAGTGCCGCCCTCGTATTAGCCAAATCGGCACTAACTTTCGCAAAATAGTTATTTATGTGGTTCAATGAGTTCTGACTGTCCTGCGCTTTACTTAAAAGGTCCACTGCTGACTTATCTGGTTTGTCCAAATTTCACATATCTTTTATTAAGCCCCATTGATTTTTTATGTTACTTTTACTGTTTTCTAATTCGGTTTTAAAATAATTATTTTTAAAGTTTTCAATAAATTATTACAAGTATTGCGATAACGTTTTCATGTAATTTTCAACACCTCATTATTCGGATCTAATCTAAGCTTTTGATGAAGTTTATCACGGTTTGAAGTTTATTCACCCATACAACGACACAAATCTGGTGTTATTCAGGGTTTGATATTGTTTTACGTGTCGATAATTTAGAGGTATGTGTGTGTCGTTTTAAGGTGTCTCTTATGATATTAAGGAATTGGTTAGTCATTTCATTTGGATCCATCAGAGTTAGCATGTCTTTCCAATCAAGCAGCTCCAAATCTGCAACAGCGCCATCATAGTCACATTTTGTGTATAGTCTTTTATTAGGTATCTTTATAACCGTTGCCTTGCGGGGTATTGCAGTCATTACACAATGATGATCTGTCAATGTACTGTTACAAACAATAGTTGTAGTTTCGAGTTTTGTTTTGATGAAATAGTGATCAAGACAGTTTTCTTCTCTCGTTGAAAATGTGTGTGCTGCTAAGAGACCATGTGAAGCCAATAAATTAATATATTTCAAGGATTTTCCATGCAGGGTATCTTTAATATTTATATTAATATCCCCCATTAACACAATATTTTTATATCTTTTTAAGCCCTGTGTAAGCACTTCATCCAAAGATCCGAGAAATAAATTTAAATTCTTAAAAGAAGGTGGTCTATGAATTGCAACTATGGACAAATCGCTATCGCTAGTAATTATTAAACAGTTTGCTTCCAGGTAGCAATGTGGTTCTGTTATAGAGCAGTTTATACTGTTTTTAACATAAATGACGATACTACTATTTTTATTTAGATATTTTTTTGAAGAATAAGAGACGTAATTATCGATCGACGGTATGACGGTAGTAACCGAATGCCAGCATTCTATCAATATAATTAGATCATAGGCAATATCCAGCCTTTTAAGAAGAACCAAAAGTTCATAACCATTTTTATGCAAGCTTCTAATATTCTGCGTAGAAGAGTAACCTTTTGGTGAGTCTTATGAAGAGCTTATTTACAGTGTTCCGGAAATTCAGCGACTAATGCGTTGCCGACATTGAATTGTTCATATTGTCCGAGGTAATTACTTGGCAGTTAACCATAGTCTTTACTGCATGTTGTTGGTATTAGGCTATTGGTAACGAAATGGCGTGCTAAATCTATCGGAACACAGAATTTTGTCAGGCATCGGAAATATATGTTAATGTATTGTTGGTTTCTAGGTAATCTATTGTTTTTGTACTTGTGTAGTGGGTGAGTGGCTGGCAGGGTTAAGTTGTGGACTTTAAAAAAAAATACGGCATTTGAAAGCATGTATAAACTATATTAACGTAAGACATAAAAAATGTTTCAAAAGTAAAAAAATTGTCACTTGCTTAGGTTATCGACGGACGTATTAGGATCGGAATCAGCTTTGTAGTCTCCGATTTGTTCCGGAGATTTTATGTGTATTCGAGGCAATCCACCTTTTCTTTTTTAAAAAAACTTTACCGTAAGAAATCCAACAATACTTGAAGTAATTTAATAATTTTCTTTTGGGCCTGTTTAATATGATATAAGATATGTCGTGTGGCGGGAGTTAGCGATTCTGAAATGTAAATCGGTTGTTTCTCACCCGGTAATTTGATCAGCTTGGTGTTGTATTTTTCATCTTTGTGATTGTTATTGTAAACGTACGTAGAGCCTGTATCACATTGGCACAGTATTACAATATTTCCTACAGTAGCGCAACGCCTTTGATGTCGCGCGATGCCGCCGCCAGTGTAGGTACTTACGCTGTCAGATGCAAATATGCTAGGGTTGTCACCAAATGGGAAATAAAACATTTGTGATTATTACTATTATGATGTAATCATTTATTTATATGTACATTCAAAATAATTGTGATTATTAAATCTAATGTAATTATTTATTCATAAATATATATTTAAATATGTTGCACTGCTAAATATTTACGTGACACTTTATTTTTGGATGTTCTTAATTGTCTATTATAAAATTTAACTACGTAATGTATTCGCATTCGGATGAACAATCTGATAAGAAAAGAATGAGGAAAACATGAACATGGCTGTGATTTAAATTCTACAGTACTTAGTATTTCAAATAATCTATCTAAAATATTGTTTCCAACAAACGAGTTGAAATTTTGTCTAAAACAGGCTTGCAGTTTAGTACAGTATTCAACGAAATCAGCTGGAGGTACCTGTAGTCCACCAAAGGTATCATGCACGTTTACGTAAGTAAAAAATACTTGTTGTTGGTTCGTCAGAATAATTTGACGCGTAGTTAATCATTGATAAACATTTATGTTCATCTACGCAACGCCGCAATATATAACCACAAACATATAGGAAACTATTCTGCTCAGGGATATCAAAATTTGTTGAAAGCGTTTGTGTGGCTGGACGGATTACCTCTTCATTGCGTGCGAATATGGATTTGTGCTGGATAAAACTATTATATTGTGATAAAACATTATCAAAATCATCAGCACAATTACTTCCATTACGGGGTGTCTGGAATATTCCATAAGTCTATGGTACACAAATGAAAAAACCTACCTCTCGTCGTCGCGGGGAAATCTATGAAACTTTAAGTCCTTCTGAGATTTCGATGTCGATTTACATCCATACACAGAACAGTTTGTGCGCACCATTATAGAATATGTAAGTATATCAAAATTATTACACAAACAACACGCCCGCGTCTGCCCTTCGCGCTCGGTACCGCAAACTAAGCGTGTTTGCGGTACGCGGCCCGCGCCGCCCGACCCCCCGCGAGTTCCCCTCCGTTGCTCTGCGCAAGTACATTCGTCGCGCTACTGTAGGAAATATTGTAATACTGTGACATTGGTCCGAAATATTGTGTCATCCTGTATTCAACTACAATCGCTTTATTTTTATTAGATCGCTTTCTATGTATACTTGGCAGATTTGTTCCCTTGAAATTGATAAATCAAGTGATTTGTGGACTTCATCAACTATCAGGTTGAGGTCTTCATTTTCATTAAACGGTATATTTGTTATTTCCAAAGAAGTTTCAAGTTTTTTTCTCAAAACATCTTCTATTTTGTTTCAAGTACGATAATTTTGTTTTTTGTTTCATTATTTTCGATCACTATGTTTTCATATTTATAGTAGTGTGGCGTTTTCGAGTGCATTTTTCATACTAAAGTTTTGTCTTAGAATTTCTTGATTCTGTTGTTTTGGGTCTTTGATCATGTCGGACAATGAGGATAACTTATCATTTTGGGATTGTTTCAAATCACTTAACATTGTTACGATCTCAGATCGCAAGTTATTAAGGTATTCTACATCACTACGTTCCTTTCTTTTTCTTGATGTAATATACTCACGTTCTTGTTTTGAATAACTTGGTAGATCTGGTTGAGATGATGACAATGTTATGTTGTCCGGAGGTGAACAAAGCATCTTGATTTTTTGCATATACTATAGACGTCGTTCTTATCTCCTACACACGGCTGGTCCGTGATTTGTGGCATCGAATAGCGGACTTTATACTTTGTTGACTTAAAGCTAAGGTAGAATATCCCTTGCTTGGTTTTCTCGGAATATTTAATAACTGTTCAACACGGCTAGCCACTGTGAGCGTGAACGATGGAATGGGAACTACAGACCAATTAGCCTTATGTCCAACCTGTATTAAATATTCTCAAAAATACTATTGAATAGACTTACTCATTCTACCACTCTAGACGAAAAGCAACCATGAGAACAAGCTGGATTTAAAAAACATTTCTCAACAACTGACCACATCCAAGTGGTAACACAAATAGTAGAGAAAGTGAAAGAATATGGCAAGACTCTATACCTATGCTTCATCGATTACACCAAGGCATTCGATTATTTGGAACACAGTGCAATTTGGAAGACAGGGAACAGGGGGTAAAACAAGGAATAGACATAAAATATGTCGAGTTACTTCATAGCATTTATTCCAAAAATTCCCCAACCACCAACCTCTCACATAAGAAAAGGCATTAGGGAAGGTAACCCGCTGTCATCTAAAATATTTTCGTCTGTTCTAGAGACAATATTTAGAAACCTGGACTAGGATAAAAAGGCATGAAAATCGACGGTGAATACTTAAGCCATTTACGTTTCATAGACGATCTCGTTGTATTTACAGAGGACAAGCACGAGTACAATTAGAGAACGTGTTGCAAGAACTTGCGAAACAAAATAAAAAGGTAGGATTGTCTATGAATGCTGCAACAACCAAAATTATAACGAATGGATCTGAAGAAAAATAATAATAGATGGACAGCAAATAGAATATGTAAACCAATACATCTATTTGGGATAATTGATTTCATTTGAAGACCAAGCGGAAAAATAATTAAATATGAGAATAGCAATTTCATGAAAAAAATACTGGATTTTCAAAGAAGTCATGAAGAACACCAAGGTAAACATTAATTTGAACAGAAAACTTTATAAGATAGCGATTCTTCCAGGCCTTACATATCGATACCAAACATGATCTCTACGGGTAAAAAAAGAACACAAACTCGAAGTAATGCAGAGAAAAATGGAGAGAAGCATGTTGGGTAATATTAAATTATCCGACAGAATTACAAATGTGGAAATTAGGAGAAAAACTAAAATAACTGACATAATGGAGAGAATAAGAACTCTGAAATGGAAATGGGCAGGGCACATCTGTAGAATGGAAAACGAAAGGTGGACAAGAAAGTCATAGAATGGGTACCTAGAGATGGAAAAAGAAAACGAGGAAGGCCGCGGAAACGCTGGGAAGATATATTTAAGGAAAGATGTGGACCAAACTGGAGGAGACAAGCCAGAGATAGGGAAAAATAAAGAAAGTTGGGAGAGGCCTACGCGACAGAGGCGACTCCCATAAATAAACAATTTTAAGTGCATGCTTAGACTATTAATATTTTAAGCCTTCCATATTTGAATACAAATTAAACTTAAAAGTATTTATAAAATTATACGAATATAAATTTTAATTTAACAATTATTTATAAAAAACAATTTTAATGATAAAATTATATGATATGTGAAGTAAAATTTTATATGATGGAATGAAAGGCTTTTTTATTTATTTAATTTCGTTTATTTATTTATCAAATAATAAAAGAACAGATGAAGATTATCGTTGAAAAAAAAAGTTTCATCTCGAGATTTGAACCCAGACCTATGTGCTAGCTATCGGAACTTGATAAGAGAATATGAATTTTAGCAATGGTATGAACCGACCAAGGTCATGCGTAATTACGTACTCTGTGTGACGGTATGTTTTTTTTTTCTCTTGACGCCAGTGTGTGAGTTCTGAGGTGCCCGTTTTGTGTTGGTACATCACTTATACACACAAATACAGGACTTCTGACTCGTTACTGTACATGTACATAAGTTGTATATTACAACTTCACATTTGGTATTTTAGAGAATATTCTAAGTAATTAAGAGATCTGTGTGACTGTGTTCTACGCGAAATCCGCTAATGTTTGCTTATTAAATCTTAATGTGAACGATGTCAATACCTAACGTTCTCTATACAAAGTAGATCATTATAATGTAACTAGCTTTTGGCCGTGGGTTTGCCTGATATTATTCCAGGGGTACGTACTTACAAGAACACCAAGGGCTTGGTCAACCTGTGTGTTAATAATCGAAATCCATTCAGCCGTAGTGACGTAAAAAGGTAAGAGACAGACAGATTTTTACATAAATTAAAATAGGTACAGATATGTACGTGTGCGCTGAGGAACTATCATGTTGTTGACCTTTTGGCTTTATGAGAGAGGCATCAGCGTCAATAATGGGATGGTAGTTTCTAACATAATTTTTAAGTCAGTGTTACAAATACCATGTTGTTTATTTATATGTACTTAAAATACATCACAATGAACTACATACTTAACTAATGACATGGGGATATGTGGCGTATACGAGAGCTACCCGCCGACATGGCCGAGCAAACAGAGGCAGCTTCTGTCGGTACACTCGCTCAAGCAAGCTGTGAGTCATGATAGTTACCGGAGGCATCGCGCTGACCTCTCTCCGTCTGCGAGCACCCTTCTTCACCCGCTGCTTACCGTTATTTATTTGATTATTGCCGTCTTCTGTACCCCTTCGAGTGCAGCTCAGTCACCGCTTCGAGCACATTCCACTTTTTGTACTTTTTGGGGTTTAAGCGGTGCTTCATTACGACCAATCTGATGGAGCGTGGAGCTCCCAGGGAACGGGATCTGGGGTGCGGGAAGCGGGGCGGGTGTCGGACCCGAACTTCTGTTATCTAATTTATCGTCATAGCCGACTACGAACATACGGTTATAAAAGTTAAGGTTTTTTAGTGAAATTCTGATAAATTCTAATGCTAAAGAAGAAATAATTACATTTTAACCATCGTGACTTAACAATAGTTGACGCACAAGGAAACCTTAATACTGACACCTTATTTAATTAATCTGGAGAACAAATAAGAACAACAAGTTAACAACTAGTAAACACTTTTATAGAGTTTGGTACATATACCCAAATATTTTACAATTTATTGTTCTACAAAACTGCAAAGGGTTAAAGAGTTGGGTACTCAAAAAAAGCTTCCTCAAATCAACGCAAGCGAAAAATATTGCCAAAACATTTTGAAGTGAAATGAAGCTCATTTAGCTCTTTTTGTCTGACTACTCTGTACCGTCGCGCGCCGCCGCGCTGGCTTACGAAACAAACTTACTTTTTCAGCAAAATGTTCCACAAATACAATCGCGAACAAATTGCCAGGACACATGTAATAACTAGTAAGTGGTCGCTTGCGGGTACAGACAAGGCGGTACAGTCGCGAGCAGTCACTCACAACAGCGTGGCGCCAACTTGCGCACGCCACAATCCGCTACATTATGCTAATAGTAGCCAGCGGGTCCCGTGACACATTTATTAACATTTACAATACTCGTAACGTAATGCAACTGTTGCCGCGTCACATCTCGTGTAGCGTCAATGTGCAAGCTTGTCGTGGTACTGTGCACGCGTGTTAATAACGTGTCCGCTCGAAGGATCATCAGCTCGTCACGCTTATTGTAGAAAGTAGTGTTCGGCGCTATGGTGACCTAACACACCTTTCTCGTATTGATAGTATGGTTTAGGTGGTAACAGTTAAAGTCTCGAATTATAAGGGAAATAGCTATATTGAATCACTTATAAAGTTATAACACTTAGATACAAGAAATAGTACAAATGGTAAAAATATATAAATTAACTTATTGGTAAAATGTACGGAAAAATGGTAATGGCAATGGTTAACTTATAATAACTAGTAAATTATTTTTCAGATATGGAAAATAAGAAAACGTTGAAAATTGTTCTCCCTTGTTTATAATTATTAGGAAACATGCCTTTGTAACAGCTACTTAAGTAGTTTTATTCTAAGGCTAATCGCCGTCTTCCTGCCCTTATTTATACCAATTGAATTTCGGACGACGCACGCACCATGTTTTCTTCTTCCATAGCTCTTCTAATGTAACACGAATTTATTTACGTATTCCAGAAATTATTAAACCATTGTATTTATACTCTGACAATGTTCGATTTAGCCTAATTAGTGATCTTTGAGAAAAGTGTGGTCCATAGTTCCATACCGACATAGGTATCTACTTTTAAGTTAAATGCATGATTGTTATATTTTGGGATGACACTTAGTAATTGTGAATCTGTATAACTTGTAAAGTGACAAAGGCAGAACTGCATGATCGTGTAATAAAATTAAATGTCTATCATATAATTAATTTATCTGGCTTTGCTTTTCTGTCATGTTTTGTGTTTGTCATCGTTTCTGTCATTGTGGTGTGGTAATTTAATTCTTGATGCATCGTCTTTACATATAATTATGTATTTAGAGTACTATCGACAAAACTTAAGCATGCTCAGTTAAGAAAATATTCTGGCGGAAGCGCAGCTACCTGTAGACCACACCCATTCCTGGTTTCGCCCAACGCAGAGACAATATGCATTTGTGTGAGTGCAGGGCGTGTAACAAAAAATAAAAAGCTAAGCTAATATTAGATTAGCTAGTGCCAATTTGCTCGCGAACGTTTTTATGTCCATTCTATTAAGCAATAGCTTAATAACAACGACACTTAGATAGTGAACTTATTTTCATTGCAGTTGAAATAGTTTTTCGACAGCATTCAACAAAAAGCTCTGAAAACATTGCATGAACTGCGCCAAGTTTTGGTTCAAGTACTACACAGTAATTATACATTTCAAACAAAACATTGAGTAAAGAAAGAAAAAGATACTAAATGTTGTAAATTTCTAACAAAATTACGTAACTTGCTTCTGTTTGACATATTCCTAAGTTTAAACGCATTGAAATGTAGTTATTTACTTTCCAATAGCACTGCACCAGCAGCAGGTCTGACACCGCGCACTGGTATAAGATATTTGTATTGATATTTTTTGTATTTTATGTACAATGTCAATATAAACATTTTATACCTTTACGCAGTGTCGGCCTAGAGCATTCGCTGCGACTTTGTGTGAAACTGAAATGATGAAATTGTGAAAATGGGGGATGCAGTGAAAGTGTTGATAAATGACTATATTTATAGACCCGACAGAGCATAGCCATATGTCGGGGAGAGGACAATGTTAAAGTGAACAAAATAGACATAAATTATTGTTTGACATGTCTTATTCCAAATTATCATATTTTTGTGGAATTTTGATACCTACCAATTTAATATAGCAATACCAATAATACATTGTCTATCCCTAACAGAAAATATGAGTACAGAATAACTTCTTGTCAACAATGATAATTTCTTTTTCGACCTTAATGAACAAATACGAAATTCGACTATAATATAAAAATATTCGCTTTGTGCACTCCTTCTGCATATAAACTTAAATTTTGCCAAATTTCATTCTCCTCCGTCCGCGTAACTTTCGTAAAAGGGGTACAAAGTTTTTGCTTCACGTAATAGGTTATAATAAAATATAATACCAAAAAATGGATTTCGGTATTACACGTTGAATTGATTTGTTCCAGCTACTACGGGCACTGCAACATGATCAGTTTGGTAGCAGGGCTGCTCGCTCGGGTGGTCCGTGAGTCAGACGCGGTGCCGGCTGCCTTCGTTATGTACCGCTTGTTGCTGCCCCGCACCTCGTTATCATTCATACGGCTATTAACCTGCTCATATCTCACACAATTTATGTTCAGGATACGAGTCAAGTACGACATTAAAACAAACTCGTTTGGAATGTTAAGTAGAGATGAGCTCTAGCGACAAGTGCCTCGCAGTAGTGTGCACTGCTTGCTGCGCACGCTGCGCCGGCGCGGCACAACTATGCCTTGATGTGGCAACACCTCAGCTCATTGTCTCGAGTGTTGCCTCTTATGATGTCTCCCGCTCAAGTGAAATGATTTTTCTACAAGTAGCTGAGTTTATAAGGGGCAAGTTCAACGAAACAAATTCCTGTGTTTAAATATTATTTTTGAAAGTGTTGTTCAATTAAAACGTTCTAAAACGATGGATATTGAAACTATACATTTTTTGGTAGTCTCATAGTGGTAACGAATTTCAGCGCGGCGTGCAATTACTGGCGTTCAATTAGAGATTCAAACTCGATCACCGTGTGATGTCAGTTCAAACCCTTCGACGTTTCTAATAGTGAGTGAATAGCTCCGCTGTACGAGTGCGAGGGCGCTAGCGCCGGGCACACATCAATTGCGCGGCAATCACAGTGGCTTGTCGACTAGCTTCGTATATCTATATTGGAGTCTGTCGAGTGCCGAGAGCTCGTGAGCACATCTCTGTAAGAGAGATATTCAGTTAATGTCGGTCACGTTCCGTCCGTCGCTCGTTCAATGTTCGCGCTGCATTTTTAAGCGTCGCCGTCGGTGGCGGGAACATTTGCGCACAGCGGTGGTGACGCTCTTTGTGAATTACCAGCTATTCATGAAGTACCTGGCATTCTCTGAATTCGTTGTCTAGTAAAATGACATAAAAACTAGTAAACGTCATTCTTGACGTTGATAATTAATCTATATAAATAAAAAGAAAAGTCCTGACTGACTGACTGACTCACCAACCCCTAGCCCAAACCCGTTGACCTAAAAAGCTGAAATTTTGCACGGACGTTCTCTTTATAATGTAAACAAGAAATTAGGATTTACGTTCCCGTGGGATGTTTTCCGACATCCACGTGGGCGAAGGCGCGGGCAAAAGCTAGTATAAATATAGATTAGATACGAGAAGATATTCAGGTGTGTTTTTTTTTGGAGGATGGGTAATAATCAAATAACTTCTCCCGCTCTGGGTGGAGCAGGAGGGCGTGTCAGACTTTTACTGACTAAAACCCACTCGTGTGCTCTCAATATCTCTTTCGAACAACCCGCACCCCTGGCAGGCATCGGCCTTTGCGGACCCCACCAGTTATTGCTGACATCTCTGACGGCGCGCGTGGAACACAACGCGCCGTCGGTCGACCCGGGCTTGGTCCTCACCGGACAGCGAGCTACCCATTACTCGCCGTCCGCAAGCCCGTACCTACGGTGGGCCTGGTCGCCCCGGGCATTTTTTTTTGTTTAACGCGGAGAAATGCCTACTGCGCTACCACGGGGAGATAGCGCATTTATGTGGGACTGTAACCCACTAAAACTCCACGATGTCTTCCAGTGCCGCTTGAGGCGGGAACACGGAAACGCGCAAGCCATCCGCGAACCCACCACGGCTGTCCGTCACTGGACCCTCCTCGGAGGGGAATAACCCCTATCACCGGCGCACCAGGACACATGGCACGCCGTAACCACCCCAGTTACCAAATAGCATAAGGGCCCCAGACGACCCCGTGTCTTGTACCCTTGGTCCCCTGCGACGGGTCAGCACAGTGGCCCCGCCGCCTACCAGTTTTCGACCGCAGGGGATAGGGAGAGCGGCCAACGCTATACCGACACTCCTCCTCTCCTGCGGCCCCACCGCGTCTGAACGCGCATCGCGCAACGCGCATCAAACGGTGGCGGCCTCGTCCAGGCCACGGAAGGGAAGAGCGCTACTCAGAAGTACCGGCACTCCTCCTCCGCCGCAGCCTGTAACCCTCAGCCGCGATGCCTCCCATTGGACATCGCGGCCCGCCTTAGTTGCGATGCACCTCACCGCAACCTACTTTTTGGCCGCTACGTCGTCGGCTTGGAGGCAAAAGCCCTGAAGAGCGGCCCCACCTTGGGGTTCCTCTTCGCTTCACCGTGGGGATGACCACGGCTACTGAACCCCCCGCAACGACAATGCGGGAACCCACTGGGGGTGAGATATTCAGGTGTTAAGCGGTCATCATTAAACATTTTTGATCGCATGCGCTCGTTCACTGGGTATGAGATAAATCAGTGTTGTACAAATAGAATGCGTGTCGTAAAAGTGTAGCGGCGGGATGCTGGACGAGCTCATCTCACAGTGTGGTCACGCCCCGCCCGCGCTTCATCACGCGTGCAGGAAACACGCACCGTCATAACTACTCCACTACATACTGATGTTTTAATTTGTTATTTCGAGCATCTATTTCTTTAATCCATTTGACAGAGGATTACACACAGAGCTTACGTTTGCTGTGAGCACTCTGTGGTTACTTACGGATGTAGGTACTACGACGACTTTAATAGTATCTAATCACTGCACGTGATGGGTACCGCCGCGCTCGCGAACTGCGCACGTGCATTTAATGTTCGTACGCGGTGCACCAAACGTAGGCCGTAACCGCACGTGAGCAACGCGCGTGCCGTTCGCAAGCGGCTCGCGAGCGACGCATTCGCAAGGTCTGGACACACCCTAGGCACGACATACGCATGAAATAACAAAACACAATCGCATTCCCCCTTCATCGACACACGGCATCGCTTGAGTTAGCCCACGTCCGCACGGACGTAGATAAGCGCGGCAGAATAAAAACGCGTGCCACTGGTGCCGGTGCCGCGCTTGGAATGGAACCAATGGAACCAATAGAAGCGCTATGTTTGTTCACACGGCCGCAATTTATCCCCGCTACGATATAGCTCGCGGTGTTTGATTTTCCACACTCGCCGTTGAGCGTTGAATGAATACGACATAATTATGAAGTTTTGTACTTGTGTCACGCACACGAAATAAACGCGTGCGTTGGTCAGTACGGCGCACCGGCTTGTAAATTACTTAGTGCGGACGTGACGCATGCTCATGTGCTCAAGGCTATGCCGAGCCGAAGAACGCATACGCAAAACAAGCATTGGAAATACTCCAATATTTCATTTAGGGGATAATAACTCGTTAATGAAAATAATTTATTTGAAGTTACCTATCGGACGTCATTGGATGGTAGACGATAGCGAAGGTACGCAGTACGCACTCAATTTTATAACAGAGAAAAATCATATATCACTTACATCTACCATTACAGGTTAACCCAATGCGATAGATGCGCTTATCGTACCTTAATCGATCGATACCAACTGGTGACTAATTCCTAAGCAGCCTGAGTTTTCAAGTTATATAAACATTATCTACCTATTTTATGCCTACGGATCCGAATACGAAACAAGAACTTACTATAATAGTAGTAATATTATAAAATCTTGATATCGGATATTTATCTTTTGTTTTGTTGTAGAACAACTATTTTACCATTGTCTTTTATTATCATTGCTATCCTTATATATTCTTGAAAGTGTGATGTTTGTCAGGAACAATCCTAAATTTCCGCGCAGAGCAGATCAATTTCCCAGGAGCAGGCGTGACCAAACTCGACTATGTGGACTTCCCTGTAGGACTGCACTCATGCGCAAAAGTATTTTTCGTGTGGCTCCAATTGTCCACAATAAATTGTCTAAAAATTGGAAGATGGAAGGAGCTTAATAATTTACGCAAAAAAACTTAAGATAATATTTAGTAAATAAGGCATACTATAACATTAACGTGTTCCTAGAGGAAAGATTTGTGTTGTGATTAGGTAGTCTTAATAATTTATTTTTGTTTTTGATGTTCTGTTTGACCATTAAAATATTACTATTATTCTTTAATTACAAAATGTATTGTTATTTTAAGAGAATGTTTTAATTAGAAACATTAGTTGATATTTGCACGTCACTTCATGTGGCAAACATGTCTGTAGTTGTTATTGTTGTTGTTACCATCTTGCATGCATGTCTTTAATTGTATGTAAGACACATGTTTATGCAAATAAATATTATCTTATCTTATGTTAACACTTCTGATGTTTTCAACAATATAATATAGAATCTTAAAATAGTTGTGGGCATAGGTAGGTATGATAGTGGAGCTTATTATAAAGACAGTAAGTAATCATGAAACATGTTCAATTTGAGAAAATACTTAAATAAACATGATATTTAATTGATACCTAATTATTATAATATTAGCAGGATATTTTCTTAAATCGTCGTTCGTTGTACGGCGACAAAAATTGGCCTTTCAAATATATTTCATTACTCAAAGGATGGCACAAAAAATTATTTGCTCTTTTGGTGATATCCTAGTCTCACAAATGGCTACCGCCAATAATTTAGCGGAACACATCGTACGTCCGCGCTGCACGAGAATCAGTTCGAAGTTATTTTTTAACGTTCGTTCGAACACTCTGTTGAGGGCGGAAAGAAACTCGCTAGGTGTTTTTATTGCGCCGCAATTTTATCAGGTCCGTAGGAACGCGGGCTTACGTGGGCGCGCGGTATGTGGTACGCGGGGACCGTGATGTCCACTCAGCTACTAAACACGTTAAAGCCACCGTCAGCGTCCGAAGTCACCTCCGCGTAAACACGATTACCCCAGATACATTCACCAATTTGCATATTTTGGTAAACATTCCATAGCTGCAAAACAACGCCATGGCGGTCCTGATAACAAGGAGCCCTCTCGCTCGACAGACAGCGTCACTGATACTTTGATAATCTGGTCAACACAGCCAGCTTCGCTTGCCTTTCTTGAGACATTGTATTTTCTTCAGAGACGATGATATTTTATAGTAATGGGCTAAGATATTTGCTAGTTACAGGGCGTTGGTGAGTCTGGAGCGGTGACCGCTTACCGGAAGGTGCATCCCACTGAGTGGACCAATGACCTGGTGTAGGTCGCGAGCTTCCGCTGGGTGCGAGAAGCACAGGACCTGTCGGTTTGGCGTCGGTTGGAGGGCGCCCATAGGTATATTATATTCAGCAACGGAAGTCTTTCGACAGCTGTGATGATGATGACGGAGTGGTGACACTATTGGTTCATTAAGTAGTTAGTTACGATATTGCAGTATAAATACATACAAAAAAAAAACATTATAACCCAAAATGTATGGATGTTCGTCCGGTCGTAGCGGTAGCGTCCATACATTCCATAGATTCTCAATAAAATATGAAGGATTGAATGAAATAGAAATGAATCTATACTATAATCTATATCTTTTATACTATACTAATAATAAAGCTGAAGAGTTTGTTTGTTTGTTTGCTTGAACGCGCTAATCTCAGGAATTACTGATCCGATTTGAAAAATTATTTCAGCGTTAGATAGCTCATTTATCGAGAAAGACTATAGGCTATATAACATCACGCTAAAACCTTTAGGAGCCGAGCAAAGAGAAACAAGTCACGAATAAGAAGTTCTCGCACGGGCAAGCGAGACAAGCGATGGGGTGGGTTGGGGAGCAAAAAATTTGACGCGAAGGAAGTCGCGGGCAGAAGCTAGTGTATAATATACCCTTTAGAATTACCGATTAAAGAATCCTTTATTAATTAACATACTATCTACAAGATTCTGTTTATTAAATGTAGCTTCGTGGCATCAGCGAGCTCACAAAATTGTTTTGATGAATGAAAACCAATCAAGTAAACCACATCAAAGTTAGATTTATTTAATAACCTCAAACTCAAACGCAAAGCGTTTATTTCAATTAAACCCTTTACAAGCACTTTCGAATTGTCAAAAAGTCGATCAATTGGAAAGTTGAAGCTAGTTGCCCATTCCAAAACGTAGATCTCTATGGAGAAGAACGGGCAAGAAACTCCACGGACACTCTTTTAAAATCAAGTTGAATATTACAAAATCTTAGGAACATTATTCTTGTTGCTTCTGTATGTGAGAACAATGTAAAAAAAATATAATCAATTCTAAATACAAGTTAAAAATAAGCCCTGGAAGTTAGGAGATGACCAGTCTCAACCGACAGCGCCCGTTCACGGACTTGACGCGTGGATCAGCACCATCCAGCTCAACATTTTGTAGGGAACTGAATGATCCAACACACGCGCCACCATCAGTGAGACATTTATGTGAGCATGACATACTCTCAACTGCCATGCATTCTCAATTCAACGTAACAACACAATAAACGGGTACTCACATTTACAACATTTAAACAAAATGCTTCTAAATTATACAAAACTATAGTTTGCAATCTATTTGATATATTCATCAAATTTGATTTCCTAAAAGAAAGAAAAAACATTTGATAATTTTTAAAACTACATTTAACACTTCACTACATCAACAAAAACAAAGTCGCCGCGTCTGTCACATAAATGTGATCGAACACACGTGCTCATTGTGCGAATTAAAACCACCTGTTCTAACAAATGAGCATTCGTTGTTGAACAGTATCCAATTCAAGAAATCACTATCTTGTTCGATCTTGTCGAGTGGCACCTGTCTACTGTATTCTAGTCTTGACTCATAGTCGGAGGGAAGTAGTGATTGGACGCGACGATAGTGAAAAGGGTGCTGGCCATCTTCTTTGAGAACTCCCCAAATGCGCATACGGTTTACTCCGAGTTCGTGTCGCACTGAGCGTCCAAGACTTGCTCCACGATGTCACTGTTTCGAGACCTCGGTCTGCCTGCGTCAGGTCGATGTTGGTCTTGTCCGCGCACGCTGCTGGTATTGAACGTTCGTGTGTGCAAAGTGCAAACGTTGGAATGATAATGGTAGACTCGAAAAACGTTCTTGGTAGAGTCTGCGTGCTTCTGCATAATTGCAGTCACATTTCCGACACATCAACTTATTAAAATATTCTACGTTTGAATAAGGCATGGTCAACGTATACGTGAACAAAACAAAACACAAGTCACTCACTACGTAGGTCAACAATTACATCCATTCGGAAGTAAGCTGCGCGGAAGACTAAGTAAGTGATTCGCAGGGCGGCGGGTGGCGGGGTAAAGGGGGTGTTAGGCACGTGGTACCGAAACGGCGCGAGCGCCCGTAGGTTATTGGCGGCATCTTCTATCAGATCAAAGAAAGCCGCCGAGCTCGTAGGCTATTATGCGAAATAAAGATACTTGTAAAGTCAGATACTGTAAACATTTTTTGAATGTGTCGATTTTAATAGTTATTTGATAATGAACTGTCAACTGGCCAATGCTTAATTTTTTTAATTATAACTTCATCAATGTTGTGCTTGAAGGTAAGTGTATACGTCCCTAGAAGGAATAATAGGGTTTTTGTTACATATTGTATTGACAAGGTACCGTCATGATGTTAATTGTTTTGAACAGTTCCCTTAGAGATTCGCGTCTGCGGAGGTTATAGATGGCTCCGACAACCCTCTTTTGCAGAATAAAGATCGACTCAACATCCACAACTCGTCCCCATAGCAAGATACCGTAAGACATGATGCTATGAAAGTAACTAAAATAGACCAGTCTCGCGGTATCCACGTCTGTTAATTGGCGGACCTTCCAAACAGCGTGAGCGGCAGAACTTAGCCGCCCTGCAAGTGATGTTAAATGAGGACCCCACTGTAGCTTTGAGTCAAGCGTGATCCCCAGGAATACCGTCTGTTCGACGAATTATAGTATCTCCTTATTCAATACAACATGACATTCACTACTTCTAACATTCGGTAACGCAAATCTTATGCATTTAGTTTTCTTTCCATTTAATACCAAATTATGTACAGTAAACCAATTATGGACTTTAAGGCGAGGTGAGCCCAGCGCAGTTGGTATTTAAAGCTTACCTCAGCCCCCGAAACGAGTAGCGAGACGTAACTACAACTAGTTACGATGCGTGAGCGAAGCGCGCGCTAGGCGTGGCTGGTGGCCGGCAGCAGTATTAACTATGTCACCGAATAGAGCAATACAGTAGGTCAACTTGAACTGATTACGATTAGTAAAAGTTTCTTTTATTTTACTATTCTAGTAAATATTTTTTTAAGATATAATAAGTTGTGGAAATGAGATTTCTTCATAACATAACGCCTGTATTCTTTCAGAGGGGTTGGGCAGTGGTGTTATTAGTACACCCACAATTTGCCAGTTATGTTCAAGTTACATAAAGACTGGAAGTAATATCCAATTAGGGTGCTCGTCGTAGTTTTTCAGTTTCACGTTTTTATTTATTTTCTTATATAAGTACCTATACCTACTTACAAAACTATGTACCGACTACGGTACGTACCGAGAGTTGAAAATCTAACAGTAAACCACACTGTTATATTTTCAACGCGCTGAGTTGCACTGTGTTGGATTTACAACCTTCGGCTCACTACCGAGAGTAGAAAATCCAGCGCGTGAAAAATCCCGCCGCGATATTATTACGTCCATGTGAACGTGGACTTGTATTTATTATTTTTCTTTGTAAATGTTTTTGACATAGTTATGTGTTACCGTCATGGTTTTCGAGGCCGCTGATCAAAATGTAAGCCTCAGATACGGCTGCGAAAGTTTTCGAATTTTCCATCATGGGTGTCTTTTTCAGGGTTTTTCGGGTCGCTAAAGCCAATGGTGGGGTCAAAAAATTTCATGGCCACCATCTTGGCTTTTCATTTTGATTCCACCATCGTCTTTAACAACCCGAAAAACCCTGAAAACGACACCCATGATGGGAAATTCGAAAATCTTCGCAGCCGCCATCTTGGATTTCCATTATAACTCCACCATCGTCTTGAGTGACCTCAAAAATCTGAAAACGACACCCATGGTGAAAAATTCGAAAGTTTTTGTAGCCGCCATTTTGGATTTTCATTTTGACCCCACCATCGGCTTTAGTGACCCGAAAAACTCTGAAAACGACACCCATGATGGAAAATTCGTCAGTTTTCGCATCCGCCAACTGGGATTTCCATTTTAACTCCACCATCGGCTTTAGTGACCCAAAAAACCCTGAAAACGACACCCATGATGGAAAATCCGACAATTTTCGCATCCGCCATCTTGGATTTCCATTTTCACTTCACCATCGGCTTTAGTGACCCGAAAACCCCTGAATACGACACCCATGATGGAAAATGAAAAAAATTTAGATCTGCGGCCTCGAAGACCATGACAAGTAGTGACACATACGTCATAACCTATGTCGAAAACAGAAAGAAAAATAATAAATATAAGTCCACGTTCACACAGACGTAATAAAATCACGGCGGGATGTTTTTCGCGTAAGTACTGGATTTTTCACTCTGTTGGATTCTCAACCCTCGGCTAAAAGTTGAAAATCCAGTGCGCGAAAAAAAATTATGACCATGTGAATGTCGACTTATTCTTATGGTCTTATGGAAACTCCGTATTACGCTGGACCAGCTCAAGGTCCATAGTGTTATCACATACAGTGCCTATCCAGGCAATCAAATATTTTTGGTTTTTTAACCTACCTCTTTGATATTTGAAAACAGTAAATAAACCATTATAAAATTTGCGCGCATGGCGGCTTTATGCTGTATGAAATAAGTTTCAAATGCAACTGTTTTGCGCACTTGATGCGGTTGGTAAATCTATTCTGCGAGAAAAATGAACCATTCTAGCTTTTGCGCGCGTGGCGTCTTTATTTACACGGACATAGGGTTCCAATTATCTTCTACACGCCTATTTGTGGTTTCCAAATCTATTACGCGTAGTTATATAGATTTGCAAACCGCAAATAGTAGATTATCTATAATAAATAAATATAGTAATCTATTACGCGTTTTTACGCGTACAATATTACAATCTACATTCAATATATTTTTATATTGAATGTAGATTGTAATATTGTTAAACCATCCTTATTCTTTTTTGTTTACTAGCCTTCGAAGAGCCAGCGGTGGATCGAAAGTGTTTACTTTCTGTAGTTTCCCATATTGTTTGACAAAATATTAACTACTTTAATTTCCTACGAAATAAAGCTTATAAAATAATTAATAGTTAATTAATATACATAAATATACCTCTATTTAGTTTATTATATACCTACACGTATTATTATTAACAAACAATTTTTTGTTCTGGCGGTAACTGATCATAGCGGGGGTGACGGGTTCGAAAAATTGGCACACGTTCGACCTACAACACGTTCCGCTCGGAACTAAACGACACGGGGCGCGCGCATGTAAAGATAAAAACACTGGATTTTAGATTTGTTATAAATATTCATTTTCATAGTCCATATTATGACGGCCGGATTTCATCATAATTATTTTTTATGACCATTATTATGGTATAAGTTTTATTGTTCAAAGCCTTATTTATATATAACTCAAATGAAATAAGAATCCGATCATCATTTAGACTTGTCTTTGCGATTGAATTGGATGCAGTAAAGTGCAAGTAATCGTGTATAGCATGGTCGGAATGTCTAGATCAAGGTG
Organism: Polymixis lichenea; assembly: GCA_949091785.1. Taxonomy (NCBI): domain Eukaryota; kingdom Metazoa; phylum Arthropoda; class Insecta; order Lepidoptera; family Noctuidae; genus Polymixis; species Polymixis lichenea. The sequence goes on along the minus strand of OX420948.1, from coordinate 23,568,498 downwards.
TGAACTTTGTAATACAGTTTTTTATTTTTTTAAATCCGGTTTATCTACTTATAAAACACAATACAAAACAACGTTTTTCCGGATCACCCCGCCTTAACTATAGCATTGTTTACGTCGTCAAGCTCCTGTGCACGTCTCTTAACATTAAAAATCAGTAATGTATCATCAGCAAATAACACCATTTGAGGTCGGTTTTTTAGTAAATAAGTTAAATCATTTATATATACTAAAAAGAGGAACGGACCCAACATTGAGCCCTGCGGTACACCCATTTTGACTTTTAAGCCCAAGGAATTCACACCGTTTATTTGAACTTGCTGCAGTCTATAATTTAAGTACGATTTTACTAAGTTAAGCGCAAGTTCACCCAGTCCGTAATGCCGAAGTTTCAACAGAAGTGTTTCATGATTCACGCAATCAAACGCCTTGGATAGGTCGCAAAAGATACCTATTGCATCTTCTTCCCATGCGGTAAAGATGTGTTTCAATAAGGTGACACTAGCGTCGGTTGTGCAACGTCCTTTGGTGAAACCATTCTGTTGATCGTGTAGGATGTTATTACGATTAAAATGATTGAGCATTTGATTTAACATAACTTTTTCAAACACCTTGCTGAAAACCGGCAAAATTGATACGGGTCTATAATTATTAGTATCTTTGCTGTCTCCAGATTTGAAGAGTGGAATAACTTTACTGTACTTCATTAAATCCGGGAAAACCCCTTGATCTACACACAAATTAAATATTAATGCTAAATAGGGTGCGACTGTCTCAATAATGGATTGACAAACTTTAGTAGACATGCCCCACAAATCTTCGGAAATTTTGATCTTAAGTTGCTTAAATGCCTTTACAACGACCAAAGGGGTTATATGATTAAATTTGAATTCCACGGGACAGGCTGAGACATTCGCTCTTAGTAAATCAATAGCAAGTGCGGGCGAAGAATTTAAAGTTTCTGTAGTTTTAATAGGAATATTAGTAAAGAAAGTTGCAAATTCCTGAGCCACATCGATGTTATCACTAATGAGACCGCGGGAAGTGTCCAGTATGTAATCAGTATTATGCCTTTTGCTTCTGTTTATTTCATTGTTAATAATTTTCCAAACTGCCTTAATTTTATTATCTGCTGATTTAACCTTGTGGCTAATGAATGAAGCTTTAGCTACTTTGCAGATATTTTTAAAAGTTTTAGAGTAAGTAGCAACATACTTAGTAATAGTTTCTGTGTTAATAAACGGCTTAAGCCATACAGTTCAAATAATCTTTCTCTACTTTTCCGGATTCCTTTAGTTGCCCAGTCACTGAATAAGAATTTAGGGCAAATACTTTTAGATTTCTGCTTAATAAATGATTGAACTCTGTTTGGACTAATGAAAATAATTCTTTGTACAAATTATTACCATTATTCAAATTTAGGCCCTGAACACTTAACTTGCTGATTAAAGTGCTATTAAACTTATTTAAATTACCCGATGTTATAGGTCTAGTTTGTATCTGAACTTTTTAAATTGGTGTGTTGGACTCAAAAGTAACGGTTTGACCGCTGTGATCAGAAGGGAGATAATTTACAATGGCTTTATCTAAATAGTCGCAGTCGTAAAAAAATATTATCAATACATGTAGCAGTAGCCGTAGTTATTCGCGTTGGTTCCAAAAACACATTTGAAAGATTGAATGATTTAAAGAGGCTTAATAATCTGCTACTATTTGAATTATTTTCCAAAATATTAATACTAAAGTCCCCACAAATAATTACTGATTTATTACCAGTTGCAAGTTTTGCCAAAACATCTTCCATTACTGACTCAAATATAGAGTAGTTTTGATAGTTAAGAGGTCTGTAAACGCACACTATACAATGCTTATCTAGCTCAACACAGGACAGTTCAATGCTATGTTCCACTGATAGTTTAACTATGTCTGTACGAGTCTTAAATTTTGTAAAAAATTTCATTAAGATTAGTGAACCTCCACGAAGCATGGATTTCCGGTTAAAACAACTGCCCACACTATAGTTCTCATAATTAATTAACATTTCATAATCTTTCAACCAGTGTTCAATTATACAAATAATATCAAACATTGTTTTTTTCTAAAAACAATTCAATTTCCAATTGTTTGGAAGAAAACCCTTGAATGTTTTGATGAAACAATTTCAAGGAATTCTGCTTAGCCCCTTTTTTACAATTAAATAATTGAAAGCTAGACGTTACCTTGTCGACGGTGTGATTAAAAAGATTTTTATTGGTACCTTCTGTTGTCTTGCTGACTAGTTTAAATTAGTATCACTAGCCACCTTAATATTAGTATTATTACTAATGTTTGTAATTACAGTAAACTTCGACATACTACTTATGTCTGAGTTTATATTAAAAGCTAATAGCCATGCTGTTTGACGTCTAAAACTAATAGGCAGATACGCAGTATCCCTAATCGATTTTAATTTCTCAACAAAAGTGTTGGTGTCAAAAAATATAAGTTTGTCACTATAACAACTAGCTAATAAATGCGTATGGTTATTTAGCATATGTATATTATGATTTTGCCTACTTGACAAGTGCTCAAAGTAAGGAAAAGCACACAATATTATTTTCCGACAACTAATCTTCAAGATTTCAGTGACGCTATCAGTAATGTCATCTTGTTTTACATTAGTACTATTACCTACTAATACAGAAATAATGGCCTTTTGATCATATTTATTCCCAATTAATGATGACATTATCTCTTTGTAGGATTTCCCTGGCGTACAATTATTAACAGCAGATAGACTAAGGTACGGACAATAATTTACCTAACCCTCTCCCTAAACTATCAGAAAACATAATAGAATAATAACAAACTTTACTAGAACAAGTGAGGCCACATGTCTCTGTCTGTGCTACTTGAGATGAACCTTGTACGATCTGTGGTGTATCTTGAACGGTAAAACAATCTCGAGCCTCCCCAGACCGGGACGGGTCCTCCGTTGCCACAGGTTGGAGATTCTCAAGGTTGGATTCCCCTTGACAAGAACACAGAGTAGAGGCCAGAGTCATCAGGTCCACTCTAGCTGGGTCATCCTTACACATTTGCACTAACTCATTTGCAGCAAGGATGTGTTCATTTATTTGTTTTTCAGAGCTCACATATTTAATATAAAGTGAATGTAGTGACTCTTCAAGTACCTCAATTTCAGACTGTAATCTTTGAGTGTCAAATTGATAAATGTTTTTACTGTCTTCTAATTTCATTTCATAGTTTTTCAATTTATTTACTGGAAAAACACGTTCTTTCCTTAGTTTAACATTACTGGAACTGTGTTTTTGTTATTTCCTGAATTTATTGCACCTATTTATGATTTTATTCAGTTGTGCATATTTATTTTATTTTGACTTACTTTATAGCTACTGTCATTATTTTTCAATATAGAATCTTCAGTTAGGTCTATTGTTACTAAGGAGTGAGAGTTACTGTTAGTATTAAATAGTTCATGATATAAGTTATTGGTTTCCTTAGCCTGAGTACATTCTTTTTGCTGCTGTAACTTATTAATTCGAACATTTGCATGAATTAATTCTTCATCTAGGTCCCTAACCTTACACAATACCTTCTCATATAAGTTACTGCAGTTATGGAAACTATCCGTGACCAATCGCAGTTTGTCTCGTTCATCGACAATATCCAGATATTTTTGATGTAAGTCTACTAGCATATAGCAATAAAGCAATAAAAGCATGAAAAACCTGCTTTTGTGGAATGATAACAAATATATACGAATCACCAAAACAATATTATGACAAATTCCGAATTACGGAATTTACATAAGTGCTGAAATCTAAAATGTCCATTTGTCACTACAGATACGCTCACAACGATGCCTGTCCGCCTGCTCACCTAGCCCACCACGACGCCTGTCCGCCTGCTCACCTAGCCCACCACGATGCCTGTCCGCCTGCTCACCTAATTCACCACGAGCCCTGTCCATCTACTTACCTAGCTCATCGCGACCCATGTCCACCTGCTTGCCTGCTAGGACTGCAGAAAGAGAGCTACTTATTCTTTGCGTGGAACCACAGACATAAACAAAGAGAAATACACCATTACCCAAATATAACAGCCTGAATATTAGTGGGTAAGTGGCGCACAATACAACAAAGGGCGCCGCCGCCCGCCGCGCTTAAACACAGATTGGCGCTAATCAGCTTACGCAATCCCCGCCCCCTTCCCTCACCTCCCCCACCACCACGAGCTCCTCGCGCGAGGTCCGATCACGTCACAAGCCGACACCGTACGAATTCATTCCTACCACACTCAAAGAAAGAAAGAAAATGCATTTATTTAGCACATACTAAAAAGGCACACAATATACAGCACTTTATGAAGGTTACGCGACACCACGCAGCGCAACACGACGCCAACAGTCATCACTTCATGTACAATAGTTATATTTCTATGTAATAAAATATAAAAATATGTATGTTTAGGTTATGGTATTTATCTATGGGCGTGCGTTGCCTGAAATAAATGGTTTATTATTATTCTTATAGCATTATTCCTTACCTGGACTAGGTTGACTACGGGCATTATGAAACTAATAAATAATATTTGAATGTAGTTTTGGAAGTACGAAATAGTTTGTACGATAATTTTACGAGAAATATTGCAAAATATTGTAAAAACTAATACAAGTTGTCATTGAAAAAACAGACTTTCTGAAAAGTTGTTCAAAATGATGACGTCATTATAAACAATTTCTACTATGGAACCAACCTGAAACATGCAGAATAAAAACAGCTTCTCCATACATTTATGTTTGCATAGCTCGGCAAAATACAGGCAACAGCAGATTTTTATTTCGCTGTCTTAGGATTGGACCCACCTCAAAGCAAAAAAAATGATAAGCACAATGAGGGGGCATTGTGCTTATCATTTTAGGTGTAGGACACCTCGTATATGAGATTCTTTTTTAACATGGCAGACAGCAAGTTACTGTACGAAGTTACAGTTATAGTTATATTTAGCGCCTCACGTTCTTTCAAAGTTTCGTCAATCAGAGATCAGAGCGTGGTGCGGTCTAGAAATAATTTTACTGAACATTTTGAAAAAGTACCGAAGTACTCGTATAAACAGAAGAAAGAAAACAAAAACCTTTCGCTCCTTTATTATACACAAACCATCACACAATATTTTCATTCTAACTGGAACGCTCGAAGGTAGAAACGGCTTTGTCTCAGATTTAATATAAATGAATAGGTAGGTAATTTCCTGCTCACATTGTTCGAATACGCGGCGACGTTGTGGCAAGAACAGCAGGAAATTCGTTTTAAATATTAAATTTTATTAAGAACCACATCGCAAGCAGCTAATAGAAGCGCACCAACTTGCCTTGTGTTGGAAATCAGAAATACGTACACGACAGATCCTAAGCGCACTCGCGCAGCACCCGGCGGCACTACGGCGTAGTGTGACGCTACGGGCGTAGCGCATTGCTACGCTCAACATAGGCGCGCTACGAGCTCGGCGCGAGTCACGGTGCACTGAAGTGAAGTTTTGTACCCGACACTCAAATAAAAAGCAGTTCTTGTAGACGATGCTTATACGTAGGAACGCAGGTCGTTTACGCACTTGATTAATGCGATATCCCCCTATAAAAAACCTTACATGTCTTGTAGGTTTAACTGTGCTTCCGGAGCGAGTAACGTATGGAACTTATTCTATCTTCTCAGCTATCGATGTATGAGGACAACAGTTTTCCAACGGCAATAGTAAGTTTTTTTACATTGTTCTCACACATAACAACAAGAATATTGGACCCTGAATTTTGTAATATCTGTAACGTATCGTTACTTTCTATTAAAAACTTATTGACAACAATAAAATAGCAAGTCAAACCACAGACATAATAATATTAGGGACATCCGAGGTTACAATTAGCTGCCCGTGCTAGTGAGGCGCGCGGTCGGCGCGTCCGAACGAGTGAATGAGAACGTTAACCTTCGTTTAAACTTCGCGACACCGCCGTCATCATTCCACTCACGGTGACCAGCACATTCGGATTCCTGCTACGGGCGAAGACTTACGTGCACTTGATCCTATCGCTTGGATCTCACATACGGGTCTTCATAATTTTTTAAAAGCCTAAAGCAGGCAACAGTTTTTGACCGACTTCACAAGGAAGGAGGTTCTCAATTCAATTGGTATGTTTTTGATATTTGGTTTTTTTTAATATATGTACACCGATTGCTTGAAGATGGCTGGACCGATTCAGATTTTTTTTTGTTTGAAAGGGTACTTCCTAGGTGGTCCCATGATCATCAAGTCAGGATCTGATCATGGGATCCCGGAGAAATAGGCACACTTGAAGCGATTTGGGTAGTTTTTGGAAGAGTACTTTCTCGGAGTGATCCCATTTCAATTTGGTGTAGATCTGAAGAAGAACTTCGGAAATAGGCAACGGAACTCCTCAATAAATGATAGCAAATGGACTGGGATTGCTGAAATATCATGTAAAGAAAAGAAAGAATACCGTTTATTTGGACACAGTTCGTGAAACAAAATACAATAAGAAATAAAATTGAAAATAAATAACTACAGCAGTGTGTGCCTCACAGCTGCGCCAAAAAGGTTCATTTCAGCATTAATGCCAGACAGATGCTGTCTGACGCTGGTTTTCTAATGAACCTTTAGGGACAAGTGACGAGGAGTTCAAAACAGTTGCAACGTAACCTAATAATAAAATAAAAACACCACTTAATACATAATTTTTATACTTATAAATAAACTAGTAATCATATAAACTTACAATAGCGACATAAAACGAAAACAACAGGAACTTAGCGAAAACTGTTCTGAGCGATCATCTACATTGATTTGTGCTTGCACACGATGCACTCACAAAGCACTACAAGACCGCCAGGCGCGGCGGATATTGCATTGCCAGTTGTTTCGTTTTTAAATGACGACAATAAAAATAACTGTAGGATACGTGAACAAAAATCGAGTAGCTACAATAATAATAAAAACTAATAATTATAAAGTAAAAAAAAAGTCACAAAGAGTGAATTTAATACTATTCGGAGAAAATGAAGAACCTACCTACCTATAACAATGGATGAAGGATCTATTTTATACGGCCAATAATTTATTGAAAATGGAGGGTGTGTGATGTGATATCAATGTCATGTCATATCTGTCTATTGCTTACACCAGTTCATAACATAACATCACGCCGGTACGCTGTAAAGGGGTAACCACATGTGAACCACTAAAAAGTGAAAAATAAAAACTTAAAGAAAAAAACAACCGACTTCCAAAAAAACACTACAAATAGAAAAATTACCTTAATTTCGGAAGGCGGTGACAAAACATTCAAATAGATAGTCAAAGTCACCGACTTCCAAAATTAAAATTATTTTTCACTTTGTAGTGTTCTTTTGGAAGTCGGTTGTTTTTGTTTTTATTGACTCATATTGGTCGACCCTATTAAAATCTGTCTTTTCGTAACCCCATACTGGGTAAGTGTTGAACAGCTAATTATGTTTTATATTGTGTGTACTACCTATATAGGTTAACTTAGGGCGTGTGTTATTTGCTCGTTATCTGTTGTTGTGTTAAAATTATTATGCCTTCCACGTGATTATCTCTTTATGCAATCTGCTTGCCATTAGCTCTGCGCATTTCTTATGTAATTGACATTGACTATAAATGTGCAAGTCGTGTTGTGCTTCTCACTTCCATTCCATCTATGTAAACTCCGTAATGATTGTGACATCCGACACTTCCTTCATTAATTAGCGCACTAGTACATCTCGCTTTGCTTATGCTTTGGTGTCACAATCAGCGGAGATGACTAATGGCCATCTTTTGACACGCTGGACGTTATGTTCCAAGGTCCAAAGTTCCAGATTACATTTCCAAAGTTTCGCCCAACATCCATCGTTATCAATGGCATCCGTACCCTGTTTTACGGGCAACTATCCGCAAGCATTTGCAACTGCAGTCGTGGTCCGTGCAGGGTGTATATTTACCCGCGTGAGCACGTTCGGGCCATCTACGGGTCAGGCGCGACTAACCGCCGACCGTCACCATTCCTGGCGTCTGCAGCGTGGCACACCCGCTGGGTTCATTGTGATACGAAAGCAGATGTGACAGAAAGAGTTTACGTGGGGATATAATATATAATTATTTATATCCCCACGTAAAGTCTTTCCGTCACATTTGCTTTCGTGTGACGATGAACTCAGTGGCTGTGCCAGGCAAGGCACGGCAAGGCTCGGCGCACCGGTGTTCACACGCGGCGCTTATTTCCCCCGGGTCAATCGCAGGACTCGACGTGCCCACTTTGAATACAGCGTTAATTCGTAAAAGGGAAAATCACTGTGCAGGAACCGGAAATTGTGTGCAAATTATGCATTGTGCTTCCATTTCCACACTGACAGACGTCAGTAATGTTTAATTTTAATGCTATTTCTAAAGGACATCTCAATTGTTATAGCTGGCTGCTGGCATGTGACTTTATAGTGTGGTAAATAATATACTTGTGGTCTACCATTCGATTCTATGATACATGCACATAAGTTCAGTTGTACAGGAATATAGACGAGATTGTACGTAGGTAAGTACCTACTTAAAACTCATATTAAAAGTAAACTTTGTAAACAAGCACATTACACATAAGAGGATTATATCCAAGCAAAAAATGCTTGAAAACAGCCGGTCCTGCTCCAAACTAGTTGCGAATTCAATTGTATAATTTATAAATGTGGGCTATTTAGTATTTTCAGTCGATTCTATGTTGTTTCTTTTTTCTAATTTACTTTAAAAGTTTTCGACCAGTACGGGAATAGACGAAAGGAAGCGGGAAAAACAAAGGGACTGAAAAAAGTGTAAACGTGTGCTAAAATCTCAAACTCAAACTCAAACTCAAAGCATTTATTTCAAATAAACCAATTACAGGCACTTTTGAATTGTCAAGGTCGGTGAGTTAGAAAGATGAAGCTAATTGCCCATTCCAAAGCGTAGGTACCTATGAAAATTAAAAAGCTGAATAAAATTATTAAAAAAAAACCGGCCAAGTGCAAGTCGGACTCGCGCATCGAGGGTTCCGTACAAACCTATAGGTATACACCGTGAAATTTTAATGGTTGTTTTCCCGCAGCGAAATGGTTTTGTCTTGTTAATACAATCGTTTTATAAACAAATAAAATATTAGAAACAAAAAATGGTAGATTAACCATTGTGAAAAATCACCACGTGTTGAGTTTATTTTGCATTGAATATTTATGCATCGCTGTTTCCTTTGTCGGAGGTGCGTGCGATTCGAGTGTTACTATCGAGTAGTGTTTTATCGAGTTGATGAATATTTTTTAAATTATTTTAAAACAAAAAAATATTATTTTTTTACTTTTACTCTATGCTTCGAAAGTACTCCTTATGGCAAGTTGTTCTGCCGCGGGAAAACAACCATTTAAATTTCACGGTGTATAAGTAAAAGTTATGAATTTCAATTTCATACCTCTACGCGTTCATGAGGAAAGGGGAGTTCAAGTTGAGCCACCGTCAGGAGCGGTCGCATCTGCCCGCACGTGGCGGATGTTGGCTTGCTTGCTTGACTTCAAAATCAGACCGAGTTTTTGTGTATCTCCGTCTGTGTCGCAATTTGTAATATTGAGTAGTAGTGTAAAACAGGGGAGCAAAAGTGAAATAAGTGCGCTTCGGCCTTCAGTGGAGACGGGATGCTGGAGTACGAGTAACCCCTGGCGGTTGACCCGGTGCGATCGTTCCTAATATTTCGGGGATTTGTTTGCTGAAGCTGCGTTTGCGTAGCTGTTTGCTGAAGCCGCGTGCGTGCTCAACCAGGGTTATCTCAAGCAGTCAGTGTGGGCCAATGTGCTAGCACTGACTGATAGGGATAAACGGGAGAAACTAATTTACGCTATTATTCTAGCACAAAACGCGGTATCATAATCAAAGATTTTATTATCGTTACATTTTGGTGCCACGGTTGCCGGAATTTGGGTCAGCTAGAGCACCCACGTGTGCTGAAGTGTACAGAAAAAAACAGGTACCCGTAACACCACGGTTTTGTTCTGCAGATCAACAAAAAATAGACAAAAAAAAAATGGTCAAGTGAGCCCCTTGCACGTGTCCGGGTTGCCATGCAGACAAAAGTGTATACAATGGGTTGTATTTAAATTTTGACCATATCAAAAGGCGGGAATTGTTTTTTCAGTGCTCTATAGCCCGCCAAATAAATAATTTAATGGGCCTAACAATTGATCGGGAAATGTTTGTCGGGACCTCGCCGCCTGTCTTGGAGCAATGGAATTCTCCTGGCACTTCTTGTACATGATTTTCTCCCCAACAGCATTCTCTTTCAGGAACAAAGGATAGCAAAATGAATAACCACATTATTTAATGTAACATTTTGGGGAGGCGAGTATTATCATAGTCGTGTCCGAATACTATCTCGTAGATGTGCTTGTGCACATGGACAAAGGAAGCACACAGGGGTGTCCACCTGTTGGGGAGCCGGTACCCGCCAGCAGCCACATCCTAAGCACAACGTTGAAACACCACAACATATCAAACCTTTTGGTAACCGGTACAACACATGACAGCCACAAGAGCAAGAAAAGCCCACGAAGTCCCGGCCTTTAACGTACAGCCCCCAATAGGTTAACTCATTGTCACCGTGTGATCAACGGGAATCAATACTGCTCACACCGCTATCGGACGTAGTCGTAAAGGACACTGGATACACAACACTCAGAAATCCGATCTCTCCCAATCAGGCGCACTTGCCCAGACCTGTGCATTGCAACTTGAAGCGTTCGCGGCGCGTCGATACCGGCTTAAGAAAGAAAATCAAATAAACGTTGTGCCTTTACGTGGCGGCATTCATGTGGCCAACCACACTGCGAGTGGCGCCCCTCGAGAAAAGCGGATAACCCACACCGGGGTCATGCAATTCTATTCTGAATGTAAGCCAAAATTGAACTAGTTAACAGTAAAAGGATACCGACGTGATGTCAGCTACCTCGAGGTTGGCATGGAAAAACACAAGCCAACTGCTATGTACAAATCAACTCTCACATCAACAGTTGTTCCTCGAAAGCAATCAGATCGTTCATAGGCTTATTAAACTTGATTGGATAAAAACCGAGGATATCTACGCTTATAATCCTCGGCGATTTCAACGCCCATAGTGATCGACAAGAAATACATTTTTTTTTAACTCAAAGGATCGACCCAACAAAACCTTCACAATGAAGATTCCAACTACAACGACGAACTATTAATGGATATAGCCAACAGGGAAAAACTGCATAGAAATGACTAAAGCTACATTGTCATTCAGAATAATGGGTGCATCTCCAACCACAAAATAATCTGTGAACTGCTAAGGTAAAGCATAAACAATGCAACTAAGCCACTCTCAATATAAATTCTACCAAAACAAAATACTAAGACGGCATAGCAAAAACTAGCAAATAAAGAAATCACCCCAACGAATGAAAACATCGAAATACCCTGAAACACAATAACGGAGGTATTAAATCTGACCTGAGCTGCTCAAGAAACTGATTCTTCAGCCAATTTACTCAAGAGACCATCACTTAGCTCCTGCTAACCTACAAAAGGCCCAATTCCTACAAAGTAGAGCAACAGGATAATCCAAATAAGCATAAAAAAGAATGCCAGACAACATCCCAAAAGGTTAAAGATCCGCGCACATACCGGTGTCCAAATGGAAAATAAATAAATGATTAGGGCCTTTATATACCGACTGTAAAATAACAAACCCGATAACCGAAGCACAAAGCGCAAGACCGACGATAGAAGAAGTAATGGTAATCATCAATAAAATGCGAAACGTGACCCCTGTCTCCTCGCCTTTTTACATTGGCTAATTGGCATATGGCTTAAAAATATCGTCACCAAGGGAACAGATCAAGACCCAGAAGATATAAACGAGTTATCATGAGAGACTTGATTAACCACGCCAGGAATAAACCAAGAAAAGAAATAAAAAATGCACCAAAGCTTAGTCGGAAAATCGGATAATACAAAATGCATCAAGAACCACAGGATATGCTACTTAGCACACATATTGCATGCAGCAATGCAGCATAAGGCTAAATCTAAGAAAGTTGGACGACCTGTTCACTACACATGGAACGTCAACCTAAAACTAGACATGAAATGCTTCGACATAGAAATCACATCTTGGAAAGATATGGCGGGAGACAAAAACAATATCAAGAAAGCGGCTAGCGACATCTACAAAAAACAAGAAACTGATAGCAGCGAGAACTCAGAAGACGTATATGAAAACAACAACACAGAACATAGAGAAGCAACAGCATAGAAAAGACCTAAGAAAACAGTTGAACCTACCCAAGAAGCTCGACCTGAATCAACAGGCCGGCAACGTCGTGAAAAGATCCTATAAATAAATGTCACCCGTCTCGCCACTAGTCCAATGTTTATTCAAGGATGCAAATCCGGTAGGCTCGCAATCCTTTCCTATCCTAAGGGCACGTCTACATGACCATTACTGCGCCCCCGGTCTACTTCTTGATATGCAATGGCCTCTGTAACACCATGAAGCATGAAGCTCCAGGGGCTAGTGCAAATCTTGGGGTTCATTCGATTAATCGAGTCTGGTCAAGCCCCGCTGGGATTGGTGCATTTCATTTCATTTCATTCTACGCTTTCATGAGGGGTAGTAAGTTTAAAAAAATATGTTCTCCCACACATTTCAGCTGCAAATGTAAGTTGGTACGCACAATATTGAGTGATTTACAATGTTATTTTAATATCATGGACTTCTTATAGGTTTTCCTATAATAATAAGTAGAAAACTAATTTCTGTATTTTTTTCAAAATTTTCGGTTTGATAGTTTCCGAGATAAGGGGAATGGTTAATTTTCGTCTTTTTACCCGCTTTATATTAGCTTCACTTGTATGTTTGTATGTTTGTTTGTAACCGACTCCTTAGGGCGCGATTTTGACCCACTTCAAACGGTCAGATTTCATTTAAACTTTGTAGACTTATCGAGGACCAATGACAATTCAAAAATTTTAAAAATAAATAATAAAAAAACACAAAAAAGCTTAAAAATCACGCTTTTGTAGTTAGCAGAACTAAAGGTAGTTAGCAGAACTAAAAAATTGTAAATAAATAATAGTTTAAAAACTAAAAAAAAAACGCTTTAAAAACCAAACTAAAAAAGTAGAAAATAATTTAATTCTATTAAAAAGTGTGGGCTGCTTGATATTAATTGATTATAAAAATACCTCAAAATGTGCTTTTTAGTTTGGTTTTTAAAGCGTGTTTTTTAGTTTTTTAAACTATTATTTTCTTGAATAACTTGAAAGCTACTTATTTTAAAATTACAAAAAATATATTTGAGATCCTCACAACAAGCCCTTTCATTTGATATGTCACATGATGTAGTTTGTTTTCATTTTTTTATTTTTTATTTTCCATCTTGCCCCCCAAAAATGACTCCCATATACAGATTTCATCTATTCACGTCATACTTCTGCGCGCGACCCAAATCACAGAAATTGATTTGTGTACCAAATTTCAACTTAATTGGTTTTGTAGATTCGGAGATCATTATAATAACGGACTGTGACGGACGGACAGACGGAGTCTTGCCTGCCCTACCCATATTAGGGCAGAAAGACTGCGTGGAGTCGGATTTACAGCGATTCGTTACTGTCACTAAAACCTCATTTACAGCGATTCGTTACTGTCACTAAAACCTCATTTACAGTGATTCGTTACTGTCACTAAAACCTCATTTCTTGCGAATGTTTTAGGTCTAACAATTTTATTATTAATGAACATTCGGGATCATACACATTATACACAATACTTAGAACATAATTATGTAAACAATAAACGTTTCTAAATTATATGCAGGTGTGTCCAGAAGTTTAATAGTAGTTGGGCACGCCACGAATGCGGCGGTAAGTCACCTCTTTGAGGAGTGGCTAGAGAGGTGGCATGGCGTTCTCACCTTCCGCCTAACACAGGTCCTCACCCGACACGTTTGTTTCGGGAGGTTCCTGTTTCGCATAAGGCGGGAGGAAACGCCCGGGTATTTCCACTGCGAAGAACGCCCTGAGGACACGGTGGAGCATACGGTGGAGGTCTGCTTGGCTTGGGCGGAGCACCGTGTCCTCGTAGAGGCGATCGGCGGCGGCGATCTCTCGCGTCCGGCGCTGATCCAGGCCATGGTATGGAGCGAGAGTGTATAGTTAGCCGTCACCTCCTTCAGCGAAGCAGTGATACTCGCAAAGAGGGAGGCGGCGCGTTGTGTTTCACGCGCGCCTCAAAGAGATGTCAGTACCAACTGGTGGGGCCCGCAAGGGCCGATGCCTGCCAGGGGTGCGGGTTGTTCGAAAGAGATACCGCGGCCCTGGGCACACAGGCAACTGAGGGAGCACGAGTGGGTTTTAGTCAGTAAAAATCTGACACGCCCTCTCACTCCACCCAGAGCGGGAGATGTTATTTGATGATTTCTCACCCAAAAAAAGCATAATAGTAGTGGCATAATTGATATAGTGTTCCTTATGTTGTATTGAATACAATATTATGCAACTTGGAGAATACTATACCTATTTATTATTGTTCCTGATTTGTTTGTGTGTGTGTATTAAGTCATTAATATAATTATTCTAACATATTTTAAGTAATACTAACTAAAGTATGGGTAATGTGCCTGAAATAAATATATATAAATTAATTAATTAATGAAAGAAATAAAGAAAAAGAAAGAAAAAATCAGCTGTTACAGAGAAAAGTACAATACTAGAAGATAAATAAAATTGTTACTAACTTGTGGTCTGAAATAAAAGTTTTATATTCTAACACCTACGCGATCAGAATATATGGCAGAGCTAATTATTTTGAATAAGTGAGCTGGCAGCACACCGGGACGTCCACATGATTTATTGTTAGCTGCGGCTACTCCGACCCACTTGTGAGTGGAGTCAAGATATTGGATAGTAATATATGATACCAGTGCCGGGCTAGTGTCGACGTGCTGCGAATATCACCACATCACGGAGCAACGGACAGAACGGTGCGTGTACGTGCGTACACTTTACGAGTTGTTCAATGCAGTATTATGTGGCAAGGCCGCTGTGCCGCTGTGATGTGCGGTGCCCACCGATTCATTGTTAAGGGCTCACCGCGCACTATTGCACCGCACCGCTCCGCAAAGAGCTTGGTGCTCGTCGCTAACCTGCTCCTATAAATTCCCGAGGACCATAAGAGCTCTATTTTTATATCGATTGCGTTACGAGTCACTGGTTTAGGTACGTTTGCCGCCGAGTAATTCGTATTTTCTTTTCTGGGTTCGTATAGCTTAAGTACGTAGGTACTTTGTTCGATTCATAATAATGGAGACATGGGGTTCGACCTGAAGACTTATTACTCCAGCAGGAATGCTTTACAAAGAACCGCCAGCTTTTATTCAAAATCAAATCTATTACTTCAAAGAGGCACATAGAAAGCACTTTTGAACGTCGACATTTACAAAGAAATAGAATTGATTTTAGCAACCCCTTCTAAAAGATAGTTTCTTCAAAAATAATGTTTAATATCATATACTGAATCCATGGAGGTACCATGGATTCAGTATATGATATTAAACATTATTTTGAGCGTGAATGTCCCTGCCACCGTGTACTGTATGCAAAATGTTATTTAAGAGTAACGGTGAAATTTGTTGCCATTGTTCTGTATGCGAATGCCGTGTACGCAAATACACGCACCGCGCCGTCCGTTGCCCCCTGATATAGCGATATTCGCAGCATGTTGACAGTAGCCCGTCACTGGTTTCATTGCAGATGAAATCCTCTCACGCCTCGCGGTGAAACCTAAACGAATAATCTAAAAACGAAGTAAATGTGAAACACAAGAACTTGGTAGGTATATAAGTATCCAATATCTCGACTCCACTCACAAGTAGATCGGAGTAGCCGCAGCTAACAATAAATCATGTGGACGTCCCGGTGTGCTGCCGGCTCGCCGCCGCACACTGGTCCCAAATTAAAAAAAAGTGGACATTGATAGTAGACCGCTGATATTTTTTTTTATTGTTGATATAATGATAACAGATAAGGCAAAAAAATATTATTGTCCTACTTCAAATACTTTTCTCTATAAAAAATATTTCTTTTTTTTTTGTATGGGAGTGATTACATTTTACTCAATTTCTCAAAAACCTTAAGCGATGTCGAGATGGCATTCACATATGTTAGAAAACTAATAATTCTGAGTATTTGGCTCGAAGAAACTTATTGCTTATCTCTGCGTACTTTCGAGATAATAGTGACAGAAAATAACAATTTTTTTAAATGTTAATTGTTCGCTTTTTTTTAATCATAGCCTTACTCATATCGCAATAGGTCCGCTGGCCAGCAAAATGGAGCTTCGACGCGAGTTTGCCGGGATAACAAGATGGCCGCCTCTCATGACGTAACGTAATACGGTCACGAATCGCGCGCGTACACCTCACTCAGTGTACAACTAAATGTGGTTGCGATAAGACGTGTCCTTATTTTTTCTGTGCGCTTGAAGAAATGCTTGTTGTTTGTTTGTTTTGTTATTGTTGTATTTTGAATCTTTGGATTTTAAAATCAAATAATTTTTGTTTGTCTTTCTTTCGTCGAATTTGTTTTCGTAATTTTTTTTGTTAAAATCAAAGTCACTTTGTCTTTGATATCTTTGATTCTAATTTGTTTTCAATTTTCCTTAAAATTATAATATGTCCGCATTTGTCACCAACTTAGACTTATACGTTGTTCTTAAATCAGGAGGTGGTTTTAAAAATGTCGAATTTTTATTTAATGCCCTTATTGAACGTATTGGTGTTGAATTGTCTTCCGAAGATTTGAGTAATATTAAATTATTTTGTCGTAATTTTTCAAGTAATATCTCAAAAAGATGGTCTGCTTCCAGTAGAGCTCAAAAGACCTTTCTTAACAAAAATTCAGACTGGTTACAATCCCAAATAGTTTGGCCAAAATGTCAAAATATCGATTTAAGCAGCATTTTTAAAGTTGCCGAGGAAGTAATTCCAAATTTCGAAACGCAAGTGGATACTCATCAATTAAGTTATGGTACAAGTAAAAAACCATTTGTTGATATACCTATCTGATAAACAGAAGAAAAGGCGTTCTCTAACACTTCTAGATCACACAGAGGAGGAATTAGTTTATGCTTTATGTGCCAAATTAAAAGAGTCTAAAAAAACAAAATTAGCAGCTATATTAAACGAACTCAGCCAAAACAAGGAAAAATGTGAGATGGTATATGATGTACTATTCGCTAAAAAGACTGACAAACCGTGTTTACCAGATGATAAAACGTTAGCGCTTTACACCTCAACAAAGTCAAAATGGCAATATCGAAATTTAAGAACTATTCTTGCTTCAGAGAAAATGTATGGTCTTCCATCCTATCAAAAGCTCCTGGAAGCTAAAAAAACTTGTTATCCTCCAGAGTCAGACATAACTGTAACTGAATCTGATGCTAAGATAAGACTTCAATCGCTTCTAGATTTGACAACTAATAGGATATTAAAAACAATTCAGCACAACTCTGCCGACAAAAAATCGCTAAAACTAATAAGCAAATGGGGTTTTGACGGGTCATCTTCTCAAAGTAATTATAAACAAAAGTCACACTCCGACACTAAAATTGACGATTCTTCAGTTTTCATGATTAGTTTGGTTCCGCTTCGTTTGGAAGAAGAGAGTGGTACTATCTTGTGGCAAAATCCTGCTCCCTCTTCAACAAACTATTGTCGTCCAATTGGCTTTATATTTGCAAAAGAAACAAATGAATTGATAAAGAAGGAAAGTGCATCCTTAGAGGAAGAAATTCGTAATCTTGTTCCCACAATTGTAGATAATTTTGATATTAAACATGATTTGTACATGACTATGATTGATGGGAAAATTTCTACTGTGATTTCCAATACTTCTTCTGCAGCTGTTTGTAATATTTGCAATACCCCACCTAGCAAAATGAATGACTTGGACTTTGTATCCAAAAGACTCATCAGAGAAGATATGTATAAATATGGTCTGTCTTCGCTTCATATGTGGATAAGATGTATGGAATGTATTTTACACATTTCGTACAACTTAGACTTCAAAAAGTGGGCTGCACGAAAAGAAGATAAATTGTTAAAAGAAATTAAAAAGAATTTGACACAAGAAGAATTCCGGGAAAGAACTGGTTTGTTAATTGACATAGTAAAACAGGGATTTGGTACAACCAATGACGGTAACACGGCAAGAAGGTTTTTTGAAAATTATGAAGTATCTGCTGAAATAACGGGTATCCACCCTGATTTAATCAAGAGATTTGCAGTCATTTTACAAACAATTTCATCTGGTCAACTTATTAATACCAACTTGTTTAGGGAATATTGTAAAGAAACAGCAATGCTATATGTAAACTTATATCCATGGTATTACATGCCTTCAAGTGTCCATAAATTGTTGATACACGGTGCTGATATTTGTGAAAATTTCTCCTTTATTCCGATAGGCATGCTTTCCGAAGAAGCTTCCGAAGCGAGGAATAAAGATTTCCGGAATGTTAGAATGGCACATACAAGAAAAATCGGTAGAGTTCAGACTAATTTAGACATTATCCACAGCTTTCTAATTAGCTCAGATCCTTACATCAGCCATATCAAACCAAAGTTTGCTCGTTTACATAAACAGTTGTTTCCAGAGGCTAGTGCTTTGATCTTGAACAATGAATTGCTTTCGTTGGAAAACGAGGAAATAGAGATTTCTCAAGAGAATATAGACCCAAATATTAATCTTTCACCATAACATTTTTTCAGAATCGTTTGTGAACATATTCAACTTTATGTTTGCAGCTTAATATGTCTTCATTTTGATTGTTTTTTAGAACTGATGAAAGTACTCCTTCAGAAAGGTCATAGCTTTTCAGTCATTAGTGAGCCCCCATAACCTCTTTTACAGAGAAGTCTCTTTTTACTTATTTGACATTACGCATACATTATAATTATGTGCTAAAGTAAGGCTATGATTTAAAAAAAGCAAAAAATTAACATTAAAAAAAATGTTATTTTCTGTCACTATTATCTCGAAAGTACGCAGAGATAAGCAATAAGTTTCTTCGAGCCAAATACTCAGAATTATTAGTTTTCTAACATATGTGATTGCCATCTCGACATCGCTTAAAGTTTTTGAGAAATTGAGTAAAATGTAATCGCTCCCATACAAAAAAAAAAGAAATATTTTTTTTACAGAAAAGTATTTGAAGTAGGACAATAATATTTTTTTGCCTTATCTGTTATCATTGTATCAACAATAAAAAAAAATATCAGCGGTCTACTATCAATGTCCACTTTTTTTTAATTTGGGACCAGTGTGCGCCGGCACGCTCTCGGCACACTCCGGGCTCCGGGCGTGGGCGGTTCTACTTGGCATATTGTTAACATTACGTTGCATCGAGTACCTTGCGGACGAGTGTGTTACGTGACCTAGAAAAGTGTAACACCGAATAACACGCCCCCGTAAGTTTACTAACAAAAAAAACTTAACAACGAATGCACGCTACCACGAAAAACTTAACGCCGACGGCGCGTTTATATAAAAATCTTTTTTCAGTCGGTGACTTTGGATATATATTTTAATTTTTTGTCACCGCCTTCCGAAATTAAAGTTATTTTTCACTTTTTAGTGTTTTTTTGGAAGTCGGTTGTTTATTTTTTTGAAAAAAGATTTTTATTTTTACTTTTTAGTGGTTCACATGTGCTTACCCCTTCACAGCGTACCGGCGTGATGTTATGTTATTAACTGGTGTAAACAATTGACAGACATGAGATTTCAGCAATCCCTGTCCATTTGCTATCATTTATTGAGGAGTTCCGTTGCCTATCTCCGAAGTTCTTCATCAGATCTTCACCAAATTGAAATGGAACTACTCCGAGAAAGTACTCTTCCAAAAACTATTCAAATTGCTTCAAGTGTGCCTATAAAATTTGAAGAGTTCTCTTTATTTCTCCAGGATCCCATCATCAGATCCTGACTTGATGATCATGGGACCACCTGGGAAGTATACCCTTTCAAACAAAAAAAAAATTATCCAAATCGGTCCAGCCATCTTCGAGTAATCGGGGAACATGCATAAAAAAAAAAAAAAAGGTTCCGACGAATTGAGAACCTCCTCCTTTTGGAAGTCGGTTAAAAAAAGCCATTTTCCTACTCGAATAACGATACATTAATGAAATTAAGTTATTTTAACTAACATTGCTAATTATTTAAATGATAATTTTAATATTGTTCGACTAAACCTAATAGGTACACTACATTTGACAAAAAAACAACGTCCTACATTCATGATCAGATTAGAGTAGTACAAATGTAGCTAGTAAAGAAATTATATCGATACACAATGAAAATTTACAAGCTTATCTCTTACTTACATAGATGTATTACTATATTTTTTTATAAAATTGCCAATATTTTAAGATCATTGCCATTAGTGTAACATCATTGCCATAATTGTATGATCATTACCATTTCTATATAATAGTGGCTGGTAAATTGTGGTAATGACAGGAACGGTAATGATATCTTTGTACTTTCTTTATATTTACTCTCTTATTAACTACAATACCAAGATATATAATATTTTAAAACTATCAAGTAGTTTCTCTATTTACTCGATTATGATTATGTTGGCATCAAAAATACTCCAACACAATAAGTAATTTTCTCTTAAAAACGCGAAAGGTAATGAAAAAAAAATCTTACAAAACTTGAAATTTTATCAACAGTTGCAGGAGTTCATCTTTTTCAACGTTCATTTGTCGAATTCGGGAGAGCACCTTGAGCACCAAGTGCAGGGTGAAGTGCAAGAACTTCGCTCGTTCGTATATCTACCGGCGGTTTTCCCTATTTCAATCTGCATGAATGGTAATGAGTTTTTTTTTTGACCAAAAATGTTTTGTCTCTGTGAGCGTAAGTAACAATCATAAATAACTTTATATTTAAATAGTTTTATATCTTTATGTGTAGTTTAAACATTTCATTACAATAATACATAGTGAAGCATCAGATTATTTTGTTATATCCGGTCAACCAAAAAATAATCATGTTGTGGGTATTGATATTTGGGCCTATTTTTTTTAATACTTATATAGCCAGTTACAAAAACAAAATGTGATGGGAGATATACCTTTTTAACTCACCTCAATAAAAAAAATACTTAGTCACTTAAGAACGTGTAGATTTGTATATTTTCAGGTGAACGGTTTGCACGAAATGAGAGAAACACCCAACTGCACTCATATTAGATTAAATATTTGATTTGGTTGATTGTTCTATGAATAAACACTTTGTACGATGATTTTTGGAGGTTCGGTTATTCGAGATCGCATGGCTACGGCGTTAAGATTTTCGTGGTAGCGTGCATTTGTTGTTAAGTTTCTCGTAGTAGCGTGCATTCGTTGTAAAGTGATTCGTGTTAGTAAACACGTGGACGTGTTTATTCGGTGCTACATTTTTCTAGGTCACGGTTTCTAGGTCACATACTCGTTGCGGACTTTATTTTTATTTCACTTAGTATGGATACCGTCCCGGTGCGGTTTAATACTTTTCAATATTGGAAGTCTGAATTTAGGTTATCTCAGTAATAGGAGGTCGGTAAGGCGTCGTAATCCTGCCATTCTCGGATAGCATTCGATACGCGGCTATCGCGCGCGGCCCTCTTGTATGCAGCGGGTCCATCAGCCGTGTGTAGGTAAACGTATACACCCGTAAACGTATAAACCCTCTCAATATCGTTTTCACATTTTGGAAACATTGACATCTCAACAGAATCTTTCACCTGACGCACATAACCTGCCGCATATACAACATAATAAGAACATCACAACACAACTCGGACACCTTACATACAGGAGCTTGGACCATCACTTGTCGTACAGTCACTACTAATCAGGGTGTAGGGGCTTTGGTTTTGAGACAGAGACACGGGTGCGGCGACGTTTCGGCGTCCAGGGATGCAGCGACGTGTAGATGTCCAGGGATGCGGCGACGTGTAGGCGTCCAGGGAAGTGGCAAGATATAGGAGTTCAGGGATGCGGAGACGTGTAGGCGTCTAAGGCAGCTCCGTGGCTCCAGACATTGTTTCAGTAATTAGTAGCACTGCTATTAGTTTCATGCAGCAGAAGAAACTCACAAGAATAGGTGTCCGGTCTTCAGTTATCAAGCGCACCGTCAGTCAGTTGGTTTCCCCAAATCCATCCCTCCTTCAATGAGTCCTCCGTTCTGTTCCTTCTTTTTTTTATTCCCAATTCCTTCCTCTTTTTCTTTTTCAGTCATAGATACTCTCATATGCCAGTCTAGTCGGCCAAGACGTATAAAACCTTCTTCATACAAACTGAGAGTGCGTTTAATAATCTTATAATTATAATTTAGAATTTTGTTATTTAGTTGACAACGTAGTTAGATAGAAAAACTAAATTTAAGCTATCCAAAACGATATAAATTAATTTTAGTAAGTACAATCCTAATGCAACCTTCCTTAAATAGACTGCAAAGATAATTACAAGAATAAGTAGACATCAGTTTGACACGTTTGACTTAAATGTTTTAACAAGAATATTATTACGTAAAAAGATGGAAAATTCTAATAGAAAATCAGGTAATTCTATATAGACGAATCGTTTAAGACGGATTTGCAGAGTGTTAGCACAGAAAACAAAGAGCGAAATATAATAATGTAAGAAAGTTGTAAAAGGATAATAAAACAAAGATGATGTGGATCAGTAATAAACAGATACTATAAGTACACGGGTAACATATACTGAACCCATCATTTATGTCGTTCCATGTGAGACAAACAACCTTCCAGGACCTCCTGTAAGTCTGAAAACTTTAACAAAGCACAGGAATAAAAAGTCCTCGCACATGTGTTGCACGGATCCTTAATTCATAATGTTGAACGACTGATTTCAGTTGCTGTAACTTCTGATTGAAGATTCCCTTGAACTTTGTTAACTTTACCGAGACAGTTGTGCCACGTTTGGTTAACAGAATTTAGGCATTCTGTTAACCAAACGTGGCACAACTGTCTTCTGTCCGAAGCTTTGTAATGAAGTCTGCATTAATTTGTAGCCAGTTACATAAGCAGAGCTCGAGTACAGGCGTACACAGTTAGCACTCGTACTGTCGCCAGTCAGTGGCGCCAGTCCCCTGAATGACGACAGTACTTGTGTATGACTGTACGCGCACGTCGACGCAACAGTCGATTACAGATTTGTATGTAAATGTGTACACAAAGAATGCCGGCTAAGGCGTGATTGTGAACGAGTGCCAGCTGACACAATGCGAACGTGACGCCTACGGCCTGTAGCAATAATCTAACAATACATACAATACGTACACTTTTAGCATTCACGATACCCAATAACGGTGTATTGTATCACGTTACTCGTACAATCAAGTGTACGCAACTATCGGTGAGTTGTACCACATCACTCGTACACACAGCTCCATTAGGTGGTTACCCTCCAAAAGACATGTGCGTTCAAATCCGTGCCAGGCCCAAATTACTTTTTGTATTTTGCAAAAACATTTTATTATAATTTACTATATTGTTTTAGTGAATATGGTTAACATTTACGAAAAGTAACATAATGTTTACTTAGACCGGAGGTTTCAAGACTGCTTACCGTGCATAAGATTGGAGGTTTACCTCCTGGGCACGAAATGGCAATTTTGTTTTTTTTTTATTTAAAGCATTTTTCTACTTTGTTTTACTAATATGTCTAAAAATAATATAAAAATCAAGAAAGTAATAATATCATAATATTTACTGTTGCTATAATTTAACAAAACTTTGATCTTAATTAACTACAAATAAAAATAAATAAATAAATAAAAACTTTATTCAATTTAAGGCTTAAGTGCTAGATGTTTATAAATGCCCTGGACCCCACACTAGGATAAAAAAAAAAAAAAAAAAAAAAAAATATATTTCGATTTTACAATTTGATTTGATAATTTACAGATAACTTACTATACCTACATATTTTGCCAATATGTGGGGGGCTTGCGGATAAGTAACAATAGCTGCACGGGTCAATCGATCAGATTTAGTTACGCTTGCCGCGGTTGGTCCGTAGATGGGTGACCAACTTACATACCAAGACCCCTCCGTGCCTCGGAAAGCACGTTAAGCCGTTGGTCCCGGCTGTCAGTTGTGGAACTTTGACGGTCGTTACGGGTCGTTAGAAGCCCGAAAGTCTGACAACCAGTCTTACCAAGGGGTATCGTATTACCCAGTAACTGGGTTGTGGAGGTCAGATAGACAGTCGCTCCATGTAAAATACTGGTATTCAGCTGCACCCGGTTAGACAGGAAGCCGACCCCAACATAGTTGGGAAAAGGCGGCAGATGATAATCATGACCTACGTATTTTGCTAAGTGACACAAACGGATTCCTAGACAAGTGACATCCTTTTAACGCAAACGATAAAGCGCTAGAAATATTTTAGATTGACATGAACTAACGAAATGTCACGTGATCTGTCATGTCGTCTCTACCCACGGACGTTTTAAGTGAACGTACACATCAAACATCGTAGTTATAACTTGAGGGTAAGGATTAATTTTGTAACGAAAACGTAAGTAAGTTAAATTAATGGATACCCTTAAATAACATAGTCTAGTGATTAGACAGTGAATAACAATTTCATCAATTCATATGGGCTCGCTGGCTAGTTCGTCAAACTGCCGGTATGAGTATGACGACGTTCGGTGATGCGATGGTTCGAATCCAAGTCGTAATAATAAACTCTTTTGGAGTTTTAGAAGAAGATTGTTCGTAATGAATTCAATGTTATAGTTGTGTAACATTTTAAAACTTGAGTGGTTAGCACATACTGACGCTGGGTGTACAACCAAGCGTATGCAACTATCGGTGAGTTGTATCACGTCACTTGCACTCGTGCAATGAAGTGTATGCAACTATCTGTGAGTTGTGTCACGTCACTAGTACAATCAAGTGTACGCAATTATCGGTGAGTTTTACCACGTCACTTACACTCGTACAATTAAGTGTACGCAACTATCGATGAGTTGTATCATGTTACTCGTACAATCAAGTGTACGCAACTATCGGTGAGTTGTATCAGGTTTTCTTATTTGTTTTTTTTTTGTGGCTTGGAAATCATCAAATACCTTTTCCCGCTCTGGGTGGAGCGGGAGGGCGTGTCAGACTTTTACTGACTAAAACCTATCCATGTTCCTTCAGTTGCCTGTGTATGCCAAGGGCCATGGTATCTCTTTCGAGCAACCCGCATCCCTAGCAGGCATCGGCCCTAGTGGACCCAACCACTTGGTGCTGACATCTCTTTGTGGCGCGTGTGGAATACAATGCGCCGTCAATCCGGGCCTGGTCCTTACCAGACCGCGAGCTACCCATTACTCACCGTCCGATAACTAAGTCTGCAAGCCCGCTTCTATGGTGGCCGGGAATCAGCCTGAGATTCCCGAAGACCAGGGCGTCTCTTGTGGCGATTAGGGCAGTGTAGGCGCATATACTGCCTCTCCCTCACGTGCACCGCCTCCCTCTTCGCGAGCATTACTGCTTCGCAGATGGAGGTGACGGCTACCCATGCACTCTCGCTCCATACCAGTGCCTGGACCAGGCCTGGACGTGAGATATCGCCGCCGCCGATCACCTTCACGAGGACAGGGCGGTGCTGCGCCCAAGCCGAGCAGACCTCCACCGTATGCTCCACTGTGTCCTCCTGGTGATCTACGCAGTGGTAACACCCAGGCGTTTCCTCCCGCCTTATCTGAAACAGGAACCTCCTGAAACAACCGTGTCCGGTGGGGACCTGCGTTTTTTAATTTGACAGATCGTTCTTTTGAATTCAATCACGTTGAAGTCCCGGGAATGCTGAATTCGCTCAAACGTATTTCGAGCTGACAGCGAACGCCAAGCATATCAGACACAGTACCGCTCATCTAGGGACACCGTGTCAGTGGGGGCTATCGGTGACGAGTGGCCTGTAACCAGCGATTAGGAACACACAGCAACCAGATACGTTCCGAGTGACGCGTGACCGGCGACCGGCAAACGATACGCACGCGGTGTAGCAATTTGGTGATTCAAGAGGAGTTAAGATTTAAGAGTTAAGATTATTTACCCACCAATTATCATCTCTTCTGCCGGTCTCGTCAGCAATTTTAGACCTAATACTCAAGTAGTTGCTAAGACATTTTAATTTAAACAGCCTGCATCATGATGAACAATATGGTTTTACAAAAGGTCGTGCCAGCTTCGACTAGAGATGCGGATGTTGCTTTGTTGAAACACATATTTAACGCATGAGAGAACTCGCAAAATGCTATTGGAGTTTTCTGTGATCTCTCCAAAACCTTTTATTGCGTACACCATGAAACGCTTTTGCGTAAACTGCGCTATTACGGTGTCCATAACGAAGCTTTACACGTAATAAATTCTTATTTACATACTCGTAGTAGGTTCCAATGTGTAGAAATTAATGGTGTAAATTCTTCCGGGCTACCAGTTCAGTTAGGTGTGCCTCAAGGCAATACTCGGCCCATTCCTTTTTTTTAGTGTATATCAATGACTTACCATTCTATTTTAAGGGTATTTCTGATGTTGTACTGTTTGCAGATGATACTTCTCTTATTTTTAAGGTAGACAGGAATAGACAAGATTTTGACGACGTAAACAGTGCACTCTCAAAGGTTACAGATTGGTTTATGGCAAATAACCTAGTTATCAATGCCAAGAAAACGAAATGTGTAAAGTTCACCTCATCGAATGTAAAAAAACTAGGTCCCAATATCGTCTTCGATAATGATGTGCTTGAAACTGTAGCCTTGGCAGTTTTTCTGGGCATAACAGTAGATGCCAAACTTCAGTGGGAATCACACATATCAAGCCTAGCGGGAAAGCTCAGTTCAGCCACCTACGCCGTCAGGAACGTAAGACAATACACTGACGTTGATACAGCTCGGTTAGTCTATTTTAGTTATTTTCATAGCGTTATGTCCTACGGCATTCCGCTGTGGGGCAAAGCCGCTGATATTCAAACTATTTTTGTTATTCAAAAACGAGCTGTTCGTGCAATTTATCAACTAGGTGCTAGAGTTTCCTGAGAGATTTCTTTAAAGATATCGGTATTCTCACGGTGGCATCGCAATTCATCTTCGCTACCATCATATATATTAGGCAAAATATACACTTATACACTAAAAGCAGGGATATTAATAATATTAATACTATAAATAAGGACAAACTACGTGCTCCCTTTCACCAGCTTCATAATGTTCACAACTCACTTGTTAGGCTTGGTATAACCTTTTATAACAAACTTACTTCTTCTTTGCTATATTTAAATTTTAATGCATTTAAAGCTAAAGTAAAATCCAACCTTTGTTCTAAGGCATACTATTCTATTAACGACTACTTAAACGATAAGAATAGCTCAAGACAATGTTTGTGTTTTCTCACCGGAATTAGCTTACCTACTCAGAGGTTATATGAGTTATTTCATATAATTGTTTATTTTATTTGACTGTATAAATCATTTTTAATTTTATTTTTTATTAATGATATTTTCGTATAATGTTGACATTATCTACTCATTAAAATGTTTTTTAATGAGATGTATTGCAACTGTGGTTAGCTAGCGACCTCAATAATTGTTCATATTATTCTTGCCTGAGCAACCAGCAGCAAGTTCGTCATGCTCCCTTAGATGTCACTGCTTGCGGTAGCGTCGGGGATTGGGTGGCCTCCTTCCCTCGAATATGGAGAGGCGGGCAATGGCTTATCCTTGCGTTATGTTCGTGAACGAGTGCTGCTTGTGGTGACTGGTGGTCTTGCTGACCATGGTTTTGTCATTGTTATCAGTAATTAACTGTTTATTTATTTTACTCCGAAAGTTTTCGCTTAACATTTATTCATCGTCATCATCATTTCAGCCGATAGACGTCCAAAGCTGGACATAGGCCTCCCCAGAAAAAAAAAGATTTGGTTTGCCGTAATCGCCACGCTTGGCAGGCGGGTTGGCGATCGCAGTATGGCGGTAAAATGCATAGAGAACGCTGCTGCCCATTCTCTAGTAACATTTATAACTTTAAGTTAAATCTGAATGAACATAGTGCAGCATTGCATATGTAAGCGGGCACACTCTTTATGCCTGGAGGCTTTTGTCTGGGTATTGAGTGCTATTTACGTTTATTGTTTTGTTTTTATATCTGCTTGAATTTTGTTACTATGTTTTGTTGGTATATTGACATGTGCTAGCTAACATACGGATAATAATTTAATTTTATGTTTTGTGTTTATTTTGGTAGTATGCTTTGTTTACTTTTTTATTTTTTGGGCTTGAGTCAAGTTTTCATTTTATTTGTTGGTATATTGGCATGGCTTTTTATTTCCTGGGTGGAAAATCATCAAATGACTTCTTCCGCTCTGGGTGGAGCAGGAGGGCGTGTCAGACTTTTACTGACTAAACCCACCCGTGTTCCGTTAGTTGCCTGTGTGCCAGGGGCCGCGGTATCTCTTTCGAACAACCCACACTCCTGGCAGGCATGGGCCCTTGTGGGCCCCATCAGTTGTTGCTGACATCTCTTTGATGCGCGCGTGGAACACAACGCGCCGTCGACCCGGGCTTGGTCCTTACCGGACAGCAAGCTAACCAGTACTCGCCGTCCGCAAGCCCGTGCCTTCGGTGGCCGGGAATCAGCCTGGGATTCCCGACGCCCAAGGCGTCTCCTGCGAAGGCCACGGCCGCGAGGGCGCATGTACTGCATCTCCCTCACGTGCACCACCTCCCTCTTTGCGAGCATCACTGCTTCGCTGAAGGAGGCGACTGCTAGCCATGCATTCTCGCTCCGTACCATGGCCTGGACCAGGACCGGACGCGAGAGATCACCGCCGCCGATCGCCTCTATGAGGACACGGCGGTGCTCCGCCCAAGCTGGGCAGAGCTCCACCGTATGCTTCACCGTGTCCTCAGGGCGATCTTCGCAATGGAAACACCCAGGCGTTTCCTCCCGCCTTATGCGAAACAGGAACCTCCCGAAACAGCCGTGTCCGGTGAGGACCTGTGTCAGGCGGAAGGTGAGGATGCCATGCTGCCTCTTAAGCCACTCCTCAATATTGGCATGGCTAGCTGACATAGGACAAATTATTTAATTTCCGTGTCTCGTAATGTTAATTACTTACCTATTATTGCACACAATCAAGTTCTTCTAACTTAACGGACAGCTGTGCTGCTGGGGAGTTTGTTGTGCCACTTCTTCTTCCCAGCTAAAGCACTAGGAAGTGATGAAGGGTGGGTGTTTTGGGGAGACTGTCTGATGTAATTTTGACGTTCAAAAAGTGACTCTTAGCCTAGTTTGGATAAATGAGTTTTGATTTTGTTTTTTTTATTTTATTTTCGAGACAGCTAACGTTTAGAGTTCAAATGAAACTACGATTTAGCTTGAGACGTGCGACGAATATAGTAGGCAACCACATGTTGTTTCCCATCAATCTTTTGACTAAAAGTAGCACCATATCCTTCAGCACTAGCATCGGTATGTAACTCTATAGAATGTCAAGACATGGGAACCATGTAACACCATCTAATTCACGAACCTTTGCAGTAACAACATTGCGTTCACTAGAACTAAACTTATAAGGGCGACGATTAACAGTATGACTAGAATCTGAAAGCCGAATTTGCAGCTGACCTGTGTTGTGACCTCTGTTGAGCTGACCTGTGTTGTGACCTCTGTTGAGCTGACCTGTGTTGTGACCTCTGTTGAGCTGACCTGTGTTGTGACCTGTGTTGAGCTGACCTGTGTTGTGACCTGTGTTGAGCTGACACGGGATCTAGAAACACCACTAGAAAACGAAGATGAGTTTTCTAACAAAATATCATTACAAGACGAACTCTGCCGTTAAGTCAGTATTCCCTTTATAGAAATTAACTTGAAAACAAGCATTTTCTGCCAGAGCGTGAATGCATCGCCATCCCTCCCACGCTAAGCCACAAAATTCGGCGCAAATACCTGCAAAAAAGAATAGGGATTCCAAAATTTATCGATAACCAATTAATCATTGCTTTTCGTCCCCTGTTTTTAAAATAAAATATTACTCGTAACACCATCATTTTATTTTATTTGACCTTAAAATGTCTTTTTCTTGTTGGCATTAGCCGACGGTGGCGTGTTGGGTATGTTTTCATTTGTCGGCTATGCCCGACGGTGGCGGCCAAAAGTTAAACTTTACATAATCTAACAACCCAAACTGTCATGGTAAAGCAAACCACACTATCAGCTGTCATCCTCACGGTAAATATAATCTAAAATCTTACGCTCGATTAAAACATCACTTTTCAAACTACTGTCCGGTAAAATTTGAAATGAAATCTCTAAACGCAGATTTTTAATCATACTCTCCGATAAAAACTTGTAGGGTACTTTGCGCACTACCATAACTGATCCCCTTTAAGTTTAATGCTAGAGTATTCGACGTCAGAATCGTAATAAAATGGACATGACTCACCCAGTAGTCATCAGTACACTGCTCGGATTGCTGTCATAGCAAACTTAAACACATCGCTCGCTTCTCGCCGCTGCTGCAGACGCTAGTCCAGAATCACCTGGTCCCCCGCCTTGCTGTCGCCCCCATGATTGCTTCATAGATATCTCGAAGCTAAATACCCGGAGTTGCCGCATCGAAACTGGTGATGTCCAAACGCTATTTTGGTCCCGCAGAACTTGACCTTGAATTGGTAGCATTGAAGGTCTTGAATGTGCACGTGCTTATCCAGGTCAAATCCAAGCAAAAAACTTGTCGAACGACTTGTAGTCACACCGTGACGTCATCGCTCAATGCGCCATAATACCTTCAGCTCGAGTGTATCCCAATTCTGATGTCCCATCATTGTGGCCGAGATGCAAAACATCGGGACCTTCTTCACGGGCCGACATAGTTTAGGTAGGTGTGGGCACTGTAGTGTGTATTCGAACGAAAAGATAATTTGAATCTATAATAACTTTTATAAACTGGCGAGTAACAGATTAAATATACATGTGCTCCGGAAACAAACACGTGCGGTGGTACTGAGCATTTGCCTCGACTGTATACAATTGTAGTCTTTGGTCTGAGCTCGGCTGTCAACTGTAGACTGTCGCAGCACTCGGTCCGTCTGCCAGTTCTCGCTGCATCCCCTCCACCGACGATCGTGTCGACGCGGTAGGGTTCGCTTACGTTTCCGGTTACATGATTATTCGTTTACGAATCAAATTATTAGATGGCGCTGTCCGCTGTACTTTGGCGCCATCAGTCCACGACACATATAATACATCCCGGTCAAATTATAACCCTCCGTTTTGCTTCACCGTAGTCGGGTAAAAAGACTCTTACTGTAGCCACGTTTAAGAGGGCTTTTATAAATCGAAGGGCTCAATTTTAGAAAAATTTTACGGCACGTGGTAGCAGATCGCGCGTGTGTGTCTAGTGAAGTACGTTAAGCACACATGCTAATGCCTCAATGCGTCGGACGCCCAGGGACAAACCGGCGCAGACTAAAGCTAAATCCCGCGCATCCCGCGATTTATGACTGATTTACAGCGTTGCACTCAACAATTGTTTAAAAATGTTGGTTTTAATTTAAAATAGACTATTTTTTTTAGGGTTCCGTACCTCAAAAGGATTAAATGGAACCCTCATAGGATCACTTTGTTTTCCGTCCGTCCGTCCGTCTGCCTGTCTGTCAAGACCCTTTGTCTCGGGAATGCGTGGAGGTATCAAAGTTAAATTAAATCAATATACTCAATTCTACAGTCTCTTGAAGCTGTAAAAAATCAAACTTCTAAGTTAACGTACAAAAAGATAGGCCGTTTATGCCGCAAAAACATATATTTCGACACTCTCAAGAGAATCAAAATTTATAGGGTACTTTCCGTTGATCTAGAACTATGAAATTTGGCAAGTAATATCGTTTTATACTACGAGTACATGGAAAAATCTAAAAAACTATAATTTTCTAAATAAATCATAAAAAATATCCCCCGCCATTCACAACATCAACAAAAATTCAAATTTGTACGGAACCCTCGGTGGGCTAATCCGACTCGCACGTGTCTGGTTTTTTCAAACAAGCAGACTTAGTAACCTTAGTTATTAAATACTTTTTGTTTGAATTTCGATTAAACATACATGGATAAAAATATAATTTTAGACGAAAAATTATCATAAATTCTCTGTTTTACGGAATTATTTTTGGTGTATTACTGTATGAAACATAAAAAAAATAATTAAGCTTTCCAAAGAACAAGGCACAGTCCTACCATGCACATTTTTATAAATGACTTAACTGTTATATGTTCCATGTAATAAAGCATTTAAAGATGCCCGAAAGCATTTAAGAAACATCATTTGTCGAAACAAGGTTTTCACTGACTTGTGTAAAGAAATTAAAATATTTTTTTAGAACACAAGGAGTGTTATAAAAAATATTTTAACTTCTACAAGACCAATACTTAATTAAATTTTTTAGGACATGTTTTAATTTTTTTTGGCCATATCTAAACCATGATCACTCATAAAATCTCGAGTCAAACGTTCAAATTCTAGAAAAAATGTGTAACCGCCCTTAAAAAATGTCTAAAGATACGGTTAACTATCCTAGTAACATAGTTGGCAGGGTGAAAAATAGCCTACGTCCTTTTCCAGGTCCCAGCCGTCCAAGCGTCCCAGGTACCTCTCTTGTCAATTTCATAACGATACGATCGATCCAGTGGTAAAAAGCTAACATACAGACAGAGTTACTGTCAAATTTATAATATTATAGTCTGGGTAAAGTAAGTAATTAATGTTCCCGCTTGTATCCCAGAACATTCTGCTTGTATCCCAGAATGAGCTAAGTAATTGCATCCTAGGACGAGCTGATTGTATCCCAGGACGGGCTGTTTGTATCCCAGAACGAGCTGTTTGTTAAATCTAATCAGATAATAACTCTGCGATGTTATTGTTCGAGTAATTCAAATCGTTAAATGCGTCATTCGGTGGGAGACGTTGTTTGTTGGAGCGTATCGTCACATCTCAATAAATAACGAGCTACAATATGGGCTCCGGTTACTCGACGCCGAGGAGTGTTTTTCTAATCAAAGAATAGATAGTAAAAATTACCGACGCGGCGCGAGTACGTAGCTACCTACCCGGTGCGGCGCGGGAGGCTGTAGTTACAACAAATGATATATAATTTATAGCAGCCGCTGAGCCGCCTTCATGATCTGCTGGATATTTGTGGAGCACCCGGCGCCCCCTAGCGCCGGCCTCGCTCCGCCGACAGCATCACGTCGTCGACTCTTAGAAAGCAATATTTAGATGCGTAATATTTGGTGCACTATGTCACCACTCGGAAGCACAAAGTAAACTGCACACGAAAATAAAAGGCTTCCTCGCTAGCTAAAAATAAAGTTCGGGTTTATATGTAGTGTGAATTACTAGCCAGAAGCCAGTCGGCCCTTTGCCGATATGTTGCTCGTGCTGGTTTTTATATCGTTCTGTGTTCTGTGTGTACTATTTGCTAAACAGATTATGCCAAGACTCTTTTTGCCCAAAACCTACTCACTGCTGAAAAACTGTATAGAATGACGAAAACTTGTGACGTACTGTATAACGTTACATTTATATTAACATAATAGAAAAATCAACAGAAATATCACAGCAAAGATCAAATAGGTTAAATTACTTTAATATGCTATCTGTTCACGGCCTCCTTCCAGGACATTGCCTACCCACTAGAGACCAGAATTGCCTTGACCATACCTTTCTGAAGCTTGATAAAACTAAAACGTCTGCCTTTGTGGCAGTCCTTAATACAACAATCACAGATCATGCAATGGTTCTCTTACATATGACTGGCTCAGAGAAGACACAAAGAACTTGTGTAAAAACCAGAACTGTTATAGATTTTGAAAAAGCTTATAAATACCTCATTAGTATAGATTTATCAATTTTTGATACCTACACGCTCCCTGATAGCTTTGCTACTAAACTAATTGAGGTTATCAGGTCATCCCTTCTACAAAACTCAAAAACCAAATCCGTTTCTTGTGGTAAAAGAACTTTGAAGCCCTGGATCACTACTGGAGCCTTGCGGTGCATAAGGCTTAGAAACAAAATGCAGCGCCAAACAAGACTAGAACCCTTCAACATAATTTTAATAATAACTTACAAACGCTTCCGTAACTTTTGTTCCAACTTGATAAAAAGATAATTAGACAATATTATAGAAAACAAATAGAAGATTCAACAAAAAGTCTGAGACATCTTTGGTCAACCATAAATGAAATCACACAATTTAAAGCACCTAAAACCACAAATGCCCATCTTCTCAATATTACCGCACACCCCCTTAACTCGCTAAATAGGATCAACTCGTTCTTTATCACCGTAGGCAAATCTTTAGCGGAAAACATCTGTACTCAGGCTGGGATGCCGGTAGAGACCAGCTCGTGTGGTAACTATTGGACTTCCTCGTTCGTGTTGTTGGAGACGGATCCACTGGAAGTGGACGGTATTTTAATGAGTCTTGACTCTGAAAGTGCACCAGGTTGGGACGGTATACCGACAAAATATCTTAAAATGTCCAGGTATTTTGTGGTCCCTCTGATAAGCCAGCTAGCTAATCTATGTTTGAAAACTGGAATATTCCCGAAAGATTTAAAACGTTCCGTGGTCACTCCTGTGCACAAGGGCGGGGACGTTAATGAAGTTAACAACTATCGGCCTATATCTGTACTGCCATCAATTTCAAAAATTTTAGAAAAAATAATATACAAGAGACTAATCAAATACTTACAGAAATACAATATTTTATCAAATGCCCAATACGGGTTTCGCAGTGGACGATCAACTCAAGACGCTATCACAGCTTTGACATCAGAAATTGTTGATAAAGTGGATAAGGGTCATAAATGCTTGACAGTGTTCTTAGACCTCAAGAAAGCTTTTGACACCGTTTCCGTTCCGATCCTTTTGCACAGGCTAGAAAACATAGATATAAGAGGTACGGCTCTCTCCCTTTTTAAAAGCTATCTTAAAGATAGACAGCAAGTGGTTAAACTTAATAACTTATCCAGTTTTGAAGAGGACGTCTACTACGGAGTTCCACAAGGGAGCGTGCTAGGTCCGCCGCTCTTTTTAATTTACATCAACAGCTTATGTAATATGCAGATCAAAGGTGGACAAATTTTCTCATACGCAGACGATACTGCGGTTGTTTTCTCGGGAACGTCATGGAAACAAGTAAAAGCTGTCACTGAGGAGGGTCTGGCTGAGATAGCTGGTTGGCTTAAAGCAAATCTTTTAACCCTTAATACTACAAAAACTAATTTTATCTGCTTCTCCCCAAACCAGAGGTCACAGCCTGGGTCTGACTTTGGCATTGCGATCCATGTTTGCCAAAAGAATGCCGTCCAAAACCGTAGTTGTGGCTGTCAATCAATCCAAAAAGTCAGCTCCACAAAATATTTGGGCATAATTGTTGATCAAAGACTGTCATGGCACTCTCACATTGAAATCCTTATGAAAAGGATCAGGAAGCTCATTTGGGTGTTTAAAAATTTACGATATGTTATTTCCGCGCAACTAATAAACAAGATTTATGTAGCTCTGGCGCAATCTGTTATGACTTACTGCATTCCGGTTTGGGGTGGAGCTACCAAAATTAAATTCCTCGATCTGGAAAGAGCTCAGCGATCCCTTATAAAGGTGATGTATTTTAAACCATTTAGGTTCCCTACAACAGACCTCTATAAAGTTAGCAACTTGCTCTCAGTAAGAAAACTTTATCTTTTATACGTGTCCTTAACCCGGCATAAGTGTCTTCCTTATGACTCAGCATCTCAGAGCAGAAGGCACAGAGACATAGTGGCACGCTCCCCAGGGATTCGAACTATCTTCGCTAGACGTCAATATGCTACACAATCCACCTACATTTATAATAAGATAAACCGTACATTAGATATATATTCCCTTTTGTTATACGACTGTAAAAAAAGAATAACTGACTGGTTGCGATTCCTAACGTACGATGAAACAGAAAATATTCTGACCAGGATAAACTAAAATAATAATAATAATAATAATAACCACGGTTACCTATGCACAAAAAAAATAGGGCGCTGGTGTGTGCCTTGGACTCGCAGCTTACGTATTTCTTTGAGAGCAGCGAGGATCTCGTTGATACACACTCGATCCTGTATTGCGCGGCTGTTGCGGCATGTCGTTTAGCTAACGTCAAGTTTCCAAGCTGTGACGGAGCTTCTCGACCGAAACCAGCCGCACCAGCCTGGCAGTGCAGGATCGAGCGTCGTATTGATGGGGCCAGGGTACTCATCGGCAAACTATACTGCTTCAGGGAGGGCAACACACGACCACGAGTGATGCGCTTTGTGAAGCGGGCTTTCTCGGGGACTGGAATCAGTCCTCCAGAATACATGTCCCGTGTCACAGAGCGCATCGACTTCCTGAAGCAGAAAGTCTGTGCATGGGCGAACCGTATTCGGCGGTATAAGCGGCGGGTTGACCGATACACGCAGAACCGCATGTTCCAGAGCGATGAGAGGTGGGTATATAGAGCTTGGGAGCGACCCGAACAAAATGTGATGGACGTGTGCCGCCCGGATGATGCCACCACGAGTGCATTTTGGCGGAGCATTTGGTCGGTGCCCGTCTGTCACGTTGAGGCAGACTGGATGCAGGATGTCGAGCGATTGTGTGAACCAATACCAGAAATGGAACGCGTGTTCATTACGCCAATAGACGTGGCCAGAGCAGTCCGTCCGTTACTCAATTGGAAATCACCGGGACCGGACGGACTGCATAACTTTTGGTTAAAATGGCTTACTAGTTCACACAGTCGACTGGCATCTCAATTCCAGTCATCCTTAGAGTCTGGGTCGCTACCACGGTTTCTAACAGCAGGCGTTACTCACCTGCTCTATAAGTCAGGTAGTCCCGCGGAACCCAAGAATTATAGACCAATCACATGTTTGTCGACGATTTATAAACTTCTTACATCCATTTTGAGAACGAAAATTAATACGCATATTGAGAATAACTCGATCATGTCTCCCTCTCAAAATGGATGTAGGAACGGGTCCCGCGGTACTAAGGAGCTACTCCTCATCGACATGGCCATAAGCCAACAGGTTCGTCGATCCCGCAAAGATCTGTCGACATGCTGGATAGATTATAAGAAGGCCTACGACTCGGTGCCACATGCATGGCTCATGAAGGTGCAGGAGTTGTACAAAATTAATGCAACTCTACGCACCTTCCTTGAGTCGTGCATGGGGCAATGGAGAACAGTCCTTCGCTATCCAGGATGTCCACAGATCCAAGGGAATGATGAGCCTGTATGGATCAAACGGGGAATATTTCAGGGCGACAGCTTGAGTCCACTTTGGTTTTGCTTAGCCCTGAATCCTCTAAGCACTCTGCTGGAGGATTCAGGTCTAGGCTTTCGGCTGAGGAGAGGTGGTGAGGTTATATCTCACCTCCTATACATGGATGACCTTAAACTCTTTGCCCCCAACAAATTGCAACTGATGGAACTACTGAAGGTCACTGCAACTTTTAGTAGCGCCATCAGGATGGAATTTGGTGTGGACAAATGTGCAGTCATGCATGTAAAGCGAGGTGAAATTATGGAATCCGAGGGAATTCAACTCTCAGATTCCATACACCTCAGGTCCCTCTCTTCATCCGAAAGCTATAAGTATTTGGGTATGTCGGAAGCGTTAGGCATCAACACTGCTGACATGAAGCAATCGTTGAGGGAGCGCTTCTTTGGTCGCCTGAAGAAGGTATTAATTAGTCTTCTTTCAGGCGGAAACAAGGTGCGCGCCTTCAACGGTTGGGTCATGCCTGTTTTGATGTACTCTTTCGGCATACTCAAATGGACTCAGACTGAACTCGACGCCCTGGATCGACGAGTCCGTACACTGCTGACTGCAAACCGGATGCATCACCCACGATCATCGGTGATGAGACTGTACATCCCGCGGAAGTGCGGGGGTCGAGGCTTTTTAAATGCGAAGACCCTCCACAACCGCGAGGTGTGCAGTCTCAGGGAATATTTTTTTAAAACCGAAGTGGGTATGCACCGTGATGTGATCGCAGTGGACAAGGAGCTCACCCCGCTGTCCATGGCTAAAGAGAACTGGCGCAAACCTGTTATACTAACTATCGATGACCGCAAGGAAATATGGCGAAACAAGGAGCTTCACGGGCGCTTCTATCGGGCTCTCCATGAACCCGGTGTTGATTTCTTGGCGTCCGTATCCTGGCTACGTTTTGGTGACCTTTTCGGGGAAACTGAAGGTTTCGTCTGTGCAATTATGGATGAAGTTATCCTGACGAATAACTACCGGAGACATATTATGAAGGACGGGACGGTTGACGTGTGTCGGGCATGTCACCATCCAGGTGAGTCCATCAGACATATTATCTCTGGTTGTTCTCGGCTGGCTAACGGCGAGTACTTGCACAGACATAACCAAGTAGCCAGGATTATTCACCAGCAACTTGCTTTGCAATATAAACTTGTGGATTCTGAGGTACCGTATTACAAGTATGTGCCCG
This sequence comes from Polymixis lichenea, assembly GCA_949091785.1. Taxonomy (NCBI): domain Eukaryota; kingdom Metazoa; phylum Arthropoda; class Insecta; order Lepidoptera; family Noctuidae; genus Polymixis; species Polymixis lichenea. The sequence continues at coordinate 23,529,794 of OX420948.1, read as the reverse complement.
ACCCAGTTCTTGAAAATGACCATGTCACGTTGTACTGGGACCGGTCTATCATTACTGACAGGACTATTGTAGCCAATAAGCCTGATATAGTGGTGATAGATCGGTGAGCGCGCCGCACAATGATAGTCGATGTTACCATTCCGCATGACGGGAACCTCGTGAAAGCTGAGAAAGAGAAACAGATAAAGTATCTCGACTTAGCACACGAGGTTGTTGACATGTGGAATGTGAACTCGGCTGTAATTGTGCCGATTGTCGTATCAGCCAATGGACTGATGGCCGAAAGCCTCGATCAACATCTCTCGAGGCTCTCGTTAGGCGGTTGGATCAAAGGCCTGATCCAGAAGGCAGTACTCCTCGATACGGCTCGCATCGTGAGGAGGTTCCTGTCTCTGGAGCCCTAACCACCGGTAGCTTGGACCCTGCTCCCGTTACCGGCGGACCGCTATTTTTTATATTTTTAAATGTTTTTTTTTAAAGTTACTTTTATAAAAATATTTAAAAATGTAGTAAATAAGGTATAAAATGAATAAACGAATAATAATAATAAATCCTAATCACTGACACACACACACACACACATGCTCACACACACACACACTTCCACACACAAACACACACCAAGAGCTGCTAAATTAATGTTATATTGTTATTTTATTTTTATATCATTTTAAATTTTCTTTCTTTTATACCGTCTAAAACATTGTTATGCTACCACTTATAGGAAGAGCGAGACAGCTCCGACACAAGTACTTCTGTAACTTACTGGGGCTGCCTCAATTTGTCTGACACAATGTTTACGATGAAATAAATATTTTTGTATTTTGTATTTTGTATAACGTGTTTGTAAATGAATTAAATAATTCTTTAATTAAACATGTTACAATTCGTTATGTAGCACGAATGTCCGATTCACTCAAACGAGTCGAGTGTTTCTACGAACGATGTTGCTATCCGTGGTAGAATTAATTGCTGATCTATATTATTTTGCGAAGTTATTCTTGGAAAAACATATTTTGTTCGCCTTTAACAATATATTAATAACCTTAAAAAAGTTTTTTTGTCACAGAAAGATAGAAGTGAATACCGGCGCACGCATACCTGTAGCTAGGGTTCCCAACATTTTGTGTAACGAGAAATGAAGTATTTTAAGATCGGAGAAATCAAATGAACAGTATTTACAAAAGAAAACAGTACCTATTTTATTGTTTTGACATTTTAAAAACACATTTTTCGAGCTTCTTGCACATTTACAAAACAAAAAAAAACTGAATTTTTTTGTGTAGAAACTAAAGAAAGAAAAATGCGTTTATTGGCATTACAGCTTATAAAACCTTAAAACTATAAATAAAACACAACAATGTTATTAATGCCAAAAGGGCCTCAGCTCAGCATAATGTCAAGTGGCTACACAGTATGCACCACCCAAGAAGCTTATAGATAAAACTGGAGACCACACTCCAAATAAAAAAGTGAAGACAACCTGTGGGCTAGCGCTCTCTTTCTGAATACATACATAAGAGAGAGAAAACACGTATCACTGTCTCGTTCTTATGTTTACATTTAGAAAGAGAGCGTCAGCCCACAGTCGTCTTCACTTAGGTATTTAGAGTGTTGCCTCCACTTTTATCTATAAGCTTCTTGGCACCACCTGACGCTGATTTTCAGCTGCATACATGCGTTCTGCGCTGCGCATGCGTGGCACTCACTTGACATTGACAGTTTCGTTCTGAAATGTAGTTTGTATACGGACGTTTACATTTTATACAGACTTTACGTATGCTCCGGATACCAGCGGACATAAAAACAGTATTTTGTATGCTTTTTTTTATAAAGAACAGTAAAAAGTATGAACGAACGAAAAATAGTGCAATACTGTTTTTTAACAGTCGGGTTGGGAACCCTAAGTATAGCTGTAAATGACCAACTAAACATGTAGCTAGTATCATTAATTGAACTTTCAAAACTGCGACATTGCTCGGTTGGTAGGAGTCAGGGACAATGTCTGTAATGTACGATAGTGTGATGGGACCCCCACTATTCATAGTATATGTAATGACCAACTAAACATGTAGCTAGTATCATTAATTGAACTTTCAAAACTGCGATATTGCTCGGTTGGTAGGAGTCAGGGACAATGTCTGTAATGTACGATAGTGTGATGTGACCCCCACTATTCATAGTATATGTAATGACCAACTAAACATGTAGCTAGTATCATTAATTGAACTTTCAAAACTGCGATATTGCTCGGTTGGTAGGAGTCAGGAACAATGTTTGTAATGTACGATAGTGTGATGGGACCCCCACTATTCATAGTATATGTAAATGACTTACCTAAACATGTAGACCAACCAGTTACACTCTTTGCTGATGATAGTACTATCACAATTCAATGTAATACTAAAGATAGCTACAATAACGACATTAATAATTCTCTGACATCAATAATAAATTGGATGAATAATAATAATCTAATAAAACTACCGTAATGCACTTTAGTCAACGTTTATCAACGATGACTGATCTCAACTTCCAATACAATAATAGAATTATTACAGAAGTTGACAACACTAAATACCTTGGAGTGACGATTGACAAAAAACTAAACTGGAAAGCATACATAGAGGAACTCAGTAATAAAATTAGTAATTCTTGTTACGCTCGGTTCAAACCGGCCTCAGTGCTTAACACTGAATCATTGCTCACGGCTTATCACGGTTTGGTTTCTTCACACTTAAGATATGGAATAATTTTCTGGGGCAACTCAACTGACAAGGACGTAGACGCGATGACAGTATTCTCTGTCTACCTATGTCGAAAACAGTATTAATGCACAAGAGTGTTTTCTATCTGGCCCTTAAATTTTCAATACTCTCCCAAATAGTTGGAAGGAGCTTAATGTCCGTCAATTAGAAAATAAATTAAAGATACTGCTAGAAGGGAAAGCATACTACAGTATTCTAGATTTTCTTAATGACAACATCTAATACTGTGTAGTAACCAATATTATCAATACATCTTTGACATAATTCGTACATACAGCAACATATTATTGCTATGATAATTTTAATTGACTAACTACTTGACTAATTGTTACTTAATTATGATGACGAAATTTAAATTTTTGTACGCCACTAAAGCCAAACATGACTGATCTAAACTATAATGTAATTTAATAACTTGCATGCTCTGTATGTGTACTCATGTTTCCACAAATAAAGAATCTTGAATGTAAAGTTGAGCTTTGGTAAAAATAACCTACACAATAATAGTAATCATAATCTTGTAATTCCTGACAATGTACTTCACAGTTAGCAGGAACCGGAAGCCTTTTTGATTAGGGAAAAAAACAAAAAGCTTACCTTATACCTTATAACTATGACCTTCCACACTACACTCCGGTGAGCCCACGCGCTCTCGTGTGCTCGTGCCCTCGCGCCCTTGGCGCCGCAGGGGCGACAATTATGTCATTGTTACACTTATACCTGTCAATATTATGCCATGATCCCTTCTCATATTGATTCAGAGGGGAAAGGAAACCCACAAGCGATTTACTTACTTACTCAGTGTTATTATCTACACTAATAATTATAAAGAAGTAAAGTTTGTAAGTTTGTGAGCTTGTTTGTAGGACGTAATGTCTGGAACTTGAATAGATTTTTATAATCTTTACGCAGTGTAAAGCTACAGTATTCTTAAGTAGGCATAGGCTATATTTGATTGTGATTAATAATATTTTTAATGTGAAATATAATTTGATCACAAGTAAAAAATGTTGACTTCCAGCGAAGTGGGCACAGTTCAGCTAGTAAATAATATATATATATATCATATCGGTTCATTGCCACACCTACATTTTACACTAACTTTTTTTCTAAAGTACCGACCGTAACTTTGGTGAATACAGTAAAGAACCAGAAACAGTTCCTACCGTAAAATAAAAGGTATCGTTCAAACGAAAACCAAAACCTAAATACATACACAATTTATCATTTCGTGTCACTACTAATTGTACCAACTAAAGCGATATTAACATAGTAAAATAACAAAAAAACAACATACAGAAGTGATTTTAGTCATTGCTGAAAATAAGTGCAAATCACGGTGGTTATAGTGTCAACAGCTGTTGCGGCAGGTGCACGGGATTGTCGGTGTTGTGCGGACCGCATACGAGCGATAACGGCGCGCGGCGAAAGTCTGTGACGTATTGCTGTCTAGTACTGCGAACGCCCGGTGTGTTTACTAAGGCCCTGCGAGGATTTTGTGACAGTTACGTGTACAATTGCCGATCCAATATGTTCCATTGTCATCGTTGCCAAGTCGAAGCCAGGGATGGGGTGCAATGTACACTTTGCCTCAAAAGCATTGACTTCCCTTGTGCCGGAATTACCGAGGCAGGGTACCGCAAGCTTGGTGACAGGAAAGCTACTTGGAAGTGCAGTACTTGCAAAGCTGGGTTGGCGAGTCCTTCTAACTCACCCTCTGGGAAAGCTACGCAAGGTGATTTGGAAAACATCCATCAGGAGCTCCGGAAACTCACGGACCAGTTGGCATCGTTACCTCTTTTAATAGAAAATGATGATGACGATGACGATGAAGACGATTCAAGCGGATATTTCTGACCTCAAAAGTCTGAAAGATGAGATAGTTGGAGTTCAGAAATCTCTGGACTACGTCCATGTTACGGTTGATGAGCTCACAGTCAAATTGAAGGATGTCGACAAACAAATCGAGTCACTCGAAAAAACGAAGGAAGACGTCTCACGCTTCGATATGCGCCTTGGGCGGCTGGAATCAAACATGCGCGAGAGTGAGCAAAGATCGCGACTAAATATCATCGAGATTAAGGGAGTCCCGGTCACAGAGTTGGAAAACCTCTTTTCTGTTGTTGCTAAGATTGGCAGCATAATCAAGTGTGATGTCTCGAAGGATCAAATAAATTATCTAGCCAGAGTTCCCCAACGAAATAATAAGGACGCTAAAAACATAATTATATCTATGCACAATCGATACTTGAGGGACGATTTCATAGCGGCGGCAAAAAAACACAAGTCATTAACAGCATCAGACTTGGGTATTAATGGTGTCTGCAAGATTTTTGTCAATGATCACCTTACGTTTGAAAATAAGCAGCTTCTCAACAAGGCCAAGACTTTGTGCAAGGAAAAGGACTTTTCTTATATTTGGGTAAAAAACTGCAAAATTCTAGTGAAAAAAAATTCTACTTCACCCACATACGCAATTATGTCAGAACTGGATCTGAAAAAAATTATGTTAATTTTTCTGAAAATGTCATGCTTTCATCTTTTTATATTATTAGTTTGTAGGTCAAGTCTGACAGGCACTGCTATGTATGTCTTAATCACCTCATTAGCAGCTTTAACACGCTTTGCTTTTGTTACATCTGGTTTGTTTACCTTCGCTAATCGTTTACTGTTTTTTATTGGTCATTTATATTGTGTGTCTTATCCAATTTATTTCAAAGTCGCTTTTTGCTCTTTTTGTACCACATTTATAATGTTTGAATTATTATACCTTGTAAAAAATAGTTTCTCCATAGATACTTACAACTTTTGCTTATCTTGCACGTTTTACTTAATGAATCGCTATAATCTTCGCTTGTTTATTATCTCATCAGCAAGTCAGACTCACTACATTCTTATTCTAGTTCCGCTGCACTGTGTTTGCTATACGCTTATTTCGGTACCAGCATTATTTGTGTTACTCTTAATTCTAATTATTTTCACTTTTAAACATGCCAATTAATATTTATCACCAAAATGTACGTGGTTTGCGGACTAAAACGTCAAGTTTCCTTAGGAATGTGTGCTCAAATAACTATGATGATATATGTTTAACGGAGACGTGGCTAAAAGAGGGCTTTAGCAATAGTGAGTTATTTGATGACCGCTATATTGTTTGGAGACGCGACAGAGATTACTTAGATAGAAATCAGACACTGGGTGGCGGTGTGCTTATTGCTGTTCGACGTCAGCTCATTGCGGAGGAGCGCACTGACTGGCGCTCGTCCGCGGAGGACCTGTGGGTAACTCTAACTCTCAAGCGTTCCAGACCTATAGTATCATATAAATTGCATATTTGTACAATTTACCTATGCAAGCAAAACAGAGGGTATTCTTTGACTACACAGCTTACATATTTTTATACTAAGTTGAATGATATAATATTGAATAACTTGGCGGACACTTTTATTATCTTAGGAGATTTTAATTTGCTGAACTTATCGTGGCAACTTACTGATGATGGGTGTTATTTTTGTCCGGGTAATATCCACGGTTCTATTCAGACGGATTTTTTTGATATCTTAAATACATTTGATCTGGTTCAGTACAACGGCCATAGAAACCTCAATGACCGGGTGCTGGACCTAATTTTTTGCAACAATCACCTAACTGTTGATAAATGCCTTGATCCTCTTGTCCCAGAATACCCTCACCATATAGCTCTTACTATTTGTGTAGATTTCGTTGAGTACCATGCGCTTCCTTCACAGCAAAGGAAAAAAAATATTTATCAATCAGCAGATTTTCCGTCTATAATGAAAGAACTTGATAAGTTCGACTGGCGCCGTAATCTCGCCAAAGGGTCAGTGGAGGAAGCCGTGTCATTGTTATACATCAAACTAAATAAATTGTGTGAAACTTTCATACCAACTAAGATCATAAAATCTTTGTCTAATTACCCCCTTAGTATAAAACCCCAACAACCCTAATCAAAATTCTTAAAGAAAAATTTAAATACTACTCCAAGTTTAAGAAATATGGCAATTTATCAGACTATGATTAATTTTAACTTTGCGAAGTCGTGCTAAATTACTAGAAAAGAAATGTATCACAGTTACATTGAGGTAATAGAAAGTAGAATAAATAAATCGCCTAAAGCTTTTTGGTCTTTCGTCAAAAGCAAGAAACAGTCTTCAAATACATTTCCATCGGTTATGAAGTATGGACATAGCTCGTCGAGACGGGGTGATGAAATATGCAACATGTTCAGTGAAGTTTTTAAGTTAAATTTTCTCCAGAACACTACCCCCGGTCTAAAACACTTAGACAGTAACATGCATTATCTTTATCAAACGTCTGGCTCTGATATAAGCTCTATTGAAGTCTGCGAAACTGAGGTACTGCAACTGCTGAGAGCTATTGATGTCAATAAGTCAGCAGGGCCTGATGGTATTCCTGCTATACTTATAAATCGGAGCGCACAAAGCTTAACTTTACCACTTACCCTAATATTTCGGCATTCTCTAAGTGAGGGAGTGGTGCCGCATGTGTGGAAGACAGCTTTTATTACCCCCGTTCATAAAAAAGGGCCTAAAGACAATGTAGAAAACTACAGGCCAATATCTAAGCTTTGTTTGTTTGCAAAGGTTTTGGAAAAAAATGTTTATTCCTCAGTTTATAGTGCTATTAAACAATCACTTAATCACTATCAGCATGGCTTCTTAAAAAATAGGTCCATTGTGTCGAATTTGCTCGTCTGTTCCGACTACTTGTCTTCCTTCAAGTCTGAACCCTCTCAAGTGGATGTGGTCTACACTGATTACAGCAAGGCTTTTGACCGTATAGACTACGTTGTCCTATTCCGTAAGCTGCTTGCCGTAGGTATCAGAGGCGATTTTTTCCGATGGTTCACATCTTATATTAAGAATCGCTGTCAAACAGTTGTACTAAACGGATAAAGTTCTGTAACTATTAATATACCCTCGGGAATACCACAGGGATCCCTTCTGGGTCCTTTACTCTTTATTATTTTTATAAATGACATTGGTTCGTGCTTTACCCGTTCCAAAATAATTCTTTACGCCGACGATATGAAAATTGTATGCCCTATATCAGAAATTTCTGACTGCTCTGTTTTGCAGCGGGATTTAGATGGGCTACAAAGCTATTGTCTACTTAATAAACTTAAACTTAATGTTTCTAAATGTTTTGTTGGTACTTTCACACGTAAACCACGTGCAATCACGTTTCAGTATAAGTTACTTGATACTACTATAAACAGGATAAGCGTTATCAGGGACCTGGGTGTAACATTTGACTCTAAATTGCTCTTTGATGCACACATCGAAAACATTGTTAGTAAAGCTTCCAAAGCACTTGGATTTATACTTAGGTTGTCAGCTGACTGAAAATTCATTATTGTGCCTTTGTCCGCAGTCATGTGAAGTATGCCTCACAAGTATGGAATCCTAATTATAACATTTATGTTGACAGAATTGAGGGAATTCAAAAGCGATTCCTACATTTTTTGCAATACAAAACTAAGATGTATTCTTCGAATTACATAGCGCGATGTAAGAGGTTTCACATCTTACCACTTCATGAGCGCAGACGCATTGCAGATATGTCGTACTTGTTTAAAATTGTAAATGGTACTGTAGATTGCCCCGAACTGTTAGGCAGCTTAGGATTAGTCAGACACTGCAAAATGTTTCGCAAACCTAGCTTGTTGCATGTCCCTCATTCCAGGTCCGCGTACAGGCAGAATTCATTTTTAATCCGTGCGAGCAGAAGTTTTACTAAGCTGTCTTTTGAACATGATCTGGATATACCTATTCAATACCAGTGTCTCTCGGCTTAAGCATCTGTTGGTGAAAGGCTTCTTTAAGGAAAAGTAATTGTATGCTCTGTATGTTCTTTTTTTTTTAATTTGTATTTGTTAAGCGTGTATTATTTATTTCCTAAGTCATAAGTAGATATTTTGTACCTACCGACCTTTTTTGTTGATGTTTAAGTTAAGTGTTTATCAGTGGAAACTTGTAAATGGCCTTCAGTTTCATATTGTTTAATAACATTGTTTATGTTAGCTGTAAGTTTCCTGAATAAAATAAAATAAAATAAAATAAATAAAATTAAGCAGACACAGAGTAGCGGCCGCCACGCCATCAACATCAATAAACCGTTTTTAACCGGCCTCCACACAGCGCGCAATTGAAATCGAGCGTTAATCGATTCATTATAACACCGCGCCTAGCAACCGCGTTATCGATACTCGATAGATAATAGTGAGCACGGGACGCTGCATTTTGAAACGAAAATAACGTTGACGATAGTTAATCTATTATTAAAAAGAAAACTAAATGCATTAAGTTTACGCTACCTCACGTTAGGCAGGTGAAAACTAATGTGTCGATAAAAGGCGAAGAATTGAGTCCTGAAGTTAGCATTGTATTCTAGGGCTTAACTTTAGATACCAAGCTTCAGTGGGGCCCACATATAGATCAATTGTCTAAAAAACTAAGCTCTGAAGCATAGATCCGCGGTTAGAAAAATTCGTAATTTAACTGACATAGAGACAGCCCGTTTAGTGTACTTTAGCTATTTTTATAGTGTAATGTCGTATGATATTCTGTAGTGGGGAAATGCCGCCGACATTCAGCCTGTCTTTGTCTTGCAGAAAAGAGCTGTTCGATCAATTTTACAAATTAAGTCCGACACGCTCTCTCAGAGAAAAATGTAAGGAAATTAATGTAATGACTGTGCCTTCATAGTATATTTTTGAAAATCATTTACATGCTCATAAAAAGATTAATATGTTTAAAAATACAGCGATATCCATAGTATAAATACTAGGAACAAACACAAATATGTTGTACCACCAACAAGGCTCAATAAATAAAAAAAGGGAATTAAAAAAAAACTAAAAAACCCGACTGCTTTTCTGAGTATTCATGGAAAAGCCCTAGAACAAGAAAGTCGTTGTACCCGATTGCACTTAACTTAAGAATCGCCAGTTGCTAAGGCGATGCTTATAAGCAGATAAATTGGAGCAGTTGGGACCCATTCTAGAAAGTCAGTCGTCTAGTCAGTAGATTGGAGTAATATGCAATGTAATAAGGGTATGTGCTCTCAATTCACTAAGCCTCCATTTCTAGAATATACGCCTATATAAACCTATTAAAATACGGAACAAAATTTTTACATGTCACTCGGGCAGTGTTGCCAGTGTTCTCTAGTACTTTATTTTCACGTTTTATTAAATAAAAACCTATCGAAAACCAAATAATATTGTTTTCGTTTACTCAATATTATAAAGTTATACTCGCTAAATACTTATAGTAGTACACCCACATAATTATTTTGAACAGTGGATGAAGAGTGCACACTTTTATAGTTTGTATGAGTTCATAGCTATACTTGCCTCTGCATAGATTTAGTTGTGTAATTCAGCTGATTCGGGCTAATTCTCCGCGCGGTCGGTAATAGAATAGCGACCTAATGTCTCAATCGCGGCGCGTCTCCGAGGCGGCTCTTCGTTAATTTCTGTCGTTAAACTGAAATATAGCTCTATTATAATTTCATATAAATCTGGCTGCTGATTTTCGACGTCGGCGGCGGTTCTGTACTTCTGTCTAATTAAGGACGGTATTGTTTGTTTGAAGGCCACGAGTTCTTATTTGTTTACGACGCCGATCCCCACTCTGATTTATGTGTTCGCAATCGGCGAAAATACGTCCATATATTAAGTGGTGCGCGGCGGTGCGTGTTCACAATATCGCAATGAGTCACGCGCGCGCTCAGCCGTACACGCTGCGTCAGTGTGTGTCAGTGGAGCATTGCCTCACTCAGGCTCAGTCAGTCTCACTCAGCTGAACGCACTGGCTGCAGGGGGAGCCTCAATACTGCCGCTACTATTGCCAGAGAAACCTCTCGCCGTGACATGCTATTAGTCTTCTTCTTAGCGTGTCGATAGCAATCTAAATACAGTCAACTCAAAATTTGGCTACGAGCTGGGAATTTTCAGCAGCGTACATGAACTCCTGCAGCGTGCAGACAACAGGACACGCTGGACAAGATATAAAATGCCCCATTGTTTGTGGGACAGCACCACATTTACACTCCAAGGCGAAGTCATCTGTGAATCTCCACCTTAGCAGGTTCTCTTGTCTTCGGCCTACCTGAGCCCTGAGTCTATTTAGAGACTTTTAGTGAAGCCAAGGCAACTCATGCCCAGGTGCGGGATTTTTAGCAGGTGAAACGAATGGGTTTGATAGGGAAGCACCATCTCGCCACAGGCTTACCCTTTCCTTACACCTTTCGCCAGTGAGCGGGGACACACTTTTAGAAGCTGCTACGGCTTTTCAGCCTTTGTGACACGAGGATGTTATTGTGCAGAAGGTGTCGTGTGTCGGAAGCCATCTTGGCTCTTTCACTTGAGCTTGCCACCGCTCTTCGAATTTTTGGTGGCGCTATCCCAGCTAACGCGTACAGCAATTGCACCGGAGTCCGTTTGACAACACTCTACGACACATGGAATCAGACCAAGAGTTACGTACGAGTGTGTGCCGCACCGCCACATTAGTCTACACCTCTGTGTGAGGGGGTCGTCGATACTGGACTCTTTACCCTCTCGTCTGTTAAGCAGACTCCTTGAGTCTGATAACAATAGAAAAGTAATCGTGCTAATTGCTTGACACTTGACAGTTTAACTGAGTATTCAGAAGGATTTTTTGAAAAAGACACAAGATATACCTAGGACAAGTCACGCAATTATGTACCTACCTGTAAATATAACTTCGAAATAGTCAATTACTTCATAAAAAAAGTTAAATTAAACATTTTAAAAACCTCCGACCCAAACAAATACTAAAAAGTAAAAAAAAAAATATTTATTGGCCGTTTAAGTTGTAGGTAATATTTTGATAAAGGTATTGTCAAGTTGGGGGACGGCTCATGAAAATGCTAGGCCTCCTCTGTTTGACGTTTTCATTGACCGTCCCCCGACTAAATAAATAATTAAAAAAATGCTTTATTACTATAATTGTAGAAGAGAAAACGTTTTAACAAGTAATTCTTTTCAATACAACCATCAAATAGTACCTATTCAATTTCAACGAGGAAATCATGCATCTACGCGTATTTTAACACGCTTTTATTAGCTACATCTGTATGTTTGTAAGCATGTTTGTTTGTAACCGCCTCCTTTGGACTTGACTACGACCCACTTCAGACGGTCAGATTTCATTTAAACTTTGTAGACTTATCGAGGGACCGCTGACATTTAAGCAATTAAAAAAAAAACACGCGTTTGTAGTTAGCAGAACAAAAAATATAAAATAAATAATAGTTAAAAAACTAAAAAACACGCTTTAAAACGAAACTAAAACGTAGAAAATAATTTTATTCTATTAAAAAGCGTGGGGTGCTTGATATTAATTGATTATAAAAATACCTCAAAAAGCACCCCACGCTTTTTAATAGAATTAAATTATTTTATAATTTTTTGGTTTGGTTTTTAAAGCGTGTTTTTTAGTTTTTAAGATGGAGTTAGTTTCACCTGTTTGTGGCAGCTATACATATATCGTAAGTCCAAGACACTGGACACTTCATAATTTTAAAAGGTAGGGTCGTTAATTGAAGCGTAAGGCAGTGCAAGTCATCGAAGTAGCGTGAGGGCCGCAGGAGTCCACTGGATGCGGGAAGCACAGGAACTAGATTAGCAGTGAATAAATAATAAATGAACGGCTTGATTGGATACTCAGCGCTGAACAGTAATTGGAAGACTCTTGAATTGAGTTGCAAATTACATTTTTGTAAGTTTTATTATGCCTTTTATTTAACGCGTCACAAGAAATAAATCAAGTATGCATTTTGAAATTACTAAAATGAATATCTATACTTATATTTTATAGAATTAAAATTTGTTTGTAATTTTGTATGTAGGGGGTAATCTCTGGAACTGCTTGTCGGATTTGGAAAAATGTTTTCGTAGCCCAATTCTTGAGGAAGGTTATAGGCTACTTAACATCACTCTATGACCCTCAGGAGCCGAGGAAAAAGATTAAAGTCGAAAAGAATGCTCAGTGAAAACGAAGTAATAACATGGGTGGGCGATGCGAAGGCTGATGGAATGGCTGATGGGATGCAGCAAAATGTCACGTGGACAAAATCGCGGGCGAAGTGCTAGTTATGTAGATAATAATTATGTTTCAGGCGTGTCGGTACTTGTTACTAGACTCTGCCAGACATTATAATATCAACCGGAAACCACGCGCACTAGTTATGCTATGACAGTGACTTTCAATACAAACTGTACTAAACTTACTTCAATAAGTTTCTACATATTGAAGTAAGTTAAAAGTAGCGTAGGTATCAAGTCAGTTTATTCTTTACCTGACTTGATACGCTTACCTACATCCTACAGTAGTAGGATTAGGTGGATACATTCTGCACAATACAGATCTATGTATCACGTAGGTATCTGCCGGCCGGCTGATATACTCGTACATATATTCACTAACGCGCATGCTTGTGAAGCGCGGCGATGTCGCGTAGGCCACACCGCGCCGCGGCCGCGTGCGATCCTTATCGCGCGCGCCTCATTACGCGCGAATTTCTTCTTTACTCACCTACACGGATTTCAGTGTTTTACACGGTGCGTGTAATTTATTAATACGTCAAACTTGAGCTAATCCAATCTGCGCCGGGGCGCTAACGGGAGGCCTATTAACGCCTAATAAAGATTTAGGCGTCAATTAGAGATTGTTTTAGAAATTAACGGGATAGAAAGGCGCTAGAGCAGCAGCACTTACAACTTTTGGCGATAAAAGAGCATAGACAAGCAAAATATTTCACATAAAGCTATACCACAGAGTTACCAGGGCGATAACAGGCTAAATTTAAAGGTTAAAGACATACAGCAGCAATTTTTAACACTACAATACGAGTAAAGCATATTGTGTTAAAGTTTTAAGTGAATCTTACAACTATAAGATCTAAATAAGAAGTAAGCATTGACTACACCCCCCCCCCACAGTGTTATGCAAGCGATATAACTCCTGCCAAGAACCAGAAGTTTCACAAAAGCTATAATTACCACTACCAGTTCTACAATGGTGCTCGTAAACTCTTTTTTACCACCAAATGCCTAAAGAGGTACAAAACTCTCTTATGTTACTTAAAGTCGAACAGTAGGAATATATTTCGCTATCATAGACCTTCTAGTTCTTAATGTGACATCTGTATAACTTTAGATAGAGTGATAGAGCTTAATACTACTTCTGAACCCCTTATTTTTTCACTTGTTTTTGTTATCAATGGCGACGCAACTAAAAAATGTGGAACTGGTTTCCGTAGGAACATGATTTTCCAGCAAATGTATGTGAAAGTGGTGCTACAACTACAAGCGATCAAGAGGAAGTACTTTGCGAAAATGTGGATCGAGGTACCGCATACTCCTATGGTGAAGAAAATAATGGCAGTAAGGACGAATCCAATGACGTTTTAAAAATCTTAATTTTCGGGAACAATAATTGAGAGTATGGGTTATAAAATAAAACGTAAGTCAAATAGCTATGAAAGATTTACTATCAATTTTAAATGAGAGGTTTTGCAATTTTCTACTAAATTATTCTCGCACTCTTTTAAAAATCACCTAGAAATACTTTGATAAAACATTGGAAAATTATGGCGAGAATGGCACAATGTTATTTCTGGATCTTTAAAAAATATTTTAAAAGACATAGAATAATGAAATAAAAAAATTATCTTGGCAAAATTAAACTAATATTCATCACGGTGACGCGGATCCATTTGGCCATTTGGTGCCTATTTTTGAATTGGAAAACCAAGAACTTAAAAGATTATTTAGAAGAATTTGTCACTGAGAGTAAATATCTACTAAAAGTCGGCCTTGAAATAAAAACCAAAAATAATTTCTATTAAAGCCAGATGTTTCATATTTTATGATACGATGTGATATATTTATGCTTCATCATCTGCCTAGCCTTTTCCCAACTATGTTGGGGGTCAGCTTCCAGTCCAACCAGATGCAGCTGAACATCAGTATTTTACATGGAGCCACTACCTATCTGACCTCCACAACCCAGTTACTGGGTAATACGATACCCCTTAGAAAGACTGGTTGTCAGACTGTCGGGCTTCTGACGACCCGTAACGACTATCAAAGATGCACAAATCACAGCCGGGACCAATGGCTTAACGTGCTTTCCGAGGTACGGGGGGTCTTGAAATGTAAGGATGGTCACTCATCCACGGATCAACCGCGTTAACCTGATAGATTGACCCGTGTGGCTGTTATTACTTAGCCATAAGCCCATGTTTCATCATAAATATGTATTTAGCTAAGGATAAGGCGGACAAACGTGAAGAAATTATGTTATAAGCAAGAGATGTATAATGTAAACTAGTGTGAATTGAGCATGAAAATTGACTATATTATTTTTCTTTACTTCACACAGTTTAAAATATCAAATTAAACGCAATACCTCAATCACATTTCTTTTATTCTCGTCACAAAACAAATTGACTTTGTTTTTCCTTAACTGTATAATTTTCAAATAAATAATTATTTATCATATTAGTTACAGTAATTACTGATGACGATGAGTTATCAGGTACAGTGAAGACGGATTGGTTCTGTGCTTCACCACATACGGGGGAGTTCTCTAGGTCTGCATACTGAAAAAAAAAAACTTAGTATCAATGTTTTGTACGGATCCCTAAATTCATTTGCCCACCATGTTTAGGTTACGAATTGATTTGACTGTCAGCAAAATGTAAGACAACATGGTTTTAATTCAAGTATTTTGTTTCATTGGGTTCTAATAATACTAGCACGATACCGTAAACTAGAATAGGCAATGTTTAATTAGATTATTTCAAAAGTTTTATGTTACTCCATATCTAATAAAATATTTATTTTAGTAAATAAACGACAGACATTGGGCGCGTGAATAATTTGTTAATAATATAATACATATCATCCACAGTGTACCTTCGCAGTAAAAAGTACACTTCTGTGTCCAAGTCGGGAGACGATCAATGAAAACGCCAAACAGAGGAGGCCTAGCATTTTCATTAGCCGTCACCCGACTTGACAATGCCTCGATCAAAACATTACCTACAACTTAAACGGCCAATAAATATTATTTTTTAACTTTTTAGTTCTTTTTTCGGGTCGGTTTTTAAAATTTTTAACTTTAGGATCTGGTTAGCGCTCTAGTAGATTCACAATAACTCTTGTATTAGCGGCTAAGTGTTAGTTGGGCGTCACTCCTACATTTCACGCCAGGGAGGTCTTTAACTTTACATGCTTTCTTTAATTAGGTAATTCACGTTTAATTCTAGATTAATTAGTCAGTACTTTATCATAACCGAGTGTAGCGATATTACTAACAGTATCTAACAGTTAGTGCCTAGTGCCATGCAATGGTTCGAAGCCACGAAGTCTGTTGTAGTGTAATACCTCCAACGAGTACAATAACACTGACCATATCTTTGCAGAGGGCAGCATTTGGGCAGAGGTATACCTACATATTAGTAGATCTACATTTGGGCAGAGGTATACCTACATATTAGTAGATCTACATTTGGGCAGAGGTATACCTACATATTAGTAGATCTACATTTGGGCAGAGGTACACCTACATATTAGTAGATCTACATTTGGGCAGAGGTACACCTACATATTAGTAGATCTACATTTGGGCAGAGGTACACCTACATATTAGTAGATCTACATTTGGGCAGAGGTACACCTACATATTAGTAGATCTACATTTGGGCAGAGGTACACCTACATATTAGTAGATCTACATTTGGGCAGAGGTACACCTACATATTAGTAGATCTACATTTGGGCAGAGGTACACCTACATATTAGTAGATCTACATTTGGACAGAGGTACACCTACATATTAGTAGATCTACATTTGGGCAGAGGTACACCTACATATTAGTAGATCTACATTTGGACAGAGGTACACCTACATATTAGTAGATCTACATTTGGGCAGAGGTACACCTACATATTAGTAGATCTACATTTGGGCAGAGGTACACCTACATATTAGTAGATCTACATTTGGGCAGAGGTACACCTACATATTAGTAGATCTACATTTGGGCAGAGGTACACCTACATATTAGTAGATCTACATTTGGGCAGAGGTACACCTACATATTAGTAGATCTACATTTGGGCAGAGGTACACCTACATATTAGTAGATCTACATTTGGGCAGAGGTATACCTACATATTAGTAGATCTACATTTGGGCAGAGGTACACCTACATATTAGTAGATCTACATTTGGGCAGAGGTACACCTACATATTAGTAGATCTACATTTGGGCAGAGGTATACCTACATATTAGTAGATCTACATTCTGTTGGTAATGTTTAAGTCCCACGTTATAGGTGCCGAGCCTACTGCCATCATCCGGGCATAAATCCAGACTCCGGGCTGCTACAGAAAGGAAACCGGTCAAGTACGAGTCGAACTGGTGCGCCGAGGGTTCCGTACCTACCCATTATACCGCCATAATAAAAAGATATAGGCAAATTTAAATTTTCGCGAAAACTTTTAAGTACCAAAATTTACCTTAATTTTCGACTATTTTTATTCCTTTATTTGTACTGACCTTGCTTTTTGAAATTTCGTGATTCTAGGTCAACGGGAACTACCATAAGGTAACTGCACCAGTAATGGTACGCGTTCCAATAATGGTCATTCGAAAAAAAAACCTTTCAAATAAGAATCACAAATGTTGTAGGGAGAATGGCAACACTAAATAACAAACCATAGACACTCAGCTTGTCAAATCATGACATAAGACGTCTAAACATCGTTCATTTTCAAAATGGTGGCCATGTGAACTAGACGCTGTCGCAAAGTTAACAAAACATTGTGAATTGTTTTAGTGGGGTGAGTTCTTTTTTAGATTTCTTTTTACTATGAAGAATAGTGTTTGATTTGTAGCTTATCATTGAAATGTATGTTAAGATTATTGGGATACATATAACAACGTAATTACACGAATATATTTTATATCTTTTTTTTTAACTGAGTTGTTCATTACTGGAACGTTTTTAAATGGCTATTACTAGTTATGGTCAAACTGATCATAATTGGTACAATAGCGTTTTTACCGTTTTTCATCAGATTTGAACTCTAAATATGACGAGCATGCGTTTGACATTTCTTACGCAATCGTTCAAGTGACGGTTCTAGTAATGAACATCACTGTCCATTACTAGTGTGACCATAACTAGCACATCGTCTCAAGAAAAATGTATGGTAATCATATTAATTTAACGTTGCCAGGAAACAAAGCAATGGCGCCCAAAAAATGCTATATACCTCATCAGATGAGCCTTACCATAGAAGCGGTGAAAAGAGGTGAGAGCTGTTCATCAGCAGCCAAGAAATATGGTGTTCCGCGAATGACCTTACGGAATAAAATGACGGGAAAAAGTCCTGCTACTTGTTCTATGGGCCCGTCTACCGTTCTCTCCAGTGGAGAAGAAGCTTTATTAATACAATGGCTGTTTGCAATGGCAGAAAGACATTGCCCCGTAGGGAAAGAGCAATTACTAGAGTCTGTTCAAGTCATCATTAAAGCTGATAAAAGAGAAAATCCATTCATTAATGGCAGACCCGGTACAAATCTGGTAGAAAAAAGAAACAACTAGTTTTAAGATAAAACTGAAATTTTATAAAGTTGATCTTCAAATAATTGTGTTACATGTTAATTTTTTGGATTTTTTTATGTTTCATTCTTAATAAATGTTTTATATACTTACTTAATTATAACCATATTTCATTTTATTCTAGTAAAGCTGTATAAACTTACCTGGGTGGGATTTGATTCTATTTCTATTTATTTTATGACCATTACTGGCTGTTCATTACTGGAGTTGACTATAAATGGAGTGTTCATTACTAGGTTTTTACCCGACCATAATTAGTGGAAAAAATTATAAAAATAAAAAGTAATTTTTATTTCTTCTTTAATTGATAAATTAGTATTTAAAATTTCTGCAGGTAAGTGGTACAGTCTTTCACAAATACCACAATAGAACAGACAGATTAAGCAATAACTACTTTGATAAATGTTAAATAATGCCAAATATTTTTCTACTATTGACCATAATTGGAGCGTTTACCTTATAGGTTTTCGACCCAAAACCTATATGGTACTTCCAGTTGACCTATAATTTGCATTTTTTTTTAAAGCAAGTTCTTATAGCACCATTAAAGGGAAAATTCCCGAAAATAAAAACAGTTGAAAATTAAGGTAAATTATGGTACTTAGAAGTTATCACGAAAATCTAAATTTGCCCATACCTATCTTTTTATCGTGTTGATTCAGGATATTGATTTTATACTTCTAATAGGGACTAAAGACCTAAGTATTCATAAAAATTTCAACTTGCTAGGTCTACCCGTTCCTGAGAAAATCGGTGGTGACATACGGACAGACAGACGAACAGACAGAAAAGAGAGTGATCTTATAAGGATTCCTTTTTTTACCTTTTGAGATACGGAACCCTAAAAATAACAGATACTTACCTACAAAAGCCCAATAACGTACCAATAGGTACTTAATTACAGCATTTTAAGTACTTAGTGCCCAAAATTCATGAATAATTAGTCTATTTGACCACTGTGATTGTTTGAACACTTCGTGAGTGACAGCGTCACTGCATGAGTATGGATACTATATAGGAACGTTTGTGTTGATAATTCACTATTTGATGAGACGACCGATCGTCACGTCAGGCCACGAAGTCTTGTGCTGCTGTATTGCAATAATAGGAAAAATATAGCAGTCAGAGAAGACCGCAGCATCTGCACGAACCGTGTCCTGGACGTTGACTCCATTAGCAACAATAGGAACGATGAAGTTGTGCAAAGTCGAGCGCTGTCCGTGCCGCGGTGTAACCAAATTACGCAGAGATTGTCGAGCAGCGCTAGTTGCTTATTACGCTAACGAGGCGGGAGGCTGCGGACTCATTCGTCACGCTGCACAACTCAATAATACATTCCTCTTCTGTAGTAGTATGGACTTCCTACATTCAAGCTTGGCAAGTATTCCAGGCCTGTGCCTAGCTGCTAATAGGTAGCTATTGTTTACAGCTGTTGTGCTGTGATGCCGACCCGATCAAGATGCGCCGAAGTTGCAGTTAAGTGGGTCTAAAAAGGCCACATTAAGCAATTCATCTAAAAGTGATTCATTTCCTGAATTCCCCTGTGATTCTGCTATTTGACATTTTACTTTAATAAAGCAATTCATAATTTGGTGACCATTTTACGAATTTCCATACAAAACTGGCAAATAGATGAATTGCGTGCTGTCATCGCAGATAATATTATGAATTGTCAGTTTGTGACAATTTCATGATTTTAAATATGATTCATAATATGATCATATTATGATTCTGCCAAAGTGGCCTTTTTAGACCCCAAGTTCAAGTTTATGAGCTCAATCTTTTATCTTATTTAGCATCCTTGACTCACGTGATGAGCAAGTAAATTACACCAACTCCGATCATGACGGTGTCAAGATACAAATCCTTAGCACTTCTCACGTACGCTGCGCTACGTGACGAATTGAAATTGTGACAATATGGACGTGAAGCGAACGCTCCCACAGCCACGTGCTACGTACACTACGTACAGCTAGCGCACGTTATTATACCCTTCCCAATCTGAGAGAACAGTAAATATGAATAATTTGAGTATTCCCCGCGGAGCAGGCTCGTAGCTTAAAGTTACGATACTGTTATGAGGTATCAGCCGTGAGCGCGGCCGTGTACGTTGAACGAGCGGAATATTTCAGTTTTACGTGCGGCAAAATGTGAGGGTATTCGGTGCGGCAATCTGGTGCACGTTGGCTGGCGGCGCCGGGTTGAAGAAGCTTGGTTTAATGTTGCTGATGCGCGTAAATTTGACAAATGAGGGGCTAAAAAATGTGGGCAACACGGCAGCCGTCCTGCCCGCTGAGAGCGATGAGCGGTGAATGGAGCGAACGGTGAGTGCGGGGTCCAGCGGCGTACAATATTGTCAGCTTTGTTTATTTGCGGAGTCGCTGCGCTGTATAACTCGCTCCGATCATAACTCTTTCTTTTCCAACTTTCTGTGTGAGCAGTTTCCGCAGCAGCCGGTGTACATTATTTTAGTCTAAAACTTATTGTCTAGCACTACTGCGAAATGAAATCTAAAAAGTAAAGTTAGGTATCTCATTTCATGTTATGAAAACATTACCGTCCTTTTGGGGTAGATGGGTAAAAATAAAATGTATTTTAAGATAACCGGTATAACTATCTTATCCTATCTTATACCTTCACAATTTTCTGACTAATATTCGAACAATCAAAATTTTTTGCAGTAATATTGCTTCAAATATTATTATTTTAATAAATTGCTATTTTGAATAATTTTACGGAGTAAATTATGATAATGACAGAGTGATGTGATGAGCCGGTCCCGATCAGGTGGTGACAACTTAATTAGTAACAATACCTCCATCTTGTAAACTATTGACCCGGTGCTTACATCGCTACCGCCGCGCCGCACCGTGATGATCCGTTGTCAGTCAAAGCCAATTCTGTTGAGTGTTGTGTTGTACGCGCTGGTGCGGTGACGATGTGCTTGTTACTTTATATGTATATAAGTTCTGTGGGTAAGAGAGTCCATAACATACATATACATACTTACTCTAAGATCTTCAGGAAGGAAACTTTTAACTATTTTTTTTAGTAAAAGACGTGAAAGACACATCTATAAGACTACAAATAGGGACCCATTATTTTGCCCAAGTTTCAGAATAGCTAAAATAAAAGTAGGCTCATTGTTCTTGTACTGTTTAAAATGTTACGATAAAATAGTCCAACTGAATAAAAGGACAAGATCTTATATAAAACGCACAATTTGCAGCCAAGCATTAAGTTGGGGGATTAAGTACATAACTGACAAAATTGTCACAAGGGCGTATCGACTAACTGATAAAAGCATTAGAAAATGTTAGTTCTGCTGAAGAGAATATGTTAAAACTATATTTGCATTGTATAAATAATCTATAATTTCATAACACATGTATGAGCACTATGTAGGTGCCTACTTTATAGCTACCATTTACTGGGTGCGTCTTTCATTGACTTGAATGGTACTCTGACGGTTGAGACCATGTCATGCTCACTCAAAAGTCTCGCTGGTGTTGGTGTGTGTGTGGGATCATTAACTTCCCTTCAAAATGGTTGAGCTGAATGGTGCTGAACTATGCGTCATGTTCGTGAACGGGCGCTGTCACTAGAGACTGGTCCATAGAAATATAAAAAGCAGGAGAAGTGGCAAGGGGGCGTGTTTGTGTCCGCGCGCTCTGATCAGCATTATGCAAATGGCCGTCTCCGCGAACTAGTGTGCTTTCGACCGTCGTCGTGATAAATTATAAGAATGCCGTGTTATTCAGTGGTTTCTTGTAAAAACCGAAGCCAAAACAAAAACTTTGTGAATCATGGAATCACTTACCATATGTAAGTACAAGTATTTTACTATGTTTGTCTTTAAAATCATGAAAGCCAACAAATCGAAAAACCATTTTTGCTTTTACTATGTTATTTTTTTTTTTCAAATATAACAGCGACTGTATTATTTTTGTACGGACTGAATACATTCCTCCTTAACCACTAAATAAATATTTTGTCGCTAAGTGACTGGACAAGCAATGTAAAAATCACAAAACGATAAAGAATCTATGCGAATGCATTGCGTAGTACGGCCGCTGTGTCCTGCGTCGAGCTAGTGATGTGCTCGTGCAGATGCACTAACGTAGGCTATCGACAACAATGTCCATTCGCGAATAAATTTTTGATTATTTTACAGCGTAGTAGAGAAATGCTTAAACAACCGTCGTAAAGTAAGTTAATAAAATTTTAGGTAATGTCGGTGCAGTGTTATAGGGTTTGAATTATCGTACATTTTTCTTATGTTTATTTTTATTATACTTAATCATTTCTGGACTTATTTTATTTTCAAAAAAAAAATAGTACAATAATAAATAGAAGTATCGACAACTTTCCGATTTAGTCAATCACTAGCGTATATGTAAAATAAATTACTTTTGCACAGCACAACGGTAGCGACCATTGGTTATGTGTGAGTGAGTTGTAGGGTGCACATTAAATGCACGCTGTGTATGAAGAGATAAGGTCTATAATTGATTGTGTAGTATGTTCTGCTCTGATACTGTTCGCTCCTTATTATGACCCGGCCGTAGTTGAACACTGAATCTGCAGCTCACGTTGAACCTGGTGCTATTATAGACTTCGAACCGGCTTTAAATGACAACCCACGGCACGAACTTTGACTCCTCTGCTACACGTAGGTACTTCTAATGAGAATGAGGAACCAAAGCGATGTGTTAATTGTGGTGTTGATGTAATGCATCGCAGAAGACACGTTGCAGCTTACTGAAGTGTTCCGTACCGTTCTCTTTAAGATAGATATTATCTACCGCATTTAATCTTAGACATTTTGGATAGTTTTTCAAACCCCACAACTCGTACGCAAGCATATGGCTGTAGGAGAAAGGGTTGATTTGCTTAAGTTGCCAGGTTGCTTTTGGTCCATTCGCTGAAACAATTCAGTGGCCAAAGACGAGCGGCAGGCGCCACACGTCGGCCTGTTTCTTCACTTGAAATTGATCGGATACGAACTAAAAGATGTTCCTCGTGTTAAAACTCTTTTTCTCTTACGAGATGGTCCTTTGTGATTGTGCGCTATACCCCCTTCAAGATACGAACAAGAACATAATCAGTGCCTGTGGAAATAAATGTGCGGTGAAGTTTTAGCTGGATTTAGGACTACTGACTTAGCCACCGAATCCCTGGAGCGCGAGTTGAGTGGGCAGAAGTTTACAGACAACTATACAAATCCACACCCTGAATTTTTCTTTTGGAAATGTTGCTTCTGATTGCTATATATATTTCGTGAGTTGCCAAATATCCAATCGGTTTGAAAATGTCTAGTCAATTTTTTATCTCGTTTCTACGTATAACTATGTCTGGTTTTCGCGAGAGGAACCGGCTGGCGGCGGAGGCGGTGGGGGAGGCGCATTGCCTAGTTTTTTAACTTGCTCCATATTGTGTGGCCGTATCTCTGGCAACAGGTTGCTACATTTTGCCATTGCCCTAAATTGCTGGATGTAGTCGTAACGTCATCGTTGACGAGAATTGCCCAAGATGGAGCAATTTTACTTGCTCATGTAAGCGCAAAAATCAAAATCAAAATCAAAATATTTTATTTCACATAAACCTGCAAGGGCACTTATGAAACGTCAGAAGCTAGGTGCACGGTTCCAATTTGTCGCTTCCTATGGAGAAGAGCCGGCAAGAAACTCCACGGTTACTCTTTTAAAAATAATTGGGTTTTACAATGTTTTCAAATTACAGTGATAATAGGTATGGGAGGACAGTGCAGGCCTGTCAATAAGTACCAAGTACTTAGAGGAATGAAAATAAAGAATAGAAAATCGTCTATAAATCTAATCTGTAAGGCCTACAATGTTTTCCCATTCACAATATGTAAAAGAATCTACATTAGTAAGATCAACCTATTTAAACAAAGTGACATGATTTCCATGATAATCACTAATAAATAGGTGCTATTTGAAGCGATGTATAATGTCAAAAATGACGAGAATATGTCAGAAAGTGTAAAAAATAAAAATATTAAAAATTAACATTGTAATTTGGAAGCAGCTAATAGACTCTCACAAAGTTATGCTGTTAATGAGGTACCAGGGAAGCCACATGTGCAGAAGGAATTAATGCCAAACTTCCCTGTCTTCAACGTAGTCTTTTATCTTATAATATGCTTTTTTGATAAGGACACGTTTGATGTGAGTTTTAAACTTTCCATCGCTAAGTTCTGTAACCGCACCGCACCGCAACCGCACCTTAGCAAGCGCACGTTCCAGTGTTTGGTATCGGCGGATCGGACATCTCAGTTGTTGTGCTCAAGGGTGTAGTGTCGTGTCATATAGAAAAGATACGGATGTCTTATATGTGAACGATAGTCTAGTTGTTCCCTCGAAATGGTTTGCGGCTAATAATGATTTACTCAATGCGAACAAAACTAAATGCTAAATTTAAAACTTGATGGCAAGAAACTAGATGCTATTTCGGAAATGTTAGAGTTGACTGATGTAGCCACAGCTAGGTTAGTATACTTTGCTTATTTTTACAGTATTATGTCTTATGGCGTTCTGCTGTGGGGATCGGCAGCTGACGTAGATTCAGTTTTCATTCTACAAAAGAGGGCAATCCGCACAAAAAGTCTATAAAGTGGGACCTCGCGAGTCTCTTAGAAACAAATTCAATGAAATTGATATACTAACTCTGCCTTCTCTCTTAATCCTAGAAAATATCTTGTATGTTCGCAAAAAGACCTAAGACCTTAGACCTAAGACCTAAGGTCTTTTCAAAAACAGATGTGACTTCCATATTCTAAACACACGTAGTAAAGATGAAATTGTGATTCCAAAATTTAGATTAACTAAAACTAACAAGTCGTTTCTAATAAACAGTATCCGCTTCTATAACAAGTTGCCAAAGTCGGTTACAAAACTAAGCGATGGAAAGTTTAAAACTCACATCAAACGTGTCCTTATCAAAAAAGCATATTATAAAATAAAAGACTAAGTTGAAGACAAGGAAATTTGGCATTAATTCCTTCTGCACATGTGGCTTCCCTGGTACCTCATTAACAGTATAACTATGTGAGAGTCTATTAATTGCTCACAAATTACAATGTTAATTTTATTATTTTTATTTTTTTACACTTTCTGACATATTCTCGTCATTATTTGACATTATACATCACTTGTAATATCGAGTATTTATTAGTGATTCTTATGGCAATCATGTCACATGGTTTAAATAGGTTGATTTTACTTATGTAGATTCTTTTACATAGGGTAGTATTTAAACGCAAATCAAAAAATATCCTTTTTCTATGCAATAAGATTCCGAATTTCCATCAAAATTACTGATTGCACAGCAAAATATTCAACTCAAAATATCACTAAACACACTACAATTTATTTTCGCAGCGTACAGCGATTTTTCCTAAAGCAAAAGCTTTTTCATCAATGCACAGCTAATAATCTTAATGCACATTATACATGTTAACTCTTTTTCTTTTAAATATAGCTTCTATTTTTATATTATTTACAGCAGTTTTTCTAAATAAAACAGCATTTTATTAGTCACAGTCGTCTTATTATTGATTAATTACCACATAATGAGATCAGCAAAAAAAAAAAATTAGATACAAAATTGTAATTTATTGAATTATTAAAGCGGGTCTTGCTTTCGCAGGGCGTCCACGCTTTCTTTTTTGCCCAATAGGCACATTTTTAGCTTCTGCAGGTGGCGCCACGTACTTGAGTCGGATCGCAAGTCCGATGATATGCTTGCACATATAGTTCTTAAAAAAAATGGGGCAGGTGCATTTTCCGTTGACCCAGGCGGTTTGTTGGGTGGGCAAAGCAACTCTCCAATATGCGAAAGCGTTTTTTTTGTAACCATCAAAAGTGTCCCAATCTTGAGTAAATGTCATGTCATTTGCTGTTGAGCTTCCAACTATATAAGTATTTAGTCCGGAATCAGATTCTAAAAACGGCTAACTCCCGACGACACGACCTAGCGCTATCTCTATCTTACTCGCTCGCGCCACTCTGCACTCCAGTGACGAAAAAGCGCGCGAAGCCGCGAACCTTTTTCAGTTAATTTGTTCTGCTTTTAGAAATAATGCAACGTGACAGGATTTTTTTGTTATAATAATCATTAAATTTGCCGAGCATGGCTTCTTGAAAATTAAGACAAATATGATGAACAGGTTTTGTTGTACTTACTGGTTAATATGCGACTGGGATAGTTATTTTGCTATGAAATATGGAAAATTTCAGTCAGTATTTATGCTATGTAAGTAGTATTTTTGTACAAAAATAAATTTAACTGTATTGCATTATGAGGAAAAAAGTAATGTCATATTGATGTATAATTTCGAATTATCTGCAGTTTGAGTTCTGTTAAACATTTAGTTTATTTGTAGTGAAGTAAGTTATTTGATGTAAAAAAGAATATAAATGATGAGTATGTATTGATAGGCGATTATTTATTTGATATGCAATTTATAATATCCCTTTTACATATTGTGAATGAGAGAACGTTGTAGGCCTTACAGACGTCGTCAATAAATCGACATATTTATAGACGATTTTCTATTCTTTATTTTTATTCCTCTAAGCACTTAGTACTTATTGACAGGCCTGCACTGTCCTCCCATACCTATTATCACTGTAATTTGAAATTACTGTAAAAGCCAATGATTTTTAAAAGTGTAACCGTGGAGTTTCTTGCCGGCTCTTCTCTACAGGAAGCGACAAATTGGAACCGTGCACTAGCTTCTGTCGTTTCATAAGTGCCCTTGCAGGTTTATGTGAAATAAAATATTTTGATTTTAATTTTGATTTTGATATCAGACCTACACACGGGGAGCAACATTCAATTTCAGTTGATGCATTAATTTGATCTAATCTTATTTCACGTATGCCATGTGTGAAGATGCCTTTTACGGGATGGTCACACATACAAAATTTAAAGTTTTGTCTTCCACCATCCTAACTTTTATCTTCCACCATCAGTGGAAATTATTCTAAGATATACTATCCCAAGTTATAACTTGGGATAGTACATCCGCACCTAATATATTAGGTTACGTGATCAAGGATAGCCATCGGTGAACCGGTCCACCCGGTTCACTGATGGCTATGAACATTATCTTTGGTTATTCATTGATGGGTCATGTTTCTTGCAACCAAAATACATCTACTTCACTTCAAGTGGGTGTCAGTAGTTTTAGCTCATCATACGATGACGGCATAAATCTGAGATGATTCTGGGAATTGGAATCTCTTCCGGAAAAGAGAATCCTAAGCCCCGACGAGGCATTGTGTGAATCTATCTACGTAAATTCACATACTCGCGATGAATCGGGGCGAGATATTGTTCCACTTCCTTTCAAACCTAATGCTCCCGCCCTCGGCGAATCACGAAATACGGCGGTCTCCAGGTTTAGAAAATTACATTATCGTTTAGAACGTCATCCTCAGCTTAAGGTAGATTATTATGTGTGCCTCTAGGAGTAGTTGGAACTCGGCCACATGGAGCCAGTTGATATACCTACTTCGTTAGCTACTAGCGATCACCTTCTGCACCACTGCGTAGTCAAAGAGTCTAGTGGGACTACTCGCACTCGCGTCGTATTTGACGCGGGTTGTAAAACTTTCAATTTGCCAGCGTTACTCGCTGCTTTACAAAAGTCAGTCTGTCAGGCGAGCGGCCTGATAACGTTTCTTTCGCTCTGATGGAGGATGACAGACAAATACAGATTTTAGAAATATACATTTTACTTCAAAATAATTAGATAATGTCTAGTTGTAACGCTATACGTATACGCATACATCGATGCGTTCGTTGTTGTCGTGTTCACCGTAAAAAAATGGGAGTTATTCCCAAAGTACTCCAAAAAGATTTCTCAAACTGCTCCATGAAAAATTTAATATTTTAAATTAGGTTTCTTTCTACTCCATGATAATATTAAAATGATCTCAAAGTACTTCACCCCCTTTTAATCAAAAAACTAATTGAAATAAGTACCGGATTATTATAGGGTACCTGACGTACAGTTAGGCTCAAAAGCTTTGCAAATATATTTTTAGGTCTAAATATTTTTTTAATAAAAGCCTTATAATATAGCTCCGTGCGTTGCCGGACGTTAAAAGAATAGCACCATCCCAATTCTTCCCGTGGGTGTCGTAGAAGGTGACTACGGGACTTACCAAAGAATGAGCAGCAGCGTTCTCTATGCATTTTACCACGATACTGCGATCGCCAACTCGCCTGCCAAGCGTGGCGATTATGGCAAAACCCCCCAAAAATGACCAGCAGCCGTACAAAACAGCCCCTAGTACCCGGCGGACCGCCTACCCTTGGCTACGGTAGCGGCCAAGGTTACGGTGAGGCAAGGGGTGCTAAGAATTTCTGGAAGAGATCTGGCTACTACAACAAACGAAAACTACGCCTGACAACTTACAACACGCGTACACTCCGGACCGACGAGGAGATTACCGAACTCGAGGAAGAATTGAGCAGGTTACGGTGGGGTATAGTACGATTATCTAAAGTCCGAAGAGAAGGGGAGGACTCGATAATGCTCAAATCCGGAAATCTGCTCTATTTCCGGGAGGGCGACCAGCAGTCCCAAGGTGGTGTCGAGTTTTTTGTCCATAAGCGGCTTGTGAGTAACCTGCTGAAGATTGAGAGTGTGTCAATCAGGATGGCCTATATATTCGCTGAAGGTCATACAGGTCTACGTCTCGACCTCATCACACCCCGACGATGAGGTGGAGACCATGTATGAGGATATATCCGAAGCCATGCATGGCTCTGAACTCATTTCACCATTGTCATGGGGGACTTCAACACGAAACTAGGCAAACGGGAGGATAATGAGCTGAGAGTGGGGCAATTTGGAATTGGACGTTGGAACCACCGGGGTCTCTTACTGGCCAGTTTTATGGAAAAGGAAAGCCTCTTTATGATGCTCTTCTTTAGAAAACGTGAGCACAGCCAGTGCACCTGGTAGAGTCCTGATGGTTCAACTAAAAACAAGATTGACTTCATTATGTCGACGAAGAAGCAAATATTCAATGATGTCTCTGTGATCAACGCTGTGAAAACCAGAAGCGATCACTGCATGGTAAGAGGCACATTGAATATCAACATCAAGCTGGAAAGATGTCAGCTGATGAAGTCTACGCTCCGTCCAGCAACGATCCAAGTCCAAAACCACGAGAGCTTTCAGCTCGAACTCCAGAATCGTTTCGGGTTTCTAGGGAGCTCCGTGGACGATTATAACGATGGATTCGTGGAAACTGTCCATACGGTCGGGTCTAAGGTATTCAAGACCCGTCGTACTAATGGCAAAAATAAATTCTCTGATCCTACTCTGCAGCTAATAGGTAGGAGGTAGGAGGAGAGGCGTGAAATGATCCTGCAGTGTTCAGACGAGGCTCTAAAGTACCAACAGCTCAACAGACGGATCTCTAAGCTTTATTAAATTTTAAATATACATTGACGTTATAACAAAATGCTAAACTTTAATCATTCTTTTAAGATTTTTTGTGACTGACTGTAATTAAATATATGTATAACGTAGATCAGGGGTTCCTAAACTTATTGAGAATAAAGTATTTTATAACGCCCCCATTTTTTCACCTACATAAAAACCACTATAACTTCAAATTAAATTAATTATTGTGAGCTTTAGTAGCGGATATTAAACATTCATTCTAAACGAGACTTTCACTATAACTCTCAAGAGTTAACTTGAGACCTGAGCGCAGTAGATAGTACACAACGGCGCTCAGGTCTCAAGTTAACTCTTACGGGCTACACCTGCCAATGAGAATGATTATTGAAACGCAACTTTATAGTTTTTACATAAATGTAGGTCAAAAAATTGAGGCGCGACAAAATAATTTATTCTCAAAGTGGGCAGTAGACAAAATAAGTTTGGGAAGTCCAGTCCTAGTAGATGAAATTACAAATCGCCCCCCAAGCTTTTACACAACGCCCCGATTTTTTTTTCTGAATCTCTTACCTCCTGCAGCGCCCACAAGGGGGCGTTATCGCCCACTTTAGGAAAGGCTGCTCTAGATAGGTAGTTTTAAAATGCAAGTATTCTATTAATAAAGACCTTGTCCACGCTGAGCTAGATCACCCTAATAAAATGAGCAATTCCCTTTATATTTTCTTATTTATTTACACACGAAAATATTCAAATTTTTCGTCATGGGTGTCGTTTTACTGGTTTTCGAGGTAATGGTTTTCACGCAATTGCGTCCCCTTTTTTCTATTACGGATGCTTTTAACATGTTACCAATATTTTTTTACCATAATATTTTGTTAAAGAATATCCGTAGAGAGTCTTGCCCGTTATTTTCCATAGGTACCTACCTACTACCCTTTGAATTGGGCTACTAGCTTCATCTTTCTGGCTTACCAACCCCTTGACAATACAAAAATGCCTGCAGTTGGCTTATTTGAAACAAACGCTTTATTGAGTTTGTGTTCTAGAAAGCAGACTAATCTTTTACAGATATATTGGTGTTTAGTCGGAGCATAACTTACGCATGCTCTTCGCTCGCAAAATGCAATAATTTGCAATACGCATAATATGTGTATTCAATCAGGTTAAAATAGCTGGAATACATATCAGCGAAGTTTTCGTCGCAGCAAATTGTTTAATTATCAATAAAAATATACACATTGTAATAAAGTTTATTTTCCTTGCGAAACGCATGATCGTCTGGCATACTAATGAGTCGCAGCACAGAGTAGTTATCGCACAGAATGCACACACCGATGGAATTGACAATGCGAAGAGAGGTCAATGAGTCGTTGAGCAGTCCACGTTCCATTAGCGCTTATGAGATGAACCGATGAACTGTTTATGATGTACATAACGAAATCATAAAAGCTGTAAACCCGATTGTTAATACGATTAATAAAGGGCTGTGTGTTGCGACGTAGTATCATTCGTGATATTCGGTGAAAGCGCTACTAATATTTCGCTGGTCGCAAATGACAGACAAACTCCCTATTACATCTTCTTCTAAAAGAGAAATCTACGTTAACTGTGAGTCATATTCGTTTGCGTTTAGCGATACTTACTTTACGGCAGTGCACTAGTTATTATATCGTCGAGTGAACCTTCTGTAGCTGGCCTGCCAGCCGGCACCGGGCAGCCGCGGCGACCACTCGCAGACGTCATTCGAACTTATAAGTCTTATAGCACCCGAGCTTGCACTCATATAACTTGTGATATTGTTTCTCTAGGGCAAATTCACCACATGGCTTCCCGCTCGTCCATTTTCTTCTGATTAACTTTATTGCGGCTTCCAGATGGAGTTTCTGGAATGTTTAGCAAATGCTCGTAGTTTCGTGTTGGTTCACTGCAGAGCTTGACTAACAGAACTCACAACTTGGAATATGTGCTGAGTTTCGGCCGAGTCTAGTTATTACACGCGCGTCCTACAACTATGCTCTGGTTCACCTTGTTATACAGATACTATGAAACACTTTGCTGAAATGGGTTAAATCCTTCGTAATTTCTTCTCTATTTACTTATCGTTAGGTAATCTATTTCGTTTGTAAAGCGAACTCCAAGAGGATTACTGCGTACCTACTCAGAAATAAATCATCCTGAATAGATTTTGAGAGGTATAAAGTTGAATTGATTCCTAAATCAGAGAGTTTTCCTATTTCTTGTGAACTGACCTAGATACACATGATAGAGGCACGCACGGTTATAGGCTAGCCTGTCATTACAGCAGCATCGTGTCATGCACACACACCGCAGAGGAGTACGTCAACGCGTGTGAGCTTAATATGATTTCATCACATCGAACGTGCTGTTGTTTTGTAGCGCTCATTAACAGGAAGAACACGTGGAGTGTGTTGTGCGACCGTCGTGTGTCGGGAGTGCGTCGCGACGCTGTGTCCATGCAGCGGTGGCTGCAGGCGAGAACGTTAACACCTCTCCGCGGGCTGGCAGCGCATCTCATTGCAGGAAGGAAATGCTCGTGTTCTTACAACGCGTTCATTGAATTCCATGTGTCGCGCATACTAATGGGCTCTCCTTTGGTTTATTAGCGATCATTTTCAAGCTCGCTGTGAATTCAGCAGTTAATTGCTTATTGTTCTTTGAGGCTTGACAAGCATAAATATTCCTGATATTATTCGTTGATTTTATTGATATTAGTTAATGTGGCGTTTTGTGTATTCTTCCAATTAATATTATAAGTTATGTTGTTCGACACCAGACTTATGGTTACGTTTTACTGTTAGCCCAGCTAGGCGGCTCCCTCGTGACGGTAGAAGGCGGTATAGTTCGAGTTTGTCGTAATTGTTCACAAATTCAATGTCTGGAGTAAAATATTTGTGGCGCAGTGTGCGGGAATTAATCGCGCCGCAATGAGGGCACACTTCAAAGGATGGCAAAGCTCTTTGTGCCGGAGCGTGCCGTCGTCGTGCCGCCTGTGCCATAGTCTGCCGCTTGTGCCGTTGTGTGCCCTCCATTGGATGAAGTGAATTTAAGAACTGTTACGTTACGTTTTACACGATTTTGAAGATTCGATTTTTTCACGACGGTGGTGAAGAAGTAATTTTATGGATTATGGTTACCTAATAACTATGAGAGTATTATTTATTGAATTGTATTATTTGTAGGGACTGTTGTTACGCCGTGTATACGAATAATTAACAGTTGGAAGCAAACCAGTAGATTATGTTAGGTACCCTGTTACTAGCTTTTATGCAAACCCCCGATGAAAAAAGAGGGGTGCTTTAAGTTTAACGTATGTATGTGTGTCTGTCTGTGGTATCGTAGCTTCCAAACGGCTGAACCGATTTCGATGTTTTTTTTTATTTTGTCTGTAAACAAAGCACCGTCGCGTCGCGTTGACCGTCCCCCGACGCGACGATGCTTTGATCGAAATATTACTTACAAGAGCCAACACATATAATTTTTTTACTATTTAAAGGTGATTATTTGTGTCGGGGCTCTTTTTTAAAAATTTTATCATTTAAAATTGTTGAGTACATCAAGATGTATTCCACTTGATGTTTGTGATTTAGATCAGGTATGTATACAATCGATATTTATTTTAAAAAGTAGTACGAGTTGTAGAATCGGCTGTTTTGCGGTGGTTTGCGCGTGTGTGCCGCCTGTTATCTGTCTGTTCGCCACACAGCGCGCGTGTGCTGCACCACCGCGTGGCGGCAGGTCGCGACACCGCGCGGCTGGAGCGCACTCGCTTAATTAAAAAGAAACAAACGTTCGTGCCGGCGAGCCGCGCCGCGCCGCCCCGGGCTGCCTTGTATCGTCGTTTACTTTTAGCCCTCGTCGTAGTACCTCCCCCCCATACCCACCTAGCTCGCCCGTACACCCACCATACCCCCCACCCTCTCTATTTCTTTATTTACCACTCGGTTACTTGATCCGAGCTTTTATTTCTATTAGTTTCGTTTCTATTTGTCCACTTCATACATTTTAATTGGTTTTGAGTTGACCATGACCATCGAAGTACCTATTCATTAGCACCACGTCAGAGGGCGGCGCTTGAACTGGCAAATAAACACTTATCGCGGCTAGTGCACGGCAGAACACTCTGATTTCCTTACTGCGTAGGTCTATAAATATTTTAAAGCGAAATGTTCAGATTACAACGAGCCCCTCTATTTATTTAGTACTCACTCTGCTCACCCTACATGTGCGTTGTGTATGCGTCTGTTTCGGGCAAGTCGTTGTGTATGTAGAGTCTATTTCTGATAAGAAGAAATGATTTGAGATAAGACGGTGATCACAAGATTTTAAAGGTTTGTATTTAGAATGGTGTAAACTCAAGAACAAATAGGATCTAAAGTGAATTGATCGCACATTGAAATATTACATTATATACATCATTTCACAAAATAAATGAATGCGCAGTTTTCGCAGAAGATTTTAACTTTCAACTCTATTTCACTAATAGCCGAAGTTTTCAGTTTTTTCATTTCGTTTGTCTTCAATCGATTCTTGGCAAAAACTTTCGCTACGGCCGCGGCATTACGAATAATTAATTTCCTTTGTGAACACATAGATTAGTGCGCAGTCTGCGGCTGCGTGCCGTAACTGAAGGAAAAATTCCTCTGTTTATTATAATTGTCGTAATTATCTTTTGTTATTGTTTAATAGTCGGGTGCTTTGTTCGTTCGTCGCTCTCAGCTCGCGGCAGTTCCGCTTCGGGGCGCTCCACTTGTTCCGTTTGCTCTAGCGATCGCTCTTTGAGACGCGTGCCATTTGACAGATGAGGTATCGTTGGAAGCGTCTTGATCGTCTGCTGGTTATGTGACGTCACATTAAATTGAATATGACGCCCTCTAGAGGACATAAAGTCATGAATAAAAAGAATTATGATGCCGTGATGGCTATCAAATGAAAAGGCTTTTCAAAAATATATACATTTAACATTATATTTATTAATTTAAGGAAACCCAAAAAAATAAAAATGAAGTGGTCCTACCTACCTTAACAAAACAGTTCTCGGGTTATAATACTATACATAGTTAAGTCTAATGGAAGCTATCATTTCCTTTTTTGATATTTTTGTCGGTAATCATTAGACTTCGGAATTAAATTCATTCGTATAAAACCACGTAGATATAAAGTAAATTAACTCAGTATTTTCTGTGTATATATCGTAGCCGTTAAAAAAAAAGGTAAATTTATTACGTAAGTAGTTATTTTTAAATGTTCGATGCAAACGTTTCACGGGTCGATTGATATTAGAAAGTTATTATTATTTTAATGTATCCACAGTTCCAGTGAGCACTATTTCTAGTCTCTTCAGATTACAATGCTTCCTCGACCTCGTAAACTCGTATGATTACATTCTTAAATCTATTTCGTAGAAAAACGATATCTAAGTATTACAGGTACATATTGTAATCGGTCATCATCAGCATCATCTGCCTGCCTATCCCACCTATGTTGGGGTCGGCTTCTAGTCTAACCAGATGCAGCTGAATACCAGTATTTTACATGGACAGACTGTCTATCTGACCTCCACATCCCAGTTACTGGGTAACGCGATACCCCTTGGTAAGACTGGTTGTCAGACTTTCGGGCTTCTGACGAATCGTAACGACTCTCAAAGATCCACAAATGACAGCCGCGACCAACCGCTTAACGTGCTTTTTGAGGCACGGACTGGTCTTGGTGTGTAAAGATGGTATTCCACGGACCAACCGCGGCAAGCGTAGCTTAACTTGATCGATAGACCCGTGCGGCTGTTACTACCTGCCACAAGCCCCTCGGTAATTTCAAATATTGGCAAGAACAAATGCGTAGCTACATCAATAAAATACAATCCTACTAATCCTGCTTATCCTACTTCCTACTGTCCTACTACTCTATCCTACTATACATATATTATATGTATTATATTATTTATACATCCTACTAATTTTATAAATGTGAAAGTTTGGATGTTTGTTACTCTATCACGTAACATCGGCTGAACAGAGTTAGATGAAATTTGGCATACGCATAGAATATAATCTGGATTAACACATATTATACTTTTTATTTCGGTAATATGTTCCCGTGGGATAATACAATTTTCGACTTCCACGCGGACGTAGCCGCTGGCAAAAGCTAGTAATATTATAAATGTGAAATGTTTGTTACTCAGCTGATTGGATTTGGATGATAATTGGATTAATATATACATAAGGTACTTTTTATCCCGGTAGTACAGCCCCGTGAGATATTTTCGACCTCCACGCGGACGGAGCGGCTGGCAACAGCGAGTATCTGATGTGGTTGCGTGCTCAGCACAATACTATTAAGTGTCAAGCGACAAAATCTGTTCCAAGATGATATTTCCGGGTAAGTATGCCAAGTTTACTGTACGTATATAATTTTAAATTAGCCTAACCTTAGCCAACTTATGCGAATCTTGAATCCAACTAACTGTTGGCAACCCAGTGGCTTGCAGCCAGCGCGTTTCCAAGAAGAAGTATCGGTATCAACCCCACAGACCAATATGAAAAATTGGAAAATCGAGTGAAAAACTGAAAAATCCGCAAATCCAGTGATATTTCAGTAGCTACGAAAACCCGATACAGATGTGCGAGTAAATGTATTGTAATGTATTCGTCGAGGATCTGTGCGCCGAACGATTGGGTAAATATGATTTGCACAAAAATGCTAAAACATCTCCGTATTCGCGCCGATACCGGAGTGAAGAGCCAAGTCTGTCCTCGGTGCGTGCTCCACCTGTACCTGTACAATGTGGCTGAATATATTTGCCCTTCGTGAGCATATTATATCCTATGTATCAGCTTATGGATCCGCGGAGATTACTTCTTCAGCGAGTATGAGAAATGAGGATAACTAGATATGGTCAGTGTCTAACGTCATAGGTGTTTGTCGGCTCTTTTCTGCAATAGCCATTTTGAAAGCAATTTTTTTCATTTTCGTAAAGAATTGCACTACAGCTAGGCCGTCGCCCGCGGCTACGACCTACCTACAACATCACACTCTTTTCAGCGAAATTTACATTACGAAATAGTTGCGCAAAGTTAGTTATTCGTTAAAAGTTTCACGTGTAAATTATTATCTATTAACGAGTAAAACTATCAATGAACGACTAAGTTTGTGCAAGTAGTTTTGTAATGTTAATTTGGCATTAGTCTGAAGCATTTCTCACATTGCTATCATAGTTTTTGTTCGAAAAAACCACCATTTCTGAACTGAGCAGACGAAGGCGTGGCCTGTCATATAACTGTACATTGTTCCCCATATTTATAAAAGCTTCTTAAAGTTAACTAATGATTAGCGTCTGTTTAACCATACATTTTTGACGTTTAAACATCTCTTAACTTTAAGCAACGTTTATAAATAAGGGGGTGTATGTACGAGTACAGGACCACAAACGAAGCTGACGCACGTATCTAACATTATGTTGGGTGCTGCGGGGACTGGCCAGCGTCAGTTAGTATCTGTTAGAAACAAAGTAACTGCAATAAACTGAGTCCTAATTTCATCACAGTTTAAAACAGTTACCAAACAATTTCGTACTAACTTTTCTTGACAGTACTGACGTCTCCATAGAAGTGGA
This sequence comes from Polymixis lichenea, assembly GCA_949091785.1. Lineage (NCBI taxonomy): Eukaryota > Metazoa > Arthropoda > Insecta > Lepidoptera > Noctuidae > Polymixis > Polymixis lichenea. The sequence continues at coordinate 23,492,229 of OX420948.1, read as the reverse complement.
CATTTAACTATTCAAAAAACTTTACGAAAAGAAAAAGTAAACGGATAGGAGAGCTATTCGATTAATTCAAGTCAGGTTGTTAGGTCGTGTCTGTACACTCCGGGAGTAATTGTGTCTAGAAAGTTGCTGATAATCGTATCGACTTACATAATTTTATGTGTCCCTAGTACCTACAGCTTAATTAGCCCATAATTTTCCTACTGCAAGGGCACAGGCCTCCTCTCAGTCAGAGTGAGTGGGCAATAATCCACCACGCGGGTCTAATGCGCTTTGGTAGGTCCGCGGCGATACACAATATATACCTGATAATTATAATGTTTCAGCAGCCACACACCTCAGTGTCGAGGCTGAGACATCGCGGTGAGTGGCGTGTGTAACTGTGTTGCATCCTAGGGTACAACTAGTAGAATAAGCCGCGCTGCAGTGCTACTCTGCATTATTTTACTATTCAACGTATACAGCATACAAATACTCTCTGTATGCTGAACATTCGGCGTGGAACACAGCCGCGTGCCGCTCGGGGGCCCGGGGTCCCGATGCGAAGTGGGACAGGTGTTCGCTCGGGACCCTCCACTGGTACTGACACACAGGAGATAATTTCCATGTCTGCAAATTTATTTCATGAAGGTGAACCACATTTTCATGCAATTATCAACAAGGTCAGGGCAAAGGAGGGTTAGTGGGTGAGTTGACCCATGTTCCGTTGTTTTGTCTAACTTTATATTCATTTAAGAGGACCGCCCTTTGCCGAAAATATGCAATGTGTGTATGTCTGATGGGGCCCGCAAGGGCCGATGCTTGCCAAGGGTGCGGGTTGTTCGAAAGAGATACCGCGGCCCCTGGCACACAGACAACTGAGGGAACACGGGTGGGTTTTAGTCAGTAAAAGTATGACACGCCCTCCTGCTCCACCCAGAGCGGGAGAAGTTATTTGACGATTTCACACCCAAAAAAAGAAAATGTGTGAAGGTATGTAATATTAAGTTATGTCTTGAAATACCAATTATCATAAGGCAATACCGAATGATTCGTATGTTATTAGTAAATTAGTAATTAGCGAACCAAACCACAGTGTAACAAATATGCAGCTTTTGTTATAACCACTAGAGCAGAGGTTTCATATGTAATGACTGTTACCAAACACACGTTGCCATGCAAGTCAGTGGTGTCGTTTACCTAATGTTCGTTATCAGCGTATGTTTACGTACACAAATGTCAGCAGGTACTTGAGTTCGCTTGATCCGAATAGTTTAACACGATAAGAGAAATGAGCGCGTTGTATAATACGATGATGTAAGCAGCCTACAAGCTCATATTAATTTCTTTCACAGAGCGCAAGGCAGTGTGATTAGTTATGCTTATGACGTAAGCGATATGAGTTCTCGTTCTAACACAAAGCGCGCACTTAAAGTGCCCATCATCATTAGGCAGGAGACAGTACACAATAGTATCACACGGTTTCTGTTACTACACTTTACATGCTCAGTACATTAGCAGAAGGGGTCGGGTAACTCTAACTCTTAACTCAGCGTTCAAATGTTTTACTTATCTAATCTTCTAATATATAAAATTTCCATGTCGCAATGTTAGTTACTGTACTCCTCCAAAACGGCTTTATCGATTTTTACCAAATTTTATATGCGTATTCAATAGGTCTGAGAATCGGCTACTATCTATTTTTCATACCCCTAAGTGATAAGGGTTGTTCACCCTAAATAATTTATAAGGCAAAACAACGTTTGCTGGGTCAGCTAGTTTTATTAGAAAAATCGTGTCTGTCCAATGGGCTTCCTCAAGCAGGATGTTCCACGAGGCCCGGTAGTGAGTTTCTCGTATACAAAGAGCTCTCGAGTGTTTCTGTTCGTCCTTAAGCGCCGTAATAAACTTGTCTGCTACTGTATCTTATTAAATTCTGCTAATTTTCTTCTCAACTTATTAAATACTAATTAATTTACTTTAGAGAAACTTGTACCTCTCTGAAACACTGATCACTCGCTAATTATTTCGCCAAGTTAACGCAAGCTGACACCACGCCGACCATTTTTCAAACGATGGCTTGATATTCAATTTTTTATTGCGGTAATTTATTGGTTCTTAATTGGGAAATGAACGAATCGGGGTTAATACGATAATTATTGGTCTCTGTTTTATAAAGCCGTATGGCTGACCAGTGGCGATGCATGGCGCGGAGCAGTGATTCTTCTAGCCTTTTGTAGCCCGCTTATAGACATCTTTGCAGATGACTAACATTATTCACATTATTAGTTCTTGTTCCTAAACATTATGTATGTTAACTGACGTGATGGTACCAGGCTAACCTGTACAGTCTGCGGAATAGTATTGAGTGTAATATACAATACAGCATACTACAATACCAACCCTTTCATGTCTAAAGACGATGATTTACATAATATCATTAAAAAGTCAGGGAAAATGTCGATAAAACTTTCCTTTTACAAAAGTTACGAAGCAGGAAAAAGCAAATACGCAATAATTTAGAGCGAGGTAACGATCTCTAAGTAAAATGGAGAAAGTTCCGATTTATGAGTTCCATAGTAGCGCGGTGACAGAATAAATCATCGCGAGAGGAACCCGTCCGAGTCATCGGAGCGGAACCCTCGCCCCTGTACACGTACGTGTATATCATGTAACGATCACACAGAGATATACGGACAGCTGTATTTAATTCCCTATATGGTGTGTGATGTTCGCATTCATAGTCATGTTTATTGTTTCGTAGCTGCCTCGCTAGACGTTGTCCTGTCTTAACTATGAATAATGAATTCGCATTATATATATGTTACGCAACTTTCTTAGTTTTTTGTTTCAGAAGATCCTTCTCCTGACAATAACAAACAACAAAAAAAGAATTATCAAAATTGGTCTAGCCGTTCACATGTGATGCCGTGACCAAGGGAAGTTTGATTTACAAAAAGTTTGTTCAAGAAAACCTTTCGTTTTCAAAGTCATCGTCATCATGCGTGATGGTGGTGGTCTCTGCAGTTTAATCTAATTAGTAAGTCGTGCAGCGGGGCGTGATCATTCGAGCAGATTACTTATGCAAATATGCGCGATTCCAAGTCGCGGACGGCGCAAGGCTCTCCTCATTAGGACTTCAAACTGGTCGCAGAACCGAGCGCTATCTGCTCCTCATGAATAACGAATCAAGGAAGTATTCTGCAGAAGCTGAGCATTGAGCACTGAGCGATTGCTAGTATTCTGAAATTGTACCGCTTTACTTTTTTACTTTACTTACAATAAATATTCTTTGAGCAGTCACCCGCGCAGGCGGATCAATCGGCCAAATTAAATAACAAGGATGAAATGTCGCGTTGTAACTATATGTGTATGTATGTATGCTATCAAAAACATCACTTGTGCAAAAAAATAAGACTCGCCAATCAGTTCTTCTACCGTAAAAAGTTGTGAGATCCATGTAATAGAATAGAACATTTTTATTTCAGACAAAGTCCATAGGGTTAGTAACAATTTTGCTTATTCTCTAGTGTTAGTACAGATACAGATTCCTATTAAAAACTTAAAATTCAGCGTGGAGCTGCATCCACCTTCGCAACATTAGGGAATCCCACCGATCTGCGAATACACAGAACACTGTTGGTGCTGCCGCGAACACGTGACATCAGGGATGCACATCTCTTTCTAATGATGGCGGCAAAACTATCAATGTTGTTTTCTGCAAACATCCCTGACGCACTACAACGCCACGGCAGCCGCAGCAGCACTCTCACTGCATTATTATACTGAACGCGTAGGTCGCTGTATGCGCGCTGAGTGAAGTTGACCCACAGGCTGCACCAACCAACCAAATACCAAGTCGGTTAATTTATTCAGTCCCTACTTAAGGGTCCTTCGGTCTTAAGGCGATTACATGGCTCAAATCTTAAAAATACCGTATGTTTAAAGAAGTTTGTAGATTAATCCTCTTGTGCGCTTTCCATATAAAAAATACACGTTATACTTAAGGTCATTACAAATGAATTATATTTTTAATTTTTTTAATTAACTGTCTCAAATTTAAGAAAAAAGTCGAAGTAAATAGGTACTTTTTGAACCTAAATTGTAAATTATCTCTGTAATGGCTGAATAGTTCGGCATGAATTTTGTACTAAAAAATGCGTTGACGTAGTCATCAATTTGTAATGTTTTTTTTCCGCATTTCTTTTAATATTTTAAAATAATAAATAAAAACCCGAAACTTCGCTTGAAGCAACTCTGCAAGGCCTGTGACGCATACTCGGGACGCGATACGTCAGTGTGTCGATGACTCTTGCGACGGATGGATTATACGTGCGTTTAAAAAAAAAATCCTAAACTTCACGTTTTGAATATTTTCTGAATGAAATCATAATGTAAATAGTACAAATATAAATATTGCTTAAAATGAGAATAGAAATTAAGTTTATAAATCTATCTACAGTAGTTTGTAGTTTCGTTTGGAGTTTTAAACTCATCAAAAAATAAGCTTGAATATTCCTAAATATAAGAATAAATGATTGTAAAGGGAAGCATGGTCGAGCTCTCCAAAACTATTGGTAAGTCTAGGGTAGGTAGTAAGTACCTACCCTAGACTTACCAATAGTTTTTGGAGAGCTTAGTAGATACATTATTATTTATGGTGTTTATATTTTTTATCGTTCTAAACTATCTTGAGAATTTCATTTAATGGAGGATGGAGACCTAGGTGACTCATTAGTCACCTAGGTCTCCATTTCGTAGTTTTCTCTATATCTCTATATCATCATATCACGACGGATCTCAAGGACGGCACTACGTAGAACCGTCGTGTTTGACCTCATTTGAAAGAGCTTATGAAGACCTTGGTTAGTGATGATGTCCCCTACCTGGTGGCGGACTCCGAAGGTGGGTATAGGATGTTACTGACGGCCCTACGTAAAACCATCGTGTTTGGGCTCATTTAAAGGAGCTCATGGACACCCTGGTGACTGATTATGTCACCTACCTGGTGGTTAACTCTGAAGGTGGGTAAAGGATATCATTAGCGGCACTACGTAGAACCGTCGAGTTTGGACTCATTTGAAAGAGCTCATGGAGATCTTGGTGACCGATGGTGTCACCTACCTGGTGGTGAACTCCGAAGGTGGGTGAAGGATATCATTAGCGACACTACGTAGAACCGTCGTATTTGGACTCATTTGAAAGAGCTCATGGAGATCTTGGTGATTAATGATGTCACATATCTGGTGGTGGACTCCGAAGGTAAGTAAAGGATATCCTTGACGGCACTACGTAGAACCGTCGTTTTCGGACTCATTTGAAAGAGCTAATAGAGACCTTGGTGACTGATGATGTCACCTACCTGGTGGTGGACCCAGAAGGTAGGTATGGGATCTCATTCACGGCACTACGTAGTACCATCGTGTGTGGACTCATTTGAAAGGGCTCATGGAGACTAAGGTGACTAAGCAAATGTAAGATTTGGTTTTAAGAAAAAATACCTTATGAAAATCCTTTTTTTATGTTGTGTAGCTTGTTACCAGACTGTAATAGCAAAAACAGTACGTTATCTTAATTAATTTATATTGTATTTTGCCGGAGTTTTTGCATCAGCGGCATGGTCGAAATCATCATTCTCCTGCCCTTATCCCAATTTATTTGGGGTCGGCGCAACATGTATTTTTCTTCCACACTTTTTATTAGTCGGTATAGTCGAAATATGGAAATTATAAATCTGCCATATATATTACAAGAAATCAAGAACAAGGAAGACCGGAAGAAGGTGCATAACCTACAAAAACCAGAAGACGAAAATGTGTGCGTACTTCGAGAAAGCCTACATGCACTATCTACACCAACACCAATCCCAATAAAAGACCAACCGACCTGTTCACGGTACTTGGATTTCAATGACTTTAAAAACGTTTTATGACTAAGTCGGTGTTGTAATATAAATTTATAGCTTTCAAAATTATACAAATATAAATAGTATATTCTTAGTAGGTTTTATAATACATAAACATATTAAACAAGATTCTAATTTTGGTGGTGCAATTTTGGTGTTTTTGGTGGTATTTTACCAATCACCTAAATTGCTTAGTTAGACCAAAATTAGTTTTAGAGTTACGTACCTCAAAGACAAACGAAGAAGAAGAAGATAATAAGATAACTCGGTTTGGAAGTACAATATATTATACCTACGAGTAGCTTGAGAGTGATGAAGAAACAAGAAATCTATAATTCTGCCCTAGTAATTCTCTTAAGACGTTCATGTACCGCTTGTATGAAAAACGCTTTCAATAGCAATAAAAAATTAAGTTAAGTATTATTTGTTTTCCAGCATGCAAAGAAAAAAATCAAAGTTGACACACGCAGAGTGCGTGGAGAACAAAAATTTTGGCAGTAAGGAAAAGAAAAGAAATAATTAGGAACGATTCCGTTAAACCAGAGGAATCGCGAAGAAAAGACAGAGAAAGATATCATAAAAAAAGCTGAAGGAAAAATCGTACCTTTGAGTGAACTGCCACCGCGTGCTCACAGAGTTCAATAAAAAAGGAATCGGAATATTTCACTTTCAAAAAGGGCACTCCTAGGGAATACTAAGCAAGCAAATCAGATATTATGTGAAACTGTCAATGATGATCTAATTTTGGTGTGTTTTTCTTTTTGGGTGGGAAATCACCAAATAACTTCTCCCGCACTGGGTGGAGCGGGAGGGCGTGTCAGACTTTTACTGACTAAAACCTATTAAAACACGTTGCTTTTCCATAATAGACTGTCATTTATTTTTAGTTACTTGACACATTTTTGTTTTTTTTTTTTTGTTAACTATATTCTAATACCCCTACTTAACAAAATAAATGTGAATTTCTAAACAAATACATGTTTTTATTTAGCTTTTATTCCCAACATGTGCATGAACTTATAATGCTTGGTTGCCAAAAGACCTTTGGTTTAACAAGTCAGCGGGTATTTCCTGAGTACTAATGTATTCAATATTAATTTATTTATTTTTAGCTGCATCTCTAACATAATGATACCGAACATCAATATGTTTTGACCTAGCATGTGCCTGATGACTTTAAAGCACTTTGATTATCACATTTCAAATTAATCATACATTTTCTACCAGTAAGTTCATACATCAGATTTCTCAAGTAAACAGCCTCTCTAGATGCCTCTGAAAGAGCAACATATTCTGCCTCAGTGCTGGCTGGATAAGGAGACAGTTTTTTGTTTTTTACTTTGCCAGGAAATCACAGAACCGCCCATTACAAAGCAAAACCCAGTATAAGACTTACGATCTAGACTATCGCTAGCCCAGTCTGCATCAACAAAACCAGTCAGCTCTACATTATCCTTATGATATGTTAAACAATAATGTTTGGTTTTTTGTAAATATTTTAACATTCGTTTAGCATAGTTAAAATGAGTTTCATTATAACAGTTATTGAACTGGCTGAGGTAACTAAGAGAATATGACAGATCTGGTCTAGTTAACACTGCAAGATACATAAGGCTTCCAATAAGCTTTTGATATGGAATGTTTATTGCACAATTTTCAGCCTTTTCTGTGTTTAACTTACTTTCAATAGGAGTATCTATAGTTTTACAATTAGACATATCAAACTTTAACAATAATTGCTCTATATATTCCTGCTGATCCACAGTTATAGTCTTACATTCTTTGTTTACATTAATCCGCATGCCTAAGTAACGTCTAACAAGACCTAAATCTTTCAATTTGAATTCAGAATTTAAAACATTTTTTAATTTTTCGGTTTCAGAAGCACCATTCGAAAAAATTAAAAAAATCGTCAACATAGACAGCTACTATAATCTTAACATTCTCATAAAAAAACGTAAACAAGCATGGTTCAAATTTACTTAATTTAAAACCAAAGTTGAGCAAACAATCTTTCACTTTTTTATACCAAACCAAAGAAGACTGTTTTAGCCCATAAACAGCTCTTTTTAGTTTTAAGACTTTTCCAATTTGCTTATTTACAAAACCTTCTGGAATTGACATATAAATATTTTCTTTTAAATGTCCATTTAAAAAAGCTGTTGTCACATCTAGATGTTTAATGTCCATGTCCCACCGTACACTCAGAGCAAACAACATTCTCAGTGTAGAATGTTTTACGACAGGAGAAAAAGTATTTTCGTAATCAACACCACGTCGCTGCGTAAAACCCTCAGCCACGAGTCGGGCACGATACCTTACTTTATCACTCACATCTAGTTTCTTATTAAACACCCACTTGTTTTGAACCCACAATTGATCCGTCACTTGGTATATCGGCAATTTCCCATGCATCATTGTCCTCGAACGACTGAAGTTCCTCACGCATGGCCTGTTTCCACTGATCAGCTTCTGGTCCATTCAGTGCTTCATAGAAATCTATTTGTTCAACTTCTGGACAAGAATTGGTAGTACACATGTTACCAAAACCAAAACGATCTGGCGGTCTTCGTCTTTTTTTATCTTCTTCTAGTAATTCCGGTAATTGTTGAACCTCACTGAATGAGATCTCTGTCTCTGTATTTGTGGTGCTCGTATCATGATTACAGTCACTAGACGGATCAGTATATACAAATGTATTCGTATCCGAGTCCTGGAGAGATTCATTCATTGACGACTCCCCCACTGAATCTCTGCTATCTTCATTTGTAGTCGGAGACTCATGCTCTTCTATTCCAACATCATTCTGTATCCATTCTGCTGTGCCTTCTTTATTAATTTCTGATGACACTGACTTTTCTTCCATCACTATTATATATCTCTTAATAGTTATAATATTTTTATAGAATAATATACACGATATCCCTTCACTGTTTCTGAAAATCCCAAAAGAATGTTCAGTTGGGCTTTCTTGTCCCATTTTAATCTTCTTTCTTTCGGTATATGAACCATTATAGGGCTACCAAACAGACGAATATGTCTTAAATCTGTTTCTTTTGATACCACGCTTCATAGGGTGTTTTATTTCCTAAACTTGAAGTTACAGATCTATTCTTTAAGTATACTGCTGTGTTTGCTGCTTCAGCCCAGAACTTCTTTCCTAGTTTTGCATCGAAAAGTAAGCATCGTGCTTTCTCTACAATAGTTCTGTTGGCCCGTTCACAAACGCCGTTTAGCTCAGGTGTGTATGCAGTTGTCTTCTGGTGGATAATGCCTTCTTTGAGTAAGTAATTTTCCATCTCACCACTACAAAACTCACCACCATTGTCTGTGCGCAATGTTTTTATTTTCTTATTCTGTTGATTTTCAGCCATTGCTTTAAAATCCTTGAATATTTTGAAAACTTCATTCTTGTATTTGAGGAAGTATATGAAAGTCATACGACTGTGATCGTCAATAAACAAGACAAAGTATTGAGTACCACCTATGGACTTCGTTTCCATGGGACCACATACATCGGCGTGTATTATCTGTAGTGTTTCTGTACTTATTTGTCCAACATGATGAAATGGTAAGCTCATTTGTTTACCTTCACAATAGGTCACACATTTAGTCATTGTTATATCACTATTATCTGGATAACATAATCCATCCACAATGCCATTCTTCATTTTATTTAAATCATTGCTGTTAATATGTGCTAACCGCCTGTGCCAAAGCTCTGCACTTGCTACAGCAGGTCCTGCCAGCATACAATCTGCTACTTTAATACTTAACTTGTATACTCCATTTGTTGACAATGCTGTGGCCACCAACACATTCTTATTGTTGCGAATGTAGCATTTTTTTTCTTCAAAAACAACCTTGTTTCCGTTTTTGATTAGTTCGCTCACTGACAACAGGTTCGTTCTTAAGCTTGGTACGCATAGCACATTTTTAATCGTAGTGATATCGTAGTTAAAATTAGTCGAAATCTGTACGTCTCCGGAACACAAAACTGGCACTTTAATATTATTCGACGGTGATCTCTGATAAATACGGCGTAAAATTAGCGTTTTTATCCACTCTTTGTTGGCCGTCATATGTGCACTTGCGCCACTCTCTACGTACCATTCGTTTGTACTGTATTTTCTATTCAAAAATACCACACTAAAAGCATTTGATTGTTTGTTTTTCTGCAACAATGGACACTGGTTTCGGTAATGACCCGTCTGTTTACATTTGTAACAAGAAATGATGTTGTCACCTGTCATGGTTGCAGAAAAACAAACAATCAAATGCTTTTAGTGTGGAAACCAAGGCGAAGCTAGTTTTAACCATCGATCCAGGATTACACGTGCATATAAAGGAAACAAAAACATCTTTGGAATTATGGACAAAGCTGAGAACCATGTTCGATGACTCAGGCTTTTCTCGTAAAATATTCCTACTAAGACATTTAATCTCGTTACGGCAAGAAAATTGCGATTCTATGACTTCATACGTCACGCAAGTGGTCGAAACAGCTCAGAGATTAAAAGGCACAGGATTTACAATCACCGAAGAATGGGTCGGATCATTATTATTAGCAGGTTTGCCAGAAAAATTTTCACCAATGATTATGGCCATCGGGCACTTAGGAATGCAGATTACCACCGATGCAATAAAATCAAAGTTGATTGATATGGAGGTTTCAAAGAATGACGTGGATTCCAGTGGCGCAGCATTCGCTGCAAACAATGTCAAAATATAGAAATTAAAAAATGGCGGGAACGGCGCGATGTCATCGACAAACAAAATGACAGTCTATTATGGAAAAGCAACGTGTTTTAATAAAACCCACCCGTGTTCCCTCAGTTGCCTGTGTGCCAGGGGCGGCGGTATCTCTTTCGAACAACCCGCACCCCTGGCAGGCATCGGCCCTTGTGGGCCCCATCTGTTGCTGCTGACATCTCTTTGAGGCGCGCGTGGAACACAACGCGCCGTCGACCCGGGCTTGGTTCTTACCGGACAACGAGCTACCCATTACTCGCCGTCCGCAAGCCCGTGCCTACGGTGGCCGGGAATCAGCCGGGGATTCCCGACGCCCAGGGCGTCTCCTGCGAAGGCCACGGCTGTGAGGGCGCATGTACTGCATCTCCCTCACGTGTGCCGCCTCCCTCTTTGCGAGCATAACTGCTTCGCTGAAGGAGGCGACTGTTAGCCATGCACTCTCGCTCCGTACCATGGCCTGGACCAGGGTCGGACGCGAGAGATCGCCGCCGCCGATCACCTCCACGAGGACACGGCAGTGCTCCGCCCAAGCCGGACAGACCTCCACCGTATGCTTCACCGTGTCCTCTGGGCGATCTTCGCAATGGAAACACTCGGGCGTTTCCTCCCGCCCTATCCGAAACAGGAACCTCCCGAAACAGCCATGTCCGGTGAGGACCTGTGTCAGGCGGAAGGTGAGGACGCCATGCCGCCACTCAAGCCACTCCTCAAAGAGGGGACTTACCGCCGCAATCGTGGCGTGCCCAATCTAATTTTGGTGTCAGATATCAATTTTGGTGTCTTACTAATTCTGGTGTCGACAATATATTAGAAACTTTCAGGAACAAACAAATTTCTCTCACATTTTATGTATCTTATATTATTAAAAAACCATAAACAAATTTTTCAAACAAAATAAGATAACAAATCATAGTTGTTGAAATTCATATCCATTAGTTGCCTTTGTCGCTACCGAGTGTCATTACCCCTGCGTTGTTATGTAGTGCAGTTGAAACTTGATTCCCGCATATGACGCGTGTTTTGCAAGCGTCACAGCAAAAGTATAGATAGCTGTTTGTGTTGCTAAGTTCCAACTATGTGTTGACAGCGCTCATGTTTTTTTTACAGCCAGACGAGTCTTGTCTTTCCTTGCAGAGGCTCTCGTCAGACTGCATGTGGTATATTGGTGGCCTCATGGGGCACAGCAGAGTCGAACTGTCGTAGTGCATGCATTGATGTAGGTCGGTTCCAGTCATCGGTAGGTACGAATCCTTCTATATGTTGATTGATAATAGTTCCGCTATAGGCAGTAGGGTGACCATGATGTAGCCATTATTTTTTGGGACAGGAAACTTCGTAGATTTCTCTACTGATTAACGGCACCCGTATCTCAATAATTAGGTATTTCTCTGTCATTTTTGCTTTCACTTGTAGAAGGTGATACAGGCGGAAGAAAAAATCATCTTTAACGTTGATGATCGGAAATGCCACATCTTTTGAGAGCTGTCCAGATATGACGTTTAATTCGTCCCGTAGCTGTTCTGGCGCAATGAGGTGTAAGCTCATCTTGCCGTTGTAAATGTTGATAATGATATCCAAAAGAATCTCTTGTACGTTTCTTGGATGCTCTATATAGCTGTTTGCAGAGATAGCAGACATCACAAACTCGATTGATAGTTCGTGCGACTCATTTTGTAAGCCTCATCAATACTTAACAAAATGAGTAATAAAATCTTTCACATAATTTGTTACTTATTATGATCTAACAGTTCGCTAACGAAACATTCTAAAACATGGCTTCAATATTTTTGTACTCTCAGCTGTCCCTTCCTAATTCTTGTTTTTTCTGCACTGCTTTTCCTTGCTTTGTTTTTGCTTGTCTTTTCATACCTTTTCCTAATGTTTCTTTCATTGCTTTTTCTGTATTCTCTTCTTTATTCTCTTCCTTATTTGCCTTAGATTATACGTTTGATTTGTCATTATTAATAGTTTCTCTTTTTGAAACATTTATACACTCAACCTACTTTTTTTGACCCATCAGCTTCCTCACTTTGGTTTTTGGTTTTGTCGTCACATGTAACTTCATCGCCTTGTAGATTGGAAAACTGTAAATAATCTTGTGAGTACTGTTTAAGTATCAACTCGTTGTTGCAGTTTTTTAAGGTCCTTTTATGTTTTTGTAGATATATACAAGCATTGCGCACAAAGTTTTTGCAAAACAGTTTGGGTCTGATCATCAGCTATATTTTTATCATTTGATTTTACTTTTCCTGCTTCTTTTCCTTTCTCTGTCACTGTTTTCGCTCTTTGACTCAATGGGATATTGGAAATGTCTCCGTTCTCCTTCATTGTGTATTTAAGTTCCATGTCATTTAAATTTGTTTTCTTAATTGTAGCAATTCTAATAACCTTCATTCTAAAGTTCGGGTTGGACGTCGCTGTAGGTGCAAAAATTTGGTCAGCTACAATCTGCCAATTTATGAAATCAGTGTCGTCTAAGGTATCTACAATATAAGAATGCAGTGGTTTTCGTGCTCTAAGCATAAAAGAAGGCCATTGTGTGTAGGGCTCCACACAATGAATTTCCGTACGTTACCTTCAATGACACTATAGATTGAATCTACTGCCATATAGCTGTGTCCTGGCAGTAGATAGTTGACTTGTACCACTTGGACGGTTTTACCAGGTGTAATCCAAGGTTGAATGTTTCTGTCTTTCTTTGGGATGGTTACTATTTTTGTGTGGCTAATTATAGCAGTGGTTAGTATTTCAGTAAGTGTGTCAGATGCTAGGTTGGGATCATTCGTGCTCAGTACTTCCGAGAAATTTTGGGCTTCGATGTGGTTTGTTAAATTAGTGTAATCAATTTTTGGTATTTTGCAGGCCGGCACCGATCTTCCGGAGAGATGTTCGTTACTAATAGTTAGAAGAATTGGGCAGTGGTCCGTAACATGTGACTCAATCACAAATAATGTGGCTGTTTTGTCCGTTTTGAGCATCACGTGGTCCAAGCAGCTATTAATTCTTGTGGGTATCCGGCGGGCGGGCAGCAGGCCGTGTGTGGCGTTTAGTGTTAAATATTCGGTGGCACGTTCTTCTAAACCAGTAGGTTGAATGTCTATGTTGGTGTCCCCAATTAGGCATATATTTTTATAGTTTTTAAAGGACAGAAGGATGTTGTCTATAATATTTAAAAAGTTGTCGAACTCCGCTCTGGTATTATAAGACGGCGAGCGATATACAGCCGCAAATGCGAGTTTATTTGTGATTTCACAGGTTAGGCAATTACCATTTAGAAAATTGGGTTCTTTGACAGTGCAAAAGATGTTATCTTTTATATACATAACAATACCATCGTTCTGGTTGGCCGTCCGTTATGTATAATACGAGTTATAGCCGTTCAACACAGGCAGATTCACCACTTTACTTAGCCAGCACTCAGTAAATATCAATATATCACATCTAACATTGAGTAAATTTATCAATACTAATAGTTCATCAAAGTTTTTGTTTATACTTCGTATATTTATATGGAAGATTTTGATATGATGGTTCGACCCCACTAAGTAGTTTGAGCAATCTGACGGTGGACATTTATATGATTTTGCTACTACAAATTCATCTAAGTCAGCTGTAATAATAAAATGGACAATATTAGCCATTTGTAAGAAACGATTTACGATAGTATGATACGATACGATGCTGTGGTGTGTTTGATATGGGTACAATGGTGAGGTAATAGAAACTAGTGTAGTGTGATATAGGACAGCAATTACCATGTGAAAAAAATAAAAGTATACAGTAAGTTATAGGTAAAAATACTGTAGGATAACTTACGCATAGCAGACATTAAAACAAAGTAGATTAACGAAAAAAACGCTTACTGATAACCTGTGACATAGTCATTCCTGTAGCTCTTTGAGTGTTGTTTCAGACTTGATGAGAATTTGTTTATCTCCGGGTTGCTTTCGAAGAAAAATATTGCCATTAGAGGTCCAACAGAGTGCGTATTTCCTTAGGCGTACAAATTCTCTTGAAGAGAATTTTGTTGGTATTAGATAGATGTTCTTCAACATAAACTGCTTGTTTTTGTCCCGATATTCCGAGTATCTCCGTATTCATTTTGTCTTCTTTATTTGTCTTTTTATTGTTATAGGTTCGTACGCGCGAGATGAGTTCTAACTTTGTTTATACGTTAGTGAATTCAGCGATTATAGGTTTGCTGGTGCCGCGGTTCCCTGGTGTACGATATATGTCTCGAAGGTGGAAAGCAGTTAGTGGCAGATTCACTAAGTTGGCAATATCTGTTATAATTTTTGACAGGTCTACCGGAGATTCATTTTTCTGAGTAGGTATGTTGCGCACTTCTATACTAGATGACCGGGACTTATATTGAAGATCTCTGACAGCCATTTCCAATGACTCGGAGTGCTTCTTGTATTCTGTGCTTTCTTGCTGCAAGCGCTTGATTTCTTTCTGTAGGTCATCATATTGAGAGCTGAGGAATTCAACGGATTTCTTGATCTCAATGTTAGATTCTTGAATTTCAGTGTTAGTGTTTTGGATTTTTTGGTTTTGGAGTTTAAATTCAGACATGCCAGAAGCCAGCTTTGCTATCAACTCAGTTTGAGCTCCAGATTGTTTTGCTGCATTTGCATCTAGGTCGACCTTCCAAGCCAGAAGCATTTCTTTGATTTCAGATGTAAATTCTTGTTTAAATTGTTCAAATTGCTCCAACTGGTTTTGCTCACGCGGTGACTCATTTAATCGTGGGCGCTTGTAACTCCGGATCGTTCACTGCCTGGGTGATATCGGGTTCCGATTGTGTTTGGTCCATTTGGGTTCTAGGTGTGGTTGGTGGAGAACGCTGCATTCGAATTGACATGATACCCAAGTAACACAGACGTGCTGGGTAGTAATTACGTTAGTATGTTACTCAATACTCAGTTTTTGAACCCAAACTTATGGACGCAAGCTGTCTTGTGCTTAAAGTTGGCACCGAAAGGGCATTCATCTGTATCTATAGGTCCCCCTCTTTTAACGACCTTGGGAACTTTCTAAATTCCCTAAACTCACTCTTAGTTAACCTCTCGTCATATCCAAATATAATAGTCGTAGGTGATATAAACCTTGATATCATTAGTACACCCTGCCCCAACCACACAGCTGAATATCTAAATCTTATGGCTTTTCATGGTCTACTTCCGGCACATTCATCCCCTACTCGTGGAACAGCCTGTCTGGACCATGTCATGCTAAAGACCAACATGTCAGCAATTACAATCGTGTTGGATTCCTCGGTTACTGACCACAATTGCGTGTTGCTATGCCTTCAGTCAACTAAACCTTGTAAACAGCAAAGAAGAACAATTTCCAAAATTGACTATGTCACTCTCGATAAAAACGTACATTCTTTAGATTTTCAATCACTTTATGAATGCAATGACCCAAACGAAGCCTCCAATTTATTACTCAATACTATTGCTACCATCATAAACTCCCATTCTACTATTATTAGAGTCTCCAATCACAATCGCTTGCTCAAACCTTGGATGACCTTGGGTATGCTCCGTTGTATGCGTAATCGTGATGAAATGCATAAAAAGCTTAAGGCAACTCCAAATAATACTGTGCTTGTAACTACATACAAAAGATACAGAAATTTCTGTACTAAAGTCCTCAAAAAGCTCAAAAGAGAGAATGAGAGGTCTGAAATTAGGGAGGCTACTAACGACAATAATAATAAAAAGATCTGGCAGGTCATCAAAAGAGTCACCTGTACTGCGAAGGAAAAATCTTCCTCTACTGATTTGCTTACAAGTGCGTCTTCCCCCCAAGAGTCCGTTAACCAAATAAATGATTTCTTTGCCAACATCGGTGCTAACCTTGCTGCCAAATTTGAAAACCATCCTGACATTCATTTGTCCCGCGATTCCGAAAATTCGGTGCTTCATTCTTTTGTCATGTTGGATACCGACGAAAGTGAGGTTGATACACTCATTATGTCGCTAAAATTTAATTCAGCCGTTGGCTGGGACAACATACCGTCTAACTTTCTTAAGCGCTACAAACACCTTCTCGTCCCACCTCTTACGTACTTATTTAACCTCTGCCTACGCACTGGTACCTTTCCTCGGTCTCTTAAAAGAGCGATTATTCACCCTATACACAAGAGTGGCAATAGGAACTGTGTCGATAACTACCGGCCTATAGCAGTATTACCGTCCATATCTAAAATTTTAGAATGCATTATTAACAACAGACTTATTCATTACCTAGAGGACAAAGGGTTGTTGTCTCCAAATCAGTTTGGTTTTAGGCACAAGACTTCAACCAGTGGTGCTGTATTGGAGCTAACTTCTCAGATAGTTAACCAAATTGATTCCAAGAAAAAAGTTCTGTCTATTTTCCTAGATCTTAAAAAAGCATTTGACACAGTTTCTATTCCCATCCTTATTTCGAAGCTGGAGGGGCTGGGCGTTCGTGGAGTTGCTCTTGACATTTTTAAAGACTACCTACAAAACAGGACACAATGTGTTAAAATACTTGACCACCTAAGCAATGACCTTCCCGTGACATTCGGTGTGCCCCAGGGAAGTGTAGTTGGCCCCTCTCTCTTCCTGGTGTATATCAACCAACTATGCAACCTAGCCCTGAAAAATGGGAAAATAACCGTTTTTGCCGACGACACTGTCCTTACCTTCTCAGGTGCTTCCTGGCACGAAACTTTTGAGGCAGCGCAATCAGGGATCAACTCTGTAGTCGATTGGCTTAATAAACACCTGCTTACTCTAAATACGGATAAAACAAAAAGACTGACCTTTGTTTTACACCAATCCACACAACCCCCAGATTCCTTTGCACTTATAGCGCATTCGTGCCACTCACCGGAGTCCGATGCGTGCAGTTGTCCTGTGCTTCAACGTGTTCGATCCATAAAATACCTTGGGGTAACACTCGACAACGGTCTTACCTTCTCCCTGCACATAGACCTGTTGACATCAAGAATCAGGAAACTGATTTTTGTTTTTAAAACGCTCCGCCATGTCGCTGAGGGAAGGATTGTCAAGAGAGTCTACTTTGCTCTTTGCCAATCTCTCTTAACGTACTGTATTTCTACGTAGGGTGGGGCGCCTAAAACTATACTCCTAAAGTTAGAGAGAGCCCAGAGAGCGGTATTAAAGGTAAGCACCTTCCGCCCCCTTCTTTTCCCAACAGTTGAGCTTTATAAATGCTGTGGAGTTCTCACTGTGAGACAGCTCTTTATCTTCCATACCGTAGTGTTACAGCATCTAAACACCCCTTACGCCATACTTACCAGAAGACGTAGAGACACAGTCTGTCAACCCCATAGATGTAAGTTCGCATTCACTAAGAGATTCTTCTGCTTTCAAGGCCCACATTTATATAACAGACTCAATAAAGATCTGCAATTCTACTCATATCCAAGTAACACTTTAAAAAAAATTGTTACAAACTGGCTACTTGAACACAATTATATTGACACAGAGCGGCTTCTTCTTTCTGGAGAAAAGTCTTTCTAAATAAATGCAACTATTCCCCACATTCTGAACACATACACTTCACACACATCTCTACACATACACTTCACACATATCTCTAACACCTCTCACCACGACACATTGCACTTTTTCGTTTGTATTTTAGCTTTTGTGTACTCCTCGTTGATTTTATTTTAAAAAAATTCATGTATTATTTGTGACCATTTTTTGCTTTTTTGTGTACTTGCAATGCCTTAAAATATATGAACCAAGGGTTGGGACTTGTGCCCTTAATACAAGTTATCCTGATAACTTAGCAAGGGTGCAAGTTACGACAAGTTCTAGTGCTATGCTTACATTTAAGTCATATGTATGTAACGTCAAATAGCTGTAATGGTTGATATGAATAAATAAATAAATAAAATAAAATACGGTCGACACTGTCTGTTGTTCGTGCGCACACTTTACGTAGCACTCGTAGCACTGGTGTGAGGTGCACTGTGACGTAGCCGGTGTCGTAGCACTGGTAGCGTAGACTCGTAGCCGATAGAATTTTTCGCCGGTATTGATGACTGTTTCGGTGGCGTAGCGGCTAGCACGTTCTCACCACCGTCGTGTACCTGTAGTCGGAGGTTCGAATCTCACCCAATCACGAGAATTTCGAGGTCGAAAATTTTAACTATAGTATGCGATATTTGTTTGTCTCACTCTAAGACCGCCCAAAAGGCGTGAATTAACCATTAAAACACTTTGAGAGAAACAAGGAATTCAAAATTACACTAATTGACCAATCACGGTAAAGTTAGGGGATTAGCATAACACACGTCCGCACTCGACCAAAGCTCGCAGTAGAATACCTTTACAGAGGTTTGAAGAAGCTAATAAACGAGAGCACCAACACTTTGGATTATTACACTTGGTTTAGACCGGCCTATTCTAGCTAAAGAATCAGTTTAACTCACTCGCGGATTTAAACGTACTGAATAGTCTTAAATAGTTTATATATTTTTATGAGATACACATTTTGTTCTTTTTTGAAGTCATACCGACAGTCAATAATAACAGTTGCCTAGCACCATATTAAAAATAAATGTAGAGTAAAACATAACACTAAGAAGTCTTCATGCGTCAATGCCAGACACCATAACACTTTCCCTCATTGATGTAATGATGACTGCAGCCCCAATCCTGCTCTCAATAATAGGAGCCTTTGCTTCGGAACTGCCTTTGTCAATAGGTCAGCTAACTGCTCTGCAGAACTTGTTTTCTGCACATCAATCAATCCTTCTTGTACTGTCTCGCGCACCAAAAAATGTCTCATACGAATATGTTTGGTCCGTTTATGAAATTCCGGATTGTGAGCGAGACGTATTGCAGCTTCGTTGTCCACTTTAAGCGTCGGTGTGCCTTGTAGCGTCATAAGTTGGCTAAATACTCTCTGTAGCTAAACAAGTTGACAACACGGTTGGCGCAGCGGTTAAGCGATTGACTGCTGCGCTGCGTGTCGCGGGTTCAATTCCCGCACGGAACAAATATTTGTATGACCTACAAATAGTTGTTCCGGGTCTGGCTGTTTGTGTATGTGAGTTTAAATGTTTGTAAACGCACCCGCAATACAGGAGTAATTCCTAGTGTGGAGCAACGTTTTAAAAAAAAAAAAAAAAAAAGTTCGCGAGCACCTTCACTGGTAGCTACTATCTCTGCCTCCGTGGTTGAGATGGCAACAGATGCTTGCCGTTGACTCAGCCAGGACACCGGTCCTCCAGCATACAAGCAAACAACTCCGGTGGTAGAGCGTCCTGTGAGCTCATCATCGCCGTGATCTGCATCACTGTATCCTTCAATGATGGCTTTGTGCTTTCCAGACTTGTATCTTATTCCGAAAGATATAGTCCCTTTTAGATATCTGAATATTCTCTTCACTTTGAGCCAATCAGTCCAGGAAGGATTCTCCAATTTCCTTGAAACTACTCCGACAGCGTATGCAATGTCGGGGCGCGTACCTGTCATTAGATACGCTAGTGCTCCTACAGGTTCACGATAAGGAAAATACTTATTTTCAGAGGTATCATCGACTTTCCCTTCTTCAAATGTCCTTTCAATGGGCGTCGAGACTGGATTGCAATCTGACATTTGAAAACGTTCCAGGATCTTCTTAGCGTACGATTGCTGAGAAATCATGTTTGTATGTCTCAGGAAATTTCTCTACTCCTACGAAGCATACGAAGTCTTCATACTTCTTAGGTCGTGCGATGGTCGACCTGTCTCGAAGATTGTATCGAGGCTGAGCTACAATTAGTTGGTCTTGCTCATCACTAGCATCAACGAAATCATCCACTTCGATATCTTCTTGAACTGCTTCACTTTGAACATGAACTTGATCTACAGCTCTTTCTCTCTCAAGATCATTTTCATCGTTTTCCTGGTATTCGACAAGTGACTCAGGTACTTCTTGAATGAGAACACGTCCATTATCGCTGACCTCAGCTCCCTCTGACATAATGGGGTCGCATGTCATTATCCTAAACTCGACGTCTGATTCGAACGTTATGTCCTTTGATCTCAGTGTCTGTGTTCCGTCGTAGACGCGATAACCGTCATCATTCTCGTAGCCTATAAGTCTTCCTTTAATTGCCTTTTTGCACATTTTCCTGCGCTTTTGTTTAGGCACGTGAGCATAACAAATGCTTCCAATCACTCTGAGGTGTGAGATTTTAGGCTTTCTTCCAAGCCATAACTCGTATGGAGATTTTCCGTCAACCCTTGATGGTCCTGTCCGATTTAGAACATATGCTGCAGTGTTCACAAGTTCAGCGCAGAGCACTTGAGGTAGCTCTCCACCTGAGTACATCATTGACCTTGCTGCCTCTACAAGTGTACGGTTCTCCCTTTCAGAGCATCCATGCTGCTCCGGTGTGTACGGCATAGTGAGTCGCTGCTTGATGCCGTGCTTCTCTAGAATATTCCGAACAGTTTCATTTTCGAATTCGCCACCGTTGTAACTCATCAGCGTCTTGACGACATGACCTGTATTCTTTGCTTCTTGAAGCATCTGTATCAGCTTGTCCTTAACCTCTGATTGTTATATTCTATGGAGTGGTCTGTCATATTGAATGATTGATACAGCATGAGGATTATATTGTAATTTGAATATTTAAATAATAGCGATTATTAAGAACTGGTGAAACAATAGCTTTAAATGTTGTTTCTCGTTTCAGGTAAAATTAGTGATAAATGAATGTTTAAGGATGTTTAATACAAGTGTTAAAACTAGTTCATGTAATATAATAAAATTTTCTCGTTTCAGAGCAACTCAATTTTGGTTATAGTTTTACTGTTCATCATAATATCCAAGGATAATTATAAATTAACACATTATAAAACAACATTTCTACAGCTGGTTACCAGGAATAACGGAAAAATTGAGATTCGAGTTCATGGTCAAAGCCAGTGAAGATGTGAAAACAAATATTATTTGTGTAATCACGGATTTAGTTGGCCGGACCTTTGCGATCCCAGATAAGTTACAACCGGTAAAATTACATGATGGAATAGTAATAGGATAATTATAAAACACTTTATATACATATGCTTAATAATCATATGCACTTCCTAGTAAGTCACTACAGTGAAAAACGTATATTTTTTGACACCAACAGTTTTGTGGATAAGTTGAAATCGACAAGGAATACAGTATATCTGCCAATTAGGTTTAGACATAAAATAGCGCGGCTATTAGCTTATATACACCCAGACATACGTAGTATGTCGAAGTCTTGTATGATTACTGTTAGTAGTGGTACTAACACTACTTTAGCTTCGCCTAGTAGTTTAAACTATTAGGTGCGACAACGGGTGAGCCGCATATGTTGAATGTTGTTCATCAAAATATGCAGGGTCTGTCCGGCAAAGAGCTAGAGTTAAGCTTATTTATGGAGAACTATGACATTCAGGTGTTATGTTTGACTGAACACTGGTTGAAAGAACATGAAGTAGTGTCAATCAATGATGATAATTTCACTGTACATAGTGCATTTGTAAGAAAAACTGCTATTCGCGGTGGATCTTTAGTTCTTGTTTCTAACAAGTTGAAATGTAAACAACGTTTAGATTTAGTTAATCTTTCTACTGAGCGCACTATTGAGTTGTCTTGTGTTGAACTCGAGCGATAAGTTATAATTTGCGTACATACGTATCGACCCCCTCTGGGGATTTCATTCGTTTTGAATCGGTAATGGAGGATTCACTCAATAAGTTAAAATTAAGTAATAAAAGTATAATTTTATGTGGAGATTTTAATATAAATATTTTAGATGTTACTGCATCAAGTCTTCTCAATCTGTTCAGATCTTATGATTTAATTAACTTATTTTTTGAACCTACTCGTATCACGGCATCTTCGTCAACATGTCTTGATAATATATTTAGTGATTGTGATGCCAAACATAAATTAGTGTTAACTGACTTAACATTTGAACACCGTGGTTTATTAGCTAGCTTCCCAATGTCATTATATAAACAGTCGCATACGTTTGAATGCTAGTCGCTAGTGCTAACAGCTAGTCGTTGCAACAAGTTTAAAAATAATATAGCTCATAGAATTACACCCTCCATAGCACAACACGAGAATCCTAATGAAATCAATGTGGCCCTTTTTGATGCTGTGCAAAAAGAGTACCAATCTGCTTTCAAGATCAAAACCATTAACATTGATGGTATTTACAAAAGTAGAGCGAGACTATACGAGTTATATGGTTTGAAAAAAATACAGGTTTGATACTCCTTTTCCAGAGTATGTCAAAAACTATTCAAAATTATATAAAAACATTAGTGCTTTTGCAAAATCGAAATTTTTAGGCGACACAATTAAACATTATAATAACAAATTAAAAACCACGTGGAAAATCGTAATGAAACGGGTAAATCAGTTAAACAAGAAAAACAACTTGAGATTATGGTCGACAGCAAATTAGTTAATAAGGCAGCTGACGTGGCACAGGCATTTAATGAGCTTTCGCCAACATACCTGTAACTACGACTTGCTCCCTAAATTCGTCCCCGTCTAAAGCTGAAAACCTTTTGTATAGTAGTGTGCCTAAATATAGCGACCTACTCAGTTTCGAACATGTAACGCCTGGTGATGTAGTTAATGTTTTTAACACACTTAAGTCTAAAAACACTGGTGATTTCTGGGGCATTTCCATTAAACTTTTAAGTAACATAATAGACACCGTAGCCCCCTATCTAACTGTCACTTTTAATAAATGTGTTGATTCAGGGACTTTTCCTGACCTCATGAAGAGAAGTACCTTCGCAGGAGACACCCTGGGCGTCGGGAATCCCAGGCATCAGCCTGCGCGCCTACAGTGCCTGCAGTGGCCGGGAATCATCCCGGCCACTGTAGGCGCGGGCTTGCAGACGGCGAATAATGGGAAGCTCTCTGTCCGATAATCACCAAGCCCGAGACGACGGCGCGTTGTATTCCACGGGCGCCTCAAAGAGATGTCAGCAAGAATTGATGGGGCCCGCAACGGCCGATGCCTGCCAGGGGTGCGGGTTGTTCGAAAGTGATACCGCGGCCCCTGGCACACAGGCAACTGAGGGAACACGGGTGGGTTAGGTTGGTTTAGTCAGTAAAAGTCTGACACACCCTCCTGCTCCACCCAGAGCGGGAGAAATCATTTCATGATAACCCACACAAAAAAAAATAAAAAAATGAAGAGAAGTAAAGTATTTGCATTATTTAAATCAGGTAATTAAAATGACGTTCGTAATTTCACGCCTATTTCTATCTTACCTGCATTTAGCAAAATATTCGAAAAGTGAATACTCAAGCAGTTGCTAGATACTTTAATTTAAATAACCTCCTTCATAATGAGCAATATGGTTTTACAAAAAGTCGTTCGACTACTGATGCGGTTGTTGCTCTGATGAAACACATATTTAACGCATGGGAGAAATCGCAAAATGCTATTGGAGTCTTCTATGATCTCTCCAAAGCCTTTGATTGCGTGCACCATGAGACGCTCTTGCGTAAGCTGCATTATTACGGTGTCCATAACGAAGCTTGAAACGTAATAAATTCTTATTTACATAATAGGTTCCAATGTGTAGAAGTTAATGGTGAAAAATCGTCCGGGCTACCACTTCAGTTAGATGTACCTCAAGGCTCAGTACTCAGCCCATTCTTTTTTTTAGTGTCCCAACATCGTCTTTAATAAAGTGGTGCTTGAGACTGTAGACTCGGCAGTTTTTCTGGGCATAACAATGCCAAACTTCAGTGGGGATTACACATATCAAGCCTAGCAGGGAGGCTTAGTTCAGCTGCTTACGCCATCAAAAAAATAAGACAATAGACTGACGTCGATACAGCTCGGTTAGTGTACTTTAGTTATTTTCACAGCGTTATGTCCTACGGTATTCTGCTGTAGGGCAAAGGTGCTGATATTCAAAATATTTTTGTGCTTCAAAAACGTGCTGTTCGAGCAATTTACCAGCTACGTGTCAGAGTTTCGTTGAGGGACTTTTTTAAAGATATTGGTATTCTCACGGTGGCATCACAATTCATTTTTGCCAATATCTTATATATTAGACAAAATATACACTTTTACACTAAATACAGTGACATTCACACCGTAAACACTAGAAATACGGACAAACTATGTGCTCCTTTTCATCGGCTTCATAAGGTTCGTAATTCATTTGTTGGGCTTGGTATAACCTTATATAACAAGCTTCCCTGTGCTTTGCTAGATTTTCCTCTTGATGATTTTAAAACTCAAATAAAATCCAACCTGTGTTTAAAGGCTTACTATTCCATCAACGACTATTTAAATGACAAGAATAATTGGTCGTTGTGATTAACTCAAGACAATGTTTGTGTACTTTCTCCAGAATTAGCGTACCTAGAGACAGGTTATATAGATTCATATAATTATTTAAAATTATAATCTATTTTTTCATTAGTTATTGACATGATCTATTCATAGCAATATTTTTTTTGATGAGTTGTATGGCATTATGGTTAGCTAGCGACCTCGACAATTGATCATTCTATTCTTGCCTGAGCAACTGGCGACAAGTTCATCATGCTCCCGTAGATGTCACTGCTTGCGGTTGCGTTGGGATCCGGTTACCTCTTTCCCTCGAATATGGCGAGGGGGTAATGGCTGATCGTTGCGTTATGCTCGTGAACGGGTGCTGCTTGTGGTGACTGGTCGTCTTGCTAACCATGATTTTGTTATTGTTTGCTAATAATTACCTACTTGTTTATTTATTTAACGTCGGTGGTCCTAGGTTATCATTTGTAAACATAATCCAGCATCGCATATGTAAGCTATTACGCCATTTATACCAGGAGGCTTTTATTTTGGTAGTATGCTTTGTTTACTTTTTTTTGTGCTTGAGTTAAGTTTTCATTTTATTTGTTGGTATATTGGCATGGCTAGCTGGCATGTGACAATTTTTTAAGTTCTGTGTCTCGTAATGTTGATTACTTTGCCTACCTATGTATAGAATCAAGTCTATCTAATTAAACAGACAGCTGTGCTGCTGGGGAGTTTGTTGCGCCACTTCTTCTTCACAGCTAAAGCACTAGGAAGTGGTGAAGGACGGGCGTTTTGGAGGACTGTCTTATGTAATTTTGACATTCGAAAAGTGCTGATACTCGGCCTAATTTGAATACATGACTTTTGATTTTGATTTGAGTTTGAAATTAAATGAAATGAAATGTTGAAATGAAATGAAATGTTTATTTATGTAAGTAGATCTTAAAAGACACTTTTACACGTCAATATTTTGTTGGTCAATATATTAAAAACTAGATGGCGCCGGTATTTCCTAGCTGACTGTTCCCTGAGAAGAAAAGCCGAAACAAACTCAGAGGTCATGGTCTCTTTTAAAGTCCAAGCATTATATTATTTGAATTTTATGTAAGTCCAACAATGCAGGGCAATTTGTGGAAAGGCTTTTTGAAGAAAGAGCCATTGCAGCTTTGAGCTGACCTGTCTCAACAGACGGCATGTATGTAGCAGTCACCGTGTAGCTCATCTTGATGATACAATAGGATTTAATCGGATGTCTGCGGCAATGGCGATAACCCTTACAGCGCACTGAGTCTTTAGAATACGATTATCGACTCGTAAAGAACAAGAAGAAACATTAATTTTATATAATGTTCAAACTTTGAATTAATTTCAACAAGACCTTTCGTCTTTTAATCTTCATAGTCGACGCAAAAAGGAGTAAACTTCAATGTGCGGCTGAAAGTGAAAATATTTCGACGACGTTCGTTCAAACTGCCAGCGTGCAGTGAGCGCAGCGTATCAAACGATGATGGGATATGTCTGGAAATGGGATATCTGGTCGGAAAGCAAAAGACAACAGGAATAGCTAGTGGATGTACTTCCGGCGCCACTTGAGGACCGACACGGGGCTCTTCAAATCAATCGACATCGAGTAAGAAATAGCCGCGACGGCGCTTTTGGCACTGGGCACTAAACCTGCGGCCGCATGGTACCACTGCGTATGGCCAGAAAGGCCGAGTAGTGTTTAATGACTCCGATAAATGAAAGAAAAAAATTGCTAGATGCAAATATTTATATTATATTTATAAAACTTTACGAAGACAGCGCAGTTTAACTTGAGCTTCACACTAACAGGGACAATCGCCTGTAATGTAATAAATCAAACAATACAACATTCACATTCCACTATAACGGCTAGGGCTTCGAAAGTAGACTGCAGCTGTCAACTGCTAGGTAATAATTAAAAAGGTAGACATAACACGGTGAAAGCTCCCGGGAACAGAGAGCCTTGCAGCAACAACAACATTCAATCCGAGGACACCCTTGGCCTTGATCACACGATCAAGGTTGGTTGTAGTGTGAAATGAAATGAAATGAAATGTTTATGAAATGAAATGAAATGAAATGTTTATTTATGTAAGTAGATCTTAAAAGACACTTTTACACGTCAATATTTTGTTGGTCAATATTTTTTTAAACTAGATGGCGCCGGCATTTCCTAGCTGACTGTTCCCTGAGAAGAAAAGCCGAAACAAACTCAGAGGTCATAGTCTCTTTTAAAGTCCAAACATTATATTATTTAAATTTTATGTGAGTCTAACAATGCAGGGTAATGTCTGGAAAGGCCTTTTGAAGAAAGAGCCATTGCAGCTTTGAGCTGACCTGTCTCAACAGACGGCATGTATGTAGCAGTCACCGTGTAGCTCAACCCTATTTTAGGGAGCTCAACGACCCGTCACAAGACGCTACCAGATTTGCAGGACATTTGCGTAGGCCATTTACAAAATGCTCAAAACCACCAGACGAGTTACAAAGTAATGTGTTCAATCTAGCCTGCATAGTACTCACATTCACAGGTACTTTTTTCTTTAAATGTCATTAAAAATAATGTCACGTAGATCAATACTTAAATATAAAATGTCAACAGTATCTATTAAACACTTAGCTTATATAACAGTTTGTGGCTTGAGGGTACATTGGAGCAACTTAACTAGTCCCAAGCTTTTTTGTCATCCAAGTAATCTTTAACTTTATAGAAACCTTTTTGACAGAGTTTCTGTTTAATAAATGGTTTAAATTTATTGAAGCTTAGTTCCTTAACATGGCTTGGGAGTTTGTTGTAAAAACGAATACTTTGGCACTTAAATGAATTGCTAATTTTTTGGAGCCTAGTCGTGGGCACAATAAGTAAATCTTTATTTCTAGTATTTATGCTATGAACGTCGCTGTGTTTAGAATATAGATTAATGTTCTTTTTAACATAAATTAGGTTCTCATATACATATTGAGATGCGACTGTCATTATATTTATTTCCTTAAATTTATCCCTCAGTGAATGTCTACAACTTAGGTTATAAATTGCTCGAATGGCTCGTTTCTGCAGCACAAATATAGCTTGAATGTCGGCTGCATTTCCCCACAGCAAAATGCCGTACGACATTACACTATGAAAATAACTAAAATATACTAATCGAGCTGTTTCTACATCAGTCAAATGACGGATTTTATAGACCGCGTAGGCTGCAGAGCTTAGCCGCTTCGACAATTTAGTTACGTGTGGGCCCCACTGTAGCTTCGAGTCCAAAGTAATACCTAAGAACACAGTGGTGTCCACAAGATCCAATTCCGCCCCATTTACTAATACATTGGTTTTCACCTGCTTAACGTTAGGTGTCAAAAATCGAATGCATTTAGTCTTTTTCTCGTTTAATAGTAAATTATTAACACTAAACTAATGCACTATTTTAGCAAGAGCATTATTTACATCGTCAGTAACTGTCTGTTGTCGTTTAAGTTTAAATAAAAGTGATGTGTCATCTGCAAATAACACTATTTCATTACTGTTCTTTAAAAGATAATGTGACTGTTCCTAAATGACCCCAGGCCGATAAAATTTTCGTTTTTCCTAATTATGTTAATATTAGCTCTTAGGTCGGTTCCCGCTATGGGGGAAGGACCGCACCCCTCCCCGTACGGCCCTGTAGAGCTCGTCACCAGACCGGTCACTCTTCCACCGATTTACTTTATATGAATTCCGAATAGCCTTAAATTATACTTAAGAATTCATATTTATTGAACCATATTTGATGTGGTTTTAGAAAGCTAAATATCAGAGATACTCAAAGTACTTGTATTTGTATTTAAATGTACGAGTAACCCATACGCTAGCGTATCAGGTATCTGGTCAATCGTTACTCACACGATACTTTACGTCAACACTCAGAGTACTCAGGGCAACACTTCCATAAAGTGACGCAAGCTGCTTTTCAGCTACTTCACGTCGTCATGCTCTTTCGAGACATGGTCCCTAGCAGTTCTTTCGAACTGAGAAACGTGACGAAGCGGCTTTCCCTGCGGCAACCATGCGACGGTCCTTGTCTGACAATGGTGCGGCTAGTTCTTGCGGCAAATCGTCGTCATCATGCTCTTTTTGGAGACATGGTCCCTATCAGTCCTTGGACTGAATATGAGATAGATGTGGTCACCCAAACCCCTGGAAGTTCACCCGTTGCACAACAAGCATATCTGTAAGACACGTGTTCATGTCAATCTGACCGAATTATGGATCTGAGATCAAGAATAAAATAGTCACGGATGACTAATAATAGTAATAATAGAGTTGAAAATCTAGATTCAAGAATAATTATTTAAGAGACGTTGAATAATCTCTCTAAAAGCTCTAGCATTGGTCTGAGCAAGAATAGTAAAATTCAAGAATTAGTACTAAATAGATAAGGGTAGAGAATCAAAACCCAGAATTAGTATTTAAATAGAATTGTGAATCAACTCTCATGAAAGTCTATAGACAGCCCCAAAGAGCCCACCCGTCACCACTTCCTAGTGTTTGAGCTGAGGAGAAGAAGTGGCGGAACAAACTCCCCAGCAACACGTATCTGTCTAATTAGTTATAAGAACTTTAATAATACTCTCAACCTAAGATAACTACATATTATAATGATAGGCCAACTCAGTCATACCAACAAACACACACATAATCCTCCTCCCTCACAGGTGAAGGCTAATATCTGCAATAAAGTTTTAATTATGTGGAGGGGTGAAGGGATCGTTACGCTTGCGCTTAATTTCATTATTTATAACTACGTTAACTTATCTGTTTATTATTTTCCCACTTTAGTGAGACGGGGAACCGTTTTACAACGTTTGCCTCATTGTACGTGCTCTGTTAGACCTAACGCATAGAACCTCTGAGGACACTAGTACGATTCTAACGGAGCACGCTCCCTAAGCAGCAATTAAATGTCTTACTCAATCCTAAGACAGCGTACTGTGAAGTCAACTGTCATTGAGGAAGACAAGTTTTGAGTAGTTTTAAACACGTACTCATGTGAATGTCACCCTTGTGACTGTCTATCCCCTTTCTAAGATATTACAAGACTAGCACAAGCGCACCTTAGACTCAGTCTCTAGCAAGACTCATTGCGATCGTTCTTGATGCCTGCCGAAGTGGAATTTCGTCACTTCACATTTCTTTACTCTTCCCCATTTAGAGGATGCGGTGCATCCAGATTTCGTGTCTCGCTAAATAGTGACGATTCATAAAAAGGCCTACAGAACGGCCGGGTGTGGGTTTTAACGAGACACGGTCCCTAGCGTTCTTAGAACGACTACCAATGCATTTTAGTGACAGTGTGTGATGCCTACCCCACTCCAGAAATGTACAGACAGCAAAGCCTCTCGCAATAAGTCCTGTGGTAAGGCCTTTTTGGAAGCAGAAATCATCACTAACATTTGGTTGGTTTATAACGCAAACATAGATCGGCCTTGTAGCCTAGTTTGATTGAAATGAGTTATTTACGGTTCTGCCTTCCCAAAGTGATGCGTCAATAGGTCAACAGTCGTCAAAAGTCAGAGCTTTATTGCTCAGTGTCAAGTTTAGCAGGAGGCCTTCCCCGTTTCCCTATAACCAACTGAATATGACAAATATCTGCCGAGGTACGGATTAGGAAGGGGACACGCAATACAAGAGAAGATTACATGAATTGTAAACTCGGTTGGCACTTAAGAGTAGTTACGCCATACTGAAATAAATGATCATTAATAGCACCACCGCGATATCACCAATCTGTTTGGTAAAATTTATAATATACAATCAACCTGCGAGAACAACAACACGAGATCTCCGTTACTACAATGTACACACTATTACTAAAGATTGAAGTTGGCACTTACCAGGTAATTCCTTGGGTGAATTTGAATACAACTCACTTACTAAATACTGCGTCTATTACCAGTTTCTCCCTGCACCATCCCTCACAGCTCACCACACTATTTTTCCTCGCTTAGAATGTCTTGCCTAACTTAACTAGCCTGGGCTATCAACTCCCTCACCGTCCCTAACCGACTGCCCACAAACTCACTCTCTGAGATTCACGCGCCTTACATGCCACTTACATTCATTCTAGACTAATATAGCCTAGTCTAAACCTGTACACGTATCAAGAACTTAACTAATTCTATAACACTCTCACAGCGAGATCTATTTCGACCACCTCCTATCGTGCTCTCAAACTCACTGTCTGAGATTCACGCGCCTTACATTCATTCTAGACTAATATAGCTTAGTCTAAACCTATACACTTATCACGCACTTAACGAAATACAAAGACATAATCTCATAGCTCACGACTCCGTTCTCACTTCTCCAAACGTACCCTCTTTCGACTACCTCCTACCGTGGTCTAAAACCAACTGTCTCAAACTTTCCAATCCCTTCCCCATCTTCAAAATCCC
Source organism: Polymixis lichenea (assembly GCA_949091785.1). Taxonomy (NCBI): domain Eukaryota; kingdom Metazoa; phylum Arthropoda; class Insecta; order Lepidoptera; family Noctuidae; genus Polymixis; species Polymixis lichenea. The sequence continues at coordinate 23,460,838 of OX420948.1, read as the reverse complement.
CACATGTCGGCCCCGCGTCTCTTTCCCAGAATAGTTTTATGGCCAGAAATGAGACAAAAGAAACCCTCTTTTGTCTCATTTCTCAATAGATTTCAAGGGTACGCTTGGCCCTATGTTATGGTATCCAGATGTGGCTGATTGCAGCGGCGATGTGTAAATTTCTCCACGAAGTCGGCTTCAACTTACTGATTTATTGATAAACTAACTTTTGCCCGCGGCTTCGCCCGTGTGATGGTCAATATATCCATATAAACCTTCCCCTCAAGTCACTCTGTGTATTGATGAAACGCATTCAAATTCGTTACGTAGTTTAAAAGATCTAAGCGCACCAACACGAAAGCTACTTTGTTTTATATTATGTAAGGAAGAATAGCTACTATCACTCCAAAATTTACACAAGAAGGTAAATAATTAACTACTATCAAATTGGACAGCTGAAACCCAAACAAATTACGGAATCGCCGTTGTATGAATTCCCAGTTCCCGATTCTGACGCTTCGGTGCCAGGTTAATACAGAACACAAACAGGTATTACAAAGGTAAAGATAACTTTTGTTTGAATGTTATGGTGAATTAAATACACGTAGTGTAAATACCTTCTTTTGGCTATAGTAGCCTTTACTAACGTGCTATATGGTGCCTTCGCCACTGCTCATTTGTTCGTTGTTCTTAGAATTTGCAAGAAATATTGCATCCTTAGGTGCCGTAATTTATTGCTTTCGACTAAGTTAATGGGCATAAGTGCCCTAATGGGTTTCTAAGGAATTCCAAAATTGTTTTTAGAATTTTAAAGAAATAGGATTATTTATTAGGGTCGAGTTCTCAGATCATAAAGTTGCGACTTAATGTGGTTTCTAAGAGGCCCGGGAACACGTGTGACGATTTTAGAATAATGATAACATTGCGCCATTTAATAGATGACAGACAGTCACAATAAGGTAGGTCGTTTATATATATGAGAAATAAAAAAGGGCCAAGAATTGAGCCCTGCGGAACTCCCATAGTGACAATAGAGCCTGGGGATCGCTTGCCGTTAACGTCCACTCTTTGGATCCTATTATCCAAATAAGAAATAAGAAGATCCAAGGCAGTGTTTCTAACACCATAGTGATGCAATTTCCTGACCAACGTTTCATGTGAAACACAATCGAAAGCCTTAGACAAGTCACAAAAATACCTAGGGCATCGGTGTGCCTTCTGCAACGGTCGCCTGGTTGCCGCGATGCGGCGGCTGCGTGTCGGAGATCATAAATACGAGTGTCCGTCACGCCGCCGCCGGGGTATCATTCCCACTGACTAATTGATACAGTCCTGGTTTACTCTGACGTCACTTTAGCACATGTATAAAGATGTGATCACGTTTACAAAGCTAGTTTCTAATACGATACAACGACATACGATTGTATGTTAATAAAGTTCACCCTACGAGTATTTTGCACTGCTAGTAAAAGTGACTAAACTAGCAGAATTCTTGCAAAACAAATATTGTTTTAACTCAATTATTTCTTGGCGATAAAAGCCGCGTATAAGGGTAAATTAACTTCGTTTTGTTTGAACAAATCGTACGAGCGCCTTTAACCAACCACTGTTGTTCCTGACGCCATTAAAATCCTATTTCCCGCAATCGACTCGCTATTAGCACGCAGTCCTTACACACTCCGAATAAACATGCGGCTCACTACGACAAAAACGGTTCCCATTCATTGTATGTGTTGTTGCTGTTTCCTGAATGAAGACAACGCTGTTCATCTAGAGTTGTAGTGTAACCGGACCAAGCGGTCGCCTTGAACAGCGGAAGGCGCCTTAATTACGCAATTAAACTACCTTCATAAAGCTAAATGACCCCAAGTTTCCGCCGCGCCACAGTTGCTTTGATGTTTAATAACAGCGATAGGTATCGGCCGCTAGGTGTTGGTACTAATTGGAAATAGTTCTGAGACTTTCACAACGTTTAACTTGTTTAGGCATAAAATAGATTGCTTGTTCGAAAAGTCTCGGCAATCATGAGCTTGCATAACACGACATAGCGTGGCGAGGGCTGCATGGGCCACTTGGGTGCCGTGAGTCGCGAGGTATGGTCCAAGCACAGTGCCGAAGGTCTCTGTAAGTTTACTCTTAAGCACACACGCGGCCGAGCCGAGAGAACGCCGGGAGTTTACGTTCACCCATAAACAAGCTCCATTCTGCTTTATAACATCCAATTAAAATGCTAATTTATTTCGTTGGAATTGGCGCGCGGCTGATGAAAGGCCCGCTCAGCGCTCCGACTGGCTCCAACTGCTTCCGACTTGCTCCAACTGGCTTCGACTCACCAACTCGCGCAGATCGTCCGACGCGCCACTTGTGAAAATTTTCCTGTCATTAGACGTTTTTATTTTGTAAGGAAAAAAACGGCATTTGTTAGGTATAGAAAAGCTCGAGGAAGTGTCTGCCTTGAATACTTTTTTATAACGTCACTAAAAAAATTTTATGTAAAGTTAGTAAGTAGTACTTTACATTTAAAATTTTCTTACGTACGTTTCTCTTAACAGACTCCCGGTGCGACTCTATTTCAATTTCAGTTCCGACGTAACATAATACAGCGAAGACGACAATATCTACTGAAGTATTTCTGTACCTACGTCAAATGCTGTCGCTAGTTTGCCCGAAACTAGATTTTTTCCTAAAAAGATCATTGCAAAACCTCAGCGATATCACATGTCAGATGGTCGACAAGAGTCATCTGTGTTTTGTCTCTCTCACACGTAAAGTGGGTAAATAGTGACAACCACGGACAAAGGACATAGTTAGTGCAGGAAACGCGGAAGACAGCGGCGTAATAGTCACGTCACGCCAACCCTCGTCACGTCAGCGTCACGCGTTACACGACGGGACGACGTCGTCATCGAGGAACACTCCAACAGATATAGAGATATTCACTTTGTGCAAAAGTCAGAGACGTAATCACTTGCTCAGCGGCCGGTGGCGTCGTTCTAAGAGCCACGGGGAATGATGCCCCGGACTGACTCATACCGATACGATACCTATTCGTAGTACTGTTAGCAGTAGTTTGCACTATGAATTCTCTCTTTGAGTAAACGAGCCCCACGAATGTCTACCTATGATCCGTTCTATGAAATACATAACTCGATTCGATTGCACTTCTAAACGTATTCAATCAGACGACTCCTCTGTCACCAACGTGTGCTCTAGCTGCCTGCTTGACATTTTTGCTCCCCTACCTACTCTGAAAAGCCACAGTGACAAAATAAATTTTGGGAAATGTTAATGAGCAGGCCAGCTCATTAGCGCGCTCTGAGGTTAAACGGTGCGCACATGTTGGTCGAGCGCGACCGATAGCTTGTTACGTAATCCCTGGTGAACTAATTTTATGTCCCATTACTTTATTGTGCGGACTGCCACGCTGCCTGTTTATGTTTTAATTAAATATATGAACTGAGTTGCGAAACTTGGTTTTTTTTACAAGTTTTGTTTTTGATGACATTCCAAATATACTATTAGCTAGGTAGCCGACTCCGTCGACTAGGATTCATGTACGAGTTCAAGTATAGTGTTGTAATAGTTTAGAAGTTCTTTCATGGTCTCGCAACTCGAATTGAGTTGCGAGACTTGGTTTTTTTACAAGTTTTGTTTTTGATTGCATCTCATTTCTTTTTATAGATTATATATAAACAGGTACACTGATTCATTCACTACAAATTTAACTTTGTAATCCTATATATTTATATGGGATTACAAAGTTATTTAGGCAGTTGGTGTATCTAGAAAACCGGACTGAAATTGCAAAATATTTTAGTTTTTCCTTGATTTATACACTAAACACTAATTTTATTCTAAATTGGAAGCTTCTATGTCTACTAGAAGTGCCTTAGAGTCAGATGATCGGCCGGTCGGTCGATGATCGGTCAGTCAGTGAATAACAAAATTAAGAACTTTGACTAGTTATAATTCTTAAACAACTGGTTCAAAATGAATGAAATTTGAAATATACCGTGTTTATACAATGCCTGCTTGATTACTGAAAATTCAGGCTTCTAGTTTTTTCCACAACGAAGTTATAGGGGGTCGAAAATGGCCTGAACTGCTTCGAAAAAAGGATGGTACGGCCGTGCCGCTTTTTTGCTCGACTTGGCGGGGGCACTGCCGTGCCCCCAGATATGGGACCAACAATATGCTAAGAAATACCAAAACGATAAATGCAATCTCTGCAAAAAAATTAGAAATTAAAAATTAAACAACGATAGCTTGAGAATCAAGTACCAGAACAAAGTGAAGACAATGTACAATTAAACTGCATTGATAACATCATCAATCAGACCAACATGGACATAGCATCCATCGGAACGGAAGTGCAAATACTTTCAGCCACTACCTGCATCAACTCTGCTTCGTAAGCGCCACCGCCTTCGTAACACACTGTTGCGTCAAGCAGCGCCATCTATTGATTTTCTACAGATCTACAATCGAACAGACGACTTTAGCGACATCTGTTACTCGAGTGGAGAGTTGCTCGATCGCAACAGGTTCGAGAAAGGTCGCCCCCTCGCCAGTGTGTTATACTACTGCAGGATCGTGCGTACGTTATTTCATATTGTAAAGACGAAGAATACATTTTCGCTGTTAAATATATGTATACACGAGCCTTATTGAAAAAGCCCTGCCGATACCTGTCTTCATTGCCAAAACATTGGACCTTCGAGCCACATAGAAGATATCAGCCATGCACGGGACGAGCCGGGTTGAAGAAGTGAGTAAGCGAGTGAAACTTCGAAGTAGAAGTCCGTTGACGATTTGGAAGCCCAGCCACAGACAACTGCAACCGCAGAAGCCATTGATGCAGCAGCCAACAACGGTCAGGTTACCCAGTTATCCTTTTCCCTCCTTCCCCTGTGTCTTTGCCTTGTGTTAATATCGTGCCTAAACGTTTTTCAGAACTGATCTACTGGGGTTGCTGAGGCCGTCTTCAGGTGAGAAAACACGACTGAACACATTTTCTTTTTTGTTTTTGGTTGGGAAATCATCAAATAACTTCTCCCGCTCTGGGTGGAACAGGAGGGCGTGTCAGTCTTTTACTGACTAAAACCCACCCGTGTTCCCTCAGTTGTCTGTGGGCCAGGCGCCGCGGTATCTCTTTCGAACAACCCGCACCCCAGGCAGACATCGGCCCTTCCGGGCTCCATCAGTTGGTGCTGACATCTCTTTGAGGCGCTTGTTAGATTGTTCATTTTGTTATTGTAATATTGTTTGGTGGATAATGTCATCTGTCACATTAACGAAGCCTTGAACAAATGTAGAAGTACCTAATTAGGAAGGACTACATGATTACAAAAATAACCGTCTTAACCTGTGAAAATAACTTAGATGTTCTAACTATAAATGATTACGTAGTATTTAATTGTAGTTGTAATATATTTTAGGTTTTCCATTCGGCCCTGTTATGACAAAACACTGCAACCCGGGTTACATTGTTTTATGGTAATACATCCTAAAATAATCTAAATGATGCACTGAGCTTGGTACGGGTTTCATTTACAGTTCAATAATGGTTTCCATTAACAAAAAACACAATGTTACACATCATTGTAACCTGAAGTTCGGGTGAAATGTTTTTACTAAACGCTGTAAGTACTCTAGATTGCAGCGTTTTACCGTGATAGGTAGAAAGGAGGAGCGAGCGCGCGGGTGAGGCGAGCGCGTCTTTGTATTTTGGTAAAACATTGCAGTTGACATGTTTATAAATGTAGCAAGAAGAACTAAAGCAGTGGCAATTTCGCAAAAAAAGAAGGATGAGTTAATGAAACTATTCACAAAAAAAAAAAATTACAATATCTTGAATACATTTATTTTTATTTTTGGTCTGAGTCAATGCCAGTGATTTAGTCTATCACTTCAAAATGTAGTAATCAAGGGTTACATTGTTACGTCGCAACAAAGATGAATATTGGTTAGCTACATGTTGTTGTATCAAAACATGTTTTTCTTTTATATTGTGAGGTATCTTTATAAAATACGATAATATTATGTTAAAATTAAAATAAGTAAATATCATGCCAAATTAGTTAAAAAAAACAATTAAACGGTTATCCATACTGGGTAAAATTTGGTAACGAGTTAAAGATTTAAACCTTATAAACCCGTTTTTCTCAAATTGACGTTTTACAGATTGCAGCGTTTTGTCCTAACAGGGCTGCATTGTTGTTTAATATAATTGCTGATTCAAATGACTGGCACAATACTGTCAGCTCAAATTGATACTTTTAACTGTCTTAAATTACGAATCAGTTCTTAGATATTAAATTCCATAATTACCATAAAATGTTTAATACCGGTTTAATTACCACTACGTAACCTTTGTTTATTATTATATGTGTTCCTCATAAAGATGTAATGAAATTAGTTCACATCTTTAATGCCAGATTAAGACTCGAACATTGCCCTGGGCAATGGAAAATTGCACATGTAGTCATGGTACCGAAACCCGGTAAACCCCCACACGAAGCTACTTCATACAGACCTATCAGCCTCCTACCAGTTATTGGAAAACTGTTTGAGAGGATATTGCTTAACAGGATGAAAGAACATCTAAGTACACTATTACCGAACCACAAATTTGGATTCCGGGAAAAACACGGGACAATTGAACAGGTACACCGTATAGTTGACACCATTAGCAGATGCCTTGAAAACAAATTATATTGCTCTGCAGTCTTTTTGGATATCAGCCAAGCGTTTGATAAGGTATGGCATGACGGCCTCCTGTTTAAGCTAAAGAAGCATCTCCCGCATTGTCTATTCCGAATACTTAAATCCTACTTTGATAAAATATGCAACCAAGTGAAGTACAGCGATGATCTCCCAGAAGTACACGAAACAAAATCAGGTGTCTCTTAGGGCAGTATCTTGGGCCCTGTACTATACCTCATTTTTACAGCAGATATCCCAACAACTGAGTACACCAGGACTGCAACATACGCTGATGATACGGTGCTACTGTCGGCTCATAGCAACCCAGAAACGGCATATCACAGTTGCAAAACCACCTGACAGAAGTTGAGATGTGGCTGAAGCGATGGAGAATAAAAGCCAATGAGAGCAAATCGATACATGTAACATTTACACTTAGGAGGGAAACATGTCCACTGGTAACACTAAACTGCAAAGTTATCCCTCAAGATAAGAACGCAAAATACTTGGGCATGCACCTAGACAGGAAACTTACATGGCAAAAACATATTTGGAAAAAGCGCAAACAACTAGTTATTGGGACGCCAATCACAACTAAATCCTAACAGCAAAATGCTAGTGTACGAAACTACCATAAAACCAATCTGGACCTACGGAATACAACTATGGGGTACGGACAGCAACAGTAATATAGGTATCCTGGAGAGATTCCAGACCAAAGCTCTGAGATCAATGTTTGGCATCCCTCATTGTATAAGTAATAGATACATATACCTCGACCTCGGTCTAAAAACAGTTCGGCAGGAAATAGCTCAAAACAGCCTGAAATATCAGGAGAAATTGACCGTCCATATAAATAAACTGGCACACGCTCTGAGTGGAGAAGACGCTCTTCATCATACCTGGCTAAAAAGAAGTGACATACCGAGCCTACATAAAAGATTTACCACTTGACAACAAGAGAGTCGTGTGAAAAGAATTTTCATACAAGTATGGCTCTTGAGGAAAACATAAACTGAGAAATCAAACAAAGAAGTGGCTTATTGTTGGTAAACAGAAATCAGCAAAAAAGAAATTCTGTGTCAGAAGTTATTAAGCCAAAATGTGTGATGATCTGTAACTTGTTCAAAATGGCGGGAAATGTTTAACGTAAAATGGACATTGGAAGTATATAAAAAGGATTGTAATGACGTTATCGAGGCGATTGCTCGGTAGATGTTCAGTTGGTTGGTCCTAGTGCTGTTGTTGTGTGGAATATATCGACCAGATGTCATGTAAGTTATGTAATTTGATATTATACCATAATTGTTGCTTATTATAGCAATGTTTGATAATGATAATTCATCTACACATTTCTTACAGTGCTAACTGTAAGAAATGTGTTGATGAAATACTTCAAAACTGTTTCCATAAAGTTTCTTGTCCTTCTTCTCCATGAAGACCTAGTTTTGGAACGGACGACTAGCTTTCTGATTAAATACTGACAAGCCTAATTTAAACAAATGTCTAGTCTTGTCTTTCTGTGATTTACTTCATGAAAACAAACCATACATACCCTACAAACCATATTCATAAGAACCTTCATATACAGTAAATAAGCCATAACCATTCTGATATTCAAAACTTGATACTTATTTTATATATACATATACCGTAATATCGGGGTACATTAGCCCTAGGCCCAAAACGACAAAAAGTTGAACTTCCCGCCACGCCGCACTATTGAAGTTGTTCGCGCTATATATCGATAGATGGCGGTATGGGGCGGTCGGTAAAACAGTTTCACGTTCACAAAGCGGATTGGTCAATTTGTAATTAGAGTCACAGGTACTACATGTAAAACACGTGAATTTATTATGTGCAAACTTTGTCACAAAACAATACTATCAGGTAAGTGTAAGTGTTTTTTAATAATCAATCGTAACAGATATGTATCTAGTCTAATGTGATATAAATCAAAGAGTTAAATACATTTTTGTGAGAAGTATATGATAATTAAAATTACTGTATACTTTGGTCATCGTTTTCGGGTTTCTTTGACCCATGGGCCAAAGTAACCTCACGATGATTTTTTTGTTTCTAATTTCGTTTAATCAGCTAAATACCAACATATTTTTTTGATTTTCAGATACGTAATGCCTACAATTTATAAAAGGACACCAGGAAGTCGTCGTTACATACAAAAGAACAGTTGCAGCAATGTCTAAACGATGTCAGATCTAAGATTTTGACTCAGCGGGAAGCTGCACTAAAATACAAAATTCCTCGCCACGCAATAAAGAATAAACTAAAAAATAAACTAAAAAATAAACACTGCAGCAAACCTGGCCATCCGACAATATTTACAACAGAAGAAGAAGAGGCATTCGTCGCCCATGTTACAGCACTTTCCGAATATGGGTTTCCGATAACGGATATCGACCTCAAAATTATTATAAAAATTACTTATCCTCACGTGGTAGACAAGTTAAGCATCTTAGTTGTTTAAGTTGGAGTGAACTGGGTTATGAATAGACTCGTGACCTTGACGCAGTGACATCAACGCTCGGAACAGTCAGCTGATGCGACTGTTACACATTATAACGGTTAACGGCAAGCGATAGATAAGCAATGCGTGAATGCAACAGAAAATATACGCGTGAATGTGATAGAAGAGTAAAACATATGATGGCTATGGCAGTAATACTAACGAGGCGAAAGAAAAACAAAGAAACAAATAATCTACTAATTAATTTAACACGGTAATCATTAAGAACGTTTGGAAAGGAAACAGAAGGGAAATAATTGGAAGAAACTCACAAAATATCCTTCCTTATCCACACGATGAACTTACTTGACTCCTCAAAGAGGGGACTTACCGCCGCAATCGTGGCGTGCCCAGCACTGGGTTGCGACAATCGCACTTTCCACATCGCCATGAGATCCTGCTGGAGCTCTGTCCGCCGTGCCGCGATTTCCCGCGGCAGCGGAGTTTAGCCCCGGCGTTTGGCCTCCTTTTGCCTCCAGACCCCATAGCGGCAATCCGGCAAGGAGGCCCGCCGCCTCACCGGAGATCGTGCGGTATTCCCGGATCATCCAGATGGCCATGACCCTATGGGCCGCCTTCAACCGGCGTGCTGGTTGGCGCCTCAATGTAGGCGCCCACACCGGCGTTCCGTATAGGGCGTTGGCCCGCACGACCCCCGCGTAGAGCCTCCGGCAGGAGGCGTTTGACCCCCCTAGATTAGGCAGGAGCCGCTTCAAGGCAGCCCCGGCCCGCTCCAGTCTGGGAGCCAATTTTTCCAAATTGGAACGGTAACGGCGGTGTTAACACTGTTTCCATTATTGCACTTTATTCATTTTACTATTTTATCGTCCATTTTGCTCTATTTTACTTACTGCTAATTAGGTTCTATTATACTTTATTAATCACCAGCTGCGTCATGTTATGTTATGCGGAACGTTACGAATAACTACCGGAGATATATTATGAAGGACGGGACGGTTGACGTGTGACGGGCATGTCACCATCCGGGTGAGTACATCAGACATATTATCTCTGGTTGTTATCGGCTGGCTAACGGTGAGTACTTGCACAGACATAACCAAGTAGCCAGGATTATTCACCAGTAACTTGCTTTGCAATATAAACTTGTCGATTCTGAGGTACCGTATTACAAGTATGTGCCCGACCCAGTTCTTGAAAATGACCATGTCACGTTGTACTGGGACCGTCGTAACATTACTGACAGGACTATTGTAGCCAATAAGCCTGATATAGTGGTGATAGATCGGTTAGCGCGCCGCACAATGATAGTCGATGTTACCATTCCGCATGACGGGAACCTCGTGAAAGCTGAGAAAGAGAAACAAATTAAATATCTTAACTTAGCACACGAGGTTGTTGACATGTGGAATGTGAACTCGGCTGTAATTGTGCCGATTGTCGTATCAGCCAATGGACTGGTGGCCGAAAGCCTCGATCAACATCTCTCGAGGCTCTCGTTAGGCGGTTGGATCAAGGGCCTGATCCAGAAGGCAGTAGTCCTCGATATCGGCTCGCACCGTGAGGAGGTTCCTGTCTCTGGAGCCCTAACCACCGGTAGCTTGGACCCTGCTCCCGTTACCGGCAGACCGCCATTTTTTTATATTTTTAAATGTTTTTTTTTTAAGTTACTTTTATAAAAATATTTAAAATTGTACTATAATAAGATCGAAAATGAATAAATAATATTTATTTATTAGAAAATTACAAGGCATAAGAATATGTACAGTTTTGCTTAAATGTAAATTATATTCCTAAGACTTACGTGCCTGAACTAGGTATTCCTGTGTTTCAGGCAAGAAGAGCTAAAATAGTCTATAAAAGTTAATAAATAATCAAAAGTTGACAATAGACAAATAATTAGATAAATGTTGAGTAGCTTAACTCTTAGTGTCTAAGTTTGATAAATACTTAACATAGGTGAATATTTATTTTAACACAGTTAGTAAATTCTCTGTTTCTTCGTGAGACATACTTTGGAGAGCATCTTTGAGAGTTCTCTTACTATTTGTGTAGTTCAGGGAATAAATATTTGCTTTTGAGTTTGGTCTATTATAGAGGAGAGGACCGAGGTACAGGTAAAATTTGAATATAAAAACATGTTCAGTTATAATTTGTGGACAAACCATATCTTCACGTCTTTTATTAGTATATTCTGCACTGTAAGGTAAAGTTGTGTGTTGTATTAATACAATGCCCATAGTGAAATCAATAACAATTTGAGTAATTTTTGGGAGCTTGATTCTATTTCTTGTAAGCATTCCTTATCTCAGGAAGAACGGGTTTGCGAAGAATGTTTCCGTTTGCTCGGGGTCGGAAAGGTCGGTTTGTGGTTACCATGCCTCTAAAAGAGGATCCTAGTATACTAGGCAAATCTTATGCAATGGTTAAACGACGTTTTTTGTCGTGAGAGGGTCGGTTTCAGCGCGATCCTGTCTTCAAGCAAAAGCACATCGATTTCCTGCAGGAATACGAGAGTCTGGGGCACATGACAGAGGACCGCTCGCTGAGGAAACCTCATTCAGATGGTAACTCGGAGTATTACCTTCCGCACCATGGAGTCGTTAAAAAGTCAAGAGTCACCACGAAAGTCCGGGTCTTGGATGCATCAGCTGCAACCACATCTGGATTGTCGCTCAACGATTTCCGGATGGTGGGACACAAATACGTAATTTCTGGAGACATTGAAAAGGTGCATAGGGCGATCATGGTGACGACACCTGAGCAACGTTCCTTGGTTAAAATAATTTTTCGGACTGATCCAAAGCTTCCATTTAAAACGTATAGTCTTAATAACATTACTTACGGTACGGCCTCTGCTCCTTATTTAGCCACGAAATACTTAGTCAGTCTGGCGGCAGCTGCCACTAGTGAACAGGCGAAGTTGTCGATCGCACGTGATCATTACGTCAACGATTTTCTTAGTGGTGGTAACTCCATTTCAGAGGTATGGGTGTAAAGCGATGGGTAAAGAGGTCATATCTGCTTTAGCTTCAGAGAACTTTCATCTGCGAAAATGGCAGTCTAATAGTGAAGAAATTTTAGCTGAAATAACAGGTGTTAGTTCTAAAAGTTTGGGTTTGTCCGCGAATAGGAACGTGTCTTCAAAAACACTAGGTTTACATTGGATTTGTGAGTCAGATAATGATACTAGTATTATGAATTGGTAGCGACAACAACGAACATGTCACTTAATGACATATTTTGTGTGTGATAAGTAAGATTTTTGACCCACTGGGTCTTGTAGCACAAGGAACAACACAAGGACCTCCTTGTGTTGTTGAGGCAAAAATCATAATGTAGATGTTATGGATGGCTAGGTGTGACTGGGATGAACCAGTACCAGATTACAACTGTAATCGTTGGGTTTCTTTTAAAAATACGCCTCCACACCTAAATGAATTACAATATCATGGTGGGTGCTGTATGACAATTCCATTTCACACGAACATCACGTTTTACTGATGCATCTGAAAAGGCGTATGGTGCTTGTGAGTATGTGCGATCGGTAAGTGAGAACGGGTCGGCTAAAGTACAATTGTTGGTCTCTAAAAGTTGAGTGGCGCCAATCAAGCCAACGACCATTCCCTGACTGGAGCTATGTGGCGCGTTGTTGGGAACAAGACTGTGTACTAATTTGCTAAAATCTCTTACCATGTCTTTCAGTCAATGTCGGTTTTGGTGCGATACAACATTAGCGTTGAGTCGGCTGTCAATGTCACCAAGTTTATTGAAACCATTTGTTCGCAACCGCGTTGATTAAATACAAGAGAGTAACACTGGGTATACGTGGAGCAATGTGCCGTTAAGGGATAATCCGGTAGATCTTGTTTCTCGCGGGCTGAAGGCTGACCTTATCAGAGGGTGTCCCTTTTGTTGGTCAGGTCCAAACTTTTTGTCTAAGACTGAAAAAGACTGGCCAATAATGCCAAATGAAAACTTGAGACAGGATTTACCTGAAGTTGTGTCATCTCACTTTATTACTCACCCATCACGTTCTAATAATAATAATTTAATTTCACATCATCAGTCACATAAAAATCACGCATTCATTAATTGTAGTTGCCTTTACATTATGAAACACTCATATTTTAAAAAAGTAAACGTGATAAATAACATGTCCAGTTTGAGCCCTCTGGTATTAATAAGTGTTCATGATTTAAGGTTTTACAATAAGATTTGAAAATTAAGATCTAAATTACTATGGATTTATTCATTCAATATTACTTGCCTAACATAATTCTCAAAAAAACAATACTTAACCACAGCTTCCGCCATGTCGCCACTTGCCATTTTGAATGAAGGAAGTACTAAACCGTTTTTGACGTTCCATTCAAATCTTGTAATTACATTTAAAGAGTGTGAACAATAACTCTAAGCCGCTTATTTTAGATCAAAGGAATTTATCAAAGTAATTGCATATAAAATACGACAATAGCACAAAAATCATTATAGTGTGCACATCAAAAGTGATTTTTTGAAATACCCACTCATTAAAATGATGGTGAGTATTTATTATTTCTTTTACATGACTAATCTATTACTATAGTTTATGGACATGACATTGACATATTATTTTGAATTACAGTTATTTTCTGATGGCTTTGCTTACATTTCAGTTCCTAAGTTGCGTTCCTTACTGTGCGATAATTTTGATATATCTATGTGTAGAATAGCAATGGTCGTTATTACAATTCTACATGGACACACATAATTTAGACATGGCTTTAATTGCTGTTCATCTATGATCCTGTTTTACTTTTCGATTTGAATATTATGATGAGGTGCATCAATTGAGGCATCGCTATGCAGTAGATTCGCAGACATATCATTCAAGGCTGGTGTTATCCCTGCAAGTGAGACTTGTTCAATGGTTAGCAAATCTGGTACGTCTCTAAGCTACGGCAGTAGCCTAAACCAGGTAGTAAATGCAGTATTATTTAGCAGTTGTGTTGTAACATGAAAATACAATGTTATTTGTTATTGTTCCAGTTTCCATTACATGGCTACGCTTGTCGCAACTGTAATAAATTGCTTTACCGCCCCTAAGACGCCTCACTGACCCGATACTGCTCACAAAGAAGAGATTGCTAGGTCATACAATGATCTGCTGTGGATGTGGTATCTCAGTTGATCTCAAAAATCCAAGACACCGACGTTTCCATACTGTTGCAGTGGACAGCCCTTTAGTACCTCTTATTTCCAATTATAATAACTATGAGGTGAATTATTTATTTATGTTGATTATAAGTAGGTCTGTAAAGTCTTCGAAATAAAATAGTAAAATGAATTGGACCGATCCGTCAAAACTGGAAAACGAGCGATGAAATGACAATCACGAAAGATGGAAGGAGTGTTTATCATGAAAAAACATGACACCATGCTTGCCATCTCCGAAGGATTTGGGCCTGGTGAACCTATAGGTAGTAAAGCCCTCAAATCGCCAGTTAGGTCATGTCATGTAATAAAACGCATTTCAATAATATTTTCAGGATACGGTAACAATTTAAGCATGACAAGCCTGTTGGGTCCGAGCGAGTCGACACCTGATTCATGAGTTATCAAGGGACTTACAAGAGGATATTGTCCCATCCGTGAAACATGGATCATCAACACCGCCGCCAACACTGTCTACCACCAACGCCCGCCGCCACCACAACTGGATGTCCCACCAACATCGCCGCCGCTACCACTACTACCTCCAATATCACCAGTAACACAACGTGGTGCTGCAGTTAATGCTGTATGCTGGTCTGCATACAGCCTTACAAATCACAAGCGAGCCAGTAACACTTCAAGCCTCTGTATTTTTGTGTAACAAATGGTACCTACATCTCATTTGATACTAGCATTTATTAATAGTATTTTAGTACAAGAACACAATTTCTGTGTCTAACAGTTGCAGAGTATGTCAGTTTATTTTGGAATGAAAGGCATTAATTACCTCAGAGCACTGGGGTTATTTCTACATTTAATGTCAGACAAGTAGAGGACCTAGTTAACATCGCGAAGTCTTAGAAGATGGAGGTTTTTAACTTTTGATAATGTGGAAGAAATGCCAGAAAATGTTATGGACGGGTCTGACAATGCCATTATTGGACGGGTCTGACAGTCACATGATTTTTAGATATGACCAATAGTACACTAGCTATAAAGCACTGTATTTAATTAAATCAAGGATTGATCACTCATTCAGACGTCTTTCAACATTATTTAATTTACCTCGGCCAACACTGCATTTTCTTTTGCTTAATTCGTCATTTTTTGATCATTGTAAAGTATGTGCCTACAATAAAACAATTTGTTTGGTTATTATAAATACATAGTTTGATTTATTATTTATCCTTTACCTTGTTTGTACACAAACAGAAATATCCAAATAAACTGCAGATTCTCATCTCAGACCAACAAAATATTAAATAACTAACTAACCTCACAAAAGCGTACCACCAATTAGTAGGTACCTGAGTTTGCTCACAGATGGCGTTATAATAAATAAAACTAAGAAAAATCCCCAGCGTGTAATCTTTATTTTGACCAGTTTAAGCAATATCTTGACTCCTGAAACGTATTTTTGGATAAATTATAAAGTACGACAATTATAATATTGTAACAACCATTACTGAACATTGGCTTTGACTACTTAGACAACCGCCCATTGTGCCACCAGACATGTCCTTTAAAAATAACTACGAGCTCTTGCGATCATGTAATTATATTTCTACTCGTTCAAAAGTTTGACCCAGAGACGTATAAAGGCTGGGAAGAGTATGCATATAAGGAAGACAGCGAATCATTGCCTACTTGGAGTGAATGAAAGAACTTCATGGAGTCCAAGTTCCGCACCTTGGAGATAGTTACAGGCGTTACAGCTAAGAATAATACAAGAGAGAAACAAGTCAAAGAATGTTCTAATCATGTTGCCACACCCAATTCAGAGAAGACATGCATGCATCCTGTGCAAAGAAAACCACACGTTGTGTCACTGCAAGAAATTTATAGATATGAAACTAGATGAGCGAACCGAATATGTCAAAAACAAACATTTATGTTTTAACTGTCTAGCACTTGGACACTCTGTAAAGAGATGTAAATTACCAGTGTCTTGTCAGAAATGTCACCGACGTCATCATTTTTTACTACATTTATTTTATTTTTTATTTCACTTTAATGGGACATAAAACAGTTACACATCACATTAATTTAAGTGTGACAGACTAAATTTAAAAAAACTAGGTAAACGTAACCCACACCAATGTCCGCGAAATAATGGTTTTTACTTGGATAGATTAATTCGTGCGTTGATTTTACAAAAGAATAATAAAGATTATTTGTACGCATTTTAGAATAATTGGATAAGATGGCTATAAAGATTCAATAGTCAATTTCTTGAACTTAAAGTGTGTAAGCGCGAAAATATCAAAATCGATGAAATGTGTGTTATACGTATCTACAATGCGTCGGAGAGGCGCCCGTGCACCGGCGTGAGTTTTGCACCTTGCGGTGTGGAACAGCCGGGGCACACGCGCCTCTCGACGCATCACAGTTCTTGGTACAATATAACATAGGTTATTGGTCATTGCTGAGCAATCGAACCTGTTATTACACAGACCATGAAGCATCATTGCCATAAGTAGGTAAGTAGGCTGCGCCTTGACTCCAAGCTCTGAAGTTTATAACGCATTAATAACTTAGTGTAAGATAATTTAGACTTAGTGCATCTATAATGCTTAGCACGTAAATATTTTTTTTGAACCATTTCTATTTTCTTAATATAAATATCAAAAATGGGACTCCAAATGGGTACTGCAAATTCCAATTCAGAGCAGACTAAGGCTTTAAATAGAAGTAAAAAAGTAGACGGTCTTTTAAAGTCGTTTGAAGAACGCATGACGAAACCAAACATTCGATTCGCCCTATTCACGATGTTATCAATATGAAGATTGAAGTACAATTTCGAGTCCATTACTACACCAAGATCTCGAACATGGTCAACTCTTTGCAGATATATATCAGAAAGACTATAATTAAATTTTATAATTTTTTTGTTTTTTGTAAAAGTGATTGCATTACATTTAGGTAACCTAAGCTGGAGCTTCTTGTATGAACAATATTGAGCAAGTCTATCAAGGTCCTCCTGCAAAAGCAGGCAATCTTGTGTGCTTTTACACGTCTTGTAAATTTTGATGTCATCGGCATACATTAGAAATCGGGAGTTTATAAAACATTTCCTAATGTCGTTGATGAACAAAATAAATAGTAGAGGCCCCATAATTGGACGTAGTTAAACGAAAAGGATCCAATCCACACAAAGTCTTATGGGGACTGGATCCTTTTCGTTTAACTACGTCCAATTGAGCCCTGAGGCACACCAGAGGTGACAATCATTGAACGTGATTGGAGGCCATTAATGACCATTTTCTGCGATTTATTGTGTATATATGCTATGAACCATCGTAACAAATTGCCACGGATCCCGCTGTAAGCAATTTTATCTAAAAAGTATTTTATGGTCTACCTTGTCAAAAGCCTTCCGAAAGTCCGTGAACACAGCGTCGACTTGAACTTGTTCATCCATACTTTTGAATAAGTAATCAATAAACTCGCCGTCGGAAATGTTTGGGATTAGCCAGGTCTCTGTAAGAACGATTACGTCATAGGAAAACGACAAAATATTCATAAATAATGTATGTAGCTTGGTACGCAGTCCTCGACAGTTTTGGTAATAAATTGTTAAATTGTATTTATCCATTGGAGTCAGAAAAAAAATAAAAAACGTTACCAAAACAAAGCCTGGAGTCAAGCTCAGTTACTATTTCTGACATAAACAAATTAAAATATTCAACACGGAAATGGTAATAATATAAAATGAATGAATTCAACAATTGCAAACAAAATTGGTTATAATTACAATGTAGGTAAGATGATAATGTTATGGTTCTATCTATTTTATAGTAAACGTGAATACGCAAGCCAAGGGAAAACATGAATGTTATATTAACAAACACTACGTGTATTAAGCAATGTTTACAGGTAATTAACACAGAAATGTCCAGATATATATTATTTTTTAAGTTAATGGTACAATTTTTTAGATAGGTGAGGGTCATCGGAAAATATTTCGCACGCGCGTTATTTATACAAACTGCGTAAACAACTTGAAGTAATGCATGATTCATAGAGCACACACGGTTTGCTAAACAAAACAACAGGTTACAACTAAAGAGAAATGAATGAGACTGAACTTTTACGCAGATATTATTGCACTTTTTGTCCAGATCCTTTATTATAGGGTTTGATTTTAGACAAATCCTCTTCGGAACGAATAGTGAAAGCAGCTTCGGGGACCTCAAGGCGAACGAGTATTACACCGTGTTTAATCCAAACGAATTGATGTCCGTTTTGTTTTGCAATCTCCTTTGTTTGACGAAACAATTTCTTGTTCTGTAGCGTAAGATGCTCGTTTATGTATAATTTTAGTGGATTGCCACTCAACTGTAATTCTTCAGATGTTATTCCCTTCTTGAGGCAAGCTGCTGCAATGAAGTTATGACGTAGTATTTGGCTGGAAAGTTTAACCACTATGTTTCTTGGCCGTCCGGATTTTGTATTCATTAGCGGAACACGATGAATAGTAATGACGTCACGAGACGATAACGGTTGCTTGATTAAATTAGATACATTTTCAAGGGTCGACATTCGCCGCGTTTCTCAGGTAGATTGCTTAACTCAATATTGCAGTTACGGGATTTTTGTTCTGAAGTTTCTAACTTTGCTTCTAGGGTTTGTTGAATTCGTTGTTGAACCGCCAGCGGAGAAGAAACTTTTTCCTCGAGCTTCGAAACACAAGAAGCGAATTCCTTCGACTTCTCTTCTAGGCAGTCATATTTGTCGCTAATGAACTTGATGGATGACTTCACGCCTTCAAATTTGGACAACAATAATGAACATTTTACGTCCTGCTTTGTCAAGCAATTCTCGAGCATGGATTTTATAGTGGCTTGGAAATCTTTGAGTTCGTAACGCCAGTTCGGGTCCTTATTGGACGACATCCCTTGGCGAAATGTGACGTAAGGAGGAGGGGACTCCTTCTCTATTAGGGAAACATCCACACTCATTTCGCCGGATGGATCGTCGATTTCACTTAAATGTTCGTAAGTGCTGTTTATGGTAGCCATGTCTAAGTCCACAACACTATTTTGTGCCAGAGGTATAGGTAAATAGGTTCACACGAACACAAAGGTTGCCGATAACACCGATGCGATGGGTAATACACACGCACTGTTACACGCACTAAGTTATCACAGTGATCGGACGAGAACGAGACGACCGGTTTACACCGGAACACACGACAGAATGAGACCAAGAACAGCGGCTACACCTGGCACCTCACAACCGTTGGCTTCACAGTATATAGTAGAAGAGAAGGAAGCAGTTCAAGTGAACACATGCAGTTGCAGATGACCCGAAATTGCTTCTCGAGGTTAGGAATCACTCGGATTGTAAACGCCTGCAGGACGACATCAACCGATTGGTCGAGTGGAGCATTGGCAACAAACTTCAGTTTAATGTATCCAAATGCTTGGTGATGTCTTTCACTCGCGCCCGGGTTCCTTTGTATTACCAATACAAGGTAGAGGATGCGCCGATGCAATGGGTGTCGCAGGTACGAGACTTAGGGGTAGTCTTCACTCAGGAACGAACCTTCCGTGAGCATATCATTACGATATACAAAAAGGCATACCGAAACCTAGGTTTCGTACTCAGGCAAGCTCAGGGGTTTACCAACATCACGACGCTCAAGGTGTTGTATGACGCGCTAGTCAGGAGTCACCTTGAACATAGTGCAGTCATATGGGCTCCTCACGAGGTGAAATATAGTGTCATGTTGGAACGTGTTCAAAATAAGTTCACTAGACACTTGTATTTCAAGCTGTATGGGGTATATCCATTTTACCCATTAATGTACTCTACACTCTTTGTACTGGGTGCAGTAGGGTACAACGCGTTAAAGGTGCGACGGGAATTTGCACTCGCAGCGTATGTAGTGAAGCTACTGCGTGGCGGGGCGCATAACCCGGGAGTGCTGCGGCACCTGGAACTTTGCGTGCCTGACCGGTACGTGTGGAGGCGGCGACACCCGCCCCTACTTGCTGTGCCTGCAGCCAGAACCAACCTACTGGAGAGGACTCCTCTCACTAGAGCCATCCGTGTGGTGAACAAGGTTCACGAGAGGCTTGATGTATTGTGTTGCAGCTTAAGTGAATTCGCAAAAGTTGCATTATATATAATATGTTATTTCGATGTAGGTTGAGATTTAGGATGTACTATGTATTTTTATAGGATGTAGATTAAGGATTAGCATGTAAGGCCACTCTGTCGCATTGGATCGCAGATCTGTAATGGTAGTAGTCGGTAAGATTTGCGTAAATAAATAAATAAATAAATAAATAAATAAACACAGTGATCGCGTCGCATCATACAACTAGACATGGAATAGCACTGGTAGTGACAGCTGTAGTGCAAGTAACAAATACAGAGGGTCAAATCATTTCACTACGCGCGCTGATAGACCAGGGTTCTAAAGCTATATTCATATGCGAGTAACCGACTCAACTATTGAAACTGAAGTGACAACTATTAAAAGGGAAGTGTTGTTGGAGTGGGATGTTCGAGAACAGAGAACAAACACGTGGTACAGCTTAATATAAGAGCACAGTGGGATCATAACTACAGTTTACCGATTCAAGCCTATGTGATGTCAAAACAACTTACCACTAAGATACCCACAAAAACAATTGTCAATCAATCATGGCCTCACAGCAACGGGCTTAACTTGGCTGACCCAAGTTACTTAATACCTGGTTCTGTAGATCTGTTATTAGGAGTCAAGGAATACGTGCAGATTACACAACCAGATTTAATAAAAGGTCTACCAGGCACTCCAACTGCACATAAGACAAACCTGGGATGGATTATTTTCAGAGATATCTATGAAAAACCACAAAATCACACCTAACTTGTTATGCATCACCAAGTTGACGTAGACGAAGTGTTGAAGTCTATATGGGAAATAGAGATTGACAAGGACAGACATTTAACAAAAGAAGATAAGATTTGTGAAGATATCTACGAGAAAACAACAACTAGAAATCAGGAAGGAATGTACATAGTCAAATGACCTTTCAAAACATACAGTCCACAATTAAATGAGATGAGCACGAGTACAAAGTTACAAACACCTGAAAGAAACACAAAGGAGATAGCCAAACAAAGATTCTTGCAACTCGAGCGGAAGTTTAAGAAGTCATCAGACCTGAAAAAAGAATACACAAAAGTCATTAATGATTACATAGAACAAGGACACATAGAGAAGATACCTAAAAGAGAAAAAAAACAATATCAGTTTATTTACCTCACCACGCTGTAGTTCGTACTGATAAGGTTAAGGAGACATCTCGAATACACGTTATCTTTGACGCTTCCTGCAAAAGCACAAACAACATTTCACTGAATGAAGAATTATTGGTAGGTACGCAGCTGCAAGATGATTTGAGGAACCTTCTTATAAAATGGAGAATGAACCGTATCTGCTTCATGGCTGATTTCAAACAAATGTATCGCCAAATTTGGTGACTCGTGAAGACGCAAACTTCCAGCGGGTTATCTGAAGATCCGATGAGGGTGATGAGGGTGATTTCCATGATTACCGTTTGCTGGGGGTCACATTTGGTACAGCATCTGCGCCGTATTTAGCTGTTAGAACACTCCACCAAACAGCGGATGATGAAGGAAAGGATCAACCTGTCGCTGTGCAATCCATTAAAGGTAATTTTACATGGATGACTGGCTTGATGGCGCTGATGAAACAGAAACAGCTATTTTTTTAGCCAAAACTGTCACATAAATACTACAAAAAGGCGGTTTTCAAATCACGAAATGGTCATCAAACGATATTAATTTCTGCCAGGGGTGCGGGTTGTTCGAAAGAGATACCGCGGCTCGATGAAAGTTATTACTCACCTCAGCACAGAAGAACAAGAGAAATCCATAACTACACAATTTAAAACATTTTAACAACTTACACGAATTACTCAAGGTTGTTTGTTACTGCAAGAGATTCTTGAACTATTAGAACTTGAAGAATTAGAAGATGCACTGACAATTTGTTTAAGAACAAGAATTAAGAATTCACGGAAGAAATAGTAAGATTGAAGATAAATAAACAAGTGAAAAGAAGAAGTCCGTTGCGATCCCTCAACCCTTATCTTGATGAAAAACATATCCTCAGGGTGGGCGGTCGTCTCAGATATGCAAACATACCTGATGAAAGAAAACATCCAATTATTCTTGGAAATAAAAACACATTGACGCCTCTGATTATAGCCGACGCATACATTAAGACACTTCACGGAGGAATTCAATTGATGTTATGTTATTTACATTCAAATTACTGGATTATAAGAGCAAAATCAATAGCTAAGAAACATGTTCACAAATGCCTCATTTGTGCTAGACTTAGTGCCACTACTAGAGCTCAAATTATGGAAGATTTTCCCGATGAGGGAGTGACTCTATCCAGGCCATTCTTAAATAGTGGTGTACACTTCGCTGGGCCCTTTCAGATTTTGCTATCTAAAGAACGAGGAAACAGGACAGCAAAGGCCTACGTTTCCATATTCATTTGTATGGCCACAAAGGCAATCTATATTGAGCTAGTAAGTGATCTTACTTCAGAAGCATTTATCAGCGCTTTTAGACGTTTTGTTGTACGTGTGGTGGTCTTTTCTTATTATAAACCTATCCAAAGTAAAGTGAACCTTATTACCATCAACAAAATAATTGGTATTTTTGCAATAGGTCTATAGTTTTTAAAATTTCTTTCATCATCTTTTTTTATACAGGGGTTTTATTTATTACTTTCTTGAGCTTGTTCGGGAAAATGCCATCAACTATGCACAACTTAATTATATGAACTAATGGAGGTGCTATTAGTTCTTTGGTAAACTTCAAAACTTTTGTGGAAATTCCATCGCATCCAACAGTATTTGAAAGTCTTTGAGTCTTTTTATTAGAAATCATATTATTTTAAATTTTTAATAATTTATCTATCAGAGTAATAACCTTTAATAATGTAACCAGCCGATAGATAAAACAAAGAAAGTTTAAAGGCCCGATGCTACATGCGATTCTAGCAGATCAATTTCCATGAAGTTTTCACATAAATTGTTCTGTTATAGTTGTATTGCGCCGGTCTGCGGGAGCCTTAACTCTTAAACCGAACTATGACAAAAAGTCAACTATAAAAGAGTAAACTAGATATCGATGATAAGGAAAAAGAAAGATGGAACTTCGCAAATATTAAAGTTTTATTTTGGAGATATGGGACATTGGGAATTCTTCACCATCTATGTAGATATATTTTGTACATTTTGTATTCCAACAAAGCTGTTTGGTTGGCAAGCAGTCGGCTGTCTGCGGGAGTCCTAACTCACCAAAATCTTTCCTAGTCAAACAAAATTTAATGAAAAAGCAAAAAGGAAACAATGTAGAGCAAAAACAGTAGTAGCAGGCAACAGCAGCAGCTGTGTGAAGGAGCAGTGCAGTCATCTAATTATGAAATAGAAGCTAACCATTTATGAGACAGCCGCTAGTACTGGCTCACTGGCGCACTTTGGCTCGTCTAACCGTATGTGAAGCTTGTTGTATTGTAGTTGCTCGGAGTCCGCGGTCTTGGGTCGGCGGGGCCTCGCCACAGCCTAAGTGTGTCTTGACATTGAAACTTTGTATGTGGTGTTATGTGTCGTAGACACGTTACATAAAGTTTGTACATTTTCTCAGAGTTTAAAGAATTATGTTTTCACTTCTGATTTTTTTCAGTAGATGTCATTGTCTTCGAATGTTTGGTTCCAGGACATGCCGATTTTCTCACGATGTTTCCCTTCACCGTTTTGTTTTGGAAGCCACAGCGCGTTATTTTGTGTAAATAATTTCACAACAGTGGTTAGATTGTCCTTCTATTTTCCGCTGACTCAGAAAATAATGTCTACGAGCTTGCGCAACACGGATTCAATATTGTAAATAAATGGCTTCAACAAAATTCACTAACATTAAATGCAGACAAGACAAATTACATAAAATTTTCGATGCGTAAGCAAACATCGACTGGCACTACCTCGACATTATATGCCCATTATTGCGCTATTCCTACGGATAACCAATGTGTGTGCCCCAAAAGTAAAATGGCAAATACAACTAAATACCTTGGTATAATAAAGGATGAAACACTTTCGTTCAAAAAACATACAGGAGCTTTAAATAGTACAATTCGCAAATTGATATTTGTTTTTAAAAAGTTACGCTATATTGCTGATCCATAAATAGTTGGACAAGTTTACTTTGTTCTATGTCAATCGATATTAACTTACTGTATTACCACTTGGGGTGGTGCTGGTAAAACACTGTTACTAACCACCGAGAGAGCTCAGAGGGCGATTCTCAAAGTGTCTACTTCGTGCCCTTTTCTCTTTCCTACTAAACTACTGTACAAATCTTGTGAAGTATTAACAGTTCGACAGTTATTTATAATGGGCATTGTTTTAAAACAACACACAGCTTTACCTTACAGTACAGAATATACTAATAAAAGACGTAAAGATATAGTTTGTCCACAAATTATAACTAAACATGCTTTTATATCCAAATTTTACCTGTACCTAGGTCCTCTCCTCTATAATAGACTAAGCTAGGAAGCAAATATTTATTCCTTGAACTACACAAATTGTAAGAGAACTCTCAATGATGCTCTCCAAAGTATGTCTCACGAAGAAACAGAGAATTTACTAACTGTGTTAAAATAAATATTCACCTATGTTAAGTATTTATCAAACTTAGACACTAAGAGTTAAGCTACTCAACATTTATCTAATTATTTGTCTATTGTCAACTTTTGATTATTTATTAACTTTTATAGACTATTTTAGCTCTTCTTGCCTGAAACACAGGATAACCTAGTTCAGGCACGTAAGTCTTAGGAATATAATTTACATTTAAGCAAAACAGTACATATTCTTAAGCTTTGTAATTTTTTGAATAAATAAATATTATTATTATTATATTATTTAAATGATAAATGATAAATAATAAATGATTTTATTTCTGTAAGTAGGTTTGTACAAACACTTTTACACGACAATCATATTTTTTTAAACTAGATGAGGTCGGCGTTTCCTATCTAACTACTCTGAGAAGAAAGGCTGAAACAAAAGTCAGAGGTCACAGTCTCTTTTAAAGTCCAGACATAATCTTGGTCAGATCATGTGAAGACCATGTGGACTTGTGTCTGCAATGGTATTTTGTGGAAAGAACCACACAGATTGAGTGGACCTGTCCATTCAGTGCACGTATTTATCAGTAATCATGCAGCACAACTCAGAACTTGAGGAACTCAACGATTTGACGAACAATACCAAAGAAAGGACATTTGGGTGAGCCGCATAAAGTACTCAAACTGCTAGATTAACATTAAAACTAACTGAGAAAGAAATGAAACACAAAACAAAAAAGAACAAAAAATATGATCCACTTACAGGACTATGTGGATCATATTTTAAAATTAAAACAATAATAGTATTATACTTCTCATAAAAAAAAAGTAAATATTCATGTCAAAGTGTTTTTAAGAATTATCAAATGTCAAAGAGTATAAATTTGCAAAAACAAAAAAAAAAACAATATTTAGTATATAAAATTGGAGCAGGTCAATCCCAAGCTTTTTGTCATCAATTGTGACATCTTACCTATTTATTAACTTTATTTTTTATTGTAATTTTGTTTATTGACATTCGATTATTTTGTATACCTTTTGGCGAGACATAGTATGGACAAACATAGTTTTATATAACATCTATTTATTTTTTACTCTATGTGTACAAAATTAATAAATGAATTTGAATTTGAATTTGAATTTATAATCTTTAACGGTATAAAAGGCTTTCAGGCAAAACTTACGTATAATGAATTATTAAAATTTATTGAGACTTAGATCTTGAGCATGGCTTGGAAGTTTATTAAGCGTATACATTGACATCTGAATGACCCACCTATTTTCTTGAGCCTTGTTGAAGGTACAACGAATTTGTGTTTGTTCCTAGTATTTATGCTATGGATATCACTGTATTTTTAAACAATTTATTATTTTTATGGGCATGTAAAGGATTTTTAAAAATATACTGTGAAGGCACAGTCATTACATTAAGGGCTCGTTTACAAATCTGACAAAAATAAGCAGTTTTGCGGCAAAATGATACTAAACCAAATGTAAATAATAATTGCCAAAGATAGATTATTTCTTCATCTTCAAATGTGGTAAATTTTGTACTCGAAAATTTTGGTTTTTACCATTGTAAAAAATAATTTCCTTTACCTCTTCACACAACATTGACAATAAAGTGTTGAGTTTAGGAAGATTTTTCTCCTATTTAATAACTTAAATTAAATTATTTAAAAATATTTTATGTAAGTAGACATATTCAACTCAAAATAAGCTAAAAAAAGAACTATAAAAATGTAATAAATAGTCTCAGAAAAAAACTAAAATCGAATCTATTATTTTCGCATATTTAGCTTCTACGCGTGAATCTTATTGAATTGTAATAAGGGTTATTTTACTGGTCGTTGTCTTGATTTATTGCACAAAAATTTGTAAAGAAATATTAGTCTGCGCTCGGCCGCCGTCGTGAGTGGACACTGTGTCGGTTGTAAGTAGCAACTCGTAGTGAAAATTATCGCTGTACGAATACAAAATAATTGACGTAATAAACTTGATACTTCACGTATTTTATACCGACTACGGACAACTAAGGTAAGATTTTATTCAAAATTTCTTATACTTTTGCTAGAAGTAAGTAGGGATCATAAATTCATATTATCATTTTGTTTTGGATTTGATGGAGTGACCTGAAAGTATACTTCGAAATCTGCTACTGGAACTAATAGACGAGTAGAGCTAGATGTGCTGAGTTTGGGCTCGTTTTGTTAGTTATATTGAGATCTTACCTGCTGACTTGATGGAGTGACCTGAATGTGTACTTCGAAGACTGCTACCGGAACGAATAAACTAATTGAACTACCTGTTAAGAATCTTTATAGTTTATTTAGCTCCTATGGGCCATCCATAAATTACGTCACACAAATTTTATCGTTTCTTTACCCCCCGTCTTTGTCGCAGGTGATCACACTTGTAAAACCCCCTACATCTTGTGTGACGTCACATATTTTGCAATTTTATATTCAGAAGTAAGAGTAGGCAAGTAAAGTTTTAGTATTTTAGGTTTTAACATGTGACGTCACAAAGCTTTTGACCCCCTAGCCCTTGTCACACAATGTCATATTTCGTTGACTCTTCATCCATAAATTACGTCACATGTTAAGGTAAACGTGACGCAATTTCTGGACGGCCTCTTATAACGCAATTTTTGTTTTAGATTTCAAAGTCTAAGACGTTTGGAAAAAAAATCTCGTAAGTAACTTCGTGCCTGTAGAAGAGAAGAACTGCCTCTTTCCAGAATTGATCGGTCCAGGATTCAAAAGAAATATGGAACCACGGGAACATTCTTCACATGTCATAATAATATGATGAAAACAAAGAATTGATTTAAAAAAAGATTTTTTCGTTGGTTTTATTCATTTTTATCATTTAATAGCTTCGCTTTCAATAGATTAGCTAGATTTAAAATCCAAATTGGAATGGCAACCCATTCCAATTTGGTAGTCCAACAATATCCATTGCATTGTTTTTGTTGGCGTGCAAACTATTATTTTAAACATTTATGACAATTATGACGCAATGAATATTGTATAAGTATATTGGCCCAGTGTGTGTGACAAATAAACGCATTTTCTTTCTTCTTTCTTTGCTCTCTTGTTTTCGAGAACCCACTTGCATTTGATACCCAAATTTATTATAATTATGAAATACTAAATAAAACAAATAACTTATTATAAGCTTGTTTTTATTTTCAAACAGCTTGTCGCGCAAATTGTAAATACATGGGTATTTTTGCAAGTACTTGCTTACCATTCAATCAGTGTGCAATTAAATTAAATACTTATATACTTTTATGAACACATCACGTTACAAACTTTTCGGAAAAAAATCAACACAATCTTACAAAACAAAACATAGCTAAAAATTAAATAAAAGTAGGCTCAAGTATGAAGCCGTGTCAGTTTACTCATAATTTTGCCACTTGGCGCAAATCGCTGTATGTATGAGCCGTGCATATTTAGTAGTAACTTAATACCTAAAATTGAAGCGCGTCAATTCGTAAACACAGGACGTGTAAACTCCTTAAATTTCTCTCTGAGAGCGTGTCTCGGACTTAATTTATAAATTGATTGAACAGCTCCTTTCTGCAAGACAAAGATAGTCTGAATGTTGGCGGCATTTCCCCACAACAGAATACCATACGTCATCACACTATGAAAATAGCTAAAGCACACTAAACGGGCTGTCATAATAATAAAACTAAAGTAAAAATAGACATAAAAGCGCTTGCCTGGCTTCGGACCTGTTCTGTGCTTCGGACCCACTCGGCCTTCACTATCATACACTACATTACCTACCTACTTATGGAGGCGGATGGTAACTGATTTTGGCGGCTTTTCAAATTGTTAAAAATTAGATTGACCTATATTACGATACAGATGTGTGATCGATATAAATACGTCTTATTAAAGTCCTAATAATTTTTTAAAGTCAAAGTTAAGCGCTTTTCGTCACCTCGATGTGAATTAGGGTGGAACGGGGTCGACGTTTGATGATTGAATATTGCTCCGAGAGTGACAAATTGCCCGTCGCTAACCGTCTTACGTTACACGGTTCAAGCAAATAACGTTCACGTGTAATTTGAGCACGATATACCTGCTTACATCATTCCATAAACACGCTTGTTATATTATACTTAGTACAAGTTTTTACTAACATGGATTTCTAATAAGAAACATAAGATTTCGGGTTGCTACGCCACAGACTATGTTCTAGCTGCGCCGCTGTAGCCGGTTAAAGAATAGTTTTGCGTCGGTTAGCTTGTTTTGCTTTATTCCTTGATCCTACTATACTATACTACTATACCATAATATACTACCATCCTCTACTACTATTATTATAAATGTGAAAGTTTATATGTTTGGAGGTTTGTTACTCAATCACGCAGAAACGGCTGAACGGATTTGTATGAAATTTGGCACAGGGATAGCCTATAACCTGGAAAAACACATACAATACTTTTGATCTCGGTAGTACGTTTCCTTGGGATCATTTTTGCCAACCACGCGGTCGAAGCCGCTGGCAAAAGCTAGTAGTTAATAAATATAAAGCACAATAAATTAAATCATTGGGTGCTTAGTAGTAGTCACCAAATTCTAAAAATACGTACGATTTACCGAGCATAGGAAGTTGAACGCTAATTTGTTTTATTCTCAGCCAGAGCTTGATATGTGTGGTGAATGACTCAATTTCCTTAACTTTAGTCAACTGTTAATGAATCCCTCGCTGACTGTGTAACAGCGCGCCTGTGCTCAGGTGGGCGCTAGGACGGAATAATGGCATATGGGTTAGCTCTCTGATATGATTTGGTTTAGAACTCTGATATGATTCGGTTTAGCTCCGTCATAAGATTCGGTTTAGCTCCCTGCAATGATTCGGTTTAGCGCCGTGATATGTTTCGGTTTAGCTCTCTGATATGATTAGGTTTAGCTCACTAATATGATTCGATTTACTCGCTGACATTTTCGTTTTTTCTCTCAATTAATGGATTTGGTTTTTTAATTTCAATCATGGCCTAGCTATATTTAATGTTTGTTGTTGGCTTGTTGAAATATTATTATGTTCACGATTAATTATATTATTGTGTAATTTACGACGGCCGACAGTTCGTGCGACAACTGAGTGAATTGTTCGGAGTTAGCGTACACCACAGTTGGGACGCAAAGCGACAGTAGTGCGGCTAACTTAGAGAGTCACAAATATAAGTTGTTTGCAAACCAGCATGCTTTTAGTTGCTTATCACCGCATAACTTGTGTTGTTTGACTTGAACTGCTTGAAGTTGCACTCGGGTGTTTGCTTCTAGTTTCAGTCATGACTACGACGCATTTCTGTTCCTTTTGTCGACCAATCTCGTAGTGTTTGCTGTTCCTAACCTGGTGATTGGTCTTATCATAGTGCATTGTCTTGTTTTCCATAAAATAATTTGTACTGTTATTGTTGTTCATAATCGTACCCCATCATAATATTTACTTGCGCTATTGTTATTTATACTAATAACACTTGTCATATCAACTTATTAGTCATAACTTTTATTTGCCATAAAATAAGTTTCCATTGTAACAAGTGTTAATAATAATCATTAGTTTCTATAAGTAACACATTACATAATCGATACTTGACATAAACAACATTTAATATAATTTAGAAACGTTTATTGTTTACATATTTATGTCCTAAGTATTGTATCACATTGTGTATTATTCCGAATGTTCATTTATAATAAAATTGTTAGTCATAAAACATTTGCTAAAAATTAGGTTTTAGTGACAGAAACGAATCGCTGTAAATCCGACTCCACGCAGTCTTGTCTGTCCTACCCCAAGAGTGTAATTTAAAATCGCGTAGGCGCGGAGGGGAGAGGCGGCCCGCGAGTGGAGGAGCAGGTGACGAGTGTTAAATCATCGCGACGATAACCTCGCGTGGGACCCCCGGGGCTCCGCAGCGCCGGAGCCGCGACAGAAACCATGGAAACTGCTGCATGTTGCATGCTTGCTTGCATGCTACATGTTGCATGCTTGCTTGCATGCTTGCTGCATGCATGGTGTATGCTTGAACTATATCAAAATAAGTCGGTAGAAGAAAAAGTATTGCCCGTGTGTCATATACCTAATTTGTATCTACTTTAGACAATAAACACTTTATCTAATGCGAAACGGCTAGTTTAGGTTAGGTTAGAACTGTGACCACACAACGCTAGATTTCTTTTTTTGCAAAGCATGCATGGTAGATTAGGTTTATTTTTAGGTAGGCAAATGAATATTATGGTGAACAAATGTTACGGAAAACTACATTGTTCAAAATTAAAAATATAGCAAATAAATTTATGGATTAAAATTAATAAGACACTTGATCGTTTATAACCAATGAAATTAGTGAAAATTATTTTATGTAATTTCACGATTATGGCAACTGAAAATTTATTTCTAGTGAAATTATGGCAAATACAAGTATGGTATATAAAATAATTGCATTTTAAATTAAGGCAAACAAAGTCAAAGTCAAAGCATTTATTTCAAATGGGCACATAATAGGCACTTTTGAACGTCAACATTTACATTAAAATAGAATTGGTTCTAAATCAAAATCAAAGTCATTTTTTCAAATTAGGCTGAGAATCAGCACTTTTTGAATGTCAAAGTTACGTAGTTAAATATTTGTATATATTTAAACTTATTTATTTAATCGTCCGTTTAGAATCTAATTTCAAATTGAATTCCAGTAATCGTATTATTTATTTTGTATTTCTATTTCATGACTCTTGACTTCCATTCCATTTGTTCCATACCTTCCTGTTTTTGCTGTTGGAAAAATATAATTTAAGTTACAAACTACTATCTCTGTGTTTCTAGTTTATAAAAACTCAATTGTATATGTAACTAAGCGTAGGGCTGTTCGCTCACACGGGGCGGCATGTTTCTTAGTTTTAGCATTTTTATACCCATTGTTTGTAACTTCTATCTCAATGAAAGGTCCGATTTGAAAAATTGACGATGAATTTCCCATCTACATATTCAACATTGGTTATAAAACGATTTAGTTGGATGAGGATAAATATGATGATACGGATGACATCCATCATCTTTCGATTATACCTGTGTTGATTGACTAATTTGAGCAAAAAACGGTTATTTTGGATAGTTAGCCGCTATATATCCTCGCAGACTTTTGTAGGTAATAACGAGTACCTACTATAAATAGTATATGTAGTACATTATTTTATGTATCCTCAATAGTTTTTGCAACGCACGCCCAATAATGACTTTTATGGGCAAATTTTGGGTTACATTATTGCAATTTCCATTTAACTCTCAGGTTAGAAACAAAATAGCCCATATAATTTGCTGATTATTTTGCTTTCAAAGGAGTGGTGTTTTGATTTTATTTGCAATACTGTGTGAGTGTGTGAGTGCCCGTGTTGCGGTGTGTGTCACCGATACACATCGAAGCCTTCATTAGCATACGTTTGTCGTCGGTTGATGAGCACTCTCAGGCCCATCACCCGCCCCTCAGCCGCTACTCTTCCCTCCACACATTACAGACAGACTTCGTAATCTTTTGCTGAGATACAAATTAGCGCCGCGGTGTCAAGTGCCGCGGCTGCCATATCACATGCCTACTTGTGCTACTGAGCGACTCCACGCTGAGCCTTAGCTTAGTGTCTCCGCAACTCTGTGTTCATGATACATGAAGTAAATAACAATTATTTCTTCGATCTTTTACTGACTGCGTTGTAAATATAGCCCGTTGTTTCTTGTAAACTACCCCCTGGAGCTCGCCCAACAATATAAATGGAACGTGAGTGGGAACAGTTGCGACTTCCCGCCTCCGAAAATTTATGTAATTCCTCATTTTAGATAGTAAAGGCCGCTAAATAAATACGCGCTCATTGCTCTGGAATTAGTACACGCATAACTTCGCGATCCGGTGAAATACCTTGCGCCTGTAAATATTTGTCAGCCGACCGCGCAGGTATTTAGCAGGAACCCTTTGTGCCGACCGGTTACGTCACTGGTGTTTCACCGCCTGGCTCGAGCATGGCATTTGTAACCTTACTACGGATGAGTAGAGGTGATAATGGCGCGCGCTTGTGTCCTGTGATGAACTGACGTTAATTAATGTAACCGAGTAGGTGTGTTTAACAAAAGCAAAGACACGTTTGCGGTGCTTTGTTGTGGCGCCCGGCGGGAACCGCGTGCGTCCGCGCGGCGGTACGTGTAACTGACCCACAGACTGATAGATGCGTTTTATATAATAAAGTATGTCGCTCAGGGGAACACAGGCATGGCGGATCCCTTGTTGTTCAGTTCCTGCGCGTTGTTTTAATAAAACAGTAGAAAGTCAAAGGGATGGCATTTTGTTTATCTGCCGAGATCGATGTAATGAGAAATTCTTCCATTGTGTCGGCGCTGGCCGTCGTTTGACGTCGAAGGACGAACTGCGAGTGAATTCCACGCCGCGATCTCACAACTAATATTGCCGCTCCCGACCTCCCGACTGCTCTGATGTCATCTTATTTAGGCCAGCGATGAACAATACCTATTAATTATACCGAGGGCAAGCAAGTCGTAAGTCTCCGTCAGAAGTAAGGCACTCAAGGTTATTATGTTCTCCATGTTTCCTCGTTCAGCACGTGATTACGTGAGATGGGGTCAGATCGTAAACTAAGAATATAGCTTAGCTATGACATCACACGTGACACGCTCCGGACTGTCCACCTTTGATGTCGTGTGGCGCTGAATATTTATCGGGTGTATTAACTTGATGACGTTTTTATGTGACACCAATCAAGTATGTGGCGCCTAGCTGTGGAGGGGAGAGCTACACAAACATGCGATGACGCAAGCTGAAGACACTGTTGGTACATCATTACCTAGGCATGTTACCGGATCATCTGGAATGCATAATAAACAGGAACGTACAAGCCGAGAGCATACACTGTGGTGTTCGAGGAAGGAACATTGATTGACAGCGACCTTAAACTCTTGATTAGCTGTCAACAACACGGGAAGGGTTGCGTCCTGACACCGCAACATCGCTAGTTATACAGTCGTACGGAGCTGTGGGAGGCGAACAAAGGAGTCGCAGATCAATGCGGCGATGTTCCTGTTATCCACTTATCGCTATTTATTCATTTATCATTTTATTAAAAGAAGCTGCGATTAACTCTTAATTTTCCGCAGAACTATAAAAAATGTGATAACGTTATTTATCATTAAATAAGAAAAACAAAATGTCCTCAATGCGTGGGTGAACTACTGCACATTTGTATAGAGTGGACTTTCTATTATTGTATTATATAGAGTAATGTTTATGAATAGTGTCGCAATTAGCAGCTTGTGCGGCATTCCCGCAAGTTTGCGTGTGGTACAACGAGCCGGTTCAATTAACTGTCACATTCCAATAACCCGTGTTACATTACTTTATCACGTGTTCCATTTGTAGGGTCAATTTGAGTAGGCTCAGTATAACTGATGTGTCACATACACGTACGTTGAATTTATTTATAATATTGGATGTCGTTACGAGGGTGAGAGTTCAGGAGATTGAGAGTGTGAGAGTGTGGGTAGCTTCCGGCAGGTGTCTGCGACGTGACAATTTCTCCCTTCGTTGCCAGCAATCATAAATAATTTATGTAACACGTAGTTCACTGAAAGTTACTCGTAAAAAATCCCCACGTGGATGCTTAGCATCACTTAATCACATCAAAGCTTTTGTAAAGCTTCCAGGCGGACAAAGCTGTTATTATTCTAATAGCATTTTATTTTATATACAAAGAAGTTAAAATCATGAGCGTTGCATATAAATAATGGTGTTCGACGCGGTGCGCATCGTATAACTAAGGTGACCGCTTCAGTCGCGAGCCGCACCGCGCGGCTACCCAACCGTCTTTATTACGTTCGTATATACGTATATACTTCAAGTACCTGCCAACCACGCCATGGCGCCAGGGGTTACACCGTTTTATGGAGGCACTGGTTGTAACTTGAGAATTTTGTTCTATATCTTGAAATATATATATCAGTGCCGCAGTGGCTATCGTTGAAATAGATTAATGACTGTTTTGGCGGACCGCAGTTAGTTGGCATGCTCTTCCTTTACTTGTATAGACAACGGTGAGTCGGTATCGGTAGATAATAAAAATATCGATGCCTCTGCTATCATGTCTTCAAAGTGTTCATGAATACCGATAGTTTAGATTAGATGTGTCAACATCAAAATAAACTCAGAAATGAAATGTGTTAGCCGAGAACCAAGTTTTTCACAATTTCTTAGGGTGCTTTAGTGCCAACCCTAAAGTTGTCTGGTTAAAAGTGCAGTGAGCTTGGCGCGGGTCCAAGGCGGCGCGTGCGACCACGCGGCCGCGTGATCCGTACAGAAGTTCACGCATTGTGCGTCCGCTGACACGTTTTGTTGTCTCCCGCGCGATTCCTGTAAGCAAACGAGCTGAATGAAGAGTGAGAGAACTTGTACGATACGCATGTTATGGAAGATTTAATTTAATAAGTTCATTCTAGAGACGCTCGACGTCGTTCATCGCATCTGTTCACTTTTGTTTTGAAGGCAGACAGGTTGAATGTGGCAGGGAACTCAGACGCTGGCAAAGAGTTCCACATAAATGTGGAGGAGTAGCGCTGAGTACGACTGGTCGGGATATGAACCAAGTGTGGATGGTACCCTGCTGTATGTCTGATAGTAGAAGGGCGCTGGTGGGATCAGGTGGTGGAGCTCCTGCGCACACTCTGCGAAGCACAGTCTATAGAAAACCGACAGGCAAGCAACATTAAGCCATAAGATTATCTGGTTTGAGATTACTTTATTCTCATAAGAATTCATTCATTCACTTATATGAGAATATTAATACTATAATTATACTATACTATAATTATTGCCATACTTAATTGCCAAGCTTGGCTGGCGGGTTGGTGATCGCAATATGCTGGTAGAATGCAAAGAGAACGCTGCAGCCCATTCTCTAGTAAGTCCCTTAGTTTCTTTTCACCACACCCACGGTATGAAATATGATCAAAAATCAAAATCAAAATATTTTATTTCACATAAACCTGCAAGGGCACTTATGAAACGTCAGAAGCTAGGTGCACGGTTCCAATTTGTCGCTTCCTATGGAGAAGAGCCGGCAAGAAACTCCACGGTTACTCTTTTAAAAATAATTGGGTTTTACAATGTTTTCAAATTACAGTGATAATAGGTATGGGAGGACAGTGCAGGCCTGTCAATAAGTACCAAGTACTTAGAGGAATGAAAATAAAGAATAGAAAATCGTCTATAAATCTAATCTGTAAGGCCTACAATGTTTTCCCATTCACAATATGTAAAAGAATCTACATTAGTAAGATCAACCTATTTAAACAAAGTGACATGATTTCCATGAGAATCACTAATAAATAGGTGCTATTTGAAGCGATGTATAATGTCAAAAATGACGAGAATATGTCAGAAAGTGTAAAAAATATCAAATATTAAAAATTAACATTGTAATTTGGAAGCAGTTAATAGACTCTCACAAAGTTATGCTGTTAATGAGGTACCAGGGAAGCCACATGTACAGAAGGAATTAATGCCAAACTTCCCTGTCTTCAACGTAGTCTTTTATCTTATAATATGCTTTTTTAATAAGGACACGTTTGATGTGAGTTTTAAACTTTCCATCGCTAAGTTCTGTAACCGACTTTGGCAACTTGTTATAGAAGCGGATACTGTTTATTAGAAATGACTTGCTAGTTTTAGTTAATCTAAATTTTGGAATCACGATTTCATCTTTACTACGTGTATTTAGATTATGGAAGTCGCATCTTTTTTTGAAAAGACCTAAGTTTTTGCGAACATACAGCAGCAGCAGCAACAGACTCGCGAGGCCCCATTTTATAGATAGCGCGGATTGCCCTCTTTTGTAAAATGAAAACTGAATCTACGTCAGCTGCCGATCCCCACAGCAGAACGCCATAAGACATAATACTGTGAAAATAAGCAAAGTATACTAACCTAGCTGTGGCTACATCAGTCAACTGCCTTATTTTTCTTACTGCGTAAGCAGCTGAACTTAATCTACTTGAGAGAGCTCTAATGTGGGCACCCCATTGCAATTTTGAATCTAAAGTAATTCCTAGAAATACAGTTTCCGAAATAGCATCTAGTTTCTTGCCATCAAGTTTTAAATTTAGCCCTACTTGGGGTACATTTGGTAATGAGAACTTAAGATATTTAGTTTTGTTCGCATTGAGTAAAAGATTATTAGCCGCAAACCATTTCGAGAGAACAGCTAGACTATCGTTGACATGTAAGACATCCGTATCTTTTCTATCTATTCTAAAAATAAGAGAGGTGTCATCAACGAATAAAATTATATCCGAGAAGTTTGCCATTAGGTAAGGAAGGTCATTAATATAAACTAGAAATAAAAAAGGGCCAAGAATTGAACCTTGAGGCACGCCCATCTTAACTAGAGACCCCCCGGACGTTGCCCCGTTAACATTTACTTTTTGCTGCCTGTTTGATAAATAGGAAAGTACAAGATCAGCAGCTCGTCCACGAATTCCGTAGTGGTGTAATTTACAGATGAGTGTGTTGTGGTCAACGCAGTCAAACGCTTTTGAGAGGTCACAGAAAATGCCAATTGCATCCTGGGACTTCTCCCAGGATTCCAAAATGTGACTGACGAGTTTTACTCCCGCGTCAGTCGTCGACCTACCTTTCGTGAAACCAAACTGTCGACTATGTAAAATCCCATTTGAGTTAAAATGTGACAACATCTGGTCTAGCATGACTTTTTCATAAATTTTGCTCATTGCTGGAAGCACAGATATAGGTCTATAATTTGAGGGATCACTCTTACTACCCGATTTAAAAACTGGTACTACTTTACTATGTTTCATTAAGTCAGGAAACGTACCGCTGTCTAAACATTGATTAAATAAAATGCTGCTATTCTTTACGTCCGGCACTAAACGGAGCTGTGTAGCAACAATCGATTCCATTACTTCACGGGGCTGAATAGGGAACGAATATATTTACCGATTTAAACTTTTAAATGATTATCATCCCGCTATACCTTTAAGGTGCGATGCAGTCAATCATGACATTAAATAAGAACGGCTATTTTACTGCTTTGCAAAAATATGTTCGATTCCCAACAATTGATATTTTGGAATGAAATTCTTCGCGGCTCATGGATGGATTTAACTAGTACTAAGAAATCGTCACGTAACGAAAAAGTGGTTTGCCACCTCCATACGAGTTTCAAAATGAAAATCTTCAAAGTGCAATCGGGTACAACGACTTTCTTGTTTTAGGGCTTTTCCATGAATACTCAGAAAAGCAGTCAGGTTTTTTAGTTTTTTAAATTACCGTTTTTTTTTTTATTACGATATCACTTTCACAGTAATTACGAATCTAACGACACCTCGCAAACTAAAATCCATCTAGCCCTTCAGGCCGCAGAGCGTGCCAAACAATTATACATACATACATACATACATACTCTCGAAAAACATAACCCTCCTTCTGGCGCAGTCGGGTAAAAATAAAACTTTTTCCAAAAAATAGAAACAACCGACTTCCGAAAAAACACTACAAAATGAAAAATAACTTTAATTTCGGAAGTCGGTGACTTTGGATATGTGTTTTTGTATTTAAATTTTTTGTTGTTTTTATTTTTTTGAAAAAAGTTTTTTATTGTGGATGTCGTTTTTATGGTTTTACGACTTCCACGCGAACGAAGTTACGGATAGAAGCAAGTTTGAAATAAATGCTTTTAGTTTGAGCACCTATCAGTTTTATGCAATGATGCCTTTATTTTGTTGTACTCAAGAATTTTTATTTTTACCAAGTTACCCTGACTATACTCATGGTTTAGGTAAATATTTTCTTGCAATTGATTTTTTAAGTATCAATGCTACGACTAGAGCTGTGTGGTACGCTCCTACTACCGCAACTAATCAAGAAGGTAATGGAATCTTTATGAAATCAAGACCTGGATATTTATGCCTTTACAGATTCAATGATAGATCAAAGGTGACGTGAAGAAGTGGAAGCAGTTTGTAGCTGAGCCAGTAACAGTCATGCCGGCAGACACGTTGCCGGAATCAGTAAAGTGCAGTTGAAGTGTTTACAGTCAGTGGTGTAGATAAGGCTACCTCGCCATCGTTTCTATATTCAGTGCACTCACAAGACCGCGATGATTACATTTAAATCTTATAATAAGTCAGTTAAATTAGTGTATTATCGCATTTGTATCATTATAACAGTCTATTATCATTTTACTATTTAATCACAATCAACTTGTTTGTAACTTCATTTTATCTGCCTATCTATCAATCATTTCTGTTGTCCCTTTTGGACGGGCAGGATGTACGGAACCGTACAGTAAGGAGTCTTAAATGCTGTAGCATATGAAGGGTTATATTGCTATACATGCGCGGTCCAGGCTGTACCTACATCTGTGTGTACAAGTGATGTATCAACACAAAACGCCCACCTCAGAACTCACACACTGGCGTCGAGTGAAACTAAAAACTTACCGTCACACAGAGTGTGTAACTACGCATGACCTTGGTCGGTTCATACCGTTGCTAAAATTCACATTCTCATATCAAGTTCCGAAAGCTCGTTGCGTTTCGTCTTGGATTAAGAAACTCATAGAATTAGCATTATCAGCCTATATTATTTCCACTGCTGGGACACAGGCCTACTCGGTGAGAGACAACGGGCCGTATAACTCATAGGTCGGGATTCAAGGTTCGCGATGAGACTTTCATTTTTCTTTTCAACAATAATCTTCATCTTTTCTTTTATTACTCGATAAATTAATAAACGAGAATAGAAAGAAAGAAGAAAGAAAAATGCGTTTCTTGGCATTATATCATTAGTAACAAACCTTAAATTAATTAAAAGAAAAGGAAAAAAACAGAAAACAATGATAATAATGCCAAAAGGGCCTCAGTTCAGCATAATGTCAGATGGCACCACAGTATGCACCACCTGACGCTGATTTTCAGCTGCAACCTGCGAGTACCATACGCTAGAATAATAAACACATAGTGAAGTGTGTGCCCGTAATAATATATTAAGAAAGTAAAATAAAATATTGTGGCATACATGTGTGTGAATGTGTGTTTTCTTGTGATTAATGAAAATTAAATTAAATACTAATTAATACCCGCGTATTACCTACATTATTAATGAAACCATTTAGTAGAAACGTAGAGAGCACCTACCTAGCTATATGGCAAAAACTTTTGACTGCGTTGTTCTTCTTAACTACGAAACAGATTTTCATCCAGATTTCAATTTCAATTAGTGTCAAGACTGCCGAATAAAAAACAAAAATTAAAGTTGATTCGCATTGAAATAGATAAATAATAATAATAAATCATAAGTTATAATAACATCGATAAAATGAGCAAAATTTATTTTAAAAATTGTTTTAAATGGCAAATATGTCGGCTCGAACATATTCAAAATCTTTTTGTTGGTTTAGTAAAAATTCTTTTAATTTCAATTTGAAAGTCGAGCAACTTTTACTAAACCTCATGGGAGGAGGGATATTGTTCCAGCATTTAGTAGCTGCGTAGCGAAAACTGCCTATAAAAGCCGCCGACTTGTGCTGAGGGATGGAAAGCTGTTGAGAACATTTTCTTCCTTCACCGATTCTGTGTCTTCTTGTCCACGATAGTCTGTCATCTATACAGGGTTATTTGTAAAACACCGGTAACCTCTCAGGACTACGTTACTAACATCATAATCAACAACTTTTGTTCTATGACTTTTAAAAATTCATCATATTTTAATTCATCAGATTTACATACAAAAATAAAAATATTTAAATTCAACGCTCTAAATGTTACAAAGTCTATGCGAAGCAAAAGAAAGCGATAGGTAGTACCGACAATAGCGAGGGGAGCGGGGTAGGGGGCGGCGGGGGCGCTTGAACTTGACCTATTTACGGGCGGCCTTCAGTCATTCGTTTGCCTTGATGCGCTTGCGTCGCGTCATTACGGGTCCTTGTAGTGAAATTCGGCAGTGCAGACGTATACGTAATTATCTTTACATGATGGCGTATCAATATTCCAATGTCGAGTACACGGAAATGGTGCGAATGCTAGCTAGGTGTGATGACAATGTTTCGGAAGCGTGTCGCCAATACGCCATACGATTCCCAAACGTACGTATACAAAATACTTAGTGCTATACCGTTGTAACTTTACAGAAAATGTGAGATGTCATTGTTAGTTTGTTTTCATTACGGTGTTTAGTGCATAGGTATCGTGAAATATCAAGGTTATTTCCATGTCAAATGTTCGATTGTAGGTATAATTTGGCTTTTGCGTAAAAAGGCGGGAACCGTAGCGTAGCGAGTTACTAACCCAAAAGTAATACTACGAGGACAGTGCGCGGCAATGTATGTAGCTACAGCAAAATACAGAGTTGAAATGTGTTACATAGGACAACGAAATATTTAAGGTTTGTTTTTGGTAAATGTATTATGTTTTGTAAAAAGTCGTAGAACAAAAGTTGTTGTTTATGATGTTAGTAATATAGTCCTGAGAGGTTACCGGTGTTTTACAAATAACCCTGTATAAGAAGGGGAGAGAGACTTAATGACACCAAAGAGTAGGTTCGCCAAGTGCAGTTTACGTCTAGCTTTCATTTTTAAAGTGTTGTGCTCATTGAAGAAAGGTGTAACATGCTCTCTAAAGAGAACTTTAAAACAAAACCATGCACAAGCGTTCTGAAGTCTTTGGATAATTTTTTCGGTTTTTGACAGTAGTCAGAACCAAGGACTCCACAAGCAAGACTTGCAATTCTTCACTAAGATAGGGACGGGCTTTGTATAAAATCTTAAGGCTATAGTTACAATTACTCAGACACGTGTTTGTAAAAACGAAGTTCCGTGTCCATGATAAGACCTAGATTACGTGCTTCGTGGACCCGTTCGATAGGCTCTCCCATAACAGTCACACAGCCGGCACAGGGTTTAATTTTACTTAACTGGTTTTCGGTTCCAAAAAGCATATATTAGCGGTTTAAGCGGTTTTTGTAGGGTTCAAGGCAAGCGTATTGGCATTCGACCATTGCACGATATTTTCAAGATCTGCATTTAGATCGTTTAATGCTTGTTCATAGTCTTCAGGCTTAAATGATATTTAAACTTGGCGTAAATATGGTCAACAACACTGGTCCAAGAATCGAGCCCTGTGGAAGGTTCCACAGTGCTCGATTCTTGGACCAGTGTTGTTTATTTTGTATTGTGCCAATATAATAAAAAATATAATTAAATGATAATACCATATTCACGCCAAGTTTATATATCATTTAAGCCTGAAGACTATGTACAAGCATTAAACGATCTAAATGCAGATCTTGAAAATATCGTGCAATGGTCCAATGCCAATACGCTTGCCTTGAACCCTACAAAAACCGCTTAAACCACTGAGTTTAATGAACAGGATACAGCGTCCAGGAAAAGATCTACATCTTGCCAGGGCGGGTGGTACACGGTACCTATTGCTAGCTTAATTCCGCGAATAGTAATTGTGACCAACATCTGCTCGACCGTGGTGTGCACTGGGCTAAGAGAGTATCAGTGGCTTCGAACGTTAATACCTTGCTTGATATAAAAACCAACACCACCACCACGTCCCTTCTTGACAGATAATGAGCACGGTGTATGCCGTAGCCTATATCCAGATACTGAGGCCGCGCGCCCCTCTTCGCCCATTCGCAGCCATGTCTCATTGATGGCCATTATGTCAACATCCAAAACCAGTAATTCTGCAATAAACTCGTCGTGTTTCGTGCCCCAAAGAACCCGTGTTCCAAAACCCAACTTTTAGGTACATAGTAGACATCATTGAATAGATAATAATTGACTAAAGAAAAATAAAAATATCACAGAAGTTACTAAATAAAAGAACTCACAGATTGATATAAGATGCATGTAAACAAGATTGTAGTGGTAAATAAATAAAGAGTAGTGTAAGTCAATTATTTATAGCGGCATAGTAAAAATATATAAATGTGGTCTGGCACCGTGAGCAGCGTAGGTTACAAGTACCTGGCAACTTAAATTACTAAAGATGCTAACAGGATAACTCAGACAGGAATGTGTAAAATTTATCTCAAAAATAGCGAAAAACAAAAAGCATGTATTTAACGACGACATGAGACAATGAAACAAGAATAAGCCAGATATTAAACAAACAAAAGAATTAATTAATTTGAACATTCTTACGTGGCACCGCGTAATTCGACCATAAAACATATAATACGTTGATAGCTATAGTTAGTGTTACTGTATACAAGAACAAACATACTGAGTGTTGAAAAACGCGAGATGTCCTTTTCCGTTAGGACCTGTGCGACCGACTTTTCATCTTCTTTGCGCGCAAGTATGCGGCCGTCTTTAGTCCAGGTGTACTTCCATTCTAGGTGACTAGCAGCCTGATAAGTCTCGAAGAATAATTGCCTGTTAGTTTTAGCCAGAAGCTCAATGAGTTAGATGCGGTATGGCGCTGCCGGCACTCGATGTCAACATTTGTGAGGTTGCGACGGATGCGCGCTGCACTCAGCAAATTATCATGCGTCGCGCGTCTTGCTAGTCGAACAACGACGATTCGAGGGCGGGTCGTTTCACCTTCGGTGTGGTCACGCCGAACGTTTCCAACACGTTTAGCAAAAAATATGTCCTGCTCTTCGAGCTTAATTGCTAGCTTGAGTGCAAGGGTGTTAATCAACTGTGCCGGGTTTTCCCCACTAAACTCCGTAACACCAGACAGTTGAACATCGTTAAGTAGTGACTCTTGCTCACGCTCATTCAGCTGCTGCTGGAGTTCCCCGATTGTTTCCTCCAGTTGAATTAAACGAGGGGAATTCGTTTGCTCGGTATTCTCTTCGAGTTCTTTAACGCGGTATTTCAGGGCATCCATACGACTGTAGCACTTGTTCACCTTATCATCAAGACCTGAGAACTCATCTTGAAACTGACGGATTTCATCTCGCAAGGCGTTAACCTCGCTGCGGAGACTACGGATTTCCGTCGCTAGACTGATCGCTTGAGTATCCGTTGTGTTAGTTTTTATGTCAGCTGATATGATTTCAGCACTAACAGTCGGGCTGACCGCTGCTGGACTGGTGGATGAGCTGGACTCCTCTGTTCCCTTTACAGGGGTTTGAGAGTTGTCTTCCCGTGGTACCTTTGCTTTACATCCAGGGCACATCCAGTTTGCCGAGAATGTTGCTGTGGGAGCAAGGTTGACGCAGACTCGATGATAGAAACCCGGATATTTCGAGCATTTTGTGCCGTCTTTCACTCTTGATTTTCAAAATCACCACAACAACAAACTACAAATTGTAAGGATTACAAAAGGAGCCTGTCGCTTAACGTGGATTTGAACCCGGACCTTGTGG
The DNA here is from genome assembly GCA_949091785.1 of Polymixis lichenea. Lineage (NCBI taxonomy): Eukaryota > Metazoa > Arthropoda > Insecta > Lepidoptera > Noctuidae > Polymixis > Polymixis lichenea. The sequence goes on along the minus strand of OX420948.1, from coordinate 23,416,378 downwards.
CCGCTTCTGTTGAAGTACGGCTTGAACTGCACGCGCCGTTTAAACACTTGCTAATATCGTTTAATTATTTGACCAAATAGCAGATAAATCGGTTTTTCAAAATTAGTGAGGGTGTGATTATATTGTTTTAGTTCAAAATACACAAACATCTTACACTGTGCCGACACTTATTATGATATTAATGATGTAATATTTTTTTTACTTATATTGTTATTTAAATAAAGGATTAAGAATAACAATGTTTAATAAGTGATTACAGAATTTTTATTCGTTATCATTTTATGAAGTGTAAACATAACTAATAATAACTTCTCGTTAATACAGTTTATTTTCTCATAAAGAACAATTTAATGAAGTAAAGTAGCTAATTATTGAACTATGATAATCAGGCTTAAAATATTGTATCTTAGTAATATAATAATATTGTGCTGTAATTACTACTGTGTGTGTGGGTACTCTAAAGAAACCAAAATAATCTACGCAAATCTACCCCCGTAAATATAATAAATGCAGACGCGTTGTCACAATACATTGAAATGACACAGTAATACTAGTTTTATGTTTTGTATTTGTTTTGTTTTTGTGTTGTGTTTGTTAAGGCTTCTTCAAACAGCTGCGACGCGACAGCGCGATACGACACTTGTAGAACAAATTCCATTAAGTTTTCATAGAAATTGTTCCACGAGTGTCGCGACGCGACCGTCGCGTCGCGCTAGTCTGCATGAGCCTTTAGTGAGTTCGTTCTATCTCACAAACAAACAAATCGTATTTAATAGGACTTATTGAGGTATAGCCTATATATTCATTTTCATTACGAAATTAGTAATTTTATTTACGAACTTCAGTTCACGTTACATCAATGAGGTTTTGACCCCTGAACTAGGATATCCTATATGACAGGGGTCGAAGTTTCTCTAGTTACAAGGATCAACATGAGAAGGTTTAGACTATATACAATGCACACATAGTTTAAAAAATACTTAAAAGATAAATAAAATTGGAATAAAATTAAAAATTAAAACATAAAAACATTTTGATAATGAACAGGAAAATAAAAATAAAACAAAAATTAAATTGTTAATAATTCTAAAACATGCATTCATATATTCAGTTTCCGATAAGAATAGGGGTAGCATGTATGTGGTGAGATGTGTGATGGGTATGTGGATGTAGGTGTGAGAATGTGTGTGTTGCCTGAGTCTGTCCACTAGGTTAGATTACTAATAATGTTTTCAATGTCACCATAGCCATAGTTTTCGGGCCAAATTAAGATTTCCTTTTTTATAAGGAAATTGTTCATGTCTCTAACAGATGAACTAGCTAAATTTGCTGTACAGGCGTGGCGCTAGACTGTTGTAGTACTTTCTGGCAAACTTGCTCCTTGCCCATTGTACGGGATATCTATCCGTTCTTTTTTTGTTGTTTTTGGCAGATGGGGGACTGTATGCCGGTGATATCTTCGCAGGCACTCAAATATAAATATTTTTCATACGCTGAGTACCCGCGCCATTTGGTATACTACAGTGGTCGGGGTTCTGAAATTTAGGGAAACCATCACCTTCAAAACTGCACGCTGGGAACGCTCTATTTCAATCATGTGGGTTTTTCCAGCACCACTTCACGCACAAATCCCATAGCCCAATATGCAGTGACACAAGGCTTTAAACGTTTGTATAAGCAGTTTATGGCTGGCAACATATCTCAGGGTTTTGAATATAAATATGAGTTTACGCGTTTTCTTTGCTGTAACTGAAATATGTTGACTCCACTTTAAATTGTCATCGATGGTCACACCGAGGTATTTGAAGCTGTTGACTTTCTCTAGCCTAGGGCAGTCACAGAACGGTTGAAAACACGACCCTCTATTACAAGGGAACGTGTGAATGGGCACATGAAAGTCTGAAGAAGGCTTGCCTGTCTTTGACATGCTGAAGCAAAGGTATTTTGTTTTACTTGTGTTTATAGATAGTAGGCTGTCTTCAAGCCAGGCAATTACTCTTGAAAGCCCTCGTTCACTTACCCGTGCCAAACTCTCCAAAGAGGTGTTGTGGATCAGGAGCACTGTGTCATCAGCAAACATTGTTATTTCGGCTTGCTGAATTGGAAGGTCGCAGAGCTGGTTAATGTACACCAGAAAAAGTGTTGGGGCTATTGTGCTTCCTTGGGGAACACCGTAGGTGCATACTGCTTCATCACTCATCTGCCCATCAACGCGGACTCTTTGGTATCTGTCAGACAGGTAGCCTTTAAAACCACTCCTGGGGCACACCTCTTACACCAACACTTTCCAACCGGCTTAATAAGATGGGGATTGCCACTGTATTAAAGGCTTTTAGTAGATCGAGTAGTATGCCAACAATATTATCACCTCTATCCAAGCAGTTCGTTATCGCTGTGGTAAGCTTTAGCACAGCGTCACTTGTGGAACGTCCCGCTCTGAAGCCGTATTGGTTTTTGGATATCAGATTGTTTTTCTCAAGGTATCCCGTGAGACGTTTGTCCGCCACTTTTTCCAAGATTTCGGAGAGAGTGCTCAAGAGAGATTTATTTATTTATTTATTTATTTTATAACAACTTAAACTATCATTACAGGGCTTACCCTAATGCGACAGTTAAGAACTTAAACTAATAACATAAGCTATGTACATACAGTAACTAAATTAGGAAAATTAAAACTAACAACAGTATAACATTACATATTAAATAAAAACTTACTTATCAGTACAAACATAAACACAAACATACTTTAATTACATTAAGAAATAAAAAAACATAAAAAAAAACTAAAGTAAAAAATTAAACATTATCTTGCTTGTAGCATAATATAAATAGTAATACCCTTGCGAATTCACTCAAACAACATGTAAACACATCAATTTGAGTTTGAAGGTCGTTGATTGTACGAATAGCTCTGGTAAGGGGTGCCTTGGCAAGCAGGTTAGTTCTGGCTGTAGGCACCAGTAGTAGTGGCGGGCTGCGCCGCCTCCACACGTAGCGGTCTGGCACACACAGACTCAAGCGCTGCAATACTCCCGGGTTACTCTCTACTCCACGAAGCACCTTCACCAAGTAGGCGACCAGCGTAAACTCCCGTCGGATATGCAGTTGATTATAGCCAACCATGCCCAAGACAAACAGAGTGGGATACATCAGTGGGTAAAACGGATATACCCCATATAATTTCCTGTACAAATGGCGCGTGAACTTGTTCTGAACGCGCTCCAATATCACAGAGTACTTAGCTTCATGTGGAGCCCATATGACCGCACTATGTTCCAGATGACTCCTGACTAGTGCATCATACAGGACTTTAACTGCTGTGATGTTTGTGAAGCTTTGTGTCTGTCTCAGAACAAATCCCAAGTTTCTGTACGCCTTCTTACAGATCCTGGTTACATGCTCACGGAATGTCAGATCGGGAGTCATGAAAACACCCAAGTCTCGCACCTCCGTGACTCGTTGCATTGGCGCCGCGTCCACCTCGTACTCATAGAGCAGAGGTGCACGAGCACGGGTGAAGCTCATCAACGAGCACTTGGACACGTTAAAATACAGTTTGTTTTCATGGCTCCATTGTACTATTCGATCGATGTCTTCCTGTAGGCGCCTGCAATCAGACTCGGACCTAATCTCAAGCAGCAGTTTGAGGTCATCAGCAAATAATAAACAATAGCCATGTCTTACGACTTCTGGCAAATTGTTTATCATTATTATGAATTCTAGAGGCCCCAAGTTGGTGCCCTGACTTACACCCGACCAAGTGTAATATAAGTCGGATTCACACCCGTTGCAGTCCACATACTGCTGTCTGCCATGCATGTAACTGGCGAAAAACCGCAATAGATGCCGGGTACATCCGACCTCTGCTAGCTTCCGCAGTAAGATGTCATTGTCGACGCTGTCAAATGCTTTTCTGAAGTCAAAATAAGCTGCGTCCACCTGCACCCCAGCATCTACCGCTGGCACCACGCGTCCCATGAAATCAAGGAGATTGGTAGCAGTGCTGCGCCCCGTCCGGAATCCGTGCTGCGCATCCGATAACTGTCCGCGCACTTGCTCTTGCATACAGCGCTGAATGGCAGACTCGAGATATTGGTAGTTGATCACTTTTGATTTGTCACCGGCAACAGCTTTTTTAAAACAGACTGGAAATACACCCTGCATGAAACTAATATTGCAGAGATATCCAACCGGTGAAGCCAGTTTGTGCTTATATTTTTTGATTATGGAGACATGGACGTTGTCCCACCCAGGGGCAATTCTACTCTTTAGGCAAGTGACCACAAGGATAACCTCTACTTCATCTGATGGTCCAAGTATCATCGAGTTAAGACACTCATTTGTCTTTATTTCTTTTTTTGCCAGCGTATGTTCGGCTAAATTTAACTTTGTGAGACTCTTGTTAGCCAGTTCTTTTCCAATCGACATAAAGTATCTATTTAGTTCGTTTAGAGAGCCATGAGCACTATCTTCTGTTCGCAGCAGCTCTGAAGCACTCTTAGCGATATTCTTCATATTACAAATTTCTTTTATAATATTCCATGTTCCTTTTATATTGTTTTGGTTTTTTTCTAATTCCATTTGATAGTACGAGTGCTTTAAATTTTGGATAATGTTATTGCAAATGTTCCTGTAATTCGAGTGTTCCTTTTTGAAATCTTCGTTGTTTAAAGACTTTTTAGTTTAAGCTACATTTTATCTCTTTTCCTAATACATTTGACGACGCCAACGGTCATCCAGGGCTTTAGTTGCTGTTTATTAATCTCCCTGAAGAATTTTTAGTAATAACGTCTTGCAACGCTTTTATAAAAAAGTTTGCTGCTTCATCTACATTCTGGATTTCAAAACAGTGGTCCCATTTTAAATTATTAAGATCAATGTCTAATTGCTTGTAGTTGATAGTTGTATTATAGTTCTTCCCGTAGGTTTCACAAAATTTCCCTTATTCATGTTTATCAAGATTGGACTGTGATCTGTGAGTGGTTCAAACACAAACCTTTTTACTCTGTTCCGTGTTTTGATCATGACATGATCAATCCAATTATCTAGTCTAGTTAGCTTATCAATTCCCTGCCTTAGACCATATGAAGCTAGCATATTCAAATAATCAGAGGTACAGCTACTGGTGCTGTCAGACAAAGTACATAAATTTGTCTCCTGCAAGGATAATATTTTCACAGGGCACATTGAGGAGTTATTCACTTAGTGAATTAAAATAGTTGGTTGGATTCTTGAAGCAGGGTGGTCTATACGAAGCAATAATTGTCACTTTATTGACCTTGACAACAAGGCAGTTATCGTCAGCAATCGAGTGCTCCTGAACTTGCACGCTACCGAGGTTTTCTCTCACATAAACGATAACACCATGATTCTGGTTAAGGCTGTGTTGGGTACTAAATTGCAGGTAATTGTTTATTTGTTCAATCTGCGAACTACTATCAGTCCAGCACTCCGTGAGCACTATGATGTCAATAACTATGCCAATGTTCGCTAGAAATAAGATTAGAGAGTCAAAGTTTTTTTTAATAGTATGGATATTCACAGCCAGGACTAGAAAATGTACACTTATCCAAGACAGGATTGATAAATAGATGGCTTGTTGACGGGTCTTCGATTCTAGAGCACTCAATATCGCCAGTATTTTCTATTTCGTTGGTAATATTAACGGTATCAGGATGGAATTTTGGTTTCTCTAGAGTCGGTGAATATTCTTAAGGAGTAAGAAAGAACTGCGACTATTGTATAATACGGTATACAAAACGAACCAGTTTAATTCAAAAAGGAGCTTGTCCGAGTAAATCTTATAATCTACGAGTGATAAGCAGAAGAATTCGAAGTTTCTAGTAGACTATGAATGTGTATGATGTGATTGTATATGGTTACCATTTTTCGTTTGAGCTAGAGTGAAGAGAGAACAGGATAATCTTAAGTAGCCCTAAGCTCGAAAATGGCAAAAGATAAAACAAGAAAGCAGAGACTTAGAGCTAGTCACAGTAGTTTTTTTAGGTTAGCTAGGGTGTCTTCATTATGAATACAACAGGTTGCATCACCTTCTTTCTTTCGTATGTAAACACTTCCGTGGGCTGTCCAGCAGAATTTGTACTCATTTCCTTCTGCAAAGTCGCGTGCAAGGGCGTATAGCCGTTTGGTACTTGTAGTTAAATTTTGTCTGTTTATTTCGTCGTAGTAGGTAATTTCATTATCCTCCTTTTTATATGCTTTAATATAACTTATGATATCCTCTTTTTTATATACTCAGGTAAGTTCAACGATGATGGTGTTATTAGATGGGCCTTTTGAGTTAATCCAAAATATGTCTCTTATTTCTGTTTTTGAGATAGGTGTATTCAAACAGTCACCAATGTTTTCCACAATATTCGTTCATCAATATGTCGTCGTCTACCCATTTACGTTTTAGGTACTGTCATTTTTGGCGACAAGTAATATTTTCGTCGCATTCATCAACGGATTCCATCAAGTTAGGTGTGAAAACTGACAGTAGCGGGGATCGGTTAGTGAGCATATTTGCAATGAAACCAATTTAAACCTTCTCAAAAAGAATCGCAGGTGCCTGGATTCGAACTTGCGCTACCCCGTGCTTCTCAAATGTCAGCCGGTTGCTTAGGCCGTTGAGCCAAAGCGTCGTTTGATAAGAGTTATGAAATATGTGTTCCGTAATAACTACTAGTCCTGACCAATCAAGCTTGGTGATAATTTTGTTCAAATATTTTGCACGCACCCACTTTTTGTAAAACTGAATTTAATTTTGTTACCAATTATCACTTTAACTAGGTGTTTTAACTGTTATTAATTAGTTACTGTATTATGGTTAGACGCACTACACTATTGATTGCACTTTATTAATAAGATGTGTTGATATTTTACTTATATTGCGGCTTGAAAACTTCTAAACACATTTATTATAGCTAAGCGATAGCAGTACACGTCTATGTCGCGGCGCGGGCACCGGAAAGCTCTTAATAAGATTGAAACTAAACCTCAAAATAAGCCATATTACGGATATGAGCATATTATTTGAATATTACTAAAATCAATAAATATTTGTAATTTAAAACTTAATGTCAATGTTCTTCCGTTAAATATGGTTTTGAGCTGGTTTTCGATGTTGCAAACCTTCTGCGTGGAGTGCACGGCGCACGGTTCGTAAAGACGTGTCGAATAATTTGGCAAAATGACTTATCGTTATGAAACCACTTATTTCATATTCGCTAAACATGTACTGTCGCTGCGCCTCTTTTATGAGCTGGGGTCTTTCACTTTGCTTTCGACGGGCAAGGTTACCCTCCTCCTCATATCTTTTCACCCAGCGACTCACAGTATTTCACTAAAACAAATAAGGGGTACTGTAAGGCTACTAAGCTAAATACATACTAATATGTATTACTATTTAGAAACAAAATTATTGAAAATAGAAATTTTACATAAATATTAAGTAAGTAGGCATAATGTTATTTTCATCGTTCAATAATCTAGAAAATAAATTTACTTCCAAATTTAATATTTTTCTTCTATTTAGACCTTATGATATTTATAAATCGTTTCAAAAAAATAACTAAAAGGATCAGCAATTATACTTTAGTTAGATAAATGTTTATTAAATCATAATACTCACACTCAGTCCGGATTCCTCAGATATTTGTGATATATTAAGTCCGGTTTTATGCAGCGCAACAATATCCGCTTTCATTTCTATATTTAAAGCATACATTTTAAAATGAACTAGAAAACCGCTAATAGATTAAACACACGTCACTGGCACACAATAACAACCAATAAAGTTATATTCAGTCGCGGTGAATGAGTCGTTATTAACTGCACCGTAGATCAGTTTTACGAGTTTAGTGAACAAGACCAATGGAACAAGAAACTATAGTCAAAAGCGATTTTTAAAACATTAACAAACAATCACCGTACGTGAATTCGAACCCGCGACTCGCTACGTACAAACGCGCTAACACAAGACGTACGGTAACCGCTAAGCTATCATGCCATACACTTTATTTTTTGAATTTATGAAATACAATAATTTGTAAACGTATGAGAGTGTGCTTGTCTATAGTATAGAAATTATTATATGAGGGTCGTAACTTAAACCGAACTGTCACTCTATTGCTTTTTCAGATTGCTACTCCACTTATGACCGTTACTGTACATTACTGTACAAACTTACGCACCGTGCATTCTGCACCCACAGCATTTGTACTTTGTACCCATTATTGCAAATAAGATGTAAAAATATATTTCTATAAATCATTGTTTAACGAACATTCAGGGCGCGGCGGTCGGTTTTATTTCATCATCCCAATAGAATCACCCCGTTATCATATCACCAAGTGTAGGGATCCCCTACACACATGTCTACAAATAATCGTTGCGTAGGGGAATCGAGTCCTTTTTATTGTGATGTACCGATTTTTTTCATTCTAACTGTTAGCTCAGACAGCATCACTTCTGTCGTTGCAATGTGGGATGCTGAGGCGCCGCGCGCCGCAGCACAGAACGACGCACGACGCACAGACTTGCGGCAATTATCGACTGCACACAAAGAAGTGCGCCAACTCGTGACTACTTCTCAAATTTTAGATTGCATGGATTTTAATGAAACCCCTCATTCTGGCGTCACCTGATCTGCGCCACCTGTCTGCTGACACGCATAGCATAAGTATATTCAGCCTATAATGTTCCCAGTGCTGGGCCACAGGCCCTCTTTGTGAGAGGGAGTGGGCCTTAATCCATCACGTGGGCCCAGTGCGGGCTGATAGATGTCACATGTATGTGAATGTTTGCTTCTAAAACATGGCGGTTTTCTTTCATAGCGACGCAAGTTTTGCTCCTCCGTTTTGAGAACAGTGGTCATTAAATAATTTACACTATTTATTTATTTATGGTCTATTTGGTCAGGGCCGGGTCAGATATACACGTATCGGCATCGGCGATATAAATTAAACGCGAGACTGCGCCGTATGGAGGTGGGATTTATGATGGCGGGTACAATACATATACTGCGAAGTTAGCGTGTGTTGTAAGGATAACCAGAAGTGCCGTTAGTAACACATTCAAAGCACTCCCTATTCGTTAGCTACTGTATTAGTGGCAGACTGTTTGTATTGGCTAGCTCGTATAGCAGATATTCCTCGACGCGATGCTGCGCCAGCGAGCCTTCTAACATTATGCTTATATTCTAGCCTATTGCTGCTTGCTGCGTATTGCACAGGTAGTAGTAATATTATGGATGTTGTCCCCTCGCGGGACGCTCAAGGTGTACTCACGTCGCACAGCTCTAACTGAACATTCTGATGTATCTGTGCCGTGTGGTTCCAGAGCTAGTGTGTTAGCCCGGGCTGCTGTATGCGGGAGAAACACGAACTCCTCGACTAACGACACTGTTTATTAGCATTATGTAAATCATGAACGTTCCCTTCTCTCTCGCACTCGTAACTCGTGCGTCCTGTGCGTCTGACACAGTTGACGGTGTAACGAGACAAGCGCGTCTAATGTACTATTGAGTGGTTGACACTAGTCTGTACTGTGTACACTGTTGCTGTAACACAACACAAACTCATTACTTTGAGCTCGTTTTAAACAAGCAGCTTTTACAAAACAATGTTTAAATTACACTCCATGTTTTTGTTTCAGTCCTAGATCAACACTCGCGCAGTTAATTACCTTTACGTACCTATCGACTGTACTTTACCTAGTTTGTGTTTAGGTTTCGTTACAAACACCTGGAAATAAAACTCAACACCAGAGGTTTTATACCAATGTGATACTTTTTAAAATGTAAATTACTACGTTGTGCTAACACTTAAGACTACTTAAAACTGTCACTAAACAAGTAGCCGGTAGAGCGTAGTGGCACAGTGTAATAATAGTGAGCAGTATTACGTCTCGGCTGTGTTCTTGAAATAATGACCTACTGCCGATGCCGCTCAGTAAATAAACACGCACTAGGGTTGCCCACTGACTGAGTCTCTTGGGTTGTAGGTAACTGTAGTTTATATGTTCAACTTTAATGACAGGAGAGTATTTTTTTGTAAACCCTTAAGAATTGTTGAGGACTGTACATTAAAATATTTGTCACAAATCCGGTAGCTTGTCGGGTAAGGTTTGTTTACTAAATCTTCTCGTCACGTCAACCGAAGCCATTCGGATAGTCTGAATTTTTTGATAAGTATTAACAATTGCTCGGGTTTAAAAATAAAATGCTTTCTTCTGTCCGCGATTTCATTACAATATCTAGATGCTCGTTAATTCCCAAATTGGTTAAATATTACAAAGTTGTATGAAACGAATATATTAATATGTCTATACCTATTTAAATAATAGCCTAAACAAATTAATATATTCGTTTTAAACAACTTTTTAATATTTAGACTGTCTGTAATAATAAATAACACCGAGGGTTTCAACAGAAGCATGTTAAATCCCTATTGAAATAAATTTGCTTACCGTCAGAGTTTACAACAAAATAAAATTAAAAAAATTAATTAAATTAATTAATGGATAAAATATTTACAACAAATGATTTTGATGATTAATTAAGGAATGAATAGTTTAGGTTTCACAAGCGTGTTGTTGATCGCGGGACGCACGTCAAAGATTTTCTGTTACAGACTAAAATCCACGCGAGCGAAGCCGCGAGCCCCAGCTAGTTTATGTATATTTTGTGCTTTCAATTGGGCATCGATTGTAGAGAAAAAGGGAGATACTCATCTACTAACTTGGCAAGGAAGTTATCGCTATTAGAAATGCCTACATAACATAAATAAATAAAAACTAAAAATAATGTTATTTTTATAGGCTTTCCTTGCCGACTGAGTTGATAATAAAATATACATTATTTTCGGTTTCGATATTATACAAATACAAAATACATAATTTATTCATTTTAATATTATACAAATACAAAATACATAATTTATTCATTGATAAACATGTACATCAAGTTGTAGATTTCTCTTACTCCTGCGCTAGTTTTATAACTGCGTTGCAGGAGCCAGTGTAATCCTGTAATACAGACACAGTGTTTTGTTGTTTTATAACAACACAAAAAGTAAAAAACATTGTAATATTAATGAGGTTATATCTAATATAACAAATACTAGTATTCGTGACGAGTCTGTATTGTCTAGTTATACTAACAACATAGATATAAATTATGCATCATTAAGTTGCACGAAGGAGGCTACACCTATTATACCAACATCTATGGAGGCCAGTACCATTCAAAGAGAGTATTCTCTTTCTGCTGGAACTCATATGGAAAAAAAAAAAATGAAATATCAGCTGTTTCCTACATTTATGTTCGCATATCTCGTCAAAATGTAGGGAACAGCTGATATTTTTTCGCGATTTCAGGTTTGGTCCGGTAGTAAAAGTTGTTCAAAATGATGAGTACAATGACCCCTTCACCTTACCTTATATTCAGAGTTTTAATAATGTATGTGACCCAAATGAGTTCTGCGCCGAGTTTTTCTCACTATTAAACACGCAAATACACTTTCCCACTAAAGACTAAATGTATTTGCACAACGTGCTTATTTAGTGATTGGGCTACTCTAGGTATTCGTAAAATCAGGGGAAAACTTTTTGAAATTTATGGCCTAAATCAGTTTGATCAGTATGTTTCAAAATATTCAAAAACTTTTAAAATTGTGTGCAAATTAGCTAACGCGCTTTACATTAGCAATAAAATAAAATCAGCTGATGCTAAAATAAAAACGACCTGGCAAATAATAAATAATGAAACAGGTAGAAAAAACAGCGTAATACTTAATTTAATATAGAGACTGCAAATGGCTCCATCAACACAGATGTCGAGACCGCTCAGGAATCTGAATTTTTTTCGCTAATATTCCTGATAAAACTAATGAAGCTTTAAATTGTTCACCCGGGCGTTCTGCTGCCTTACTCAGAAATAATGTAAGGGCATGCTTTTTGGAGTTTAGGTTTCAGCATACCAACCCCGAAGCTGTTATAAAAGCTTTTAAAGATCTTAAAATTAAATCAACAGAAGATCTTTGGAGAATGTCTGTAAAAGTCTAAAGTGCTATTATCGAAACCATTGCGCCCTATTTAGCTTTCATATTTAACGCCAGTGTAGACCAAGGAGTCTTCCCGGATCTCATCAAACACAGTAAAGTAGTTCCTTTGTACAAATCCGCTGATAGTAAAGAACCCAACAATTATAGGCCTGCATCAATTCTGCACGTTTTCAAGTACAGTAAGGTATTTTAAAAGTTGATTCTCAATTAAATGTTACAACACTTTAATAAAAATGCCATCTTTCATGAACAACAGTATGGGTTCACCAAAGGGCGTTGTACTACTGACACTGGTGTCACCCTAATAAAGAACATTTTAACGCCGGGGAAGAAGCAAAAGATGCCATTGGAATCTTTTGCGACCTCTCCAAGGCGTTCGATTGTGTAAACCATTAGACATTTCTGCTGAAACTGGAGCACTATGGGATTAGAAATACAGCTCTTGATTTACTAAGATCATACCTGAAAGACAGAAAAGTTAAAGTTCAAGTAAACGGCATAAACGCATCAGGGTCTGAAATGGCAATGGGCGTTCCTCAAGGTTCAATATTGAGTCCATTCCTCTTTTTAGTTCACATCAATGATTTACCATAATTACTTCTAAATCAACTGAAGGTTTAGAAGATTTGAAAATAACACATCATTGTTTATATAGACCGACAGTCAAAAAATTTTGACGACGTGAATAACTCATTCTTCAGGTCCAAGATTCATTTACGGTAAATAATTTGGTACTAAATGGCACAAAAACCAAATGCATTAGATTTAAATTTCCAAATGTTAGAAGTAGCGAATGTTACATCATATTGAATGGAGAAAAACTGGAATTTGTTAAACAAACGGTGTTCCTAGGAATCACGCTAGACGAGAAATTACAATGGGGACCTCATCTATTACGGGGCGGTTAAGCTCCGCTGCTTATACTGTTAGAAAGATCAGACAGTTAACAGATGTAGAAACCGCACGTTTTGTCTATCTTAGCTACTTCCACGGCATTAAGTCGTATGGCATTTTACTATGGGGTCGGGCTGCTGACATTGAATCCATCTTTATTTAGCAAAACAGAGCTGTCAAAGCCATTTATAAATGCTCTGATGGCTCTCTTTTACGTCGCCGCGAATCCCTCAGGGAACCATTTAAAAGGATTAATATTATGACGGTACCGTTTTTTTGGGTGGAAAATTATTAAGTCACTAAAACTCACCCGTGTTCCCTCAGTTGCCTGTGTGCCAGGGGCCGCGGTATCTCTTTCGAACAACCCGCACCCCTGGCAGGCATCGGCCCTTCCGAGCCCCATCAGTTGGTGCTGACATCTCTTTGAGGCGCGCGTGGAACATAACGCGCCGTTCCGAGAGATCGCCGCCGCCGGTCACCTCCACAAGAACATGAAGGTGCTCCGCCCAAGCCGGGCAGAATTCCACCGTATGCTCTACTACCGTGTCCTCGGGGCGATCTCTGCAATGGAAACATTTCCTCCCGCATTATGCGAAACAGGAACCTCCTGAAACAGCCGTGTCCGTTGAGGACCTGTGTCAGGCAGGTGAGGACGCCATGCCACCTCTCAAGCCACTCCTCAAAGAGGGGACTTACCGCCGCAATCGTGGCGTGCTCAGCACTGGGTTGCGAAAATCGCACTCTCCACGTCGCCATGAGATCTCGCCGGAGCTCTGTCCACCGTGCCGCAATTTCCCGTGGCAGCGGAGTTACGCCCTGGCGTTTGGCCTCCTCACGCCACTCCCAAGTGTGCGCGAAGACCTTTGCCTCCAGATCCCATGGCGGCAATCCAGCAAGGAGGCCCGCCGCCTCACCGGAGGTCGTACGGTGTCCCCGTACCATCCGGATGGCCATGACCCTATGGGCTGCTTTCAACCAGCTTGCTGGTTGGCGCCTCAATGTAGGTGCCCACACCGGTGTCCCGTGTAAGGCCATGGACCGTACGACCCGCGCGTAAAGCCTCCGGCAGGAGGCGTTTGGCCCCCCTAGGTTGGGCAGGAGCCACTTCAAGGCAGCCCCGACTCGCTCCAGTCTGGGAACCAAACGTCGGAAATGTTCCGCGAAGTTCCACTGGCTATCGAGGACGAGTCCCAGGTACTTCATCATCGACTCAACGCCGATGTAAACCCCTCCCGCCATTTTCTGGGAACCTGCCGGTAGCACATTCCGAAGACCATGAAAAAACATGGCCTCAGACTTGTGCAAGGCCACTTCGAGTCCCAGTTGCCGGATTCTATCGACGATTGTCGCAACCCCGTGTGTCGCTAAGTCAACCGCCGCCTGGTACGACCTCCCTCGCGCCAGGACCAGCGTGTTTTCAGCGTAGCAAACTACACTGACGCCGCTAGGGAGGTCGGCGCGCAGTACGCATTCGTACCCGATGTCTCACAGATACGACCCTAGGACCGATCCCTGTGGGACACCGCACGACATCTCTCGCCGGTTCTTCTCTCCTTGGTGACCGGGGTAGATGACGGCCCTGTCCGTCAAATAGGCCTCGACCACACGACAGAGGTAGGTCGACATCCGGTGATACCGGAGTGCCTCCCTGATGCAACTCCAGGGCAGGGTGTTGAAGGCATGGGCGATGACTAGAGACACCGCCAAGATGACCCCACCCCAGGCCAACCCCCGTTGTGAGGGCTCGCACGCGCATGATAGCGTCCACCGTGGAGCGCCCCATGCAGAAACCAAACTGGCTCTCCGCCAAATCCGGCCCCACCCGCAACAGCCGTCGGACGAGGCGGTCTGCAATTACTCTTGCAAAGAGCTTACCCACCTCGTCGAGCAGCACGATGGGCCGGTAAGCAGACGGACAGTCTGCGGGGCACCCCGGCTTCTTTATGAAGACCAGTTTCCCCGTCTTCCAGTGAAGTGGGATCCGGCCCTCCTCCAAGCATGCGCTTAGGAGCCCTCTTATTCGAGGCCCAAGAGCCTCCAAGGCCAGGACCCAGGCTTTTCCAGGCAAGCCGTCGGGTCCTGGGGCGGTATTCTTGGCATTCAGCCTACGTACCGCCACTCTCAACTCTACCACAATCACCTCTGGAGAATCGTCGTCATCGTTGGTGTAGGACGGTACCTTCCCAATTCATTTTTGAGAATATCATGTATGTAAGAAAAAATCGACATCTTTTTTAATAAAATAAGTGTTATACATAATTTTAAAACTAGAAACAAAGACAAAATAGATCAGCCATTTTTCAGATTAGCTGTAGTACATACATTTTTATGGGGTACTATGTTAAATGTTATAACAAGATATACCTTATGATATATTGCAATTAAATGAAGGGAAATTTAAAACACATAATTATTAAAAGTAAACTTTGTAAACAAGCAAATTACAAATTATATACAAGATAAGAATGCTTGGAAACATGCTGGTCCGGCTTCATAGGACAATCTACAGTCTAGACAAAATCAAACTGGTTGCTAATTGAATATTGATTGATTGAATTTTTTTTGACATTGATTTACACTCAGTGATTACTATAACTCACACACTGACTTATTACTTATTAATATTCTAGAAAAATCGTAGATTTACTTTTACAGTGTTTGTAAATATGTGAGCACCATGTATCTATCATAAAATTAATTTTTACTTTGGTATGGTACTTTTAGTCTGGGTGCATTGTTTTCACACATAATTATCTAATTAATGTATGTTACATATTGTGCTTAAAATATTTTAAAAGAGTAACGGTGGAGTTTCCTGCCCATTCACTCCATAAAAAAATACATTTTGGAAGGGGCGACAAGAATCAATTCTGTTTTAACACGTTGAACGCCGTGGAGGTCAACATATGAGAGACACTGTAGTAGCCGAATTTCACACAATATTTTTCTAGCATTATTGGAGCGGGAATAGGCTAAAAGTTAGTTATTGGTTACAAAAAAATCATTTTAGTGTTGAAATTTGCTATAATTTGAGTGTCACTCATATGTCGTCCCCCGTGGCCTATGCGAAAAGAAAATCGCATGTACGTTAGCGGGGGCCGGGCGGGTCACGGTGTCGAGCACCGCCGCCCACGCGTCCACACCCGCGCACCTACAGCCCACAAGTTTACAATTAAAATTGGTACACAAGTGTCAGTTTGGCTAGAAACCTTTTGCAAAATGAAACGCACCTCGTCGGTACAATTCTTAAAAACAGGAAACATCTTCCTAAAGAAGTGATCAATGCTAAGTTGAAATGAGGTGAATAGAGAGTACTGAGACGACTGACTACTGAGAGTACTGACTGTATATTGAGAGTACTGTTGGAATAACTCTATTAAAATGGAAAGACAAAAGTGACGTTTACGTTCTTTCTACAAAGCATACCACCCGCTTTCAGTACGTCACGAAGCGAAGTAAAACAATTTTGAAACCTAAAATCTTACTAAATTACAGCAAGGTGAAAGGAGCCGTCTATTTATCTGACCAGATGGCCGCATATTCAACACCTTTAAAAATCCATCAAATGGTAAAAAAATGGACCTAAACTTGCTCCTAAACACGGCCGTTGGTAATGCTTTAAAATTGTACAAAACTATCGCTGGAAAAAAATGCAAGTAGTTAAATACAAGAAAGAGATATTGCAGGGTATATTGTCAAAAAAGGGAGAACAACCAATAGAAACCTTTAGGCTAAGACGTATAAAGCACAAACTCACGAAAAAAGATAATCGTCGACCACCACCAAAAATAATCGTCGTATATGCCAAAATTGTTATAACGTTGAGCTAATGGGAAGGGCTTTGGAAAAAAACAAGACCATAAATGCTTTAACTTTGACTTTGATTTTATACTATCATAGGAAAAAAAAGTATGAACCCAGACTAAAAAACAAAGATAAAATAATTTAAAAAGTGAAAAACAAACAAATGAAACAATGAAAAAAATAAACGAAAATTTTTTCTTTCTTTTTTTATAATAATTTACATCATTCGTGAAAGTGTGTGGGGGTGTTTGTGTGTGTGACTTTGCATGCTCAAATTGTTTATTAGGTAGGTTTTAGGGGTTGCTCCTATCCCATCACTAAATCTATTAATAACGTCGCCACCATGCCAGTGGCACAAGTTGTACTTGTAAATAGTAAACAGGTAAACAGGCAATTACATCATTATTACATCATTACATGTCATTACGTCATCACTGCTAGTAGATTTTCTACCGCTGCGTAGTCAAGCGACTTTAGCCAGAAGAAGATAACACTTATTCAGCCGATTATAGATTATGCCGACGCCTGCTACTTGGATGCTACTGAAGAGCTATTAAACAAGCTTGAGCGCCTGCAAAACCTGTGCATTCGCTTTGTTTTCGGGCTTCGAAAGTATGACCACGTTTCTCACCTTCACAAGGAACTCAAGTGGCTCCCAATCCGCTTTCGCAGGAACACTCGGATTTTATGTCTCCTCTTCAACATCTTACACAACCCTTCTTATCCTTCCTACCTGCGTGAGCGTTTTTCTTACGCTCGTCCTAGCGACGCACCGTGTAGATCACACCTTAGATCCCTCCTTAAATCCCATCCCCATAAAACTAGTTATTTTTCTTATTCCTTCTCTGTACATGCTGTAAGATTGTGGAACTCACTTCCGCCGAGCATTCGTGACTTAAAAACTATATCTCTGTTCAAATGTCGAGTAAAAGAGCACTACCTTTCCTCTTAATTGTGTAATATATTTTATCATTAATTTTTTTATTTGTTTAATTTATGTTAATTTCCTAAGTTATATGTGTAAGTATATTTTAGTTTAAGACGTCACATATCAATATTTTCTCTTCTTGTTCTCACACACTATTGTCTACATTTCTTTTTCATTTCTCCCTTCGCAGGTCTGCTGGAAGAAATTTCTAAAGAAATAAGCAGTACCTTTGTACTCAATTTTTAATTATGCATATATATTATAATTATAATATATGTATGTATTTTACTGTATGTACATAAATGATAAAATAAATAAATAAGATAACTTCCTTAAATTTTTTGTTGCTTAACTTATGTCTAGAATTAATTTTATTGCATTTGTTGTAAACATGGGAGCAATGAAGTTGAAATATTTTTGTCTAAAAGCTGTGCATTAGCGAGGAACCGGACAACGTTCCACTCAGTTAGTTGACTCAGGTATAAAAATAAGAATAATACTTTATTTCCCAAAATGTAGGTGTACAAAGTAGTATGATGTTATTATAAATGTGGCTCATTTACATTCTACCATTACATGTAGTGTGCAAATATTTAATTACAGAATACATTAATTTATTAAAAATGTCATAATATTCCTTCAGTTATCACTATAATCGTTACAAAAATAAATTAATTGCAAAATATTTAATTTCACAATACATTACATAATTTAAAAAGGTCATAACATTACATCAGAAACCGCATGTAGGGTTCGCAAATATTTTTTATGGTATCTACATAGAATTTTATGTACAAACATTTCTCTTACAGTGAGTACACCAGTCTTCTAGTAAACATCGAGTGTTGAATGACTGAACGGCAAACGCATTAGCACTTTTAATACCAAAGTCAAAGTCAAAGTCAAAGCATTTATTTCAAATAGGCACTTAAAAGGCACTTTTGAACGTCAACATTTACATTAAAATAGAATTGATTCTAGTCGCCCCTTCCAAAATGTAGTTTCGTATGGAGAAGAATGGGCAAGAAACTCCACCGTTTCTCTTTTAAAAATGATTTAACTACAATATTTAACATACATTCATTGTATAATTATGTGTGAAAACGATGCATCCAGAACAAAATTACTGTACCAAAATTGGTAAAAAGAATGAAATTGAAGCAATTACAGATAAATTAACTTTATGATAGATACATAGTGCCCACACATTTACAAACATTGTAAAAGTAAATATACAATTTTCCTAGAATATTAACAAGTATGTAATCAGTCAGTGTGTGAGTTAAAGTAATCACTGAGTGTAATCAATGTCATAGATATAATTAATTACATAATTCAATTAGCAACCAGTTTGATTTTGTCTAGACTCTAGATTGTCCTATGGAGCAGGACCAGCATGTTTCCAAGCATTCTTATCTTGGATATAATCCTCTAATTTGTAATATGCTTGTTTACAAAGTGTACCGCACGCTGTGCCCTTTCTGCTTCTATAAGAAACTAGCTTTTGCCAGCGGCTTCGCCCGCGCGGAACTTTCATCCCCTATTTAACTCCATTAGGGGTTGAATTTCAAAAAATCCTTCCTTAGTCCTTGTCTACATTATAAAGGAAACCTCTGCGCAAAATTTCAGCTTTCTACGTCCAAGGTTTTGAGCTGGGCGTTGATGAGTCAGTCAGTCAGGACTTTTCTTTTTATTTATATAGATAGATAGATAGGTGTCTTGTTTGTAACGCCCCAAGCGCAAATGCAGTATCTAACTATACGTTCACATAAATTATGCTTGATACGTACGAAGTAAGAGCGCTTTTTCTGCAACATTTCGTAGTTTTTTGATAATATATATCATATTCCTGATCCTGGCTGGAGTAGCTACCACGTGAAGTTTCCAAGTGAGTCGGTCATCCATTGTGACTCTTAGGTATTTTATAGAACTTACTCTGGAGAGCGTTGGACAATCACAGTTGGGCCTATTTATAAGTTGGTTGCAGGTTAAGAATGTATCCTAAGTTTAAGCTCTGAGAAGCTTTTCTCACTGCTGTCTTACTGAAGCACATGTACTTGGTTTTATTGATGTTCAAGGATAGGAGACTGTCCTTCAACCAGGTAGTAACCTTTGCTAGTCCGTTAAGGGCCTTCTCAAAAATTGCCTTCCAAGTATTTCCATGAAAGACCAAGACGGTGTCATCAGCGAACATGAGCAAGTCAAGGCTAGAGAGAGTAGCCACATTACCTAGTTTGTTGATATAGATGAGGACTATTGTGGGATTAAGCGTACTATCTTGAAGGACGCCATAACTACAGCCAGACCTGCCACTTTCATTCCCTGCCACTCTAACAGATTGTAATCTGTCCACCAGGTAATCCCTGAACCATTCCAGAGCGACACCTCTTATACCAATGTCCTCCCACCGAGTAATAAGGATGGGGACAGACATTGTGTCAAAAGCTTTTTGGAGATCCAAAAATACTTCTAAGCACCTGTCACCCCTACCTAGGTAGGACGTAAATTTTGATGTGAGTGTTAGAACTGCATCTTCAGTCGACTGTTCAGCTCTAAATCCAAATTGATTATTATTTAGCATATTATTTTTATTGATGAATTCAAGTATCCATACACTAAACAATACAGTCAACAACTTCGTGCAATGTGCTGTGCTGTGCTCTCTGTGCTCATGATGACGCGCATGTATTTAATTCTTAACAATACACGGCATAATTGACTATTGATGATAATTTGGAACTTTTCTGTGTTATAATGGCTCCTAACCCTTTTATTAATGTGGTTTCTGCACCCACGTCACCGTACTACGAAGAGTACTGAGTGCAACTAAGACCCTGCGTGCGCGTGCGTTCACCTGTGGCCCTCAATCTCACAATTTGTGCTTCCTCGCTGGCTCATTAATAATGTTTACAGAATAGTTTCCGCTTTTCAAGGAACTAGCGATTGATTATTCGTCAGTTAAGTTACACATAAATTAATAGTTTATTATCATATTGAACAAGCCCGATGCGAGTCAATGGACCGCGCGCTGGAGCCAGCGCTTGACCCGCTTTGTTCCAGAAACAATAGATAACGATATCTTAATTAAATCTATAACTGCTTTCGACAACAAACAAGAAAAGATTAATTGTCCTCTCTTTGAATAGACAGAGCTTAATGTTAAGTTAGGGATAAGCGTACTCTGTGTTCATACCCTACAGTAGGTAGGTGTCTTAGTACATTATCTAAACCGTACTAAGTAGAGCCACTAGTTGCTGACACTTGAACTGTTTCTCGCAATACGATAGATAGACGATTGTTAAGAGTGACCTGTTATTTCTGGAACTGATGACGTCAAATTGTCGGATGTTGTCATGAAGTTATAAAGATGAAGTTCCACTGGTCCGCACCGACTACAACGCACGTCAACGCACGTACGACACGCGTGATGAATCACCAATTAGTACCGTCAGCTGTGGCATCTTTACTTTTCATGAGCAACTTTACCAATGAGAAATATATAATATCTCTCGATTACTAAAAATTTTGTAACAAACAGTAGATTATTCTACTTCTGTATCGGTTCGATATTATATGGCGGCAACAGATTTATAGTCATCGAGACAAAAAGTACAATACTCATGGCTAAAGTTGATATGGAAAGTAAATATGCTAGTTGACCGTACTTAAATAATAAACACAAACAATAAAATAAAATAAATAAAACGAGTAGTATCCAAAATGTTTTTTTTGTTTTTTGTTAATCTCTAAACATTATCTCTAATCTCTTCTCTTCTGTAATCTATATCGCAAAATATTATAAAAAGTCTCATCTTTCGTATCGTATCTTTGTCTGCTTGAGTCAAAATCGGTCCAGCCATTTCGTAGATTACGCGAACAAACAGACAAATAGGTAGATGTTTTGAGTTTTGTTTTATGCAATGTTTTTATTGTCATAAGTACCTTAAATACTTTCCTATGCATTTAGTAAATAGATGTTATTTTGACATTATAAGCAAGCACTTCAATTTTGTTTATTTGTATAGACATAGTTATACTTGTTGAGTTAATGTTGTGTGTCGGCGGCTCCCGTCGGGCCGGTGCAGCGCGCTGCAGACCGGACCGGTCGGGACGGGCCGGAATTACGGCCATTTTCCGGGCTCGAGCGAGACTTACCGCTCTATTTCCCACCATAAACAAAACACATTAAATAGGTCCACAGTGAGCTCGACCGTGGGATTATGTGGTTTGTTCACATCGACACTATTCACGTATATTATTGTAGAACCATACGTAGAACTTATTGTGAGACAATGTGGGAGCAGTCCCTCATACTTGTTTATGGGCAACGTGCAATTAATTGTTATGCTTTGTTATGATCGAGTTGTTTTGTATTTAACATTTTTGAAACTTATATTTAAGCAGTATTTATTTGATTTAGTAAAGTTAATCTTGAAATTATCTTACATCTAATCCATAAGTTTACTATTCAGTTTCTCGCGAAAAGTTAGTCACTACAGCAGTTAGTTATACTGAAACGGAAAACCTTCTATCTTTCAACTGAAGTATTCATCATCACACACACATCGCACCCACATACTCACATCATACACTCATCACATACACACCCTCACACACACACTCCACATACACACTACCACTCATCACAATGGCATACATACACTCATCACATGCACACATACTTTTGGGTTACCTCTTATTAGTTTTAGAGAATTACTTCATTATTTAAACCTTTGCTCTTGTATACTTATCTTTCATAATTTTAGATAATTTGTCGAAAGAGACTGGATCCTGCGACACAGGGTACCCTAGTGCGGGATCCAGTGTCACACCTCAATATTGTAACATTTTTTTTTCATGAGCCAATAAATAAACTAAACTAAATAAACTGAACTAGTGTAACTATGTATAGTAAAGTTACGCTGGAGCAAGCGACTAGTTGTGGCAGTGAGTGACAAATAGAGCAAGTCGCCGTGCGCGGCGGGCAGCGCCCGGCTACTGCGGGAAACAGAGAATTCCGCGTTGTATGTGGAGTCTAATGTGACGCCGCCATCAAAATGTATCGCCGATATATTATCTTGATATATGAAAGCGGTGCTGACCGCCCGCCTATATATATCTGACGGCGCGGCGCCGGCATTGGCGTTGCTGTGCGGAGCGGTGCGGTGCGACGTGTGGCCGCAGATAATGCGCGTTAAATCACGCGAGCATCGTAGTCGGACGGTGCGTGCGACTCGCTTGTCGTTTGTACTCGCAGCTTGTGTATCTCACAATAGGTACTGTCACCAAAAGAGATAACTAACCAGGGTCGTCAGATATAGATGAAGTTTAGTAAGTAAACATGGCGACACGCGGAACTATTCAAATATTTAAATGAATCAGTTGAGTATCAGTTCAGCCGCGGCCGGTACGCCGTGCAATAGGCTCGAGCAGAGGGCTCACTCCGCACAACACGCCATCGCAAGCTCACCCCAACACGACAACCAAGTGGCCGACAATCTATCAGAAATGTGCGAGTGATCTGCTTGGTATCAGTTCCATGTATGTGTGGTAACAAGTGTGCCTTCTGTGCATTGTTGTAACGTAACGTGAAACAAATGAAGTCGCTGGGCGGAGCGCGCCGTGCGGGCGCGGGACCCAGCACACGTGATTAGCACACGGGAGCGAGCCGGAGGGCCCGCACTCACGTACATTACATGATAGATTAGATACACATTCGATGCACGTGTGTTCAACATTCCCGAGACATGTGGGCTTAATACAGCCCTCACAAGTTCAACTATAAGTGAAAGAAAACTTATATCGTACCATTGAACTCGCTTAATGTATAGATAAACAACAAGAGTCGGCACAAACACTCGTAAATAATATGATCCTTATCCGCGGAACAAATCTGTGGTCTTTACACAGCGAGCGGTCGGTCCGGACTATTTACCTCATAGTTGTTGTTTCTCTTATCAGTTCAGTAAATTTATTCGCAGAAACATTTCACCTGCGTTTTGCGACGCGCTTCAGTTCAAGCGCTGGAAACACAACTCCTGCAGCACTTGCCGCGCTTTTTGTTGCTGTTTAACTGTGCTGCAAATAAATAGTGTCGTCTCTAAGCGGCCGGATGACGCTGGCAGTACCGCGCGTTGCCGCCGAGGCGACTAGCATTTAAGGTGGAAACTCCCGCGAAATTCAAAATTTCCTACGTTTTTTTTTATTTGCAGGTTAGTGCCAGGTTGAATGTTGATTGAAATTGGCACGTATGTGTTACGGTCGCGAATCATGACCGTAACACATACGTACCTATTTACAGAATCACAATCAATAATATAATCAATACAAGCCTCTTAAGTTCATTTAATTCCATTGAATGACTATTTCATGAAATAGTAATTGGGCCTTACGTCATTAGCCTGCTCTGGAGCTTTCACCTTAACTGAAGTCAACACGAGCCCGTCGCCTTCGCGCCGGGTCGCGCCTCGCCGACTGCCTCGGTCTCTCGCCGCCTCGCCCCGCCGCTTGCCGGCTCGGCCGCGGCGTGATGCGTCACTTTGTACTCAGTCATATCTGTCGGCGTTGTCTTCTTGTTAGCACGCGGAGATGAGTAATGAATAACTTGTTCTATCACATTTTTCATAAACAATATAATTATTGTCTTGCCTTCTTAGAATAAAAATATCAAATTTGCTGATTTACTTTATACAGGGTAAGAATAAAGTTTTCAAAAGTTTTCTCAGGGAACGGATATTCATTCTACGCAGGTATATGCGGGGAATGTATTTCTATTCTTGGATTATCTTTGTTGGCTACTCAGAAATGTGAAGTCTACAAAGAAAATGCAACATTAGCGTTGTGAGTTCCAGATAAACCCGCGCTTTAGGAAGAGAGCGCAATTAACATTCAAGTTTAACATCTGAAAAGCTAAACAGCGTTACTCGAGAGTAATCTGTTTGTGATGACGTCTAGAAGATGTTGTGGATCGTCTGTGCTTTGATGTCGGTGCAGTCCCTCGGGTTCTTCTGCCGGTGCAGACGTGCTGTACCTTCACTCGTACACTGCGAATGCTAAGATATATTTATATATGTATTTAATCTTGAGATATTTTAGAAAAAAAAAAATCTAGTGTAGTGCATGAACAGACACAAAGTGAAGGCTTCGGAAACTACCTGTGTTGGAACAAGACGTATTATTATTCCTCAGAGAGACTCAACCATAACATAAACATTTATCTGCAGATTATCTGCAGGTAATGGTTGATTATAATCAGTTAGTGCATAATGAACAGTAACATGAACGACTACATTATGCAGATATAAGTTCACTCTCACCTCGTTCACTCGGCTGAAACGCATTCATTCACTGAAAATGTCAACAGTTTAATTGCTACAATCGTCAAACTAAGGCAAATTAATTTATTCAAATGTTCGCTTTTCATTTGGTTATAATTCAGCCAATTGACCAGTTCAATTTTGTATTAATCTCACGTAGGATATTTATTTCAGTTTCTATGTTTAAAAGATTGAGCGAGTTAAATGCAGGACTGTAAATGATCTTTGAACGTGACGTCAGTCTTTGCAGCTACTTGCATCAATAAAGTTTGACCAATGTTAAAAAATGCTAGAGTTATTGAATTACTTTTGCTCTGAAACTCCCGTGCTCCGGGTGACCGTGGATGGGTGATTGTGGCCGCTTCTACGATCTCCTCTTTCTGACCAAACATCCAAGTCGCAAGTCGCAAGGCCTTTCCTGAAGTTAACAAATACACTTTTTGAACTGTTTCTGCCGTACAATAAATAATAAAATATAAAGATCATGATCATTCTAACAATAATATTTAAAACATGAATGCTAATTAACTGTAAAGAACGGAACTTACTTAACTTCAAACTACAATAAACCCATGCACCGACCGGCGCAAATAGCAGTTCTGTGAATTGACAAAAAAATAAAAGTAATGCTTTCTTTGTAATGGTTTCGTAGATAGTGTTATTGTAATTGAAACTAGCTCTACGAGCCGCTACGAGCATCTACGAGCTGCTACGAGCAGCTACGAGCAGCTACGAGCCGTGCTACGGGCTACGGTCGGCTACGTTACGGTTATCCTGTAAGTTATTCTTACTAGCTTAATGCGTTGCAAGTTGAATAAAAAGATATTAGGTACATAATGTTTAAAAGCACTAAACCGCTTCGCATTTTGTTGGCACATAATAAGCAACAACACGTACAATGTACTGTACAAGCAACATTAAAATGTGTTTCGTTAATTACTACTCCAGCGTGTCGCTCCACGCGCTGAGCGCCAGCTCGGCTCGCGTCGCGACGCTACTAAACGTTATAATGGGACCAAACAATACGGCTCGCTAACGCTGTGCTTTTCTCTTTGCCGTTTTAGAATATCACTTACCGCACATAATTATGTGCGGTAAGTGATATTCTAAAACGGCAAAAAGAAAAGCACAGCGTTAGCGAGCCGTATTGTTATATATATGGAGCGAAGTGTATTTCTTTACAAACGTACGGAAAATAATGGAGAAAGAGGTCACGTGTGTATCGTAGGCTTGTACTGCAATAACGTTAAGTAAGTACGTCTTCATAACATCAGCAGCGAGCCAATTATGTGCCGTCGTCGTCAGCACGTCGGCGACACGTGTCGCTCGTAGCGTACG
Organism: Polymixis lichenea; assembly: GCA_949091785.1. NCBI lineage: Eukaryota > Metazoa > Arthropoda > Insecta > Lepidoptera > Noctuidae > Polymixis > Polymixis lichenea. The sequence continues at coordinate 23,390,033 of OX420948.1, read as the reverse complement.
CCCCGACGCGCGCAAGTGCCTCGCCTCGGTTGCCTCAGTCACCTCACACAACTCAAAATACTTCATATGCACGAGCTGTCGGCATTATCAATAACGATATATTCAATATGCCATTATTTCTGTAAAATGAAGGTGCAGTGCGCCTAGTAAGTGAACGGCAGCGAATTATTTCTGGACCTCACTCTAACACTGACATAAAAATATGAGTGAGTGTCGTCACTAATTGCTGTACTTGGGCGCCGCGTGCACTGCCTCATGCTGACGAGCGACGCACACATTTACGTACACACACTCACAGCTGCCAGCTGCTTGGCGGCACCGCTGAGAGTAGTTAAAACTAACGAGTGTCGACACCGCCACTACATCGTACACAGTTTTAATTAAGACAACATTTTATTTATTTATTTTATTATTTATGTACACACAGTAAAATACATACAAGATATGGCATAATTAAACAATAGTACAAAGGTACTGCTTATTTACAACAATGCATTTTACAATTACGACTAAACATAATTCCCTTCCGAGCGCTCGCTGCGTGGCGCTGCGCGGCGACGGGAAACGCACATCTAAACCTCATTACACACAAGTGCTGAGAGGGCTGATGTAAATACGTGTTATTATGTACGCCGTAACTCAAGGAAGCAGCAAATGGGTGCAACACTCAAGCGTTATGCTGTGACTCTTAAACTTGGCTACGAATGCTTGCTGCTGTTTCATTAGGCACACTTGGAGTATAAAGTACTTTGTCTATGGTGGAGCATAAGCACCTCGGCGGTGACAATAGCTGATGACGAAATAAGCGCTGCTCTAGCGAGATGCGCCCTACATAGCGGCGTGTGGCCACTCTCCGTAGCTTACAGAGCGGGACAGTGGACGGCAACATGGGCTCTGTGCGGTAAGGAGGATGCGCTCAGGTTAGTTTGTTACCTTATTGATTTTCATGAAATAGTCATTCAATGAGATCATGTGAACTTAGAGTCATATAAGCGTGTTACGGTGGCGAATCATAGTTTATTCAACATACGGCCACGGAACAGCAAATTTAAAAAAACGTAAGAATATTTGAAAGTCGCGGATCACTCTGGCGCTTCTTCCTTAAACAGTTTCTTTTACGGCCTCTGTGGTAAGTGTACTGCTTGATGTTGTTGTGTCACTAGCTTCAACATTCCCAACGCTAACAATGTTCCTTTACTTGAAATCTGTGGAAGTCTCCAGCGCGAACATTAAACAAGTGTCTTCAGTAAATTAGACAATCACTTCTCGCGCCAACTTCGATACTCTAATGAAAAGTATCTCGAATGAAAACTATATCCATTTAACTTGCCACTAAGTTTACCGAGGTGTGCCGGGGAGCAAAGGAAATTCATTAATATCGTCGCTTTGCTCTCGAACACGTGCAATGGAACATCACCCTTATGTGTAGCACTACAAGGTTCATGTAAGGTGTGAAAGATGGTGCCTCAGAAAGAGGGGCAGCTGTGCACGTTTTGCAATAGCTCGCGGCCGCCGTTAGGGCTGCATTAACTGCAACAAGGAGTCAGTCATTTTGAGATGAGAATGTTAAAACGTGAGCGCCGCATCAGCGCACCGCCGCACCACCGCACTGCCGCACCACCACACCGCCGCACACCGGCACCGGTGGGCGTTACGTCCGGTTTGCGTTTTGTTCAAACCATTGTTCCTGACTGACATATATGTTCTAAACTCCTAAAGAAAAGAGAAACCGTATTTCGTTTACCTCGGTGAGAGCACTGAGCGGGGCGTTGGGTCTCCTCAATAAAGTCTTTCGCTTTATAGGCAGTGTATGTGGTCGGGTAGGATCCCGACTCGTTTCATAAACAACTTCAGGCGCACTTTTAATTTAGCTGGACAAAAACTGTAAAAATTGAAAAATATGAAAACATTGAAAAAAAAAAGCCGACATTTATAGAATCGTGGCAGGTTCATACCTGGGTCATCGATGTGAGTTTTTGAGAGGATACAACAGATACAATGTCTTTTGTCGGTTGTCACTCTGTATCACTTCTTGTCGAACCATTCACTCTTACCACGTAGATGTACATGTCTAAGTATGTTGATGTAATTCCTACAATAATGTGAACATAGTCGGCAGCCCTGTGTCGTCTGGACGCAGTTCACACCGCAAACTTTGCAAACACTTCTATTATGGAGCACAAAGTTTTTAACGCCCGCACAGATATATTGTCTAGTAGTACCCCGCACCCACCACACCCCGCACTCCGCACCTCCCACCCCCATGCGCCCCTCACGTCACAGATGAGAACTTGCGATCTTTTTCAAAGAGTTGAGGAAAACTCGCTTCTGCTTGAAATTTTTGATAAAAGCGTTTCTGGTTGTGCAGACAATGAACTTAGGTTTAAGAACGTGCTGAGGCTCAGACAGTTCCTCTAGAGTTTCAGTAATATGTACCCACATTAGAGGCGGCCAGTGTGCTCGGTAGTTAACAAACTGGAGGAGTGTGTGGCGGGCGGATATAAGTCTTGTATAACATTTACAAGAATCATTATTCTCTTATATCATTTTAAAAGTTGAAAGAAAAGACGGTGGCACGTCTGGCGTCGTGTCGCGGCGGTACTGCTCACCTCACTGTGCGCCGGTGACCGTCGTGAACCCGCGCACGCACTATAACCTGTACGCGTACCTCACAGGTACGTCCACGGTCCACTATCCGTATTATGTAATTTCACGCCTGGCCGGGCTCCAGGAACTTACCTTCAAACCGGTAAATTTACCAGAGTCACGGATAGAAATATTAGTTTTCGGGCTATGTTTTCGGCACCAGGCAAGATATTGAATAGTTAGTTATTGACTCTTACATTCCGCACTTACTCAGCGTGAGCTAGCCGCGAGCGCCACCAGCACCTACTAGAAGATACACTTTCTGTGTTCACGTGATAACTGCATCATTTCCTTGTAGCATTATGTTGATGGAAACAGAATAAATAATGTACCCAGTTGCTTTATTTATGTTTACTGGGAGTTTTTGGGTATGTTTATTTCACGAAGTCCAGTTATTAATTTAGACGTCATATTGTTACTGGGGTCCCACACCGGTTAAATCCATCATCCTCCCGATTCTTGTCTATTTCGGCTTTTCTTTCCCGAGGATATTCTGTAGTTTATAGTAAGACCATCCGTGATTTCAGCACGACGCGCAAAAATGTATGGCGCGACCTTTTCACTGAATAAATAATTGAATTTTATCGAGGTCCGTCCATTGTAACGCTCCCCAGCGGTCCAACGGCCCAACGGCCCATCGGCCCACTGGCCCACCGGCCCACTGATCCTCCGGCCCACCGGTCCACCGGCCCACCGGCCCATTTTATGCACATTATGTATTCTGGTGAGACATGTTATGGCTATGCGCACAACAATGCTCACGCATCTAGATGTTACAGAGATGCACTCATACTCCACCAGAGAAGCACTGACCATAAACTGATAAACTGATACTAAACGTCAACTATATTCGATCTCTTTTGGCGATCGTACTGCAACAATAGATGCACAAAATCTTCCTTTTTCCCATTATAATGAGGTATTATGTGTCTTCGTACACCGCAGGTGCCACCTCCTCCTGCTTGGTTCACTGCCAGTTGACTCGCATTATGACAGTGGCCAAATAGACATCTGATAGATCAGGCGCTGTCTGTTTCTGTAAAGCGGTCGCGTCACAGTCGCGCAACTCTCGGCTCAGCCTCACTCGCACAACATCGAGGAACACATCCTCGTACTGCCTAACGCCGGAGGGAGCTCACGGTAAATACATTTTTTAATAGGCGTCGTTTGTTTGCGCTCTCTTCGTTTGCCACGCAAATTGGCTCGAGCGACACAAGTAAGCACGTGCACAGCTGGGCGGGAGGCGGCCACTGCTTCGCGTTCGTTTCGCTAATTGTCGCGAGTGCGTCGTGAAAGTTCTTGCTGAGCATCTCTCGTCGCACGCGGTGTGTAATGGCGCACTCGGCTGGAGCGCGCGCATACAATTGCCTTTCATTGTACATATAGCGCAGTCCTTAGTTTCGGGTTGTTTAATTACACGGGGTATAGTAGACACGAGAATGTATGCGCAAAACGTAAAATTTTCGAAATATTTTGAATATACCCTTTAGGAAGTTCTAATTCCAAAGTTTATTTAGTTTCTTGTGTTATCTCAGACATTACAACGAAATTTCCGCGGATTAGTCCATTTGAAAAACCTGAGTTAAATACTGTTAATTGTGTAGCACAGTGAGTGCGGAGTGTGAGGCGCGGGGTGGGGTCGCAAGTGGGGAGGGGAGGAGGTACGTACCTACATCCTTTGTCGGTGCCAGAGTAAATAATAATAATTCAAGCGTACTTTATTTACAAGGGGTCCCGCTAAAATGAGAAAATTGATACAACGCCAACCGAGCTCCACTGTTATTTATTTAAGATCTAATATTAAATTAATAGCTTATTTTACGTAAATATTATATTATTTTTAGCTTTCGCCGGCGTCGGCTTTATTACGTCTGTCGGAGATATCGATCTCATATAAAATGTAGTCGTTGCAAGACATGTTGGTAGAACAACGACCCGATGCCGCACGGTGGGCTGAAAATCGGCTTTCTGAAAGGCTCCCTGGCAGGCATCGGTCCTTGCGGACCCCACCAGTTGGTGCTGACATCTGTTTGAGTACTCCATCCGCAAGCCCACGCCTACGGTGGCCGGGAATCAGCCTGGGATTCCCGACGCCCAGGGCGTGTTCTGCGACGACTAAGACCGTGAGGGCGCATGTACTGCCTCTCCCTCACGTGCACCACCTCCCTCTTCCCGAGCATTACTGCTTCACAGAAGAAGTTGACGGCTACCCATGCACTCTCGCTCCGTACCATGGCCTGGACCAGGACCGGACGCGCGAGAGATCGCCGCCGCTGATCGCATTCACAAGGACATGGCGGTGTTCCGCCCAAGCCGGGCAGACATCCACCGTATGCTCCACCGTGTCCTCAGGGCAATCTTCGCAATGGAAACACCCGGGCGTTTCCTCCCGCCTTATGCGAAACAGGGACCTCCCGAAACAGCCGTGTCCGGTGAGAACCTGCGTCAGGTGGAAGGTGAGGACGCCATGCCGCCTCTCAAGCCACTCCTCAAAGAAGGGACTTACAAGCTATTACCGGGTTGGATGAAGAGCTAATTAAGAGATTTGCTGTGATTTTGCAAGCAATAACATCTGGCGAAAACGTCGACGTAATCAAATTTAAGGATTTTTTCCGCAAAACAGCAGAAAAGTACGTGGAATTATACGACTGGTACTACATGTCGTCAACCGTTCATAAGTTATGAATACATGGGGCTGACATAATCGAGAAAAATTATATTGTGTGCATTGGGACTCTCTCGGAAGAAGCCTCAGAGTTTCGAAACAAAGATTTTAGGCGGTTTCGGGAACATCATTAGCGGAAAACAAGCAGGCAAGGTTCTAATCAAGATATCTTTAATATGCTTGTTGTTTCTTCGGATCCTTCTCTAAGTGTACAAAGACCTAAGTTAGATGCTAAGAGAAAGCAGAGCTTTTTTGTTGAAACTCTCGACTTACTCAGTTTCAGGAAACTGAGTTCGAGTTTTAGATATTTCCAATCTGAACTCTGACTCAGAAATGGAGTCCGACAGCGAGAGTAATAAGGACTTTTTAAATATTTAATGATAATTTTCATGTTTTTTTGTTATTTATGTTAGTTTATTGCACCAATACGATTAGCTGTTAATTCCATAAATCCATTTTAGAATATTTTGTATAATTGTATTTATATTAGGTATATACTTATATGATATTTTAGTAACGTCTTTTTTATTTAAATTATCAATAAAAATTATAAACAACATTTTTTTAAATTTTATCTTGTTTTGTATATTCTTAATATTTGGATCAATAACATTCTTTAAATCGATGTTTTTAACATAGACCCTAAAAGGAACCGTCTCATAAGTAAAAATAAACAAACATATTCTGATGATTCAAAAAAATCAGGAGTAACTGTTATCTGGAGTATGACAAAACATCATAAACAATTATTACTATAACCATCTGTAAATATATTACGGTTTTCCTTTCTGTTTCTGAGATAATTCAATTTTTTATACAAGTTTCATTAAAAAATTCGTAAAAAAATTATAATTACTTCGTTTTTGTGCAAAATGAACTCGGGTGCCATTTTTGTGTATAGTTATTAACTAATAGAAGCGATATCCGGCAAAAAATCCGGCACTTGTGAAATCCCTAAGCCTATGAAAGCCGATTTTCAGCCCACCGTGCGCCGCACTCCACTATGAATGACCGAGTCACCAACGAGCATTAGCGCGTCACGGCATTTACCCTCACCTAGTGTAGCAGACGGGTGACACTATTTTTGACGCGTGTTCCCTACTAGTAAGTAGTTACTGAACCTAGTGGTTCCACTGCCGACATACGGCACCACGCACCCCTGAATGCGTCGAGTAGGTACTGCTACCCAAAAGGACCTCGGGCAACGGAGACTTCTTCAGAGGCAGAAATGAAACACTTCTTAAATAATTCTTCTAGTCTTGTCCGCAGATTTCGGCTTGTATTTTCTTCCTTGTTGTTGCCTCTTCGGTGGCTGAGCTGCTACTGGCTAGTCTAAGTTGTAAGTTGTAGACGTCGCAACGCCCCCGCAAGGCGGCATGGCGGGTGGCTTCGGGGCTGAGTCCCCTTGTCGTGGAGGCTATACAGTGGCCCGTCAACACGGGCCCCTCATTTTCTGTGCCGCTTAGGCCTAATAGAAATATGTAGGCACGCGCTTATAAAACTCGTGCCTACGTGAGTGGTTGTTATTGTGACTACTGTAGATGCGCCACGACATTGATATTCAACGTCACTTGCTTCTCGACATCCAGGCGGTCTATCGCCGCCAGGTGAGACCCCCAGTTTCCTGGGGGAGGCCTGGCGGGTGACGACCAGTGACTGGATGCCATTCGGTGCTCCCACAGTAGGGATGTATTGCTCCCCGTCGCCCCGATCTCAGAGCTAGCCAATCACGGTCCGAGCTAAGGAGCATTATGTGTGTTTGAGCGGTAGTGTCTTGTGCAACACCGCTCAGTTTCAGCGTGGCGGCGCGGGCCCGCCCGCACAACCACGCGTGAGTATGGGCGCCTGTTTAGGGATGAGTGTCTGATTTTCGTCACGTGACGCGCCTATATTAACTTAAAACGTGCCACGTGACGGGCGTATGTAATGTGTGTGGAGTACAATTGTTTTGAGTGGGCTGCGTGTAACCTGGATGCGGCCCACTCGGGAGTCAGTCCGGTGGGATGGGGTCATCGTCCGCTACCAGGTCACGGGGAAGGGGTTTCGCGTCAGGGGTGCGCGCATGCCATGGCGCTATCTGCTTGACATGGGGCCAAGCAGATGCGTCGGCACGCGCCAACATGCCCTTCGCGAGGTGCCTCACAAATTCATCCAGGCCCTGAATCCCGAGGTCCCGCTGGATGACATCGTTCCTCACAAAGCGAGGAGCGTCTACTATGGTCCGCAGCGCAAGGTGCTGTTGCGCGCAGAGCAGCTTCTGGCTCGACTCACTTGTGAGGGCGAACCAGGCGGGGGTGGCGTACGTCAAGATTGGGCGCACGTGCATTTTGTACACGCCCAACCTGAACCCAAATTGTTCTGGGCGCGGGGCGATATGCGGCTGGAGGTGTCGTAGCAGGAGTACTTCAAACACCTTGGAGACTGTCGGCAGCAGAGTGATTGGCCGATAGCTCTCCGGCTTCAGTATGTTCTTCCCCGCCTTGGGCAGCATAATGACGCGCCCTTCCTTCCACGCAGCCCCGGAAGGTCCCGGTGCGCAGTATCGCCGTGAACAGGCGCGCCAGCGCTGCTACCATACACTACCAACTAGTTGGAAGGAGCTTAATGTCCGTCAATTAAAATATAAATTAAAGATACTGCTAGAAGGGAAAGCATACTACAGTATTCTAGAATTTCTTAATGACAACATCTAATACTGTGTAAGTAACCAATATTATCAATACATCTTTGACATAATCCGTACATACAGCAACATATTATTGCTATGATCATAATTTTATTTGACTGACTACTTGATTAATTGTTACGTAATTATGATGACGAAATTTAAATATTTGTACGCCACTAAGGCCAAACATGACTGATCTAAACTATAATGTAATTTAATAACTTGCATGCTCTGTATGTGTACTCATGTTTCCACAAATAAAGAATCTTGTATCTTGTATCTTGTATCTTGTACTACGGTGGCGCAGCACTGTGGTGGTGATACCGTCAGCACCGGTAGCCTTCCCAGGCTTCGTTCTCAGGACGGCGCGTCTGACCACCCCAGGCGAGAAGAATATCGGGTCTTCATCGGGAACTACTGGCCGCGGCGGTGCGAAGTAGTCTCCCAGGTTTTTCTCGACCGCTGCGACATGCTCCGTATCGCTGGTTGGGTTTGGGCGGAACTGACGCCCCAGATGTTCGGTGAAGACCTCCGCCCGGTCCTCCGCTACATATTTCAGCGCCCCGTCGCTGTTGAGCAGCGGACGCACCGGAGCTGGGGGGGTGCGTCTCATAACGTATAAACTCATTTCAAACTCAGAGTACCCCAACTCGGATAGGTTAGGTTAGAAGAAAAAAAAAACCACGAAGGCTAAGGCGGGAGCTCCGCTCCGCTTCGCTCCAGCCTTAGCCTTCGTGGGTTTTTTTTAAACCACCCAGAAATAAGAGCCCCGCGAAGCGGGGCTCCGTTGACCTATCTTAGCGCAGCTGGTAATCAGTTACTAGTTATGTTTAATATCTACTTAGGTTACTATTACCTATAACTACGATAGAACTTACAAAGCATAAAACAAAGAAAAAATACTTTTACGATAACGCACACTAAGTGACAACTAACAATAAGTTTTGTTGAGCTACCCACAGGCTACAACATAAAAATAATACTAAATAAACTAACTCGTGTCTATGCAATTTTGCTTCTAAAATATTAATATTAAAATCTCCACACAAAATTATACTTTTATTACTGTAAAATTAGAAATTTAATTGAACTAATTACTAAATTAAAACTATATAAAAATGTTAACTAATCATCTAACTATACAAATAAATACAAAAACACATGGAGACTTAGGCATCAAAGTATTCGTCCGCATCGCTGTCATCAGGAAACGTGCCCAGAAGACTGGCAGCACTGCCACGTTGAATGGCAATGCTAATTCTTTGGCCAAAGAATGACCCAGCCCTCTGGTCACGTGAAGTGTCGACCAGCCGGCGAGAAATTTCCTTAAAAAGGAGACGTGCACTCGGGCCCCATGACCCGATCGTTTCGACCCCAAATGGCGCAAAAATGTAATTACCCATAAGGTTACAGTACTTGAGGGTCTCAGCAGCCGCAGCAGCGGCACCAGCACAGCGCGCCGTGCTAGGAACATGAGATGGCGCAAGGGTATCGACACAGGTTGCATCCCACACCAGAGGCCTACCCATCTTCCAAGGCAATAACGTCATACCGTCTGGTCTCTTCCCATCGTCACGTACCAAGCCGTTTGGTTCTAATACCGCTGGTACGCCGGCGGTGACAAAGGCTCGACGAATAATATCGTTGATGCTGGCGTGGCGTGCTATGCGACCTGCGCTCCTGCAGCAGGACAGGCCATGGTGCCCGAAAATGTCGACAGTTTCACTGCAATGACACAATTTTGCTTTGTGTTTTTAAGTAGGCGTTTTCATCATATTAGACCAAATAAGTTTTATTATATCTTTTGAGTGATATGTCAAACGATTTTATATTTAATGTATGTCATGTCAAACGATGTTATATTTAGTGTATGTTATGTCAAACGATGTTATATTTAATGCATGTTATGCGTATAAAAATTAGTTATTTTAAAATTATATCAATCGTTCTTATCTAATCGCTATAATAAATAAAAATATAGGTTTCGTTGTTATATGTTGTTAATATTAGTGATTTTGTTGTTATATCATCTTTTACTTACCCGAGCTGGGGTACTCGTGAGCTGGCCGCAAAGCTTGTGGATCGACGGCCAGCTGTCGGTCATGGCGTCATTTCTTTCTTCCCAGCCCGCGGTGGTTAGTGCCTGTAACTCGGCCTTCACTCTTTCCGCGAGGCGGTTGAGCTGCGTTTTAATTACGGGGCATCTCAGCTGTTGCCACTGCTTGCGAAGGCGCCTCTTCTCAGCGATTATCCTATCCACTCGCACTGGCAGGGGCGGTAGTAGCCCTCTCCCCTGCAGCAGTGTAGTAGTTGCCGCTTCCAAGGCGCTCTGGATGCAAGCTGTGACATCCTCAGCTGCCCGGTCGACTTCCGCGGAAGTGGTGATGGGCCGAGTCGGCGTGGTGGTCTCCACTTCCTCTGCGAAGACGGTCCAGACTGTGACACGACGTGGTGCGATGGGCTTCAGTCGGGTCGGCATCTCCGAAAGGACGACGAGCACAACTTGGTGGTCTGACTGTAACTCGTCGTCTATCACGTGCTGCGTGATCTGGCAGTGTAGCCCTCGGTGGACTACGATGTCCAGTACGTCCGGCATGTATTGGTTTGTGTCCGGGTAGTGTATCGGCGTCTCCGGACCGGACACCGTATAGCCGAAGGCTTCCGCGTGCGCGAAGAGCCGTCTCCCCCCGGTATTCATGTGGCACGAGTTCCACGCTGGGTGCTTGCAATTCAAGTCTCCGGCGAGGATGGTGGCGCGCGATGAGCCATTTAACAAGCCCCGTAACTCTACCATATCTAGGTGAGTTGCGGGCGGCCTATAGCACGCGTAGATATCAATATCCTCGCCGGCTAAATGCAGCTGAACACCCAGCGTGTAAAACGTGCCGAGCGACGTCAAAGGGAGCTCTTGGTGCACGACTCTTCGCCTCACTAGTACCGCCAGACCACGGTAACGGGACTGAAGAGTCGACCTTTCATCTTTCCTGTAAGCGAGATATCCCGGGAACCTTATCCTATCCTCGGGTCCCAGGAATGTCTCGCTTATTAGTGCCACGTCGATGTCCTGTTCTCTGAGGAGGTGGTGGAGGGGGGGCGACCTTTCCCCGAAGGCCGCGGGCATTCCAGTGTATTATTCTCAACGGTCTAACCATGGTAGAGGGTGAGCAGGGTGGCCAGACCGTCGAGGATAACCGTCTCCACGTCTTGACCCTGCCTGTTGGCCTTAATAAGGTCCATCAACAATTGGATCACGCAGGCTGTAAATTCCTTTTTTGTTGTGTTGGCGCCGTCAGCGCCGCCACTCGGACGGTTCGGGTACTTCAATTTTCCCCTTAGGCCCGAACTTTGCCACGGCGCTATGCTGGCGCTAGCGGTTGGTTCGGGTAGGACCTCTCTTGTTCTTTCAGGTACAGCCTGCGCCCCGTTTGAGGCAGGGCTGGCCTTGGGGACTTCTTCGTCTTGAGTCGCTGGGGGCTTGTGCTTCTTCTTGCCCCTCCCCTTGCCCCCATGTCTCTTTGTCCTCCTCCCAGCGGAGGAGGCTCCTTGTCTGCTGGTGGGCCCGTTGGCCGCTGCCTTCAGCGTTGCGCTCTGGGGCCCTTCTGGCTCTACTAGTGTTGGCCTCTCGGTGGCCGCTGGGGGCTGGCGTACATTAGCGGTGACGGCAGTGGTCCCCGCCCGCTTGTTCGCGATCTCCGCTTGATAAACCGGGCATTTAATGTTGCACGCGGGATGCGGGCCACCACAGTTAGCACAGGTGGCCGTCTCATCCCGCGGGCGTGGGCAGTCTTTAGCCGCGTGCTCCTCTCCGCATCGCACACAAGCGAGCGAACGATGGCACTGGTGCGAGCTATGTCTGAAGCGTTGGCACCGGTGACATTGAGCGGGCCCACGCTTCCCTCGCCAGGCCTCAATTCTGACACCACGCATCAGTATAAAAATGGTGGTGTTATAAATGGCCCGGACGTCGAGGGTTTTCTTTAATATGGAGTGGAACACACAGCCGGATTTTCCTTGTACGCCCTTGACAAATCAAGGGCGCACAAAGAAGACCCGGCTGTGTGTCGCCATAGCGCACGTACACCGGCTGGTATCCCAACGCACGGAGCTCCTCCTCGTTCTCCTTCGGATCCGACTCCACTGGCAGTCCTCTGATAGCTACCTTCTGCCAACTTGCTAGTGCTGGCAATAGCACTCCTTTTATATACGCCACCCTTTACCTCACAGAGGTTCGCGATTTGTGAAATAATTTGTTGTGTCATTTTCCCTAAGCCGAAATCTTTGGACCCCCTTTTTATTTATTATTTATTTTTCAATCCTTACATTTTTTACATATTTAGAATCCTTATGTAATCTTTAATTATTTACATTAATAATATTTATCATACATGTATACAATAAAAAGTTCCTAGAACAAAAACCTTAAAAAATGTGACTTGGTAAATTTTCACTTTACAAATTCCCTAATATCTCTCGAACCTGTGGTTGGATTTTCAAAATTCCAATGGTAAAAATGGTTTTATGTACATACCTTTCTAATAAAATGAAAATAATCAAAATCCGTCCATAAACAAAAACCTCGTTTCCAACTTACGTAATTATGTTAAGTAATTTGTGCTTCCTTACTTTTTTCGCAAATGTTCCTTAAAATTCTAATTAAAATATTCATATTAGATTCTAGTATTATTAATACAGTTAAGATCCACTTAAATTAACTAATAAAAGACAACATTAATTACAATTGAACGAAATCTCTTAACTTTAAACTAAATCTTAAAGGATTTTTTTAGGCTTACGACTATTATTACATGGCGCTCTTGGCGCTACTTGCACCCACGTATCGAGATAGGGTCTCGTCGGCGACATCTAGTACTACAATAATCAACTAAAAGACTTTTATCGCACAACTTTTATAATCTAAGTACGACGTATACATAAAGTCTTAATACTGGTTCATGTTTATTTCGTACCAGTGAACCAGAAATGGTTTGTGTTGAAACTCACATTCACTATAACAACACTGCTTAATCACTACAAGGTAAATAAAGCAAATAATGTAGGTACATCATTATAATGAAGCAGAAAAGGTAATTACAGTGGATAAATAACTTTTGCACATACATGTACGTCCGTACCTCTCTCCCACGATCTGTCTCACCCACACATACTCACCATTAAGCACCGTCAAACTCACCATCACTCTAATTATAGCGTTTTTCTAGTTTCATTACTATTTATTTATTTAAACTTCTCGCACTCAAAAAGGTACAAAGGCGGACTTAATGCCTTAGACATTCTCTACCAGACAACCAAGGATAGTGAAGAGATTAGATGGCAGGTGCTTAGGTAGAGAGGAACAATGACTACAAATTATATCATAATGAATAATTAATAAGAGTGGTACATAAATAGGTTCTCAACTATTAATACACATACAAGCATGTTACGCACCGGTGTAACATAAGGATGGCTGATATTACGATTCGGTATTACACATGGACTGTGGACAACGTGACCTCGAAATTGCGCATCGCAACGACTTACACGTGGAGCCTACGCAGCATTGCGCAACCGTGGGACCGGACATCGGCGATGCCTTCCACAATTCCACGTTTTCAGACATTCTTAGTACATCCATCGACCAATTATCACCTACATAATTTTAAAGCTATAATTTGTCATTTCCTTATTTCAATAAATTAGTCTAAAGTAAATTGTTTTTTTTTTGCATCCTCCGGCTCCAGCTGGCACAGTTAGTAGGATACTCCCGGGCCGGTTCGCGAGAGTAAATTCGTAGGATCGACCTTAGGATCGCGACGCGCGAGTCACCCGGGTGACTATCAAGCACCGTACGAGTATCCAGATCTTCAGAAACTGTCGTCGGGAAGAGCATCCAGACATCGATACCGCAGAGAGACCAACCAGTGGCCGTCCTCTTCCTCGCCGCCGTTGTGGTGTTGGTGACGACAGCGGGGAGAAAAACTCGTCGCTCGAGCTCGACGCAACTGCAGCGACCGGTGACACGGCACTCACGGTTGACGCGCGTACCGGCGCTGTGAGGCGGAGCTGAGCGACAAGTCTGGAGATGGTGGGTGTGCCTGTTGTCTTGTCCTGGCTCTAGTCTACATAATTTAATTTACTTACTCACATTGACGTATATTAAAAGACCCCTCCATGCCTCGGAAAGCACGTTAAGCCGCTGGTCCCGGCTATCATTTGTGGATCTTTGGCAGTCGTTACAGGTCGTCAGAAGCCCGAAAGTCTGACAACCAGTCTCACCAAAGGGTACCGTATTACCCAGTAACTGTGTTGTGGAGGTCAGATAGGCAGTCGCTCCATGTGAAATACTGGTATTCAGTTGCATTCGGTTAGACTGGAAGCCGACCCCAACATGGTTCGGAAAAGTCTAGGCAGATGATTATGATCTATGTTTGTTAAAAGTCAATTTTTTTGTAAGTGTTTTAATTCCATTCTTGTGGGATTTTTCATTTTTATTTGGTATTATTTTAGGGGGTTTCTTGATTGATTATATTAAATCTAGACTGAAATTTGATATATATTTTATATAAAAAAGGTTGAGCGTAAATTTTTCGATGTGACATTGACAGATGCCAGAGGCAATTTTTATTACCTATTATTATCATTATTATTTTGCACGTAATTATTATAGCCGTACCTAAACATCTATCAGAAAGTGCCTAACCTACGTGTCACATGTCATGTTTTGACTCGGCTGCTGCTACCTGGCCGCTCATAGAACATTGTTTCTAATCAAATTCTGTCCAAATTCCTATACAGTTTCCTTCGCTTTTATTTTATTAGAATATTATGTTTTTTTATTAAACTAAGTATTTATTATGTAGTTGTAACAGTATTTTATTTGTATTTTTGCTAGCCTGAGGCACTGTTAATTTTTTTTGGGATACTTCTTGTAATTAGTGTATGTGATAGTATTTGAATACTTTTGTTATTAATTAAATTGCTCAATCAAGAGGGCTATTTGGAGTCTAGTCTGTACTACCAAAATTTTAAAATATCTAAATAGTTCGATGACGTTATATTTATATTGGTGTTTTATTTATCTGGGTATAACAAAATTTAGAAGTATAACTTGCAGTTTGTTTTTTTTTTTTCGGTATAATATAGGATTTGAATGTTCGCCCATAGTTCGTAAATCCTTATGCTATAATTGATTCCGCTAAAGCAATGTACAATTTGAACCGAACTTTACATTTTAAATCTTCGATCTTGTAAATCTTTGATCGTGTAGTCGCGTGGAGTACTGAGAACAAACTAATTTTTAATGTGACGAAGTGTAACGTGATGTGTTTTACGCGGGCTGTGGCTCCCGGCTTCACGAATATAGCATGGATGGGCATGCGGTACCGCGGGTAGTGTCGGTGCGGGATCTTGGGGTCACTTTCTCCGAAGATCTATCGTTTCGCACACATATCGTACAGGTGTGTAAGAAAGCATTCAGGAATATTGGATTTGTAATACGTGAAACATGTGAATTTACTAACGCAGCAGCTGTGAAGTCTCTGTATAATGCATTAGTAAGAAGTAACCTGGAAACGAGTGCTATCATCTGCAATCCGTTTGAAACGAAGCATTGTCCAAAGGTGGAGAAAATGCAAAATAAGTTTACCCGGTTCCTGTACATGAAGGAATTTGGCGTGTACCCATTATATCCTCTCATGTATCCAACCCTCTTTGTAATAAGGATAGTTGGCTACAAGTTGGAGGTAAGGCGCAATTCAGCACTGGCTAAATATGTTTTATGGTTTTTCGTGGTATACTGAATAATCCACAAATACTGGAATCTTTATGATTACCCGTTCCAAGCAGTAGGCTGCGGCTAGGGCTAAGGGAGAGGCTCTTCAAAGCCCCGGTGGCCCGTACAATCTTGTTAACATTTGCACCGGTGGGGCGGGTAATAAAGATACTCAACAGCGTATCTCTGCGATTGGATATCTAAACTTGCTCTTTGGCGGAATTCTAGAGGGTGACACTTGACGCACTTGACGTCCTCTGTGTATAATGTATTCATTTAGTTATTTATTATTTTTATGTGATTGTTCACTGTCAGTCAGGACAGTTGAAAATATTTCTTATTTGTTGGTAGTGGTATTGAGAAAATTATGACTATTGATATGATTATGTAGTGTGTTAATAGTAAATAAATAAAATATATCATTTTGCCAGTATAGCTCGCAACTTGTCACAGACTGAGTGAAAACTCCAGTTAAAGTGATTGTCCACGACGAACCCAAGGTAGGTGTGGTGCGTTACTTGATCATTTGCCTCACATCGACATGTACCTGACAGAGTGGAGTGAAGACAACTGTGACTGTGTGCGGTTTTCTTAAGAGTAGTATTTCAAATAAATAGTTTAAGTATAGTTGCAACGAACATGTGAAATGATCTCTACCATGTGTATTACCAACATTTTAAATGAACTGCTTTTGTCTTACGTATTTACATTTTTTTGTGTACACGTTTTATAGAATAGAATAGAATAGAATAATTATTTATTTGCATAGAAAGTAGGTACAGAAAAAATGCAGATGGTTTTATAATTAAGAGATCCTTATACCTTCTACCTTAAATTAGGCATGCAAACATTTAGCACAAGTGCTTAATATTAATAGTCTTTAATAATGTCAATATGAAAATTCTTATAAAATGGTCAATAAAATAAAATATAGAATTAAATATGTCAGGATTAATTAGGTAACTATAAAGTTTTATCATTTAGAAATCACAAATGGAGTAATAACATTTATCAATTAATAAGACTGACAATTTCTTTTTAAACAGTGGAATGGACTCTATTTTTAGTTCATCGGGTATTTTGTTAAAGATAATCGGGCACATACATAAAACACTTTTTCTTAATAATGCAGTGTTATGACCACTAACACGTAGCATGTTTGTATACTGCCTTCTAATTGGTCGTGTTCTATTGTCAGACGATTTATTAAAAAGATGCATATTTGATTTCACAAAAACAGCTATTTCGAAAATGTAAAGTGATGGGAATGTTAGCAAATTTAGGGACTTGAATACAGGTACGCAACTATCTGTTACTTTCATGTTACACATTGCCCTCATGCATCGTTTTTGAGCCTTGAATACCTGTTCTCTCAGGCTACAATTTCCCCAAAATATCGCCCCGAATCGCAGAATTGACGCCACCAAACCATGGTAAGCAACTAATCTGGTGGGCATATTCACTTTCCTGGATAGGTTAAAAAGCACATACGCTGCTGTACTTAGTCTTTTGCATACTTCTTCTGCGTGTGGCTTCCAGGTTAGTTCGCTATCTATCATTAAACCTAAAAATTTTGTAACTCGCACTTGGTCTATGTCGAACGTACAAGTTGAAAACAATAGAAAAAAGAAAAAAAAGAAATGTAATCATATTTATTGTATTCGGGGTCCTGTGGGACGGGGGCCTCAGAGCATAACCCTGTATATAAACGAGCAATTCATCAATCAACATAACGTGTAAGGCTTTTAATTATTTACCGCGACATAGCCGCGCGTCGCGCGTTGGCACCGCCCGGCGCCCTGCGCGTGGCGCGGTTATATAAGTTATTTACTGATATTTACATTATACCACACAGAATGTCAAACACCAAAAACAAGTAGGTATGGTCTGCTGAAAACGGCGCAAACACACATCATCGTCAGCTTAATAACTAATAGCACCCTGTGCACCACGTACACTGTACAGCCGCGGCTCGCATGGCCGACGACATGCCTCGGCTGGAGTCGCGGCAGAGTGTGGTGAGGCCTGCGAACGCGTCCTTGCAACGTTACTAAGTTAAGAGTAAGTTACGTTACGTTAAGAATCCCGCTACGATATTCTAACATTATTTTCAACTTTCGATGTTGAGCCGACCATTGAGAATCCAACAGAGTGATTCCCAGCGCGTCTAAAAATGACACTGTTTGTTTTCAAATTTCAATTTTTCCTCTCGGCTCCAAGCAGTGCGTTGGACATCTAAATAACCGCCTCGGGAAAACATCGTCCGTGGGAACCTGGGCTTAACGACTTAGCACCAGGCGGCGCGATCCGGGGCCGCGGTGGCCGCGGGGCCCGAGGCTCGCGGGGCAAGCGGAACTGCGGGGTTACTCTCCGTTATTTTATTAATTTCCCTTCCACTCTATTAAAAATACTAAAGAGGTAGAAGCGGTGGGATATGCTTGTTGTAAAACGATCTTGGAATGATCCACGTCCATTAATAGTCATGCGGTCAGTAAATCAGTGCTTTATGTGCAAGTATAAGCCTAATAAGTGCACTGAATTTCTCTATAGAATTATTTACGTTCCACGAATACAATGCAACAATAGCGAACAAAATAAATACCTAATTTATGAAAGTGGCTATCGTGGCTGACCCAGAAAGTGTTTCTTGAAATAGACATTTATTTCCGAGCAGTGGTTAAACTTTAGCGTATATTTCGATAGTGCTCGCGGGAAGACACTTAATCGAACAATACTTCAGCTGTCAGGCTGCGACCTAGTCTCTCTAGCTTTCTAGTATTATTTTAAATTTTAATAGTTACAACATTTACATTTTTCAAAATCGTAATAAAAGCAAGAGGCACTAAGATCACTGTCGTCGAATGTACGCACGGTACGAGCCTGCACGAGGTCACCTTAACCATAAGAAACCATTGTGATGACATATCATTATTATATATTATTTAAAAAAATATACACCTCTGTCTAGACCTTCGTGGAAAATAGGCATGATGTTACGTTATGATGTAGGGAAAATAAACCGAAAAAATCAAAAGCAGTAGGTACCTACATAAACCATTAGAAACCACATATCGATGGGCTGTGGGACATCTCCGGGTACATAAGCATGTAAACACGTTGTGCCAGCTCGGTTGCGGCCGAGCACAGAGTACAGACAGGCAGCCAGAAAACTGAAGAAAACAAACTCTTGTTTCCTCAACATTTCGTGGCCTGTGATCACAAGCAATATTTTGTAATTTCTTTTGTTTTTTGTTGACTTTGTTATGATTTCTGGTATGTTTTATTTGAAAAAGATTACCTACCATCATGGATATTTAAAAAACCCATTAATGAAACTGTAACATAACATCCAACATAAAGGTACGTGTGCGATTAAGCCCATCATTAAAATCTGATTTGCAAATGAGCCTGCGTTGCAGCCGCCACTAGTCGCCACCAATTACAAATAAATTGACCGTTTCACACCGGTCGACGGTACCCGCGCTCCCCGCACCCCGCACCCCTCCGGTACCACCGAATACATTAGTCCACCACAACTCTTTGTTTGTGATGTTTCCATGCATGAGTTACCAAATGTTTAAGTTTACTACTCGTTTTATTATTTATGGCTTATTCCTAAGTACTGAATAATTAATCGAGTAGTAAATGAGACTGAGGGCTATTAATGATGCTTTAGATTTTTTTGCAGCTAATAAAGTTTATTATGACCTTTTGAAAACAAAATGATTACAATAAAATTGAAACAGCCGCGTCTCGAGTCTCAAACCGAAAACTCGGGACATGGGACTTCCCAGAACCCAGGCTATGTGCATCTTGAATTACCGTCATTGATGTCTGACAGACTGCTTGTTAATGCACCCAAGAACTGCCTAATAAATCCAAATGGAACGAAATTTCCTGCGTGTACGATCTTTATTCAAAAACGATTCGACTCATCACATTTTTAGAAAATCTTAACTGTGAGATTTAGACAATTAATCAACGCCATCTATCGAGCTTTGAGAAAGCTCTTACTCAAACAACCCGCCCAGCATGGAGAAAATGTCCAAAACTAAATTCATTTTAACAATAAAATAAAACTTAAATAGCCACCCACCATGAAGCTAATCCCAAAATAGATGGGAGGGCAAAAAAAAACGTAAGTTGACTGTACAATAAGTATCTACAATTATAAAACTATAGTTTGAAATTACATGTTAAAACAAAACATATGTTATAAATTAACCACTATTCTTGCTATATTGCTCATTATGAAGGAGGCTATTTAAATAGAAATGTCTTAGCTTAGCTTAGTTAATTGACTGTGTGACGTTTTAAGATTTGTGCTGGGTGTATGAGGTTTTTATTACTTTATTCTGGGCTACTTGTAGTTAAGAGTAATTACTTTCGCACGTGCTACTCCAGACCGGTGCCACATTTGTAAAGCAAGGTCTTACAAGGGTGGTGTAGCTTTTTAATTTGGTCGATGAGTTGACTTTTGATCGCCGTTTTAAGATTGGATGTAGGCAGTTTAGGAACCCAATAGTTGATAGCTCTTCCGAAAGGTGTTCTTCAACAAACTCGGGCAGGCCAAAAACTACGGTCCTAGGCATCTTTTCATCTTTGCGAGAGAAAGTGTGATAAGGTATACTTTCTGAGCAAGAGACCCTACTTTAATGCTTGATGTCCTTCTGGTGTGTGAGGGTTAATATAAATTTTATTATTACCCTATTGTACTCCAGGTGAAATCCTTTGGGGTAGCGGGAAATCACCGTCTTTATGCATGCATGGGTGCATTCAGGTTTCAGAATAATAAAAATAGGAGGTATCATACCCAATTTTTTTTTTTGGTTGTTGCCCTACGGACCCGTATGCATTTGAGGTGGATCGGTGAATGCTACATGTTCAGTAGGTAGGTTACTGTATCTTTTGACAGGTACTTCGGGTTGGAGTCTTGTTGAGCGCGCTGGTGGTTTCGGTATATTCCATGTATTAGCCGCTTTGCGGCAAGAGATTTTATTTTTATTTTATTTTATTTTATTTGGGAAAAAAACGATATTACATTACATATAACACTTATCGGTACGGTATATAAAACAAAATCAATGTAATAACCACAACATTTTCCACATATTAACAAATAGGTATGCTATGATGAGGGCTTGTCGGTAAGTGATTACTAGAATCATGTCATTTAAGGAAACATTTTATAAATATCGTTACAAACTAACTAACTAGTCAGTTACCGCAAGATATATCCGAGTTGTTCAGTTCATCAATTACTTTACCTTGAAAAACATTTTTATTTAGCATAAATATATCAATGTCTATACAATTTAGCTTATTATGATAAAGGTCGTGCAGTGTCATTACCTGCAGAAACATTCGTCTCTTCTCGAGAGAGAGTAAATTATACATTGCTAAAAGGTCTTTGTAAGTTAAGCGTGGAAGTTGGCATCTGAATTGCATAGTTAGTAGGTAGTAAGAATTTTCGTTGTACTTTTTCAATGGCTATTTTATACTTATTATATAACGGATCCCATATTAGACAGGCATATTCAAGCTGAGAACGAATAAGTGAACGATACAGATGTAAAATGTGCAAGGGCGCCTAAAGTCGGTAGCTGCTCTGAAAACAAAGCCGTACACTCTAAATGCTCGGGTTATTATGTTTTCTATATGTAGGTCCAAATGTAATTTACAATCGAATAGTATTCCCAGGTCTCTAAGGTTCGGCACTCTGTTTAGTATAGTACCACATATAGTATAGTCATATTTTATTGTAGTTTTTTTTTTTGTAAAGCTGATGTTAAGGCATTTAGGTATACTTAAATTTAACTTATTAATTGAACAGTATTCAGAGAGTTGGTTAAGATCGCTCTGAAGTTCTGAGCATTCATTAATATTTTTATGGTTTTATATAATTTCAAATCGTCAGCATATAAAAGAAAATTTGTGTATTAAAAGTATGTATTTATATCGTTTATAAATACAACAAAAAGTAGAGGTCCCAATATAGAGCCCTGAGGAATACTGGAGGACATTCCAGCACTTCCCGACTAATCCCATTAATCACGACCATCAGGCTGCGGTTAGTAATATATGAGCAAACCCACCGCAAAAGATTGCCCCTAATTCCATTGAACGCTATTTTATTGAGAAGTATTTCATGGTCCACTCTATCAAATGCTTTCTGAAAATCTGTATATACAGCGTCCACCTGAACTCCCTTGTGAATACTATGGAAGAGGAAGTTGGAGTAAATTGCTAAGTTCGTCATGGTGGACTTTTGTTTTACAAAACCGTGTTGTTCAGGTATGATAGAGTCATGGATGAAGGGGTAGATGGCATTATGAACAAGCTTCTCGAAGAGTTTTGATGTTGCGCTGATAATAGATATTGGACGGTAATTTGTGACGTCATGTTTTGAACCAGTTTTATGGATTGGGACAATGTAGGCGCATTTCTAAATGTCTGGGAAGAAACCCTCAGTGATGCACTTGTTAAATATAATGTGTTATGGTTCACATATTGATTCAGCAGTGTGCTTAAGAAACACTGCTGATAGTCCATCTGGTCCTGGACCCTTGGAAGGGTCTAGCCCTTTTAATTCTCTTTTAATAACAGACTGCTGGTAGGTATGTACACCTCACCGAGCACACGACAACCAGTGTAACAAATTTTGGGCTGTACTCCAGTCTCTTCAACGGTGCCAGATCGACTATCGGTACATCGAGGTGCTGAAGTGTCTGTAGAAACGCCTTTCTAGTAATTTAAATAAAATTGACTTAAACAATACTTTAAAACGCAGTGTACCTATTTTAATAGAACTCAGACCTATACAAATTCCATCTAAGACATTTTTTAAGCTCGATAAGGGTCATAAACAAAAACTGAGGGTGACAGACTGAAGCTTTAGTCAATGTTTCGTCCTTCGATTACTGTTTTTCCGAGGCATATTTACTCTGAAAAAAAAAATAAGTCAGTATGTAGGTTTATTTTGTTGTCATTAACAATCGATCACGCGTTGGTAGTAACTCTTCGACCTTGCGCTGGCCTAGCGGAGTAAGGAGTTTTAATGTAATAAGAGGCCATTTTATATTGGTACTAATTACCATTTTCAATTTCTCATCACCGTTCGCCAAAATACGAACGGGAAAAATTGTAATTATACAAACGGTAATTAGGTATTTGTACACTTTCTCACATTATACGTTCTTTATAGAACATAATGACTTAGGAACTCAATCAAAGCAAAGGGTATTCTATGGCGACTATTACAGTGCATAAAAATGATAGATAAGAATAATACACTTACCACGGGAAACTCGAACGGTAAGGAGATTTTTTTGTCAAACACCATTTCTGGGCGATTAACGCAGCCTTCAGATGGAGCTATAACACTCTTTAACGTATGATCCACACCAGTCGTGACGTAACACTGAGCGCGACGCTGAGTTGTCTCTTTCAGAGACCATACACTACGCTGAAAAAATTAACCCTGCGACTGTGTATTTGTTCACGCAGGTAGTGAGTAGAAAGTGTTGGGACAATTTTCGAAGTCATTACAAACGATTTAAAAGTAGTCTTTAATGTGTATAGTTTTGCTAATTGATAAAGTATGTTGTGAACTATCTAAATTACCACAAAAAATACGATCTTCTGGGTATATTTATGACTTTTCGAGCATGAACTGCAAAGATTTGGGACACGAATGGTGATGAGATTTGACGAACCTTTATGAATATAAATTAGTTGTTTCTAAGAATAGGAATATGTAATATTCATCTGTATATAGTGGACCTATGTTTAACGTGAAATCAAAAACGAGCTGTTCGTGCAATTTACCAACTAGGTGCTAGAGTTTCCCAGAGATAATTTTTTAAAGATATTAGTATTCTCACGGTGGCATCGGAATTCATCTTCGCTAACATCTTATATATTAGGCAAAACATACACTTTTACACTAAAAACAGTGATATTCATAATATTAATAAGTACTAGAAATAAGGACAAACTACGTGCTCCCTTTCAACGGCTTCATAAAGTTCATAACTCATTTGCTGGGCTTGGTTGGACCTTTTATAACAAGCTTCCCTCTTCTTTGCTAGATTTATATTTTAATGCGTTTAAAGCGAAAGTAAAATCAAATCTTTGTTCGAAGGCATACTATTCTATCAACGACTAATTAAACGAAAAGAATTGTTGGTCGCTGTGATTAACTCAAGACAACGTTTGTGTTCTTTCACCAGAATTAGCTAACTACTGACAGGTCATATGAATTACTTCATACCATTGTTTATTTTACTTGACTGCATAAACCATTTTAAAAAAAGTATTAATTTAACTTTCATTTATTGTTGAATGTTAATTATATTATGCTATTATTGTATAGAATCAAGTTCTTCCAACTTATCAGGCAGCTGTGCTGCTGGAGAGTTTGTTGCGCCACTTCTTCTTCCCAGCTACAGCACTAGGAAGTAGTGAAGGGCGGGCGTTTTGGGAGACTGTCTTATGTAATTTTGACTTTCAAAAAGTGCTGACTCTCATCCTAGTTTGAATAAATGACTTTTGATTTTGATTTTGAAATGGAAAAAATCGTAACTTTATATCTCACTAAGTAGTTATCTGGGGAGGGCCGCATAATATGCATATTTTCAAAGAGTCACCCAGATAATAATTTAAACGATCTCGCATTAAAACATTTGGAAACGCAGTATTTTAACTGTAAAAGTACGTCTGTAAAATCAAGTAATTCAGTGAATTCGACAAAATTTCATATGCGGCCTCTTAACACTGTCGACACCTTTAGTGGACGCCTACGGCATTACCTCATAGATTCGCAACGGAAGCTACACATGATCAATTTGAATGTTTCATTGATATGATAAAGAAATAGTTTCTATAATTATTGATGACAGTCCATTGTTTCTTGTGCTACCATACCATTTTATTTCTATTTTTAAACTTCACCATATTAATAAATTATATAAAATTATTTTACACATAAATTGATCGTATCTATATTTTATTTATTTATGAATATTTACACACACTATGAAACTGATTTACATCCGTGAGAAGTCCTCGTAACATAATGTCCAGTCGAGAACCAGCGTCAGGCATTAGTTATCTGGCAGGTATGCTGAACTGGGCCTACTTAGCGCAGCCGTGAGTCCGTGACTCCGTAAGGCACACAATATTGTATGTATTCTTTATTTTCGGACAACAATGATCCAGCGTGTTAGTAAACAATATTATAACTTATCACTAGTGTTAGTAGTTAAAAACAATAGAGAAGTCTGATTATATAGTATTGAGAAAAGGACATCCCCAAATTAACGATTAGTGATTGTCCTTCTCACAAAACCTTTAATAATTGGAGATTCAATACTCTCCGCCACAGTTTTCAGAATGCTGTTGCCACTCTGATCACTGATCTACCGCACCTGCATAGCACTCAGATACATACCCCTGGCGTGGCGCGAAGTGAAAGTCATTTTTATACCCAAACCAGGCAAACCAGACTATACACAACCCAAAGCCTATAGGCCCATAAGCCTAACATCCTTCTTACTGAAAACCCTCGAGACTCTCTGATAGGCATATCCGAGACGGGCCTCTCCGGATAAAACCCCTTCACAAACAACAGCACGCATACTCCACTGGCAGATCAACAGAATCCGCACTCCATAGCGTGGTATCCAAAATTGAATGCGCAGTGGACCATAAATGCTCAGCACTAGCTGCTTTTATTGACATCGAGGGCGCCTTTGACAAGACCATGTTCAACAGCATCAGCATGGCCCTCGACAGACACAACATAGACACGACCCTGAGTGGGTGGATCACCAATATGCTCAAATTGAGAGCGGTACAAGTCACCGTGAACGACACTACAAGGGCAGTAGTGGCGAAGGGCTGCCCACAAGGGGGCGTCCTCTCGCCGCTTCTATGGAACCTGGTCGTAGACAGCCTCATTAAAACACTGAATGACAAAGGTTACTTCACCGTAGGCTACGCCGATGATCTAACCATAATAATAAATGGCACCCATGAAAATACCCTATGCAACCTCATGCGCCAAGCCTTAAAAATAGTCGAAGACTGGTGCAGGAAGCACCAACTATCAGTAAATCCCACAAAAACCGAACTGATCCTCTTTACAAAAAAGAGGAAACTCGCGGAACTACAACTCCCGCGTCTGTTTGGCTCTACCCTAAGCCTATCAACTGAAACCAAATACCTGGGCATCTTTTTGGACAAACAGCTGAATTGGGCAAAACATACCAACTACATCACTACAAAAGCCAGCATATCCCTGTGGCAGTGCAAGCGAATGCTTAGCAGGAACTGGGGTATTAGCCCCAGAGTCACCCACTGGCTATACACCACAGTTATTCGACCAATGATTACATATGGCTCAATAGTCTGGTGGCCCAGAACAGACTTGGGCACAGCACAAAAAGACCTCGAAAAACTGCAGCGGTACGCCCGTGTGGCAATCACCAGGTGCATGAGAACTACACCCACCGCTGCCCTACAGGCAATTTTGGGGCTGCCCCCTCTACACCTCATCGTGCGGGAGGAGGCAGCCCTGGCTGCCTTCAGGCTCGATATAGCAGGAACCCTAGGCAAAGACTCTAGAATTAAGCTCACACGCATTAAGGAAGATGCGATCAAACGACAACCAATGATGGCATCACCCTGTGATAAAATCCCGAAATTGCACTACTTCCAGAGACACTACAACGTAGTACTCACAGAAGAACAAAACGATCACTCAGGCCCGAAGGAGCTACGAGTCTACACTGACGGATCAAAGACCGACTCCGGAACCGGAGTCGGAGTTTTCTCACGAGATCTTAACATAAACATATCCAGCTCGCTGGGAATGTTCAACACCGTATACCAAGCGGAATGTGTGGGCATTACACAAGCGGCGTACGCCATAAAAGCCAAGGGGGTCACGGACACCCACATACGTATACTCTCCGACAGTGCTTCAGTTCTCCAATCCCTAGGGAAAAGATACATTACATCGAGTTTAACACTAGAATGTCACAATGCACTAGAAAAAGTAACAATTTCTAACCGCAACACTGTGACACTGCAAAGGATAAAAGGACACAGTGGATCACTAGGCAACGATGCTGCTGACGAACTGGCCAGGAGGGCATCCAGCGCGTCAGCATGTGGTCCCGAACCCATCGTGCCCATCCCTTTCAACCAACTACGCAGGTGGCTTCAGGAATACACCCACACACAAGCGGAGAGCTGGTGGACCTAGACACCAGGCTGCAGGCAGTCTAGGGAGGCAATGCCATCCTTGGATGGCAGGCTGACCAGACGTCTGTTACGCCTGGACAGAAAAGATCTGCGTCTGGTGACTGGTACCATCACAGGACACTGCCCGCTAAACAAGCACTTCTACACAATAGGCATAACGGACAACCCCTTGTGCAGGGCTTGCTTGGAGGCTGAGGAAACCGTTGCGCATGTGCTTTTCGAATGCACAGGCGTAGCCCAGATTAGAACAGAGACCCTCGGGGCACCCAAATGTTACACGGATATTCTCAACAGACCAGGAGTTATAGCCAACTTCTGGAGGGAGGTGGGCTGGCTGGAATAACAACCGAAGACCGCCATGGCTCACGCACAATGGTCCACTTGAAGGCCTAAGTGCGGAAACCAAACCCATAAGAAGAAGAAGCTGTTGCCACTCGCCCGTAACCTTGGCAACAGCGACGCGGTTTTCTTGCGAATGACGGCGTGGAAGCCGTCAGTTCGGTTTTGCGCAAACATAGTAGACGCGCTGCACCATCGTGGCAGTCCCAACAGCATCCTAAAAATATTATTATACTGTACGCGTAGGTTATCCAGCGTTCTTTTGGTATAGTTGACCCAAAGATTCCCCGTGTAAAAGCACTGGCAATATGCCTTAAATAGTGCTATTTTGACTAAATGGCTACACCGGGCGAATCTTCGGGCCAACATGTTACCTCGGACCGCCAGTGACCTACGCTCCCTTTCAATATCAACATTGTCCTTAAGGTCGTCAGCGAGAAAATGCCACAGATATTTGGCTGTTGTCACTCTTTTGATGTTCAAGCCATTTAGGACAATTTTAGGTACATTATCTGGGGATTCACCGCCGGCCCGAAAGACAATGTATTCACACTTTTTAACATTGTAAACAAGTCCGTGTGAGGTAGCATACGCCTGACAGACCTTCAGCA
The DNA here is from genome assembly GCA_949091785.1 of Polymixis lichenea. NCBI lineage: Eukaryota > Metazoa > Arthropoda > Insecta > Lepidoptera > Noctuidae > Polymixis > Polymixis lichenea. The sequence goes on along the minus strand of OX420948.1, from coordinate 23,362,065 downwards.
TTTCGTTCACGGCACCTGACGTTGGCGCTAGCAACGCCATGTCATCAGCGTAGCTGATACTATTTATTTTTACGCCATGGACGCAACAACCGACCCGCATATTGCTGAGGTCCACGATTAATATTATTTTAAGTTTTATATTATGTATTTTTTGTTTTTGCGCGTATATTGTGTGGCTGCGTCATTTTTTTTAATTCTTTCTTTCAAATAACGGAATAAAATATAATAATACCTAGTTACGTGCAGTTTTGTCAAGCCAAGCAAAACTGCTAGCTGGCCAGCGTTTGGGCGGCTACGCAATATCTTCTCGCCCCAAATACCGCAGTCTCTTAAGACAAAAGTCTTCGAACAGTGCGTGTTGCCATTGATAACCTATGTCACTGAAACGTAGTCGCTCACAATGGGCCTTATTAGAAGGCTAAAAGCCACCCAAAGAGTGAGATAGAGAGGGCTATGCGCGGAGTATCCCTACGTGATCGAATCAGGAATGAAGAAATCTGCAGGAGAACCAAGGCAACCGACATAGTCCGAAGAATTGCCAAACTTAAGTGGCGGTTGGCAGGGCACGTTGCTCACAGAAGAGATGGCCAATAGGGCCGAAAGGTTCTGGAGTGGCAAGACGCGTACTGGTAGACGTAGAGTTGGAAGGCTTCTCACAAGGTGGACTGATGATTTTGTGAAGGCTGCGGGAACCGGTCGAAGTGGCGGAGCTTGGGGGTCTTATTTCCAGCAGTGAACGTATTTCGGCCGAAATGATGATGACGATGTGTAGTTTTATAAATTAGATACCTATGTATATTCATTGTCTGCCTAGACTTTTCGTAATTAAGTATGTGGGGCTTGTTTTTGTTGAGGGTGGGAAATCATCAAATAACTTCTCCCGCTCTGGTTGGCGCAGGAGGGCGTCTCAGACTTTTACTGACTAAAACCCACCGTGTTCACTCAGTTGCCTGTGTGCCAGGGTGACTCTTTCGAACAACCCGCACCCCTGGCAGGCATCGGCCTTTGAGGACCCCACCAGTTGTTGCTGACATCTCTGACGGCGCGCGTGGAACACTACGCGTCGTCAACCCGTGCATTCTTTTTTTTTTTGTTTGACATGGAGAAATGCCTACTGCTCTACCACGGGGAGATAGCGCAGTTATGTGGGACTGTAACCCATTAAAACTCCACGGTGTTCTCCAGTGCCGCTTGAGGCGGGAACACGGAAACGCGCAAGCCATCCGTGAACCCGCCACGGCTGTCCGTCACCAGACCCTCTTTGGAGGGGAATAACCCCTATCACCGGCGCACCAGGACACATGGCACGCCGCGACCACCCCACGAACCAAATGTCATAAGAGCCCCAGACGACCCCGCGTCTGGTACCCTTGGTCCCTCTGCGACAGGTTAGCACAGTGGCCCTGCCGCCTACCACTTTTCGACCGCAGGGGATAGGGAGAGCTGCCAACACTATACCGACACTCCTCCTCCCCTGCGACCCCACCACATCCGCCATCAAACGATGGCGGCCTCGTCCAGGCCACGGAAGGGAAGAGCGCTACTCAGAAGTAGCGGCACTCTTCCTCCGCCGCAGCCTGTAACCCTCAGCCGAGATGCCTCCCATTCGACATCGAGGCCCACCTCAGTTACGATGCACTTCACCGCAATCTACTTTTTAGCCGCCACGTCGTCTGCTTGGAGGCAAAGTCACGAGCTAGGGCTCGTAACTAAATAATATCTGGCGCACGGGTCGGTGCCTAGATACCTACCTATACCTACATTGATGTTTTTTTTTCTTTTACAATGTTCGGGTAATAGCCTATTGGGTATTAACACTAAAAATAACCGAACATGAGTGGCTTGCCTACACTGATCATAGCCACTGCACAGAATAACTATGAGCGGTAGCTAGTCTGTGAAGCACAACATAAGCTCGGTTGATAGTCAGTACTTCACATTAGTGGTCGTAAGACACGTTATGACAGTCGTAGCGCGCAATCTTTATGTTTACAAGCGAACTTATCGCCCGTTCATCTTCACATCAAAGACAACAATACTACCTACTCACATTCCCTTCACTCCTGCGGACATGTAAACAGTTATCATAATATGATGTTTATAATTTGAGTGGAAAATTAAAGTTATATTCACAAATGCGCTGTCACTGGCCCGTGGCCGCCTGCTCCTGGTCACTGACGTGCTGAAACAACAAGTCTCACATTTTGAAGATTCCATTAAACATTCAGTTTTTACTTAAAACAAATAAAATGTTTTCAAAATTGAAGGAATGGAGGACATCCTGTGGCCAGGAGAGGGATACGACATAACATTATAACAAAAAAGTGTTACATCATCGTAAAAACTGTCGTCTTATGGAGACTACAATTAGAGCGACCTATGACAACCAGATAGTCACATTTTCTTTTTCCGTAGTTTTTCTTTTCAATCACACTTTTAGTTGCTTGATGAGGCTTTGGTTCTCGAGATTCATTATTTATCTGTGCAGGTATCTGTTCCATGACCTGGTACGGTTCACGAATAATCTGCCTTAAATTGAACGTTATCCCTATTTTTGTAGCAACATGTGGGTACCTGTCAGTAAACAATATATAAAAAGCAAACAAATTCACCCGCAGGGGGATAATCCTGTGTTCTGGAAAAAAGGATTAATTTTAATGCGTCGGTTACCGGATCCTGTTAAACCACGGGTTTGTTCGCCGATAAGTAACGAGCGCAGCGGAACGTGGTCTCAGAGCCCCGGGGCCCGTGCGTCCTCGACGGTCGGGGGCGCGACCGACTTTATTAATAATGCAGTAAATACTGGCGTTTTCCGGGATGCGCCAACTAAATCACAACATGTGCCATTCAAAATCACCATGAGCCGGTGCCTACGCGAATAAATTAAATATGAGTAAAGGTGAACAGATGAACGAGCGCTCGAACACAAGTGCGGGGCGAGAGCGAAGGTTTGCGTGGCGAGAGAGGGGCGAGATCGTGGCAAGAGCGGGGCGAGTGCGGGGCCAGGCGGGCGCAAGCGGCCCGTTCGAGCGGTGGAGTGGTGGAGCGATGCTATCGCATGTTTATGTAGCGCACCTCACCATAACGCCGCCTGCCCTCTTTCTACCCGATACACCAACCATGTAAATGAATTTAGATAATAACTTACTGCACACACACTTGTATATTATATAACATACTGAAACTACGCGATACAGGGAGCGCTCGCCTATCTGATTATAATATTTACCTACAGTATTCGGAGCTCAGTTCTTATACTGCTATTAGGATTCCATTTTACTCAAAAAATAAGACACATTATACTTTGACAATCGTAACAAATACATTAGTTTATTTACAAAGGAGTCGTCTTTGCTTTTGATATTATTACTTTTTTGTTTTATAAAATGATATTTAAATTGTAAAGCTGAAAGCCAAAAGGAATGCTTAAAGGGCAACAAAGTTTAGAATCGAACAACAATTTGACTTGAGTGTTGTTTCGATAAAGTTGCTCTCCTGAGTCTTGAGGGAATAACTGAGCATATAGAAGATTTCACTTTTATTCAGCTCTGAATAAATGTGAAATCTTCAGATTCCAACATTCAAGTTTCTGAACACAAAGAGAAAATATTAAATCAATTTTATTGTCAGAGGGCACCAGAGCGCCATCGCCCGAGCGCCTGTTCTAATACTAAAGGAAGTTGCCTGTTGAGTATAATGATGTATGTGTAATTTGCATGGCTCAAAGGAACATTAAGTGTGCTTGCACGGTGCAGGGGGCTGGCAGGGGTGCCAAGGATGGCGGGGGTGACGGCCTGCAGAACAATTAATGAATAGGCAATGCGCTGAGTGCAACGACGCATGCTGCAGCGCCGCCGGAGCCGCCCGGTGCTCGCGCATTCTAATGAGAGCGACGTGCTCAGTGCACATCTCTCCGACACATTTTATAACCACTCATTTACATGAGCCGTTACATTAAATGGGCAATTCACACGTAAAAATACTGAATTGTGTAGTCAATACAAAAGTTTGGACTCTCTCCGGCACGAATCGTTCGGACCCGAATTTCCGTCGATAAAAAGTTGTACTATTTGTTTTTATTATTATTCTCGCTCGAGCCAGCCACTCGGCTGCTTCACGCCGCGCGCCGGGAGTAGGCAGCACGAGCAGACGTGTTGAAGTTCCCGTTCTACTTTTTTTGTTAGGTAGGTATTTATTATAATCAGCTAGGGTAGCATTTTTGTAGTAACTTTGAATAGAGAGAAGAGTAGGGAGAGTACAGAGGTCTTAGCCCTGTTGTTGAAAAATACGGGCAGATATTAATAATAATACATTTATGACGAAAGCAATAGACTACTCAAAGGTTGGCAGACACAAGTTTAGTGTTACCGAAACTATCCTACTATAATAACAAAGACAAAGACTTGTGCAAATAAATGATACTAACATAGTTTTAAGTTTTATGTACTAACACAATTTGTTATTATTATACGTATAATTATGTATATTTAGGTTAAGGTATTTATTTATGGATCTTTGTAACCTGAAAATAAATGGTTTATTATTGTTATTATATTGAGTTCTTTATGTAAGGGGAAATTAAATTGAAAAGGTGGATGATAATGTAAAAGAAGTCAGGAACTGTCGTGTGATGAGATATTATTATAATATTATAAATGTGAAAGTTTGTGAGTATGGATGTTTGGATAAACATCGTGAAAAGTAACAAACGTTACTCTTTCACGCAAAAACGGCTGAATGGATTTGAATGAAATTTGGCTCAAAGAAAGTTTATAACCTGGAATAACAACATGTAGGATACTTTTATCCCGGCCGTACGTACCCGTGGGATAATATCGACCTTCACGAGAGCGAAACCGCTGGCAAAAGCTAGTATTTAATAAAAGCTAATAAAACTATAATAATTGACAGTATTTCGTCGCATAGAGCACAAGTCACGAGTCTCCGCTCATCTTAGTTTAAACCGTAACACAGTAAACGTAACGTAATAATAAGCAATTCCAGCTTATTATTACGTTGTGTGTGAACGTAACACAGTGTAAGTGGTTATTGTTACGTTGTTTGTGAACGTAACATAGGGTAAGTGGTTATTGTTACGTTGTGTGTGAATGTAACACAGTGAAGTGCTTATTGCTACGTTGTGTGTGAAGGTAACATAGTGTATGTGGTTATTGTTACGTTGCGTGTGAACGTAATGTAGCGTAAGTGCTTATTATTTATTACATTATGTGTGAACGTAACACGGTATAAGTGCTTATTGTTACGTTGTGTGTGAACGAATAAGAGGGCTCTGAGCGGCCAGCACGTGATAATGGATGAGAGTGATGTCACTCATCTTAAGGTTGACATATTTCACACACGCGTCACGCCTAATACAAACATTTGTATCTGCTAAACATGTTTCAAATGACTTGACATTTCAAGTTCAATTATAATGTAGTTGTATCATTTATAATAATATTATCAATTTATTATAAGAAACGACTCTTTTCTTTATCAGCTATTTAAAGTCAGCCACTGACGGTTAAAATCCCACATTTCCTCAGGAAGGACACACAAAAAAGGCACTTATCGCTTTGAGCAGCTCACCGCCTGTTCTGTGTCTAAGCCATCGTCCCAATAATAAGTAAGTTTGCCCCTTTAGAGCAGATCGTCGATTACACTGTATCTTTTAACGAGTGGCCGCCCGGCCCGGACCCGTCCGGTCCGTTTGCCGAAGACCAACACAATTTGTGAACATTCCACGAACTTAATAATCAATGCGTTTTCTTTGAACAATTTGTTTTTTGCGCCGCATCGCTTTTCAGATTTTTAAGTGGTTTCCGATCGTGTTGTTGGAATTCTGTTTTGTATTAAATTGGATTATTTTTAAGTAAGTCCCATAAAATACCTGTAGTTATTTTGAATGACAATAGGCTGCTTTGTTATCGTTATCAATGGTCTTCTATTCTGTTGTCCTTCAATTAGGCATAAGTATGCATCTCCAAAAAAATCTCAGAATTCAGAAAGCACTCCAACATGCATGACTCGTGATCCTCATTACGTATACAAGAGGCTAGATCGAGTAGACACAGCGTCGGTCAAGTAGTTGTTTCAACGAGCTTATACGGGGTCACTCTATTATGTAATATTATTGGACATCAGCCCGTGAGGGTGTACTCGAGATATCTGGCGAGCAGCGGGCGGTGGCAGCGGTCTGCACATTATACTACACGAACGAATTACCGCGCACAAAGAGATGACCTGCTGGGCTTCACGTACATTGCGACATTTTCGCGATTTATTCGAACATTTCTCCGGTTTGCAAACGGCATTATAAAGACGTCAGCCGGCGGATGAGTGACATTAGGAAAGGCTCAGCCGCTTCGGACAATGGCGCATAAACGACGGGAGGATGATGATAGGGGGCCATCAGACTGAAGCACACGTCGTTGGTGTAGGATGTGTACACAATGAGTGTGTCGCAACAAATAACGCCACCTGGCAGCCACGCACCACTGGCGTCACTGTGGATCATTACATTCATTCCGTAAGGGACGTTTGTAAGTATTACATACATATTACTGCTGATGCAACAAACGTGATCGCGCGTTTTAAGGCCTTATTACACGTAGGTACTAAAATGTTACAACAAAATTATAGCAGACTAGAACAATATTGTAGCCTATTATGGCTATGTTAGTTCAATTGTACCTACTCAGGGCACATTGACATTATTGTTTATCAAGAAAATATTTTATGATCTTTACACACCAAGACTCCTCCGTGCCTCGGAAAGCACGTTAAGCCGTTGGTCCCAGCTGTCATTTGTGGATCTTTGACAGTCGTTACGGGTCGTCAGAAACCCGAAATTCTGACAAACAGTCTTACCAAGGGGTATCGTATTACCCAGTAACTGGGTTGTGGAGGTCAAATAGGCAGTAACTTCATATAAAATACTGGTATTCGGCTGCATCCGGTCAGACTGGAAGCCGACCCCAACATAGGGTCACCCAGGCTAGGTAGATGATGACGATGATGATGAAATTATTTTATGAATCCTAACTTTAAGAAATGTTTACCGATTAGCTTCTTAGTGACGATAACACAAGGAGAATTATTTTAAAATATTGCCCTTGTACCTACTTAGGCACCGCTAGATGTAAGATTATACAAAAATCGTTTTAGTAACAGGATTGAGGCGGCACGCTGTGGCTAACTCGGCACAACCTCGGTGCGGCTCGCTCCAGGGACGGGTTGCGGGCTCCGCACCGTCCGCATTCCATTCGAAAACACTCGAGCTCAATTAATTGATTGTTCATTAATGACTAAACAATTGTCCTCACTAAAACAGTTTACTACTTCTGTTTTGCGTACAAGCGTTTAATAATAAATTTAATATTAATATGAATAACTAACAGTTGTTTTGCAATAAATGAATTAATCAAAGTATTGTTAGATTTCGCGAAATGGAGATTTCATTTTTTTTTTCTAGCAACAGTTGGATTTACCACTGATTAGTTCTACTATAGGTATATCTTGTCGGAGATATGATGACAAACAGTTTGAGCCCCATCCGTACTGCTGTTGTGGAGTCCAACTGTGTGTCTACGCAGGTCTAAACTGATAGAACCTACTGTACCGGTGGTTTCGCTGCGATACATACATTATTTAATAAATTTATTATTAAACGCTTATTCGCAAAGCATATAAAGAGGTTGTGCGAGACATTCACGACAACGGCAATATAAACGAATATATTGAACACGGCGCGCTACTAGTTACTCATGTGGCGCTACCGCCGCACAGTGGGCTGACAATAAAGCTCCATAGACTTAGCGTCGCACAAAAATCAAGTACTTAATTTTGAAAAAACAAACATGCCAGCGTGTTCTTTTACTGATTAGCAATATTTGATGTGGTGAAACTTTTTTTGATAAAGCTATTATTTAATCGAATATTTGCGATTTGTTTTTTTTTTTTTGTATGGAGCTGAAGTTTTTTTTATTTTAATTCTTCCTTTTTCACGCAAAAGAAATAATTGAAAGTTTCGTATTACTTCCAACTGGAAAGTTGTCAGAGGAAGCCTATGAATCTAGAAATAAGAATTTTCACAAACATTTTTCAACAGCTGCACAAAGCTTATTTATCATTAATCAAAATTTGGACGATACGATGAGGCCGAAACCGAGAAAAAGAACTCGGCTTTCATCATACGAATCTATTCCACGGTTCAAAAAGTGACTCTGACTCTGATTGTTTCACGCTAACTTTATTTCATAAAAAATCTATTTTCTTGTATTATTCCAAGTGGATTAGGCCTCCTGGGGACACTGGGGTAAAACTGGGATTGGACACTCCTGGGGATAACATTGTTTCACGCTAACTTTATTTCATAAAACATGTAATTTTTTTAAATTATTCCAAGTGGATTAGGCCTTCCGAGGACACCACTATAAAAAAAACGCACGTAGTTCTTTACCTCGTTAGGTGGGTTGGAAGAAAGGACTTAACAATGCATTTAGTAACTTTTAAATGACGTGCTAGAATATTTTTATTTTTAACGTCAAAAATGTCAATGTTCCGAGGGTTTCCGAGATTCAGGCTTTGGTGAAAATATAACTTAAATGACGCATTTCATCATACGGAAAGTTATATTTTAAGAAAACTTAAGAATAAGGATTAAAATCAAAGAAACTGTTCAGCTCCATACAGAAAAGAAAAAAAACAGAAATTTCTAATAACTTATTAAATAATAGCTTTATCAAAAAAAGTTTCACTACATAAAATATTGCTAATCAGTAAAAGAATACCCTGGCATGTATGTTTTTTTCAAAATTAGTTTCTTGATTTTGAGCGTCGCTAGTCTATGGAGCTGCATTTTCAGCCCACCGTGCGCCGCCGGCCGGTCCTGTCTGCTGTCAGCACTCCACAATACATTTTATAAATTGCCTCCAATGGAGCAAGCCTTGCCCTCTTCAATTTTATAATATTCCCGGTATAAATAGAGCTGTCTGAGCAAAGGCCTCCGATACGAAGGTTAAGAGTGAAGTCTTTTGTTCGTCTGTCACGTCTCGCACGACATCGTGTCTTTGTGAGCGCCTGATGACGTCACGGAACGTGTCGGAGCTACGTCTGAAGGTGCGCGACTCATGTATCTCTGATACACATTCTGTAAGTACTCACAACACATCGCTGTTGCGTTGTTGCAAAACGTCGCAACGCAACTTTAGATGTTGTCTGTTTTCTTAGATCTATGTGATGGCAGATAGGCCGCTAATTATACTTAGAAACTCAAAGGTTAAGTCAACTGTCAAGAAAACTTGTAACTGATGTGACATTTAATTGAAGGGCTACATTGTGTAGTTCTGTGTACTATGAAGGTCAATACCACAAAGTTCTGACTACACGGAATTCACGTAGAGGGGACCTTTGTTAAAATTATCTCAAAAGGATCCTCTTTTAATTACTGTGCTGGGATCATGCTGGGATAGTTAAAACTTCATTAACAGCATAACTATGTGAGAATCTATTAACTGCTCCCAAATTCCAATGTTAAATTTTATTCTTTTTATTTTGTACACTTTTTGACATATTTTCGTCATTATTTGACATTATACATCACTTCTAATATCGACGATTTATTAGTGATTCTCATGGATAGAAGTTTCTCTAGAATAGTTTGCAATGTCAATAATCAGGCGGTCAAAGATACTTTCAAAAATGCATTTTGTGCCCAGTCTGTTTAGTTTTCCTGTTCGATAGGAAAACATATCTAAGGTGAGATCACGACTTGTAACAAAAAAGTATGCATAGTTGTTATTCTGTATGTCCAAGTGTAGTAAATTATTAAACAATTCTACTCTACGATTATAAATTAGAGCTCCTCTTACGTAAGTGGGACAGCATATTTTTACATTCGTGTGGGTGATTAGCTTTAGTGATTCCGTGATTTTTTTAAATCAATTCGATGTGGTTTACAGCGCTTTTGAAGTCCTTCTCTCCAATCATAAATAAGCAGTAGTCGTCAATAGAAAGATTTTTTACTTTTTCAGTAATATTGGACATCATTTCGCTTAATAGACTACCTGGTGTCACGTAATGGCAATACTCGAAGTGCTCGCTGAAGGTAGTTTCTATATTGTCTAGTGCACCAATACAATAACAGTTACTAATTATGCGTAGCTTTCGCTTTCTTGGACCGTTGCAGCACAGTTGATAATGTTTTACAGAGTTACCTTTTACAAGTGGGGGCGAAGGATGTGGTACGTTTGCATCAATATTATTCTGTGAGGCGACGACGTCCTGGGAACTTCCAGAATCAATATCCACCTGCTGTGCGTTGTGTGCAATTTCCATACTTTCTGATGTCTGTGTCTGTGTTGTCTTTGTACGAACAGGTGCTTTCTTCTTCGATGTTTGGGCTTTGGTCTTACGGGAACTACACGCTATTACTTTGTACGTTTTGGTTTTTTCTAATAAATCAGAATTCGTTTTCTCAAGGTTCCTGGGAGGTCTAGTGGTGGTCCTGGCACGGTGACGTCACCGGTGCCGTGCAGCGATTAATTAGCGGCAAACTATCGGCTATCAGGGGTCAGGGGTCCGGGGTGCAGCCGTGCCCCGGCACTGACGAGGGTCGCGCGGGTCCCACATGTGTGACATCTCCTTTGTTAACGAGATGCGTGCGCTTATTCTGTTAGTGGGGCAATACTGTCGGCGCACGACATGTTCTGTGAGCTAAGACGTGGGTCGTAACTGAAATGAGATGTTGTTGTTACATGATGCCACTATTTGACCTAAATTAAGATGTACATATAGTAGACCGGCTTCTGCTCGTAGTAAAATAAAACGTTTAATATAGCAGATAATATGATACATTGTATTATATTATGTTTACTCTGTTCGGTAATTAAGTCATAACGTGATAAACATTAAAAAAAACAACCGACTTCCGGAAAAACACTACAAAGTGAAAAATTAGTTTAGTTTCGGAAGTCGATGACTTTGGATATCTATTTTCATTTTTGGTCACCGAATTCCGAAATTAAAGTTATTTTTCACTTTGTAGTGTTTTTCCGGAAGTCGGATGGTTCTTTTTAGTTTTTATTTTTAACTTTTTAGTTATAGTACACACCAATTCGAAATTTCATCATCCTTGGGGTCAAAACAATGCATATTTATGCGATAGCAGCAATCGCGCAGTCTATATGTGGTGGAGTTATGCCCGAACATACACAAAAAAAATAAACATGTCGAATTCATAACCTCCTTCTTTTTGAAGTCGGTAAAGAAAAATCTGTTACGATACTGTAATATCTGTAGCACTTGCTACGAAATATAAGCTACGGCGTAGTCAGTAAGCGCTACGACGTAGCATGTACTACACATTTATAATGATATACTCGTAGTATCGCTACGCCGTAACTTTAAGTAAAACATCTGCGGCCGGCCACTTCGTGGCAAGAAATTGTCCATCGTAAGTACGTGGTCCAGTACGGTTACGTCGTAACTAGTCGTAGCACCGTAATGCCGTAATATCGTAACCGTAATTTATTCGCAGACGCTCGAGGCTCACACCATACGTTCTCCACGTACTCGCTTCACTCGCTATATATGACGGTATGGAAATAGTATTGCCTCGTAGGCTATGAGGTGGCGGAGTGAATACTTTTTAGTACATACTTTTCGTCTTGGAATTAAAAATTAAATATATATTTCACATTTGGATTGTAATACTAATAATTTGAGACCAGTAATTGATACTCTGCTTCGATCCTCAAAAACAAAAGAATTTTAAAATAACTCAGTTATTATCTCATTTTGGCTAAACCCGCGCGACGGCGGCAGGTCGCAATGACCCGCGCGCGGGTACATCATTAATGTACGTCCAATCAACATGTTCCGTTCACTCGTTCACTGAATATTAACAAATTTGTTTACGAGCCGCTCTATGTGATAGCTTGCGGTCAGAGGGTGCTACACCAGTACATATATGTAGTACGATATATTGGAAAACTTATGTTAGAGAGCGACACGTGAACCATAAGCCCAAGAAATGTGCTCGTGACGTGAACTCCAAGCTCAAGTCGTATGCTCGTGCCTTGTCGTTACTTCTCTGACCATTACTTATATTAGAGAACGACACGTGATCATTGGTTTGTACCAATGATCTCTGATATAAGTAGTGCGCTGCGCTCTGAGGCGGTCGTTGCGACACGGTGCAAAATATTTGCTATCGTATAGCGCGGCGCAAGCCGACGCTGAGCATGAGTGATAAACTTGTGTCAAATGAACTGCTGGCGTTTCTACAGCAGAAACTGGACGTGTTGGATGAGGTGTCCGCCATCCAGATCTGTGTGACAAACTTCAGCGAGGACGACATTGCTGCTGCAAAGCTGCTGCTGTTCCGGTCGCTTAATAAAATCGACCGGATGATGTCTCGTAGGTGCGACGGGACAAAGAAAAGTGTGCATAATATCATCTCGCTTTGAAGGTTACCGATCCTGATGACGTGCCGAAGTTTGTGGCGAGGGATCTGAACAAGTTACCTCCACTCACATTCGACCACGTCATCGTTACGAGCCTGTTGAAAGACATTATGTCTTTGAAGGCTAGTCTAGCTGATGTGAAGAGGAAGTGGGACACATCCCAGATTACTACCGCAGACCTGTGCACAGAACTCGATGAGTTGCGCAACTCAGTGGCGTTAATTGGGTCACCGGCGCGTGTAAGCAATGTACATACGCGCCGAGGTATTGGCTGGCCAGACACATCGGTCACGAGTTTTGCGTCAGCAGTTTTGTCGCCGGCGCCGATTGCCAAGTCTGCGTGTGCGGCAGCGTGCCTCGTAGCCCCGCTGCCGTCCCCGAAGCTCCTCCCCGCAGCGCTGCCTGACCGACGCGACCATCTGACCCGTTGGTCACTGTGAGCACCCCCACTGCTCCCCCCGCAAAGCCCGGAGCTATAAAGAAAACCAACCGGGCTGATGATGACGGCTTCGTGACGGTGCAAAGAAGGAAACGCTGACAGAGTAGCTGTAAGAACCGCTGCGGTAAAGCTTCTACGGAGCCCAACGAAAAACTGCGTACTGCGAAGCTGAAGACCCCGGTGTAAATTTCCCCATGATAATTCCCGTCTCCTGTACACCACTGACGCGGTAGACATCGTGAAGTACGTGCGCCAAAGGCTGAATTAAACGCCGCGAGTGCAGCTGCTGGAGTCGCATCGCAACGTCAACTTTAAGGCGTTTGTGGTGCGCATCGGACATGCTACAGACAAGTGCCACCGGAACGGACAAAGACAAATAAGTGATACTAACATAGTTTTAAGTTTTACTTACTAACACACGTTGTTATTATAATGTGTATATTTAGGTTAAGATATATAGTTAAGGGTCATTGTAACCTGAAAATAAATGGTTTATTATTTTACTTCTGTTACCACTACTTACTTATATAAGAAAGCGGCTCGTGACTCACAAGCTCAAGGTATATGCTGTGCTGCTGGGGAGTTTGTTGCGCCACTTCTTCTTCCAAGCTAAAACACCAGAAGGTGGTGATGGGCGAGCGTTTTCGGGTACTATCTTATGTAATGTTGACGTTCAAAAAGTACTGACTCTCAGCTTTGTTTGAATAAATGACATTTGATTTGATTTACTCGTGACGTGAACCACAAGCTGAAGGTATGAGCTCATGTCGTGAACCACAAGCTGAAGGTATGAGCTCGTAACGTGAACCACAAGCTGAAGGTATGAGCTCGTGGCGTGAACCACAAGCTGAAGGTATGAGCTCGTGGCGTGAACCACAAGCTGAAGGTATGAGCTCGTGGCGTGAACCACAAGCTGAAGGTATGAGCTCGTGGCGTGAACCACAAGCTGAAGGTATGAGCTCGTGGCGTGAACCACAAGCTCAAAGCATGTGCTCGTGCATTCTCGTTGCTTCTCTGACCACTTCACATCTTTTTGATATCATGTCGTGATGTTTGTTTAGTTCAAGTGTAACACCGACGTGTAAACGTTTGTTCATTTAATCTCGTCATTGACTCACACACACAGACGTGCCCAGCAGACACAACCACGTGCAGAGATGGTTACAGTTACCAATAAAATACCGGTAAAACTACCAAAACATTTCGTTACGTTAAATATTTAACGTTAAAATTACCGTTAAATCATAGGATTTACGGGTATTTAAATAGCGTTACTAATATCTTTACTTCGCTAAAATCTAACAAGAAGTAACATTTTGTGCGACGTTGCCAAACCGAAACAAGTGCCTCGCAGCCTTGCGTTTGGCTCTTCTAAGCGGAGCGGCAACAACGCATGTTACGACGATCGGAAATATACGAATACGATAAAACTCACGCGCTCGCGCTTGTTTCATTTCATAATCATATGGCACACAAATAGCGGGTCGCGTACGCCGAACGTACCTACGTTTACTGCCTTTTATTTATCAACTAGTTGTTTGTGTAAAAAATATTATTATTGGCCGAAAGAAGTTTCAACCTTTCAACTTAACGATATTATTATAACTATAAACTCAACATGTAGGTAACAATTTTTATTTTCCAAAAAAATCATGATTCCATATAAAACACGTTGTTACGTACCGTTCTCTTTAAGGCGGTGCACCGAGCAAAATAACCTTGAGCATTCGCTCCCTCTTTGCCGCATCTCACCTCTACAATACTTCGTAAACTTCGTAACCTGGCGCCATCTGGCGAACAACTTATGAATGCACGTAAAAATCACATACTTCACAAAATCTTAGAAAGAATTCACAGACAACGCATTCAATAAAATGAAATAAAATTGTAGGATTTCGATGCAAATACAAAGACAGTTCATGCGAGACTGATTTATTGTTCATGTACCCACATCACAATATATTACTAAAATAACTGTTACATCTAGACGGCCTGCTGGCAGACGCTGGCAACACTGTCGGCGTGCCCTCTCACCACTGACTAGCCCCTCCACGCACTTCACTACGCCATGACGGGAAATCGTGCATAAATAAGCGTGCACGTCTCATTATCGCTCTTTTTTCACAAGGACAACTGATCAGGTCGAACCTCCGTCAATTTAATATTGTGCTGATTTCTATTAAAAACCTAATACGTTGATTTATATTGTACCTACTCAAATAATAAAACTTAAATATTTATGTACCTACCTATAGAGATTTTATTTTTAAATATGTTGCTGTGATTTCTATCGATAATTAATTAAAATCATTTACTAAGATAATTAGAATTTAATTTATTATAAACCCTATGTCTAATCAGTTGTAACAGTTTCAGAAGTGGGATTACTCGTTCATCATGAAGAGGCATCGAGCTAGAAGCTGTAGCAGTGAATCTGATGATTCTGATGTGCAAGCTGCAGCAAAGCGGGCAGTACCGTCTACCTACGGAGAAACATCGAGTAGTAAACTAGAACAATTGGTAAACGAAAAAATTGAAGGTATGATGAACAAATTCTTAAGCACAACACGTGAAAATAGAAGTGACAGTGTTAAAGGTGACATAATTATTCCTTTATTTGATCCGGATGATAAAGACAATAACGTGTTTGTTTGGCTGAAGAAAATCAACCAGTTGGGTGATATCTATGGCTGGGATGAGGCAAAGCGCTCGTATTACATGCAGACTAGATTGGATGGTTCAGCTAGACGTTGGTATAATAGGCTAGATAATTACGACCTTACGTGGTGCGAGTGGCAAGAACTTTTGAAACGTACGTTTCCTAGGATGTTTGAATTTGCGGAATTAATTGAAGAATTAGTCGGTCGTAAGAAAGAACCAAAAGAGACTATGAGTAAATACTTTTATGATAAATTAGCAATGTGCCGTAGATGTAGGTTCGATGACAGTGCCGCGGTTTCGTGTATTATTCGCGGCCTACCCTCTGAATTACAAGCTAGCGCTAAAGCTATGAAAAGTACAAACCCAGAAGAACTGTATTGTCAGTTTTTGGTAACTATGGAAAACTACCAGTCCCATTCATCACGATTTCGTGAAACCGATCAACGTGTTTTGCGACATCCTTATAATGTAACCAGTACTTCGAAGCCAGCTGAGAAAAAAACGTGCGATTCTCCTTCAGGTCAAATTAAATGCTACCGCTGTAATACTGAAGGCCATTTGGTTAGGGATTGCACTAACCCTGACACTCGGTCATGTAAAAACTGTGGGAAGACTGGGCATATTGCAAGATTTTGTAGGCAGAATGTTCATATTGATTCAAATAAAATAAAAGAAGTAAAAGTTATACAAAGTTTTAACGATTTGTACTTATGGGATAAAGGCTATTGCATACTTAGACACTGGAGCACAGAGTAATGTCATAAGTTATAGTTTTGCGAAGTTATTACAGTGTATTATCGAACCAAGTGATAAAATTTTAAAAGGTTTTACTGGCACTCCAATACCCGCACTAGGCGAAATAAAAATTAATATTTCCATGGATGGTTTCTCTGTAAGAACGAGTGCTTTAGTTACTCATGTCGACCTGGGAAAATCGATATATTATTAGGGCAGCCTGTCATTAACAGAGATGATGTATCCCTTGTAATAAATGGTAATTCTGTGATCCTTTCCCAAAATCACAATAATATCCAAGGCATAGCCGTAGAAAATACTGAACAAAGAATAGATCTCGTTTCCAAAAACAGTCTGAATATTCTCCCTAACGAAGCAGCAATGGTCCCGGTGCTAATTAATGGTGGATCGAAGGGAGTTGTAAATATTAATCCCCGTTATTTTAACCTCGCAGATCATGAGTACATTATCCCGGCGTCTGTGGTGGAGGGCTCCGAGGGTTTGCTCAGAGTTTACAACCTTGGGTCAAAAGTTGTGCAGTTTGCAGCTGGCCAAGTGGTGGCAAGAGGGCAATGCTGTGCTGAAATATTTCTAGAAGCTGAAGCTGGCTTGGTGAGTCAAATCTTACTCTGTTGTTGGTCCAAATCTGACGCTGGGCTTCAAAGCCAAAATAATAGAGTTGTTGATGGCTTCGTACCGAATTTTGCTGATACAGATGTGACAAAATTGGACCAAAAGGATATACCTTTTAGTTGATGGTTTATGGGCTGATAATATGTGTATTGGTGGTGTTGATTTGGCAAATATAAACGTGGGTAATATAAGCGACGGCGATAAGCTACGTTTGTTTAATATTTTGTCTCAATATAGTTCTTGTTTTGCGTCTAAAACATCGGAATTAGGGCTCACAAGCCTAGCAGAGATGGAGATCAAATTGAACACTGATAAGCCTGTGTATCATCGCCCGTATAGACTATCATTACCAGAACTTTCAAAAGTTCGTGAAAAAGTTAAAGATCTTTTAGAAGCCGGCATTATTAGGGAATCCAATTCAGATTTTGCGTCACCCGTTGTATTAGTCAAAAAGAAAAATGGAGACATAAGGCTATGTGTAGATTATCGGGCCTTGAATGCAGTAACAATAAAAGATAGATTTCCTTTGCCTATAATTGATGACGAAATTTCTAAATTAACAGGTAAAAACTTCTTCACTAGTTTAGATTTGTCACAATCTTATCATCAATTACCCGTTTCCGAAAATTCGATTCACTAAACTGCTTTTATTACACCCGACGGGCAATATGAATACGTTCGGGTTCCGTTCGGTTTAGCCAATTCACCTGCGGTTTTTCAACGTTTAAAATTATTAATAAGGTTAACAAAATGGGTGATGGTGACCATATTCTGGCATTCATGGATGATATTTTATTACCAAGCAGCGATATTCCACGAGGTTTAGAGCTACTAGAACTTCTCCTTAAAGTATTACGCGAGGCCAATCTTAAACTCAATATGGAAAAGTGTTCTTTTCTTCCAACTGAATTAAATTATCTCGGTCATTACGTTTCTAAGGATGGCATTAAGCCAGGTGACCACAAAATAAAATCTGTGCGTGATTTTCCGACCTCATCTAATGTTCACCAAGTGAGGCAATTTGTTGGTCTTTGTTCGTTCTTTAGAAAGTTTATACGTAATTTTTCCCTTATTGCTAAACCCCTTAGACCTTACAAAGAAAAATATGACCTGGTCATGGGGAGAAGCCCAAGATAAAGCCTTTAAAGATCTCAAGTCTAGTTTAGTGTCGCAACCAGTTTTAGCAATCTATGATAGAAATTTGCACACAGAACTCCATACAGATGCAAGTAAGTTCGGTGTAGCAGGAATTTTGCTTCAGCATCAAATAGATAACTCTTTAAAACCGGTAATGTACTTTAGTCGCACCACTACCCGTGCAGAACAGAATTATCACAGTTACGAATTAGAGACTCTGGCAGTTGTTGAGTCACTAAAAAGGTTCAAAGTTTATTTGTTAGGTATTAAAGTAAAAATATTAACCGATTGTGTTGCTATACGTCATACTTTTGTCAAAAAAGATTTAGTTCCGAGAATTGCACGCTGGTGGCTGCAAATACAAGAGTTTGATTTAGAAATAGAATATAGGGCTGGAGACAAAATGAGGCACGTTGATGCGCTGAGCCGTAACCCAGTAGATGCCCACGTTTATGTTCTGTCTGCTGATGATTGGTTTCTTACTGTTCAAATGCAGGATCCTAAGCTATGTAACATTATCGGCCAATTGCGTGGACCTAATGCGAATGCAGACATATTGAATAATTACAAAATAAGTAATGAACGTTTGTATAAGAAAACTTTACATGGGGATCGTTTGTTAGTCCCTTGTAATGCTCGTTGGAAGCTTTTGCAAAAATATCACGATAATATGGGGCATAGTGGATTAAAAAAATGCGATAGTATCATAAAAGATAAATTTTGGTTTCCTAAAATGACTAAGTTCATTAAGAAATATGTCACTTCGTGTTTGGATTGCGCTTTTCGGAAAGGACATTATGGAAAACTGGAAGGAAAATTAAATCCTATCCCAAAACCCGAGTTGCCAATGGATACTCTACATATAGGTCACTTAGGGCCTTTTCCGAAGTCTAGTAAACACAATCAATATATTTTAGTAATTACATGTTCTTTCTCAAAATTTGTTATTGCCAGAGCAACACGCACCTTAAGTTCAGCTGAAACTATCCATATTTTACATTTGGTTTCTCTTCCACCATAGTGTCCGATCGTGGGCTTGCGTTTTGTAGCCGTTATTTTAAAGACTTGGCAGTTAAACACCTTATAAAACATGTGCTGACGTCAGTTGCCACACCAAGAGCTAACGGTCAGGTTGAGAGGGTCAATAGGACAATTTTAAATGGTTTAAGAACTAGCAGTGAGGAAAACAACTGGGACTGTTGCCTGCCTGATGTAGTTTTCGGTGTTAACAACACGTGCCATGAAACCACAGGTCAAGCCCCCTTTAATTTAATGTTCAAACATAAGAGTAAAGTATCAAATCTAGAAAATAGTGAAATAAATGTAAATATAGACAATAGAAGGGCAAAAGCCACTGCTAACATTAAACGTAAACAACAATTAATGAAACGTCAATTTGATAAGAAACGTAAAGAGGGTCGTATTTACAAGAAAGGGGACTTGGTCTTATGGCGTAATCCAAAAGGCTGTGGTCAGTCTGGAGTAAATACGAAGCTTGACGCTACGTACGCTGGGCCGTACGTAATAATTAAGTCACTTGGCCATGACCGGTATATGATACACAGCGTAAAAGGGTTTCGAGGGTACAAGAAATTTAGCACAGTAGTGGCTGTAGATTCTTTGAGGCCGTATGTAGCTGTTGTTGGTTCTGATAGTGATGAAGCTGACAGTGAATTAGATACAGAAGATCTCATAGATCTATTAGAAAGTTAACTAATGCACATCGTGTGGACACTTTGTTTCAGGACGGCCGAGCTGTTACATCTAGACGGCCTGCTGGCAGACGCTGGCAACACTGTCGGCGTGCCCTCTCACCACTGACTAGCCCCTCCACGCACTTCACTACGCCATGACGGGAAATCGTGCATAAATAAGCGTGCACGTCTCATTATCGCTCTCTTTTCACAAGGACAACTGATCAGGTCGAACCTCCGTCAATTTAATATTGTGCTGATTTCTATTAAAAACCTAATACGTTGATTTATATTGTACCTACTCAAATAATAAAACTTAAATATTTATGTACCTACCTATAGAGATTTTATTTTTAAATATGTTGCTGTGATTTCTATCGATAATTAATTAAAATCATTTACTAAGATAATTAGAATTTAATTTATTATAAACCCTATGTCTAATCAGTTGTAACATAACTTTTATAAGAAAGACACGTTTGTGGATGCGGATAAAAACATTTAGGTCTTGAATTCAGTGAATCTAATAATCGAATAATTATAATGATCTAATAATTGAATTATTAATTGGTCCTACTTTTCGCGGCTAAAAAAAATCTGACTATTAATTATGTATACTAATAGACGGAGACAAAGAGAGACAGTCAATAATGAGAACAAAACGAAAATGTAAAATGGCGGCTGCAAAAAAAAACAAAATTTTTCGTCATGGGTGTCGCTTTCGTGGTTTTCGAACATGCTGAAGCCGATATTGAGGTCAAAATGCAAATCCAAGATAACGGCTGCAAAAGAAATCCAAAAATTCGTCATGGGTGTCGATTCAAGAAAAAATCCTCACTTTTGGCTATAAGAATCTTAAAGGTATTCTGCAAAAAATCTCTAAATCCTTACTAGTATTATAAACGCGAAAGTGTATATGTCTGGATGTTTGTTACTCTTTTACGCAAAAACGGCAGACCAGATTTTGATGAAATTTGGTACACAGATAGAATATAACCTAGATTAACACATACACACACCCCGTGATTTTTTTTAGAGCCGGAGGCGTGCAATCGGCCAGCCTAGCCCAGCCTTACATGGAATTTTTCACGTTTTGTATGGAAGATATGAAAAATTATTTCGTACGTGATAAGGTTTAGAGGTCTATGGGCTCGCAAAGGGGTCAAAATTATCATTATTTTTGTGATAGGACACACCATTTTCGAGATATAAGCAAAAGAAAAGAAAAACAGATACATTACTGTTTTTGCACCAGCAGGCTTAGCACGAAAACCATAAACAAGTGTTTTGACGCCGGAAAAATAGACAAAAATGACGTTTCCATATAGACAATTGACAGTTTTTCACCAAGAAATGTAGACAAGCGATTTCTATTCTACAGTAGAATAGAAATAAAAAGCGTCATGCTAAGCCTGCTGAACTCGAGGTGTGGTGTGAATTTTAGTTCTTGACAACTAATATTACTCCACGCCTTTTTAATCGCGATTAAAAATAGTCAGATTTTCGCAGTAATTACCACAATAAACTGTAACCAAAACAAATGTCAATAACAAAATTATTAGACTTTTATTATTTTCTATTGATAATGTGACGTGGGCGAGCAAGTGCGCTTGGGGCCAGCCGACGCGGTGACAAACGACACGGGTTCCACGCTCGAGGCCTTACGACTGATTGAATCTCGATGCCCCGCGCATGAATACCGTAGTAAATACACCCAGATGTTAGACTAAAATCGTATTAAAATCAAAATTTGGTACCTTTTAAAAAAAAAATTCTTACCTAATGTTCATTATTAAATTGTTTATCCATTAGTGTCATTAATAAAGCTAAAATAATGCTTACTTCACGAGGAGATGCATGTTATCAATCATTGTTACTCATTTCTGTGGTATAGTTGTATGGAGATTTGTTAAACAAATACTACTTAAAAAAACGAAAACAACCATTGTGGAATCAAGATTATGTAGGATTTCAATGTATTTTATTTAGTTGATTTTTTATTTAAATAACGAGTAGATAGCTCCAAAAATCTGGCCAAAACACAGCTGGCGCGAAGTTTTGGTGGGTCACGCGCCTTAATATAGGTATTACCCACCGCATTTAATCTTAGGAATTTTGGATGGTTTTTCACCCCCACAACTAGTACGCAAGCATTTTGGTGTAGTAGAAAGGGTTTGATTTGATTAAGTTGCCAGCTTGCTTCTCACCTATTCGTCAACAATCCCATTGGCCAACGACGGGCGACGATGGCAACGATCTACACTCTTTTCTACACACACGTCGAGCCTGGCGCACGTGCGAGCCTCCGGCTCAAAAAAAAATCTCGGGGCAGGGCAAACAAGCACCACGTTGCGAATCTAAAAAAATTATACCACGTGGAGTCGCAATTGTCAAATATTATTTTTATTGTGTCATAATTATTTTTAAATTTAGAGATAGAATAGCTTTAAGATTCTCATAGCCTACAATAAACAAACTAACCAAACTATCAGTTAGTTTAGTTTGGTGTACAAGAGAATCGACATCAATATTGTATACACGCTGAAGGTCATTTATGGTTTCAGTTTTCGCGTGGGTGGCTTTCTTCGATTATATTTTTTTGCAGCACAGAAACAATGTTGTACCACACCAAAGGTA
This sequence comes from Polymixis lichenea, assembly GCA_949091785.1. Taxonomy (NCBI): domain Eukaryota; kingdom Metazoa; phylum Arthropoda; class Insecta; order Lepidoptera; family Noctuidae; genus Polymixis; species Polymixis lichenea. Next base: position 23,339,662 of record OX420948.1, on the reverse strand, counting down.
GTCGCACGTTCGGCGTGTATGTAATAATCTTTCTGTGCACACACCGAAAAATGCTAATCTCCGCACTGTCATAGTAAGGAAGAAATAGACGTATAAATTACCAGTATAAGAATTGTTATTTTTACCTACACTAATGCTGGTAATTAGATAATATTAACTGACTTTGGTTATCGGTATTATTAACGTTACTTTTTATCGTTAACATAAGGGTAATTGGTAACGTAATATAAAAAATACCGGTAATTCGGTCCCTGATTGCGCGAGCACCTCCGAGCCGCGCGATAAGACGCGACTTTATCTCCGCTGAATAATGGCGATCACGAGCCGACACTCGCTTCTGACTACACTCCTCTGATCCCCGCTAATCTCCGGATTATCAGCTCACACCGCCGTTAGCCCCGTGACAGCTGATTCTTGTTTTCTGGTAAACACGAGCATATCCCATAACCTATTACAAGGTCCAGGGTAACAGTTAAACTTTGACATCGCCTGTATTTCGTTATAGTAACGGAAGTTTTTTTATTAATTCAAGTGTTAACTGACATTCAGTTAACCGTTCGTTTCGTGATCATGCAGAGAATGGATCGGATCAATATGTATTTGTTTGTTTTTTCTATTATTATTTTCTTTGAATGCTATGTAGGTACACCTATAAGGTGTGTAAACATTAGAAGTACAACATAAATACTGTTTTAATCTAATGCTATTTGTATATGCTGTGTAAATAAATAAATCTAAACTCCATTCCACTCTGATGATAGCTTCCACACAATTAAGAATGTCGTTCACGTCGGCACTTACATTAAATGGTCACAGAAACATAATCTCTTTACGTTTGAGCCAAACGGAGCGTTTGCTCGCGTGCTGTGCCTGAAGAGAAATACGTCACATTCTCTTATTTTTTAATTGTTTTTACTTGCATCTACCAATCTAGGTACTTCAATAATGTTGAGCTGTTGTGTTGTATGGTTTTACATCAGGAATTTCTCAGTAGCAGCCCGTGGCCGGGCGAGTGCTCGCAGCCCGTAGCCGGGCTAGTGCTCTAGTACTCGGTTGACGGCAATGGGCAAACATGAATGCAAGTGAGGCGCGACGCTCTGCCAGGTATAAACAGTGCGTGATCAACACGCTGTTAATACGAGTGCAACAGATTGTTATACACATTGATAATAATTAATGTGTATTTAATCCGTAACGGACGGCTGCCGCATGCCCGCGCTGATCCGCCGACATCGCACAATTCACTCCGGAGATGGCCGCGCTGCAACCTCCCCCCCCCCTCCCCACCCCACAAATCCGAGCAGAAATTGGGGGCGTCAGGATCAAAGGGCTCACCGCGCCAGAGCGCCCCACTCTCCCGACGACCACTTTTTTTAACCCAAGTAGAATTATTAAACGTTAATAAATATATTATAACGCACAAGACTTACGTACCGTTTAGAAATTCTCTTTTGATGCAAGGCAGAGCAACCTCGCAGGTCTCACTGTAACTCATCCGTTCATCACATCAATATAACTGCTCTGCTATGTTTGTACTTTCATACTGTTCCAAAAAAACCTGTAATATTGACATTCGTTTCTTTTTCGTTTTATGTTTCGAAGTCTCTTACGTAAAGGTTTTTATTATTTATTAATATCTCACCAATAGCAGCCGCTATTGCTGCCTGCCAACTGGCGCGCGGCTCGGCGGCCGCTCGACATTTATTATTGCCCGGCTCCCTTTGATGTCCCGGTTATCAGTCATTGCAGCGGTATTTGAACGGTTGAATATTATAAGAAATTACCTGCAGGAATCCTAGTTCAAGCATCGGAAAGTTCAGCCAGCGTCGAAGAGGTTAGGTATGAAGCGCGCAGCGTTAGCGGGCGGGCCCTTGGGGAGGTAGGCTGAGATCTGACCACTTCAAGGAAATGCCTTTAAAATATTTTCGAGTGGCCGAACTTGGTAATCCTTGCCACGGGTGCTTGCCCATGAACCAGGGCTCCGTCCGAGGCTCTCGAGGCTGCAGCGCACAAATCGGAACGTGCGTTATTCACACTCACTTATTCTTAGCAACTCTCCATACGCGTCACGATTTTCATGGGCCTAATAGTAATCATAGAATAGCCTTTATTTCCATAACCACAAAACAATAATTTATATAAGTGGATCGTTACCACTACAAGGGAACAAGCCTCCTCCGATTTTCTCCAGTTTTCCCTTTTTTTGGCTGTGACCATCCAGTCTTTACCCAGACTTTCCGCTGTCCGTCCTCTGGGTCGTTGACCTGTGGGCCGACCAACATTTTTCATTTGACCGGCTGTAAATGAAATTCGTTGTCTTTGAATTATTATAGAATTTTCTAACAAATTACGATTAATAGCTACAACATAGCACGCGTTTTAAAATATTATATTTGAATGATACAATACCCATCAGTAAATGTACCTAAATACAGACTTAACTGATACGGCAGATCGTACACGTTCATATATACTTACTGTTAAGCAGATTACGAGATAAGCGCACCCACACACACATACAAGTACATATTATAGAGGTTACTCTTGTAGGCGCTTAACCCAATCCATCGACTAAATGCTGTCTCAACTCAGCGGCCGCACCGGAGCGACGACGTCAGGCACGCGAGGGGCGGGGGAGCGGCCGCCACTCATCCCGGATTTTACAAATTGGCTCGAGTCAAATCCGTGGCCTCCGGACCGGGACCTCCGGGCTTTTCTTAGGATTTCCGGACCCGCTTCCAAAAAAACATTCTTGACAAATATGAAATCTTCTACGGCCACCGGGGCTGGGTGGGTTCTGCTACAGATTCGTTCGTCGCAAACAGTCGTCGGTTGCTATAAATAAATTCAGCAGTCACCATAACGGCTAGTTTTGTGAAAAATATTTTGAGAAATTCATTCAAAGGCCGCTCTGCAAGTCAAAGTACTAGTTTCTTAATTAAAATCGTTCCCAACAATGGCGACAAAAAATCAAATCATCTGTCAGAACGAATTATCGTATAATAATAGCATATAAGAGTTGTCGCCTGCAGCAAATGGATTTAGTTAGCAGGCATTAGCATAGCAGAGTGGCATTTCTTATTAAGTTCAGTTATTGTAGCAAGCGCGCGCCGGACTCGCTTGATCTCCTCTCCATTTTAAATTAAGAGTATTTTAAAATAAATCCCCGCTTCCTCGCTTCGAGGTAATATTGGTTGTCTTTTTAATTTCCATCCCATTGACTTCAATAAATCTCATTTCTTGAAACGAGCACCTCTTTCGCGCACCCTTTCTCGGGCCCTGGAGACCCTTGCGGCCCCCTCGCGCGGGCCCGGCTCGTCCGCACAAACTTGTGCGATTTATTGAATAGACTTTCGTCGCACAATGGGCACCATTCACTTGCTCAATACTTCCAGGCTGTTTATTCGTTGTTTATCACAATACATCAGCTAGCTCATTGTATACAATACTTGTCTTCACTATCTGTACGTTTTATCAAGAGGAGGCGTCAGGGAGCTCGGCCGCCGTCACCGTCAGTACCATATGATCCTAAATAGCCAATTTACTGATAACTTTAATATTTTAATAGTAAGTATTATTTATATATAAGGTATTTCGTAACATACAATAGATGTAAATCAAACTCAAAGTTGCTTCTGAAATTGAAGAAATTTATTTACGTTTAACATTTAAAAGTTTTACTAAATAAACGAATACTACATACTAGGTATTTATATTATAAATACTTACCTGAAATTGAAGAAACGACATTTAAAGTTTTTAATACATCTATGTCGATTCTTATAATAAAAATCGTGAGTAACATAATTATTAACTAAAATAAAATATTCCGTTGGACGATGTCATCTCGACATCTCTACCTTTTAGGTGGCATCCATACACTTTAAAGTTTTTACCCAAAAGTATTAACAAGCACGCGGAACGCGAATAAATAAAATATATTTTCTTTACATCTTCCCCTTAAGAAGAATTTTTTTCAGCAAAATTGTCGTTATAAAGTACCATTCCTCTTCTATTACTTCTTCTTTATTTCCAAATGCAGGGACTGGAATGAATAAGTTTTGTGAAATGAAAAAGATTTGATTCATTTTTTATGTGCCTTGTTCCTATTCTGTATATAGAGTTTGAAAGTCTAGTAGCTCACATGGGCCAACGTTCAGTACATTTATTTTCTTTCCTATTTAATTTGTTTCCATTTTCTACGTAAACCGTGTCCCCTATATTAACTTCACAGTGTTTCCGATTTTTATCAAAAAGTATTATGTTGTAATTATGTGATTTCATTGTATTTTCAAATGCTGTATTTCTATTTCCAATCAAGTCACTGTTTGATTTTTCTTCGTTTAATTCATTCGGTAAAATTTTAAAATCTGTACCATATACAAGATAACTTGGTGTTAGGCCAGCCACCGAATGGTTCGTTTTATTATATTTACTGACGCATTCTTGAGCGATTGTTGCCCAGGCTCTCTTTTTTCTGCTTCATTTATTTTGTATCTGATTTTGTTAACCAATATTTGATTCAACCTCTCATTTAGGCCATTAGAGAATGATGCATTTACTGCGGTAAAGACCATCGATATCTGCTTGCCATTAATTAAAGAATTCTTTAAATTCTTTCGAATTGATTCCCGGATAGTGATCGGTGAGAAGCATACCAATATCCTCCGTGTCTGCTATATTATTGACGAGTTGTATGAAATCATTGGCACATTGCGTCTTATAGGTGAGAATAAGTGCGTACCTAGTAAAGTGATCTACTAACAGATGTAGATATTTTTTTGTCGATCTTGAACCTCAAAAACCTCCAATGGTGTCTATAGAGATTATTTCGAAAGGCTTTGCGGCCGGGCCTAGGTGAGACATTAAACCAAACCGATCGTGTCCTCTTGATTTATTTTAATACAAATTTGATAGCTTCTACAAGTTTTTTGTTGTTGTTTTTTGTCATTCATCTGACCAAAATATTTTTTGATTTTTCTTGAGTAAATGATCGAATCTAATCGATCGGCACTTCATGGTAAAAAAAAATCCGAGATATTGTCTTATTTTTTTTGTGTTTTTGGAACAGGAAAATTCATTAAAGAAATCAAATTATCCTTTATGGGTCTTACCACATTATTTTGTATTAGATGAACCCGATATTTAACTTGGTTTTGTCTTGTCGCAAACGTGCATTTGTAAACTTTAACCTGAACCCTTCTATTTTTATGGCTTCCAGCAACTGTGTTAGGTGATTGATGTGTTCAGAATACGTTTTAGAGAATACGAAAATGTCATCATTAAAATTTACAGCAAAATCAGTAAGTTTATATTTTCATGATCTTTCCGCAGGAAAACTGGCAGCACCGCCAAATGTGAACAGTAGCTCCGTATTGAAAAAATAAAATAAAAGTGTTTTATCCGAGTTAATTAACTAAAAACAACGACATTGTGTTAAAATCGTTTAAATCGTCAGTGATATTATTTCCAGTCAAATCTTCACTAAGAATTATTAACTAACATAAACAAAGTGCTACAGTACATTCATAATACTAAATAAATCAAGTGTAAAACATGTATCAGTGTATAAATATAACTAAAACTGAAGTCCGTGGAGTTTCTTGCCCGTTCTTCTCCATAGAGATCTACGCTTTGGAATGGGCAACTAGCTTCAACTTTCCAACTGATCGTTTTTTGACAATTCAAAAGTGCCTGTAAATGGTTTAATTGAAATAAATGCTTTGAGTTTGAGTTTGAGTCTAATTGAGTGATAAACAGTGCACACATTTATTAAAAGTGCCTAGAAGATTCATTACTCTTAATTTGTGTGTAAACAAAATCGTTTTTTCCTAACGTGAATTCAAATTCCATTTGATTACATCAGTGCTACTAACATAATCGCGTTTCATTCTGGGCACAGAACATATATACCTCAAGCGGATTCTGGGCGTGTTACAGACCAACACATCTGTAGATGTTCACCATCTGAAGTGCGTGTTCCAACCAACGGAACTATACATTTAACACAAACAAAAAAAACAGTTCGAACAGTATATTTCACATTACTCGATCATTATAGAATTTTCTTTGGAGTTTAATAATAATATTACGTTGAGAAAACGGCGCCTAGTGCTATTCTTTTCTAATGAAACTATTGATTCACGGGATATATCTTCCTCAAGTTTAAATATCAAAAGTATGATGGATCTTTCAACACATGTTTTATGTAATGAGGGGTTGAAGTTACAAAACATGATCGAAAATTTAAGGGAACTATATTGTTAAATGCCCATGCGGAAATAGAGAAGTTAAAATCACAAAATTTGAAACTGGAACAAAAACTAGAGAAATAAATTCCTGCAAGGAAGTTGAATCTAGATTCAGAATTCCTTACGCCCAAGATACAAAACATAACATTGAATAAAATAATAAAAAGGAGCAAGACGTAAATAAACTTAAATTAGACTGCCATAACATACCAATGCTAAAATCGTATGCGGGACAATCTGATGAAGAAGAGTATATACATACACTGATTGAACAAAAACACCTGAGAAAGCAACCTGTTGTAACCTAATGTTTTATCTGTAGGTGATAATAATGTTATTATTTTGACAGGAAGTAATGATTCGAACCCATTCGAGTTTTTATCAGATACATATGTCCATTGCATTGCATTACTCAGACAAATATAATGTTTTTATAGTAAATATTCTGTATAATCGTTTGCTTAACGAATTGAAACTTAATAAATTCCTTTTTGCCCTTGCGATCGAATGGTAAACATACATGTGAATTTGCTCTTTGGTTAAAACACAAGTAAAAACGAAATCTGGACTTATTTTGCAATCATAACCATCCCAAGTGATATGACATCCCATTAACAAATGTTTTACAAATTAAAAATCAATAAAAAGTACGTAAACGGAACGATTGTGGTGTGAAGTCGTCAAAAATTTAAATAACGGCTGGTCAACCGATGATTAAATGATAAGACTTTTACGCACAGCGCAAGCTACTATCGCGGTTTTTTTTTGGGTGGGAAATCATCAAATATCTTCTCCCGCTCTGGGTGGAGCGGGAGGGCGTGTCAGACTTTTACTGACTAAAACCCACCCGTGTTCCTTCAGTTGCCTGTAAGCCAGAGGCCGCGGTATCTCTTTCGAACAACCCGCACCCCTGGCAGGCATCGGCCCTTGCGAGCCCCATCAGTTCGTGCTGACATCTCTTTGAGGCGCGCGTGGAACACAACGCGCCGTCGACCCGGGCTTGGTCCTTACCGGACAACGAGCTACCCATTAGTCGCCGTCCGCAAGCCCGCGCCTACGGCGGCCGGGAATCAGCCTGGGATTCCCGACGCCCAGGGCGTCTCCTGCGAAAGCTGCGGCCGTGAAGGCACATGTACTGCCTCTCCCTCACGTGCGCCGCCTCCCTCTTTGCGAGCATCACTGCTTCGCTGAAGGAGATGACGACTAACCATGCACTCTCGCTCCGTACCATGGCCTGGACCAGGGCCGACCGCCAGGGACGCGAGAGATCGCAGCCGCCGATCGCCTCCACGAGAACACGGCGGTACTCTGCCCAAGCCGGGCAGACCTCCACCGTATGCTCCACCGTGTCCTCAGGGCGATCTTCGCAATGGAAACACCCGGGTGTTTCCTCCCGCCTTATTCGAAACAGGAACCTCGCGAAACAACCGTGTCCGGTGAGGACCTGTGTCAGGCGGAAGGTGAGGATGCCATACCACCTTTCAAGCCACTCTTCAAAGAGGGGACTTACCGCCGCAATCGTGGCGTGCCCAAGCTACTCTGGCGGCTACGCAGCGCGCATAAGAAGCAAAACGGCGTGCGCGCGCGCTCAGTGACGCATGCGAGTGCTCGTACCAAAGATTACATATCAAAGACGGCACAGTGTTTCCTACCTACATTACACTGCCTCTGGGAGGATAATATCTTCCTATCTTTTCACTATAAGTGGACCCTTATCTAGATCATCGCTGAGTGTGTTACACTCTTCTGTCACCCTGGTACCAGACCATCGATAATGCCCATCAATCGAACAATCCCGGCATCCCCACTGCTCACGACATCTAGCGTTGCTCCAGTAAATGTAACGTCCGCATTTTCTAACACAAATGAGTACTTAGAACTCGCGTCTGCAACAGTGCCTGATGTTTCTACATCTGCAACAAACGTGACTGAGCGAAATAAAAAGAGGAAATTTGAAGGTGAGGATGATGAGGACTCTGTGAGCCTTCCAATGAGCAGTTTTACCAACTTTCCCAAAGATCTAGAAAAGCGTTTTGATGATCTAATCTCAAAAATGAATGATATTATTAGGCACAATTGTGAGCTTAAAGCGAGCGTTGAAACTATGTCCAGCAAGTATGATGAGTTTTTGTCGCGTATTACAAGTCTCAAATCCGAACGTAAGGAAGACAAAAACATGATTCGACAGCTGGAAGATAAAATTGAATCTATGGAGCGAAAGTCACTAGCATGTAATTGAGATTCGGAATATACCTAAAGAAAATGGTGAAACTAAAGAAAGTCTTTGCGGCTTGGTTGCAAACGTGGGAAAAACTGTGAATGTTAACATCGATAGCTCAAATATAAGAGACGTCTTCAGAGTAAACTCCAAAGATAACTACAACCCTGTCATTGTAGACTTCAACTCGGTCCTGCTAAAAAGTAAAATCGTTGACGGAGTTATAACTTTCAACAAATCTAAAACAAATAATGACAAGCTTAATACTTCCCATTTGAAGCTGAAGCAACCAGTCTAACCAATATTCATAGCAGAAACTTTGTCACAAAAAACACAGCGACTGTATTTCTTAGCACGATTTTTTCGGAAGAGCTACGGCTACTCATTCTGCTGGATGTCGCATGGCGTAGTCTACCTGCGCAAATGCGTGAACGATCTGCAAATCCGCATAAACTCCGAAGCAGGCCTAGATAAGTTAAGCAATAATGCATGACTTGCCTGGATTCCTGTAATTGTCAACTTAAACTCTGATAACATTATTGTTATAGGTTATTATCATATTTTTAATCATCGTCATAATCATTTTGTAAACTACATGTAATATTTTATTTTATTTAGTTCATAAGTCTAATGCTGTGATCACAGTATCGAACAAACCAAAACCACTTCTTCTCATGTCACTATATTACTCTCAACACACCTACCACAAACACCTCATGATTGCGCACCACACCAATATGCATTCTCGATCTACAGCCGCGCATGTCATTTATACAGCATTTACCCCCTAAATCTCATAAATTACAGAGCTACTAGCCTACCTTCACAACACTGAACACTTATCCACAAATACAAACTACTTGTATGTGCCCTGAGATATCTGTATGAGACCAATACTTTACCGCAATTTATAATTGAACAGTTAATCCTCATTATTAACATTCGATAACTTTGAACCTAACTTCTACTATGTGGATTCTGTCTCAGTAGCGGAATCCTCCATTTGTGACTTTGACCAATGTATACCTCCTAGCTATAACCCTAACAATTGCCTTAAAATTATTAATCAGAACATTCGTAGTATACACAAAAATATTTCTGGTTTCCAATCTATTCTCACCAGAACCAAGGTGGACTGGGAAGTAATCGTCCTGTCGGAGTGCTGGTTACGAAGATCACAAAATATTCCACCTCTTTATGGATACAACTCACACTCAACAATACGTAACAATACACAAAACGAAGGGGTAGTTGTCTACACAAACAAAAATCTATGCGTCACGGTGGAGGAACCTGAACTTCTTGACTCAAATTATTTGCAAATAGAAATCTATAAAACAACGATTATTTTAGCAATATACCGCTCTCCGGCTCGCAGAGACATAACCGAATTCTTAAATTCACTTAACAGCGTACTTGTCAAAATTAATCATACGAAAAACTTTGTACTTACAGGAGATATGAACTTAAATATTAGTGAGGACTCTCTGGACCCGAACAAAAATAACTACGACACATACACAGCTACCTTTGGTCTTCTACCGGCCCACACGCTCCCTACCAGACGTGGAAATTGCTTGAATCACGCAAATTACCGGCTCATGCACTAGTAGCGCATTCTGCCCTTACCGATCACGAAACAGTAATTCTCTTTTTAAAGAAAACAATTCAATAATCAAGAACCTCCTACACAATTGCCCGAATAAATTATGATCAAATTTCGGCAGACTTAAATACACTAATATACAAAATGCAGGATCCCAACACGGCAGCAGATTTCCCCGTGAATTCCATTAGGCCGTTCATAGAGCGAAACACCCAAAGTATTAGGACCCCTAACCGCAAAAAATTATGAAGCCATGGATCACACAAGGACTTCTCCGCTGCATGACGCATAAAGATAACATGCACAAGAGAGGAAAATCTACACCCGACGACACTACTCTATTAGTTTCATACACTCGATACAGAAACTTCTGTAATAATCTACTAAAAAAAATTAAAGTTTGTTGGGATGGTATACCTACTACGATAATTAAAGAAAACAAAAATGTTATAGTTCCGCCTCTGACACACATCTGCAATCTGGTCCTGGCCAGAGGTCAATTCCCGAGGGTTTTTAAAAAATCAGTAATTATTCCTGTCTATAAGGGTGGGGATAGGGATCGAGTTACTAATTACAGACCCATTGCTATTTCACCTGCCTTATCCAAGATCCTCGAGCGTATTATGAATAAGCGATTAATAACTTATCTGGAAAGTATGGGAACCCTGCTTGTCCTACTGGATTTGTCACGTGCTTTCGACTCAATCAATATTTCACTTCTTCTCTCCAAGCTGACTTACTATGGGTGTGATGTTAAAACTGTTAAATGGTTTGAGAGTTACCTCAGTACTCGATCACAGTTTGTTCAGGTGACATGTGACAACGGTGATACCATGTCCTCTGGTCCGAAGTACGTGAACAGGGGCGTACCTCAAGGATCAATTCTGGGTCCAATTCTTTTCATCGTCTACAGTGCTAACATTACAAACTGTCTGATCAACACCAAGTTCCACCTTTACGCTGACGATCTGCAGCTGTACCTCCCCTTCCGCTCCCAGAACATAGCTGAAACCGTAAACTAAATAAATGGAGATTTGGAAAGGATCTCAGCTTGATCCAGAAGAAACTCCCTGATCCTGAATCCATGTAAGTCCAAGTATATTGTGATGGGATCTAGGGATTTCCTAAACAAAATGCTTGCTTGCAACCTGGATCTCAAGATTAATGGTTGTGGTGTGGAAAGGGTTTTGGAGGTCCGCAATCTTGGGGTAGTATTTAACGGGCAACTGCATTTTGAAACTCACAAATTGGAGGCCGTACGCAAATGCCTCTACCGACTGAAGCTCTTATATCGTATCCGTCCCTACAGAAGTGTGGATTTGCGTGTCATGCTGTGTGAGTCACTAGTTTTATTCAAGCTGAATTACGCTGACACTGTTTGTGGAGCGTGTATTTTCGGTAGAAGCGACAAATTGATTCAGCGGGTGCAGAATGCTTGTGCAAAATTCTGCTACAATGTCCCACTACGACCCCACGTCACTCCTTTTTTAAATAAGGGTAATTTGATGAGCATGTCAATGCGCAGAAAGCTTCACCTGGCTACCCTACTCTTTGGTACTATTTTCACAAAGAAACCAGACTATTTATATAAGAAACTGTCGTGGTCACGGGATGTAAACAAGATCAAAACTAGAGCATCTGCTTCCCTCATGCTAGCATCATCGCACAGAACTACTACCTTTCGTGGTAGTTTCAAATTCGCTGTCTCCCGTTGCTGAAATGATGCATTAGATCGAAATGTAGTCTACCAACGGAAAGTTGCAAACTGCATCTTAAATCTCTCAAAACTGAAAGTCGGACAAAGTGCAGCTGAATGTTTATAATGTAACGTCGACCACCGACCGAGCATTCATTGAAAATGTGGATAACAGCGCATTATAGCAGCCGCTGATATAGACGACTTTCGTTGCACTTGGTTTATTTAGCACGCAAACTCGCCACCTCGCCATCCCCTCTTTTGCCGCATACGAACACTCGTTGATTGCTCTACGAGCTGCTGCCCGGCTGCTGCTGCTGATGCGGCGAGCGACGTTGAGCTTTGTTACGAAACACTTGTATTTGTGGTGTAGACAGTGTTTGATATAGTTGCTAGAGTGCATTTGAACAGGGAGAACAGAACATTGTTGTAAAATCATTTGACAAGGTGTCGCCTACGCGTAGGTGCCGATGACCACCTGGTTTCACGAACGTAACGAAGTCGACATCTAGACTTGATTTAATACGAGTATTTAAAACAAACTGTTCATTAGGAGCACACAGTTGTGTACCTGCGTCGCAGACGTTGCGTACGTAAATGTCAATTCGAGTAGTGATATTTTCCGCATCGCGTTATGATATCGGCTATGGCGTAGTGATGTACCAACAAACACGTAAAATTTCCAGACAAATCTTTTAATTCTACCAAACCGTGTACCTGATAACAATTTTAGATGTGGCATCGGCGACCTGTCGACCCTGTCATATTGTGCCGGACAAATGTCGCGCTAGACAGGAATCGCGACACATCGACTCGCGTGGCCGATTTACCGACGAACACAGTACGTCTTGTTTCGGGAGGTTCCTGTTTCGGTTATGGCGGGAAGAAAAGCCCAGGTGTTTCTACTGCGTAGATCGCCCTGAGGACACGGTGAAGCATACGGTGGAGGTCTGCTGGGCTGGGGCAAAGCACCGCCATGTCCTTGTGGAGGCGATCGAGGCGGTGATCCCTCGCGTCCGGCCCTGGTCCAGGCCATGGTTCGGAGCGAGAGTACATGGGTAGCCGTCACCTCCTTCTGCGAAGCAGTAATGCTCGCAAAGAGGGAGGCGGCGCACGTGAGGGAGAGGCAGTATATGCGCCCTCACGGCCCTAGTCACCGCAGGAGACGCTCTTGGCATCGGAAATCCCAGGCTGATTCCCGGCCACCATACGCGCGGGCTTGCGGATGGTGAGTAATGGGTAACTCGCTATCCGGTAAGGAACAAGTCCGGGTCGGTGCAAGAACAGCGCGTTGTATTCTACGCGCGCCTCAAAGAGATGTCAGCACCAACTGGTGGGGTCCGCATGGGCCGATGCCTGCCAGGAATGCGGTTCGTTTGAAAGAGACACCGTCGCCCCTGGCACACAGGCAACTGAGGAAACACGGGTGGGTTTTAGTCAGTAAAAGTCTGACTCTTTGTAGCCCTCCTACTCCACCCAGAGTGGGAGAAGTTATTTGATGAGTCTCGTCGGCTGATGTCGCCAACAGTCTCACTGTCACACTGTCACGCCGTTACGCCATCACGCGCGACCACCAGTCAACGTGTTTTCCACATCCATCGTTTTATCGACAGATTTATTGCGGGATAAAGTTTCACGCCCGAAGTTCGCTCGTCTCGTTCTCTAGCGATGTAAGAAGCCAACATTACCATACAAAGTGATCGACGTGCAAAACAAAAAAGTTTGCGTTGAGTTACGGCCGCCATAAACGGAGTCTATTAAACGACTCGCCGGTTGTATGTGACTTGTGAGACACGTCACTTTACTGCCAACTAACTTATAGTTTGTTCTAGCTTCAAAATACTGGATGCGATAAATAAAGATAATAGGTAACGATTGCGGCGGTAAGTCCCCTCTTTGAGGAGTGGCTTGAGAGGCGGCATGGCGTCCTCACCTTCCGCCTGACACAGGTCCTCACCGGACATGGCTGTTTCGGGAGGTTCCTGTTTCGGATAGGGCGGGAGGAAACGCCCGTGTGTTTCCATTGCGAAGATCGCCCTGAGGACACGGTGGAGCATACGGTGGAGGTCTGCCCGGCTTGGGCGGAGCACCGCCGTGTCCTCGTGGAGGTGATCGGCAGCGGCGTTTTCTCGCGTCCGACCCTGGTCCAGACCATGATACGGAGCGAGAGTGCATGGCTAGCAGTCGCCTCCTTCAGCGAAGCAGTTATGCTCGCAAAGAGGAGGCCGCGCACGCGAGGGAGATGCAGTACATGCGCCCTCACAGCCGTGGCCTTCGCAGGAGATGCCCTGGGCGTCGGGAATCCCAGGCTGATTCCCGGCCACCGCAGGCACGGGCTTGCGGACGGCGAGTAATTGGTAGCTCGCTGTCCGGTAAGGACCAAGCCCGGGTCGACGGCGCGTTGTGTTCCACACGCGCCTCAAAGAGATGTCAGCAGCAACTGATGGGGCCCGCGAGGGCCGATGCCTGCCAGGGGTGCGGGTTGTTCGAAAGAGATACCGCGGCCCCTGGCACACAGGCAACTGAGGGAACACGGGTGGGTTTTAGTCAGTAAAAGTCTGACACGAAGGAGCGGGAGAAGTTATTTGATGATTTGGGAAATCATCACCCGAAAAAAGAAAATATTGTGTTGATCTTTTGTTAGGCTGCCTTTAACAATAGATCAACACAATATTTATTCTTTCGAGCGTAGCATTGAAGATAAAAGCTCGCCTTAAGGGGATTACATGGCTCAAATCCTAAAAATACCGCATGTTTAAAGAAGTTTGTACATGAATCCTTTTGTGCGTTTTCCATATAAAAATATAATGTTATACTTAAAGTCATTACAAATGAATTATATTGTTAAAATTTTTAAACTGTCTCAAACTTTAGAAAAAAGTCGTAGTAAATTGGTCCTTTTTGAACCTAAATTGTAAATTGTCTCTGTAACGGCTGAATAGTTCGGCATGAATTTTGTACCATATAAAAAACTTTTTTCAAAAAAATAAACAACCAGCTTCCAAAAAAACACGAAAAAGTGAAAAATAACTTTAATTTCGGAAGTCGGTGACTTTGGATATGTGTTTTAATTTTTTGTCACCGCCTTCCGAAATTAAAGTTGTTTTTCACTTTTTCGTGTTTTTTTGGAAGTCGGTTGTTTATTTTTTTGAAAAAAGTTTTTATTTTTCACTTTTTAGTGGTTCACATGTGCTTACCCCTTCACAGCGTACCGGCGTGATGTTAGGTTATTAACTGGTGTAAACAATTGACAGACATGAGATTTCAGCAATCCCTGTCCATTTGCTAACATTTATTGAGGAGTTCCGTTGCCTATCTCCGAAGTTCTTCATCAGATCTTCACCAAATTGAAATGGAACCACTCCGAGAAAGTACTCTTCCAAAAACTACACAAATTGCTTCAAGTGTGCCTATAAAATTTGAAGAGTTCTCTCTATTTCTGCAGGATCCCATCATCAGATCCTGACTTGATGATCATGGGACCACCTGGGAAGTATACTCTTTCAAACAAAAAAAAAATATCCAAATCGGTCCAGCCATCTTCGAGTAATCGGGGAACATACATAAAAAAAAAAAAAAGGTTCCGACGAATTGAGAACCTCCTCCTTTTGGAAGTCGGTTAAAAATGCGTAATGACGTGATTACCAATTAGTTTATTTTTTCGCATTTCTTTTAACATTTTTAAATAATAAATAAAAACGCGAAACTTCGCTAGAAGCACCTCTGCAAGGCCTGTGACGCATACTCGGGACGCGATACTTCAGTGTCTCGATGACTCTTGCGACGGTTGGACTATACGTGCGTTATTTTTTTCAAATTAAATCCTAAGCTTCACGTTTTGAATATTTTCTGAATTAACTCATAATGTAAATAGTGCAAATATAAATATTTCGTAAAAGAAGAATAGAAATTAAGTTTATAAATAAATATAAAGTAGTTTGTAGTTTCGTTTTGTATTTTGAACTCATCATAGAATAAGCTTGAATATTCCTAATAAAAGTAAAGGGAAGCGTGGCCGAGCTCTTCAAACCTATTGGTAAGCCTACGGTAGGTTTTTCATTCAGCTGCACTTTTTCCGACTTTCAGTTCGGCATTGTGTGGTGGCTGCAGGCGGTTGTGCGCCCTTTGTCGCCGCAACTCCTGCCAAATGACCAATGTCAGCGACCGCGCTCTAATTCAAATTTCGCCAGTACTGAAGAATAGATAAAAACCGTTGCGCGTCACATAAAGCCGGGTACTCATTAGCGAGCTGTAACCGTAACATGCGTGTACAGGAAGGAGGTTCTAGTGTGTACGCGTCTTCAGTTTAGGCTCATGACGTCGCCCGAACGCTGTCACCGCGCGCATTTTATAGTGCCTAACCAACCCTCTAGAAGGATCTGTTCTATCTTTCAAGTGTATCAGCACTGAGATCTACAATAAAGTAAACAAGAGCATAGCCGTTTACCGCCTTCCTCGTAAAGTCTTGAAAGTAAAGTTGACCGACTGGTTGGAATCATATGAAGCAACTGAAAATCAATACTTAACTACTCCAAGCACTCACGACCTCACTCACACACTTCGTTATTCACACATACCCTCACTCACACACACCCTCACTCCACACTGCACAACAACTCAACATACACACTGTTAGCGACGCGCTCATTATTTTAGATTCATAGCTAATAACATACACCTGTCGGAGGAGGCACTTCTCTCTCGTTATCATCAGCCATATTTTAACTAATGTGGGCGTACTATGGGAAGTGTTGGTTATTGCGCAATAGAAAAACCGTTTACAATTCAAATCAAATTATAATTTAAGGACAAATTAACTACCTTAGCTAATCACACACTGTAGGCATATATCAGAACTATAAAGAACGCGCGACAGTTTCTAAACGTGTTCACTGCTTGACCGCCACCGTAAGTCTGAACTTAATGTGGTCGAGCGTTATGTTGTAGACTCTGTCGAGCGCCGCTTGGTGGCGCTGGCGTCCTGATTAGTCAATTGATTGACTGAATTATTTCCGACACGGCCATCCTGCTAGCACACGTCCTCGTGTGTTATCCTGCAACCAAAGATCAACAACAGTGTATGTTCGACTCGGCCAATTCTGACCATGTACTGATTTCAACTTTTAAAATCAAAACTAACTTAATCATTAATAATTTTATTGTTTTAATAAAACAATGCTTCTTAGTTAACTAAACAAACTTTGAATTATCATAGCAAAAATCATCAACCAGAGCCATGTACCATCGTTATCCACATCAACATCTGTTTTTACCAACAGCCTCAGACACCTTGAAACCCACACACGAGTAAACCGCTCTAACGCCACGGCACCTGTGGGTGCTGACTAGCAATCACAGTTGCTCACTCATACGTGCATCCACCACTCATGTGGATCACCGTGGGCATCACTCATTGACTACCCACTACAGTCACTGCAGACCACGGCCTCCGCCAGAGCCATACGCACACCGCGCACCCACGGACTACTTGAGTTACCTCAAGAAACACCGATTTCTACCGGGCTACGACTACGTAATGGCTACTGGTACGGTCGACTTTACGACGGCCGATAGAGGACCCTACTCGCTTGCTTCGCATAACTTAGGCTTGCTCATCACCACCGTGATCACTATCGACTTCGACTGGTACATGACCTACTAGCATCTTTCTTAACCTATCGTGAGCGTATTCGTAAGTACGGTTAGAATTTAAAGCTTTTAACGTATAGCGATGACCATCCAAAACTTCTACTACCTTAAACGGACCCCTGAACTTCTAGTCTAACTTAGTCTGATTTCGCTCTTCGTTTTCTAACAACACGAAATCGCCAACCGAAAATTCAGTTACTCCTGCCTTTGTCCTATCAAATCGAGCTTTGTCATGTTCTGCACTATGTTTAATATTCTCTGACGCAATCTCACGGACTTCATCAATGTCGACTTCAGTATTTACATCACTACACATCAATGATAAAGGTCTTGCAATTTTGCCAATTAAAAGCTCTAGAGGTGAAGCTTTTGTAACGCGGTTTATGGTACAATTTATCGCTAGCTGTACTTCTCCTATTGCGTCTTGCCAGGATTTGTTATCACTAATCTCTACAGCAGTTAACATCGCTTTTAAGACACTCATAACACGTTCTACTTGTCCATTCGCACGAGCTGAACCTGTCGCTATGAGGTGCAAATTGACGTTTTTACTGTCACAAAAATCGCGAAAATCCTTACTTGCAAAACATCTACCTTGGTCGGCTATAATACGAGTCGGAGCTCCGAAAAGCGCTACGCTCTGATTGACTGCCCGAATACTGTTCTTAGAGTCAATGTTGGTCGTATGGAATAACAGGACAAATTTAGTAAAGGCGTCGATTAAAACAAAAATGTACTCCTTATTATCATTTTTCCCGCTTAGTTTACCGGTCGCGTCAATGTGAACTGTGTGCCATGGAGTTGTCACTTTCGGTATAGGGTGGAGCTCAGCTTGGACCTTCCCTGAGTGAGACTTCGCGACTTTGCATGTCACACAATTTTCTACAAATTGTCAAATCAGTGTTGCCTTTGATCAGTTTTTATTTTTATTTCATTATATTCACTGGGGAATAACAATAGTCTCAAATCCATTAAATGGTTACGTATTATGTGTACGCTGTACAATGCCGAATAATACACTCAAGGATCGGACAGGGTTTTTGTTACATGCTGTATAGTAATGATTTTTAAGAGCACTCATACGGCCCGCGTGCGGAATGAGTTATCCAAATTACTCGTAATAAATTTGTAACGAGACGTGCAAGTGAATTCTCAAACTGTTAATAGTTTAACTATTTTTATATTTTTTCGATAGTGAAATAAGAAGTGCAAAGGCTATACAGTCTGAGATATACATTATAACGTTTTCGTAACGCGCGCTTTTTTTTTTTGTTTCTTAATTTTTATCAATTAAATTTTCATTTATTGTTGAATGTTGGATACATGCTATTATTGTATAGAATCAAGTTCTTCCAACATAACGGACAGCTGTGCTGCTGGGGAGTTAGTTGCGCCACTTCTTCTTCCCAGCTAAAGCACTAGGAAGTGGTGAAGGGCGGCCGTTTTGGGGGACTGTCTTATGTAATTTTGACGTTCAAAAAGTGCTGACTCTCAGCCTAGTTTGAATAAATGACTTTTGATTTTGATTTTGATTTTGATTTTGATTTTGCGCGGTTTGAGTGATCCACTTTAGTGACAATATAATTTTTATCTCAGGTTTAACAAATTAACTGTTTTTGACTAAATCTTCCTCGATTTTTGTTAAGATTGAAGAGAGGATCACTCAATCCACATGCACATCCTACGTAGTAGTATCTGTCAGGTGTAGAAAGGGTGTACACTCCGTTTACACATAACCGAGTTCAAAAAAGAAGGAGGTTCTCTTTACCTCTGATTTTGCGTCACTTTCAAAATCAAACTGGTCTTTGTTGTCGTTCCAATAAGGTTGGTGTTGGGTTGCTGCTGTCAGGAGTAAAATAACTACTTTTATTGAAGTATGACCAACCACGGTTCTTCTCCACGGAACGGACTGATTTTTCTTATAAATTCATGCTGTAGGTAGGAGCTTCTGTCAAGAAAACTTGATGACGGGCCAATATGGCAGCAACCCTAAAGCAGCTATAAATACGGTTCTTTCAGTTAATTTTGTAGGCAAAACCGACAAAACAAAGTTCAATTATGCACTACTGTCATAAATTGATCGCGCTGCCCATCGGGCGCCCGGGCTGGCCGCAAACTAGTCGACAGTGGCCCCGACTGCCCCAAGTGCTTCCGTCACGACCGCGTCACGTCTATATCAGCCCCTGCGCGCGAATCTGGAACTGCTATCCAACACATCATGAGGTCACCCTCTCCGTCACCGATGGAGTCCTAAGGTCCTGATGTTCATCGCTAAGGGGCGCTCCAGGACAACATCTGTGCAACACCTAGTCAATAAGTTTTGTCTTCTGCCTAGGTTTGTAAACAACTACCTATAATGTATAACTATTAGGTAGGTAGTCCAAAAATAACTGAGACAGGTTTCCAAGTCAGCGCGATTACTGAATTGGGTACTTACTCGCGCACTACGCGGCCACAACCACGACCAGCCGTCCAACCAGTTGCGGCTAAATTTTGTTCTTGGTCAGAGCTTGTACAGCCAAGATTGCGACCGGTTGTGCGACCAGTCGTGATTGTGGACACGTGGGGCGGGCCATCAAAACTATCGAGAAAAAACGAAAATGTGGTTAACATTTAGTTAGAAGTGTAAAAGGAGGCGTATTTATAAACTTGGAACAAACTCTTGGCAATAATATGTCATACGTGCGATAGGTAACTACTTGCGGCCGCTCGACATATCTTTGCACACATGACCGCGTAATGAGCCACTTTATATTCGGAGCCAGTTCAGACTATTCCCACTTTCTATTGTTGTCAGTTGATTTTGTCATGTTTGGCAAAGAGACAAAGGATTTAGATATGCTCGGGTGACTTCATCTTCACTAGCCGGTCGCTACGCACTTTAACGCATTATTCAAACTTCCCGGAAGAGCTACGCCATAGTTTTAACTATATTACCTATACCTCTAGACAACCTCGTGGCTAGACAGTAACAGCCACACGGGTCGATCGAGGGTTACGCTACGCTTGCTTAGGTTGGTCCATGGATGGGTGAGCATCCCCTAGCACGTTAAGCAACTGCTTCGTGCCACATACAAGCAGCATATTCTAAAATCGAGCGAGCGAAGTGAGCCCACCTATAGCGAGCCTTCCGCCAAGAGCGAGAGGAGGAAGACTTGTCTCGAGACCAGCGTGCGAAGTGGGCCTATATTCGGCACGCTTCGTTCGCTCAATGTTAATAGCCCAAGATCCCAGAGCTTTATGACATATCTTATTTTCACAAAGATAACCCAAAGGTTCTGAGTCGTGGCCTCATGTACTTTTAATTAATACCTGCGTGTTTGTGGAGTTCGCTCAGTGACACCTGGGCAGGTACACACGGCTACACATCAAGCTATACATTTCCAGTATAAGCTGATCTCGCATTGTTCGGATTTCCGTACAGTGCGAGATCAACGAAAACTGGAAATGTATAGCTTGATGTGTAGCCGTGCGTACCAGGTGAGAAAGGTAACTAAAAATAAGTGTTACATTTACATGGCTGATTTCATATGTATATATTTAAGAATATTACTCTGAAGAAATATCAAAAGTATCAGACGCTTTCCATGGACCGGAACTTTTGTGAGACGCTTTAAAACTGTACAAAAAATAAATGAACTTTACTTATTTTTACATGTCTGATCTTTAAATATGTTATTAAGATAACTATTACAAAGTTATATTGAATCAATAAGACAAATCGTAATGACCAAACATCCTCTAAACACAAAAAATTATTCAATCATGAGTATGAGAGCGAGAGCCTTATGCATGAGTTTCAGAGTAAAGTATTTAAATATTTTAAGAAAACTTACAGCTTTCGATTATCTCTAAATCAGTTATATTGTCGTTGCTGGCAGCTTCTTCTGCAAAAATCAGATTTAAAAAAAAAACATAAAACGACAAATATTATGAATTATAAACCTGAAGTCAAAGTGCAGTACCTGATTCTTGAAGTGATTCACTTCGCAGATAAATTTTTGTATTTTGTTGAAAATATCTTGTTGTATGTCTTCATTGGTAAACGACTCTGGATATCCGAATTGCATAAGTGCTCGCTGACATTCATGTTTCTTCATTAAAATATTCAATGGTCTTTGTTTAGCTTTTTTTAAAAGGCGGGATTAAAATCACATCCAGTCAATGCATGAAATCCTGACAAACCTCTACACAAAGACGATCCCAAGTGCTCGTAATTTTTTGTTAAAGGAATGTATCTTTCATTATTTCCGGTGCCTGCGTAAAGCCATACATTTTAATCATCATTTTTCAAATTATGCATATGTCCCAACATAATTATCGCAATATCAATATCAGAACATCATATAACAAAATTTGCTTGAGCGTCTATATTACAAACATGAAAAACAATTTTTGGGTCAGCCAACACCCATAAACACATAGTACATGATAAACTGTCATCTACAATTGATACAACTTTAATATTATCAACAACGTAAGAATGACATTGTTCGAAATTTATATATATCCGTTTATTCTCGATAAATGGCACCATTCCATGAGATGCCCAATGTTGAATAAAGAAATCAACGAGGGCCTGTTCAAAATGGATATTATTCAGTTCTTTTAAAAAATCTGTCGGTCTAACTTGATCGGGGGCAGTAATGTTGAAATCCAGTAGTGTAGATTCTTGGCGAAGAGATCTTTCGTAATATTTAATCGAAGGAGAGAAGTATTGATAAAAAATAACGTCGTATCAAGTCGCTACGAGTTGCGTTACCATTAGAAGCATTTTTTTGAAATAGCTCCAAAAGTTTTCGGGACATTTTTCATAGAATGTATCAAAAAAACCATCAATTAATCAAATATCTGTTTGAGCAGGTGGATGGTGCTCTAAAGATTTCATCAAGGTAGCTTTCTGGGTTTTACAAATGGCTCCATCAAAATGGCACATGGATAATGGTACTGGAGTAATAGGATGACAGAATTTTGGCCATATCTACTTTGTGATCTATAGATATGCCAAGTATACGCCCAAAAAGATCTCTTTGGATTCGTACCTCTTGCGCTTTACCACGTATTTTTATTTTCTTCTTTTTAGAATGATCCAGAGCAAAGTTTTCCAGTGGTGTTTTCTTAATACTTTTTTCAAACCTGCTAATATTCAATTCACACTCTTAGATAAACGTTTGACGTTTATCATCACCATTTAAAAAATTTAATTTTCTCCGACGCAGCTTTACCCGGTAAAATGTTGATAAAACGATCTTTTAGCACATTTAAAATAAAATAAAAATTAAACAAAGTTTCGATAAATTTTTACAACTGCTTAGCATTAGTTTTTATAGCATGATTGGTGAGCTCGGCCGAAACGTCTTGCTTATTTTGCAAACCTGACATTATGACTCCGTGCCCATCGTTGACGAGCAGAAATTGAATTCGTAAAATGTATTATACCAGTGAGTTTCCTTGCTGCATCAGCGTTTATGGTTTGTTCAAGAACGAGATCAATTGGTTGCTTAGAAAAAGGCTTATTGTTTCTTCGAATTCTAAAAAAACCTTCTTAGAATTCTTCGTACAAATAAGGATGAGTTTCGCCAACGTTTAATAAAATTGCGCAGCATCTAACAGCCCAACGAGCATAGTTCGGTTGATTAAAGATGAAAAAAAAAAGTGATCTTCGGTAGTACGTACTTGAATAGATCAAAATCTCCAATACGAATGCTTCTGGATAAAGTTAAATAATAGTTGACAAGGTTCATATAGATTAAATAAAAGAGAGTATAAGAGTATGTTGTTTGTAAATGCAATATTTATTTAATAGTTCCTTCAACTCTTCATTCTCAATTTCAAAAGATGATATTGGAGTATTTTGCAGACGCGTAATTTACTCAATAATTGTATCAGGAATCTCTACACTGTTAATTTCTAAAAAAAGATTTCCAATGAAAATCTCCAGACCCACCGATATCAACGGATGAAGCCTTTTACACCGATTGAAGTGTTTTTTTTTTTCCTGAAATCCAGCAACTGACCCCAAAGCTAACAAATTACTTTGCACCATGACGTTGGACAAGCCCCAATCCACTATAATTTTTCCTATAGCTTTGAAGTATGACATCATGACATGGAATGACCCTAGATGTATAAATAAATTATCAAACCTGGGTGCTTCATTGGCTTGAACTTGTAAGGCAACTTTTGCTATTGCAAGATCATAAGTTACTTATGATCTTGCAATAGCAAAAGCCTATCAAACGGAACTCCAGTGCATAGATTCGGTGTTTTTTTAATAGCTTCAAGACATATAGGGGTGATTTTCAAAATTTTTGTACATTTTGTTGTGTGAAAACGTCCACGTGAATAGTATCCAAGAAAAATGCATTAATGTGGTCAAACTAGTATTATTATCCTTGAGCAACATTTTGTCCAGGTGGGCTTCAACATTTCAGATCATAACAATAGGTAATTTAAAAAAAAAAGATGTTTACTTCTTCAGTCTCATAATATTTTCATAGAGCAACCTTGCGTCTCTAAGCACAAGCGCATAGCAAAAAAAATCATAAAGAAGAAACTACTCACATATTTACATGTTCGAGTTGCACAATATCTTTATGACTTTAATTATGATGTAAATGATATGAAATATAAATAAATAACCTAATGGATAGTAATAATAATATTGTTTCAATATATGTCTTCCATTTCGCTCACTTTTGTTATTCTTTATTGTAACACCAATATTAGTAGATATTTGGGGTTTTCAACTGACAACATTCTTCATTCAAAACCGCCCAATCAAATGACAACAGAACGCCTGTCTACCATTTTGACAACGGTTGCCACCACCAAGAAAACTGTGTTTGTTCCTGTGCAGTGTTTTTTCAACAATAAATCTTTCATTTTGGTTGTTCAGCTATAAAAATAACGGTAAGGCTATCTCCTATTATTTTTGCGTAAACTTAAAGAATAGTTTTGACCAACTACTTAAAAGAAGCTAGATTATATAAACAAGATTCTTTCAAACCTCTAAATGTTTGTGGTTGTAATTAAACTCATGGTTCATGGTAATTTTTCTAACGATTTGTTACGTTTTT
This sequence comes from Polymixis lichenea, assembly GCA_949091785.1. Lineage (NCBI taxonomy): Eukaryota > Metazoa > Arthropoda > Insecta > Lepidoptera > Noctuidae > Polymixis > Polymixis lichenea. Next base: position 23,315,163 of record OX420948.1, on the reverse strand, counting down.
TTGTTGCGTAACAAAAATGATGTAACAAAAATGAAGTAAAGCTAACTTCATACAGAATTATTATTTTTATATAATTTGACAGCTAATGCTTCATTTATTAATTTTATTTACACATTATTTTTTTATTATTACAAAAATAAATAAGTAATAAATAATTGAAAATGTAAATAGCTGTACTCCACCAGCATCAGGAATATGTACAACATTTAAAAAATCGACCTAAAAGATGTAAAAGATCAATTTATACTTAGTGTTTATTATGGTAATACAGAGTGTAACAGAAACCTTATTGCTATCCTTAAGCACTAAAGATAACAGCTGGCATAGAATCACTATACATAGTTTCAGCTCAAAATAAAATACTCTAAGAATTGATACCAAATCGGTTTCATATGTTTCTTAAATTCAAATATCATAACAAACGTGTCACCGCACTACTTAGGTCAACAATTTTCCACGTTTTTGCCAATATCACGATAAATCACTTCTAAAAGATGTGTTTATTTCAATTTGAAAAGTTTGGTTTCTGGTATCAATGTATTAAAAATTCTCCTATCTTCCGAACATGTAGAGATAAGATCAAAAACTCTTCCAATATCGTTTGATATCATCTAAAGAAGCCGTGCCCTTAGTATGTATATACCCTTTCCGTTGCACGTTGTGTAATTTAGTACGAAAATTCATAGTAATGAAAGTATAAAAGTATTTATTACGGTATATTAATACTGAATACTAAATTAAGTAAAGAAAAGGTACAAGTATTACTGTATAGTAATTTTGTCATAAATATTATAAGAATATTTAATTAATGAGACAGTGTGTTATTTTATACAGGAATGCCGATGACTCCCGCAGAAAGAGAACGTAAGTACAGAGAAAGACTAAAGTTAAACAATCCTGAAAAGCATAATGAAATAAATCAAAAGTACTTGGAAAGGAACAAAAGTAAATATATGAAAGTTTCCAAACTAACAGAGACTCAAAAAGCTGTAAGGAGAAGGACTTGGAGAAGACTGAAGAAAAAACTTAAACAAAAACGTCAAGATATAAATAAAGATGAAAAGCAAACAAAATCACGGAAGTTATTAAGTTATGAAATTACTATAATTTGAAGCAGAGAGTAAAAAAGCAAGCCAGTAAAATAGAAAAACAAAAAAAAAGAAATAGCGGCTTTCAAAAAGAAAGTGTATAGACAAAAATTCCTTTTACATTGTCAAAAATTTGTCGATGCTTACGATGGAGAAGAAATTCCTATATCAATACCTGAATCTTGGGGGTCAAAATGTTGGAAAATTTGTGGGTCTAGAATGATATGCTGAATTCATGGTTACAGTTTGCGCACTAGATAAAAACTGACCCTGTATAATGTGTAAACAAAATACCTGGTCAAACTTTTACAGAACACAGTACTTACTCATGAATATGAACAACATAATATTACTATGGGCCCAACAAATATAAAAAAACAGCTGTTCCATACAAAAATGTAATATCTACCTACACGATCAAAATGTATGGAACAGTTGATATTAGTTTTCATATTAATTAGAGAGGTGGTCCCATATTAAAAGTCTGTTGTTCATATTCATGAGTAAATACTGTGTTCTGTAAAAGTTTATCCAGGTATTTTGTTCACAACATAAATCATTGTATGATTATTTAAAACTAAAATTTAATACGTAATAAACATTATAATCACTAAAAAGACATAATTATATGAGAAGTAAAAGAATATTTATAATTTTGTTATGTTACACGATAGTTTCTAAAGTTTAAAATTTATGATAGTAATGATTATTGCTTAAGTGATTAGAAACTGTGTTTTTTTTTTGTTATATAACTAGCTATTTTCAATTCTATGTTCCTTCCTTGACAAAATATTAATTTTCATTGGGCTAGACATTTCAATAAATAATTTAAATAGTATTAATGACCATAAGAAATACACACTTTTGAGACTGATTTTATGACTGTAATCCAACAGACTGATTATAATTATAATTATAAAAATGCGATTTAGTTGTTTTAATTATCTTCTGTGGAATAGCCCTAATATTTCCTTTTTGTTATTTTTTTGTGACATTGTAAATTTTTGTGACGGTATTCATTTATTTTTCATTTTTGTAACTGTACAAAAATTTTGAAAATCACCCATAGACGATTTTTGTATTGTGTAATAAGTACTTTCAGTTTCCAGCTCCTCTCTCCCTGAATAGCTAATGCAATGTCCATATCTATGAATGATGTCGATTATTTTACGACTACTTGTTAACCTTTTTAAAGCCATTCCAAGTTTAATATGCTTTGCCGTTTTATATTTACCATTACAGATAGCATATATAGCATCCTAACTCAAAGATTGAACTTGCCGTATGCATTTTGATATTTTTTCCTTTCGCTGTTACTACCGGCAATAAGAGCAAAGTAAAATTGTGATAAATCTTCTGGCACTGATACTTTCTCCTTCTTCCAAGTCTTGTACCGATAAATTACATGGCAATTTTTTTTTTCTCGGATTGTAATACTGATTTTCTTAATATCAAAGCAGCTTTATTGAGAATGTTTTCATCCTTCAAACTTTCCAACAACTCCTCATCAATAACTGTAACATGTTTGGGAACTAGTAACTTCTTGTTGTGACACATTAAAATTTTTATCTCTTTTTTAAAATTCTTTGTTTATTTTACTCTCCAAGATGTATGGAGCAAAATTTCCCATCACTTCTTCGGAGTTTTCTACTTCCTCTTTAAATAACTCCATATAATGTCTATGGAGATAAGTAAGAAAATAACACCGACCTTTATTTAATACATTTTCTTGTATAAAATTACAAACTTCGTCGAAAACAGCTTGATGGTGTTGACGAAGATCATGACAGGATGTTTTAGTTGTGTTCTTTTTGATGATATCTCATACGAATACTCCAATTGACATTTCTTTTGATAGTATATTATTGAATCGATAACACCTTGAACTTGCTCAATTAAGTCCGCTAAATCTTCCTCTTCTTCATTGATGAAAACGATTTGTTAAAGAATTTACTTTAAAAAATCGTTTTCATCACACGCAAGTAATGGTAGTCTTTTTAGTTTGTGTCTTTTAGTCTTCTGGTCACAATATATACATGCGTGTTTTTCGCCAGCACATACATCACTTTCAAATGGAATCTTATGAGACGGGGAATCAGCAACGCATTCAAACGCCACAGAAGGTTCTTCAGAATTAGATGAGACCAGTTCGACTGATTCTAATTCAACAGCTGGCTCAGATATTACAATGGATTCAGGTACAGTGCTAGCTGGACTTGAGTTTGATGCTATAGCAGAATCTGTAACTATAGATTTAGTTAGTTGACTTGAGGTACATTGATCATTATCAGTGATAGATATACTTGGTAGGCTTGATGTCACTGCCACAGAGTACATTATTATATACTGGTCACTGCTATTGATGTATTTTCAACAGTACTCAATGATTTTTGTTTTTTTTGCATTTTTTGGTTTTCTGGAATTGTAGAACAACACTTTTTTGGCAAAAAAGTAAAACATTTGTAACATTCTCGATGGTAACCAGGGTCGTACAAATCATCCGGTAAAACTACATCTTTGTATTTTAGGTTATGGATTATTCTTTGTTTTAAAATATTTTGGCACTTTTTAAATGTCTCTTCTGAAAATAATATTAATTTTTCAGGAGGTTTTTTACAAAGTATACATTTAAGTTTTTTCGATTTTTCCGAAGATTCTTCCATGATATTCACTATTGAAAATAATATAATACCACTCACAAATCACACTATTATCTGACAAAAGCATGTGCTCTCACAGACCTAAACTCGACGATTGAGAACCATACGCTTTCTACACGTGACGGACAAATGACATTTGACGTCAAAAACTAGTACATAATAAAAGTTTTTCTAATGATGTGTTTAGGGGATGTGTGGTCATTAAAATTTGTCTGATTGATTAAATATAACTTTGTAATAGTTGTCTTAATAACATATTTAAAGATCAGACATGTAAAAATAAGTAAAGTTCATTTATTTTTTGTAGTTTTAAAGCGTCACACGTCAACAAAAGTTCCGGTCCATGGAAAGCGTCTGATACTTTTGATATTTTTTCAGAGTAATATTCTTCAATATGTATAAAATCAGCCATGTAAATGTAAGTAAAGTAACACTTATTTTTAGTTACCTTTCTCACCTGGTACCTGCCCAGATGTCGCTGAGCGAACTCCACAAACACGCAGGTATTTAAAGCTCATGACGCCACTACTCAGAACCCAAAGCTTCATCTTTGTGAAAATAAGATACGTCATAAAGCTCTGGGATCTCGCACTACAAAGTAGGCTGGCTAAATTCAGTTTTCTTCTAAAAAGGGCTCGCTTCGCTCGCTCTTTCCATATAGTTACCCACTCGTAGGGTAATTAAGTTCACTCCGCTCACTCGGCTTGGTAATGAGTCCCCTTCAAATGCTGGTCTGAGAGGGGCTTGCTTTTGCCAAGTAAAAGCGCGCGCGGCTCACTCCGCTCGCTCATTGTTAAAGTAATCGCGCTCTGGTCAGTCCTAGTGTCATAGGGCTGGCTTCGCTCGCTCGGCAATACACTGTGCTTCCTTCATTCGCTTTTTTATGAGAGAGGTCGCTACGCTCGTTCTTGTAGTGTGTGAGCGCGCTCGAATCACCTTTGTAGAGGATGGGCTCTCTCCGCTCGCTAGTATTAGGTGCTTGGTCATCTTGTCAGTATGAGCGCTCTTCTCGTTCGTGTCACTGGCTATTTCATGTGAGCGCTCGCTTCGCTCGCTCTTCTATTGGGTAAGCGCGGTCAACTTGCTCGGTTTGTAAGAAAATTTCACAGTTCAAACCTAACCTGCCTTACTGAGGACTGGTATAAGTGAGCTGTAATAATACCTGGTTGTGCTGCCTTTCACCAGTAACTGCCGTGATAGGCTCGCTTCTCTTACTTATATAGAGCCCGGATGTTACAGTTCAAATCAAACCCTCATCTATATTCATAAAGAGGTCCCCTTATTCTGTATACTGCTATTGAAACCTCCTAATGTTCGCGTAATGCCCACGCTAAATGGCTGGCGTCGATTGATAAAACTGATGGTGTTTGACAAAAAAAATTGTATTCCGGTGCTAGCATGGCTTTGTTATTTTGTCATAACAAGTATTACTATAGGTATTACTATTTAGTAATACTGATGCTTGAAATGTGTACTACACATTTCACACATCAGTACGTAATTATGATAAGCGCCATCTACATAATATTAATGAATGCGCCGCACAACCAGACCATTTCACCTTTTTATTCCCTTAAAACATGCAAAAATTTTCAATTAAAATCTACTAGATGGCCTCCAAATTATCGATTTATTGTTCTATTGCCGTATTCAGAATTTTAATTTAGTATCGATTCGACCTCACATAATTTATACTTAATCATAATGATAATAGCAAACTTTAAAGCTACATTTCAAAACACCGATGAAGAACGTCTTCGATACGTACATTATTGTTTTGTAATAGGTAGGTTGGTTTGTTTTTCAGTGGTTTACCAAAACTAAAAATGCCATGCAAACTATTTATGATGAGCAATCGAATGAGTAGGTACCTATGTATTTAATCTGTTCACAAACACACTAGTGACAAAAACTTTGGTTCCGAGAGGAATACTTAATAACTCAATGTGTTTACATACCTTTTCGATGACAGTTTCCGAAACCATATCATAATAAAAAAACACTATAATCACTTACAAAATCATGGCTAAAGACATCGCCGCAATAACTATCACTTCATCACATCATTTTATAATAAAACGAATTCATAACCTCAACACCTGCAAAATACTGTTCTCAAAATATTGATAAAGAACAATAACAAACTGAATCGCGTGCCCATCGCTTTCGCAACTCAACTCATACGAGTCATAACGCGGAGACACATTTGCGCGAACTTCCTCTCAAAAGCAGGGCTTTTAATTTCATACGAATCCGCGCATAGGTACTTACCGATATCTCAACAAATCTAAACATTTGTATATCAATTTGTAGGAAAAACTCCGAGACAAAGAAAGCTATAGGCAAGCCTCATAAAAGCCGGCGCGAGTGAGCGAGACGGCGCATTTCAACACAGTGCGTGATGGCCGCCTAGGTTTTGCAACAGCGCGGAATTTAAATTTTATTCTTTAGATTACATTTATGAATGATTGAGTTCAATGAGTGCGTATATGTGACAACGCGGGAAAAGTGGGGATTTCGAATTCCTATTATACATATGACATGAATGTTTTAGTTGGAGGTCTTTGACTGATGTGTTTTTGTATTTTCTTGTTGCTGGGGTTTTTTTCATAGTTATGAATTACAATTTTATGAGGGCATGCTGGGCTTTTCGGTTTCTACGAAGGTACCGCCACTGCTCAGTGCAAGTAAACGTCTGAGAGTATCGACTTGGTTTCTATTCCAAAATAGTCAACAAATAGTCCTAAGGCTATGCCAAATCTCGAAAATAGTAATTAAGGGATTCCAGAGATATAAAGGTGTGTACGTGGTGAGCCTTTCTCGCCACAATCGTCACCTGTTTACAGCGGAACGCTTACGTTTTTTAATTAGAATTTGATGTCAAAAAATAGTCAAGAAATAGTCGTCTCCAACCATGATAATTTCGACCTGGTTTACTATGTAGAAGTATGTTAAACTTCCATGTAAACTTCTACATACATTATGTTTTGGTACTTACTTGGTACTCAATACTTTGTTTTATAATGTTAAGATTATGATATACATTATATATGACGCATACTTAAAATACCTGCCTACAATAGTTACATAACTAACAATTATACACTTTTTAATACAACCAAAAAATAAGGTGACCATTAAAAATACGTACTTAATAATTTTGTGCTCGACTATACTCGATTCGAAAATGTATGTAGAAGTTTACATGGAAGTTTAACATACATAGTAAACCAGGTCGAAATTATCATAGTTGGAGACGACTATTTCTTGACTATTTTTTGACACCAAATTGAAATTCAAAAACGTAAGCGTTCCGCGGTAATCAGGTGAGAATTGTGGCGAGAAAGGCTCACCACGTAATCCTCCAAGACACCTTTATATCTCTGGAAACCCATAATGACTATTTTAGAGATTTGGCATAGCCTTACGCCTATTTTTTGGAATAGAAACGAAGTCGATACACCCAGCCGTTTGCTTGCACTGAGGTGAGGATTGTGTGGAGACCTTCACCCTACAATCCTCACCAATATATAGCTATAACTTCGGAATCATAAATGCGACTATTTTTTAACCTTGGTGACTATTTATGACTATTTATTGACTATTTCTTGGCGTTCTCAAAATTGATTTTCATGAACAAAGGTGAGGATTGCGTGGTGAAGGACACATAGATTTATATTATTTCACAAGCAAATTCCCGTAGGTACCTATCGCTTGTATTGAACAGGTAAGTAGTTGCAAAAGTCTAGCCACACCAACACTGTACAATTTGTTTCACATTGGTCTAGTAATGAGTTTCTATGACATCAATTCGGTCCAGCTTTAAGCGCGCGTTTTTTTTTAATATTTTTGCGACGAACGCGAGTCGCAGCAGGCGGCTGTTCTTAAAATAGAATCAGACCGCAGGACAATGCGTAGACGGCCGCATGCGTAGACGGCCGCATGCGTAGACGGCCGCATGCGTAGACGGCCGCATGCGTAGATGGCCGCATGCGGCCCGCAGGCTGCTGGACTAGAGTAGATACTCGCGGGCTGTAGACGGTATTCCGGAAATAAAGAGAATAATCGCACCGCAGCGTACCGCAGCGTACCGCAGCGTACCGCACTCAATAACAACACATCGAAAACAACTCAACACTATAATTATTAAATAATAAACTCGAGGACGCACGCGTTACGCATTGAGCGTGGGATTCCTTAAAAAAGTGAGATCTTCTTCGAGTCCTTTGTCGAAGAAGCAGTTGGAGGGCGGTCCGTTGTGTCCGGCGAGGCAGCGATGCTGGCGCAGGAGCAGGTACAGCAGAAGGTTGTACTCCGAGGTGGCGTTCTGCACCATCTTCAGCGTCACCTCCAGCTGCTCCTGCTGCGCGTCCCACGCCCGCAGGCGCTCCACGCTAGCGCCCAGGTACTGGTTCAGCTGCACACAACAAGCGCGTCAACACGTGTCGCACACACCCAGCAGCTACCCTCTGAGCTCGAGCCCGAAGACCTGATAGTTTACTAGTGTAGCAGAGTGCAAGATCGGCCTGCGCAACTTACCATTTGGGTTTTTATACATTTTTTTTTTTTGTTTGGTTGGCTTACAGCTATCAGTACAAAAGTAGTAGTAAGGTAATTTACGACAAGCCATTTACAAGCCTCCACAGATATGTACTTAATTTCCTGATTTAGGTAGCTATAACGATCGCTCAGTAGTCAGCAGGTAGGTTTAAGTACTGGGGATAATCTTATATCTAGACTTTCCGACCCTCTCTCCCATCTACAGGCCGTAGCTACATGGGACAAAATAAACCTGTATTTTTTAATGAAGCCCTAAACAGCAAATCAAATCGGATGTTAGGTACCCATTTAAGATTTTACGTTTTTTACCATTACAAAAAATGTTTTATAATCAAATCAGAATGATGCGCACCTTTACTATTCTTCTTTCCATCAGCTTTCTCTGTATCCACTCGCAAAGATATGTTGACATTCCTAGTATCAGTAACGTTACTGTCACAAACAGGTCAAGCGGTGGCAACTGAACGAACGCGAAATCAAACCATCCGAAGGCGCTGGGTGGACTCTCAGGCTGCTCCAGCAGCGGGTCCTCTACACCCAAGTACAGGTCCGGCACGTAGTACTGTGCAGGCAGCAGCAACAGCGCCACCACCGCCGTCACCACCAGCCCGCTAGAACAACCATTTAACGCCATTCGTTACCCACATCCGTCCACCAAAATGAATAAAGATTACTGTACAGTATTAAGAACATAAAATTGCCCGTTCATTTGTATTTTGTGTGTGCTAATTTTAATCATTTATTTACAGTCCTATTCCTATTATTGAGTCTATGACACATCCAAATTTTTCTTCAGGATCATACATGACATCCGCTTCTTGTATACTTTCAAAAAAGATACTAAACGTAATTTAAACTCGTGTCTGAAAAAATAATAATTTGTTGAAGCAACTAGCTTGCTGAAATGCTTAATGCCACAAGCTATTAATTACGTTTAGTACCTTTTTAATAATACAATTATTTATCAATATTTTTCTCAGAAGCCCATGATTGTCTACTGGCCTTTGTTCCCGTTCAATCACAACATGTTGTGTTACGCTGTTACCTTTTAGGAAAAAATATCCCGACAAGTAACACTCAGTGCCACGTTTTTTTTCCCTCTGAGTAACACTGTAACTCAACAGAACGCTGTGTTCCCGTTAAGTAACACCTTATCGCTTGTTTTCCTGTGTACCCCTTTTTCCAAATCCTCAAGGATGTCCTCCGCCCTTCCCAGGGCGGAGGGGTCTGTCAGACTCTTACTGACTAAAACCACCCCGGTGTTCCGTCTCACACTTGCACCAAGGATCTCGGGATCTAATGCGACTACCGCTATCTCCGGCTAGTGCCGGCCCGCCTCTGCGGGCCACCTCGCGTTAGGGTGGGAGTGAGGTGTTAAACTCCCCCCTTACATCAAAGAGAGGTGCCCGTGAAACACTACGCGCCGTCATCTCGGGTCCTAAGAAGTAGGGGGCGACGGATTTTCCCAGATCCGTTGCCCCTGGACCCATTTAGAGGAGCTGGAAGAGGGATATCCGCCCTCCGCCGACGCCCGGTGCGTCTGCTGCGGATCGGGTTAGCGGAAGCAATCTCCCGCTCCCTCTCAGCAGCCTCCTTCTGCAAAATGACTGTTTCGCAGAAGCCGTGTCCTCCCGACAGTCGACGCTGTGACGACACCGAGCGTCACGCTCCCTGTTTATGCGAAACAGGTACTTCCCGAAGAAACCATGCTCCGAGAGCCGTGCCTCCTCCCGAGCCAGTGCTCGAGTACCGACCGGACCGCCCCGATGGTGGTAGGGCCAGCGGTAGGGCGTGAAAGCCTGTCCCGCCATTTCGCCACCAGAGCTCATCTAACATAGGTGTGTTAGAAAACGGTTTGTGCCTTCGTACATGTCTTCGATTGTTTTGTTCTAGGATATGCCAAGTAAGATAATTCTTATGGATAAATTAAAGTACCTAAGTACCAATTTTTTTCATTTGTAACTTGTTGACACGGTGAACTTCGTACCCCTCAGAATAAATAAAAGTTGTGGTACATAACTTATTAACACCATTAAATTCCGTTTTTATTAAGATCGATTACATGATCTTACTTCGAACTACCAGGTTATCATAACTTGGTAGGCCAAGTTATGATAACCTGGTAGTTCGAAGGCATAAAGCGTTTTCTAGCTGTCACATTTAAGTTAGGTGAGCTCCTACCAAGTTATGACGACCAGGTACCTCGAAGGCATCGGTATAAAAATACACCTGGTCCTTTAATTTGGTCGGGTTTCACGGCCAAAGGGTACAGCGGTTAAAACTGACCTTCCGCTGTACCACCAGGAGTACAGCTAGGGGTAGACAGGAAAACAAGCGAAAAGGTGTTACTTAACGGGAACTCAGCGTTCTGTTGAGTTACCTACGGTGTTACTCAGAAGGAAAAAGTAACCTGAAATTGAGTTACAGTGTTACTTGTCGGGACATTTTTTCCCAATAGGTAACAGTGTAACGAAACATGGTGTGACTGAACGGGGACAAAAGTCTACTGGTGACTACAAACATCATTATTTTTCTTTTCTGTTGGCTCATACCTGCCCCAAATGGTTTGTTACACTGAAGCACTTACAAAACGTAACTCTCTTGTAATTTTCAAAAGTCATGTCAGTTGTTGAATAATGTCACATACAATTTTGACAGCTTGTTTCGAGTTTAATCTTTTAGCATTTACGGTACACAAAATAAAACTAGATTAATGTTTTATTTTGTTAAATATGCTCCAATGAGCTATCTTTGAAATGGTTAGTATGAATTCAGGAATCAGTATTCCTGAATTCATACTAACCACTTCAAAGATAGAGATATATTATGAATATAATCTGCCCTAATCTGCATGAGCCTGCAAATAAAAACTTTAAACAACAATAAAAAATTATATCCTCTTGACAGTTCATTATTAATTTGACTAATGCAGTATTGGCTGAAGGTTTCGTACCTAATTGGGATGGAACGTAATTGTACACTTAAGCCCCCTACGCCTGACGCCTTCGATGATATCCAGTGTTGCCAACCCGTACGATAATTATAGGGGCGTATGTTAATTTGGCCAACGGTACGATGTACGATAAGATAATGATTGTCAAATGTACGATAATTTTGAGCTTTGAAAAAAAAAAATTCTATGAAGATTACGTATTTGTCAGACAAAATACAACGCAAAATGTCAACAAAAGGTCAACGTCAACTGTCAAGTATGTCAACATCAACATGTAAATATCTCTATCTCTTTCCATTACATTTCTTTCAAATTAAAATACTATCATCACTTGTTTTCATCGGACCGCGACTCCAATTTATAATTATAAATGTGAAAGTTTGTATGTTTGGATATTTCGATGTTTGGATGTTTGTTACTCAATAACCCAAAAACGGCTGAACGGATTTTAATAAAATTTGACACACAGATAGTTAACCTGAATTAACACATAGGATACTTTTTATTCCAGAAGTACGTTCCTATAGGATGATTGTCGACCTCCACGCGGGCGAAGCCGCTGGCCAAAGCTAGTAACTTTATATTTCTTCTAGCTAGCTTCATATTTCGTGGGCACGCATGAATACAGACTGTAAAAATTTAAACAAAGACTCTTGTGAACTGTGATACACTCCATGGTCGTGTGTAAAGTTTGGCGGATTGTGCTACTAGCGCTACTAGTGGTGAAACTTGGCACATTCTCCTTTGACTAGTCATTGTCGTTTGTCATCAATGTTTGATTAATGTTTTAGGTTTTAATCTACTGACTTTTTTTTGTACGATAATTGTGCCCACAATACGATAATTTCGACGTGGGAACTCGATAATTTGAACTTTTGAAGTTGGCAACACTGTTGTGCGATGACAGTTTTCGCATTAAAAAAAAAGCTTGTAAAAAAGAAACAAGTTCTAAAACAACGTAAACAAACCAATTGTTGTGCGCTTTACAAGGTAGCAAGGCATGTACTTATTTTACGAAGCATAAAAAGCGTAATCCGATCAAAATCAGCATTTAATTCACTTACTCATACTTGTTCTGCATGAAGTTTTGTGGGTAATATTCAAAGTGGTTCCTTTAAGCGTTACTTTTATTTCAGGGCCAGCTGTTATGTGGAGGTGAACGACAAACAGGAGTTGATGGACATCTAGTTCAAATCTCGCTATCATGAAGAAAGTTGTTTTATTCAAAAGCGAGTCGGAAGATTACGTGAAAGCATTCCTCGACAACAACTACAGGACGGTGTTCGTGGAGCCGCTGCAGTTCGAGTTCACCAGCAAACAACAGCTCTATGAGAAACTGCTACAAGATTACACTGGCATCATACTCACCAGCCCCAGAGCAATAGAAGCTGTCTCCAAGTGCTGGGACCCCACACGCTTCGTGACATGGAACACAAAGAAAGTTTACACAGTGGGTGATGCAAGCTGTCACAAAATCAAACTACTGCTAGGCCTAGAAGCTGTAGGCATGTCATCAGGAAATGCAGAAAATCTCGCAAAAATTATAGTTCAAGAAAACCCTTCAGAGTCGAAGTTTTTTTTTCCATGTGGTAATTTGAGATCAGAGATTCTTCCAACTGTTCTACAATCCTCTCATATAACGCTGGATGTTCTGACTGTGTATGAGTCTAAAGAAAATGAAAAGTTAAAGTCAGATCTGATGGAACTCAATGATGCAGACAGTCCATGTTGCATGGTATTCTTCAGCCCTTCCGGATGTGAGTACATACACCGGCAGCTACAAACTTTCAGCAACAATCTCTCAGAACTACCGCATTTTGCTATTGGCAACTCAACAGCTTATAAGATTGAGAATCTTGGGGTTGAGGTAGCTGGAGTGGCGGTCAGACCCAAGGCTGAGAGTCTGGCAGAGTCAGTACGGAACTACTTCACAAATGCACAGAGCAGCTAATACCTGTGAGAGGTGGTCATACTGATAATTTGAAGGTAATGTGTCCATTTCAATGAAGCGGACACAGCAATATTGAAAAAAAAAATCTAAGATTTTGTATGATTTGTAAAACTTGATACCCAAAACCATAAATTTGTCAAAATTAAAAGGGTTTGGAACGTGGCCGCGCCATTGAAACGCGGGGAACCGCGCGGCCACGGAAATCTTTAAAACTAAGTGTTGCAGAGATCTGAAATTTAGGTAAATGATAGATTGAATTTGTAAAAAATTTGCAAAAATCTTGAAAAACTCCTTGTTTTACGATTTTTTTTTTAGATATCGGTAGTTCTTTATATTAATAGTTCTGCCCTGCTAATTGTAAATACAGTACTTACAAAAAAGCGGTTACAAAAAAACATGACATACTTCCAGTACCCAAATATTTTTATTTTTCCCATAAAGGTTTGCCCCTAAGGATGCCATTTCTGCAAAAAACTGAAAACCCATAAGTGTTGATTACTGCATATACAATTAGCAGGGCAGAGTTCTTGTGTACAAAAAAATCACAGCTCCTGAATTATGCTATGTGTGCTCTTACACTCGTAAACCTCACCCTTTCTATTTTCCTTACAAACTCTTAGATACCCCAATAACCAGGGTTAATTCTATTAAAGACCTCGGGGTTACTTTCGACGCAAAGCTTATTTTTGACACTCACATTAATAATATTGTCAAAAAAGCGTCGAAAGCACTAGGTTTTATTTGCAGGGTCTCGTCTGATTTTAGAAACATCAAGACTTAAGATATTGTATTGCTTCTTTGTTCGTAGTCACCTCGAGTATGCCTCTCAAGTCTGGAACCCTAACTATAATACTTATATCGATCGTTTAGACGGCATACAAAGAAAATTCCTTAGGTACATTCAATTTCGCTCCAATTCATACCTATCTAATTATAACTTGCGGTGTAAAAAATTTCATGTTCTTCCACTTTATGAAAGAAGAAATTTTTCTATTTAGCATTTTTATCCAAAATTGCAAACGGGTCCAACAACATCCCTGAGCTGCTGGGCAAAATTGAGCTGCGCGTATGTTTTTCGTTTCTGCGTAAACCTCGTTTGTTGCACATACCAATAACAGGAACAATTTACAGACAAAACTCCTACATGATTAGGGCGAGCCGTAATAATGAAACCTGCCAGGAAATGACATAGATATTTTCAATATTAGTGTGGCTAAATTAAAGAAGGCTCTTTGCAATCACTTCTTCGACAAAACAACATAGCCCTTCTATTATATATTATACGAATAAACAGTATGTCTGCTACCTAGTACATAGTTAATTGTTAATCTATGTGTGAAAACTTGTAATTGGCCATCACCATGTTAAAGACTTAGCAACTATTGTGCCTGATTAGCTGTAAGTTTTCCAAAAATAATAAAATAAAATAAACCTAGGATTTTTTGTTGTATTTTTACAAATTTTGACAAATTCAAATTTGGGTTTTACAAAAACTTCAGGCGCCTGCGATGCTTTTTCAGCGAAATATCGGCGATATCGTGTTTTTCACCGTTTCAATGGCGCGGCTCCTAGGATTTATTTCTATATTTATTTATTTTTTTTACAAATTCAATCTATCATTTACCTTCAGATCTCTGCAACGGTTAGTTTTAAAGATCTCTGTGGCCGCGTGACTCTCCGCGTTTCAATAGCGCAGCCACATTCAAACCCAACTTTTTAACCTCTTTGACAAAGGGGTTCGGGCATTTTGGTCCTTATGACCAATAGACTTGAATCGTACATCAATGGATAGGTCTTTTCAAGAGAAAAAAAAGTTATAATGGGGTTACATTTGTATTTGTTGTCCGATTCGAGATATCGGCTTATAAAATATGTGTTTTCAGTATCTCGGATAGTATGCAAAAATCAATAAAATATCGGTACGTATTGTGTATTGATTACTAAGCTGGAATGAATATGGGAACTCATTTCACATCAGCGAAAACTGCACAAAAATATTTATATAGGTACGTACCTAGTTTTTTTTTAAAACGAATCATTATTTAGGTGAAAAGGCATAGTTGTTATTAATACCAAGCAAGTACAAGTTGTTATTAATAGGTACCAAGCAAGTATTAACAATAGCCTCATTCTGCGAATAGGTGGGGATGTCGGTCATGGGAGACGCAAAACACAGCTATCCCCACTCCCGCCCCCGCCCTTTACCTGGCAGCGGCCGGCACACGCGCCGCCGCCATTTCAGTCGTTTATGAGTGTGACTGTGTGTGACTACGTACTATTCGTCTCTCATTCCACTTACAACGATTTTGACCCTGCATTTTTTTGGACTCTGTTTTCTGCATCTGACGTTGACCCTGGCTTGAACTATTGCTACCGAAGTGCTTTACGATTGGACTACGTAACATAATGGAATCTTTCCGTTCTTGTGTGATGTGCCGAAGGGGACTACATCGAGGCAGATATCAAGTACATATTTTATCTGAAAATCTGCCGAGAACGCGCCCAGAATTAGCAGCATTCATACAAGAAAATGCTGTTTTGGAGGTTAGTACTTAAGTAGTATTGGACTTCTTATGTATGGAAAAAAATGGATTAGACGTCTGTTGTCTGCTTTTCAGTGCCAAAAAGATCTCAGTCAAGTCTGCTAATCCATTTTTCTTGAACTATAATACACGTTCCATAAGAAGATACCGATAGTTACTTGTGAACAGGTTTAAACAGGTAAGTAAAAGCCTTTTTGTCAGTGTTTCCTCTTTGAACGACCTACTCTTTCAAAAGGATTTACAAACTAAAAGGCTTACTCATCTTTAAAACTGGTGACTCTCGCTACTTTTTTATAGAGAATGTAGGTACGTATGTAAAGTATTATCTCATAGGTATTGTTGGATACGGGACACAAGTAAAACGTATCTACTTATTTTCTATTTTGTCATATCTAGAATCTATTTTTATTTGCACATAAAAACATTGACTGGAACAGTCTACGCAGCATAGCCACGAGAGTGAGGCAGACGTAATATACCTACGCCTTGGGTGCGAGTGAGTGAGAGAGATATATGCCGCTCTCCCTCGCATTGTATTTTATTCTATAGTACGGTTCAAACTTTATGGCGGCTCGGAAGTTAGTTGCGAGTGACGGTCTGCGCATTATACAGTCAAGACGATGCGTCCTCTGCGCCCCGCTGATAAAATTGTGTTCTGCGCAGTTTTACGTTATACGTTCCGAGCCAGCATAAAGTTTGAACCGCTATACCTGCGCTGACTGTCACTCGCAGCTAACTTCCGAGCCGCCATAAAGTTTGAACCGAACTATACCTGCTATGCTCACCGGCCCCTTCCTAGATCTTTGATTGTCTTTGGGATACCTTGCCCAGTTGCTTACCAAATCTACCTGAAAGGCTAACCTTTCTGTAAAAATTCAAGCCCTGCTACAAGTTAAATATTTTAGTTTATAAACCCTTTTAAAAGGGTGTATCTTACAGTTTAAATCCCTTCAAAAGGTTAAGTTTCTTTACTTACCTGTTCTAACCTGTCATCAACAACATCATCATCTGATTCAGGGTACCATTAATGTCAATGCTCAGTTTAGCCAAGAGTTTTTTTTTTTTTTTTTTTTAAATCGTTGAATAAAAAGGGATTTTTTCGCCACAGCGCTTTCTCTAAACGCTCTAGCTAGATAGGTAGGTCGATCCTCACAAACTACAGTTTACTTCCCTTAAATACCTACTTATTATAATATTATTTATTTCAGGTTGTGTTCGATGGTAGACAGAAGGTGTGCCATCGTTGCTGGCAAAGGGCCGAAAATGCGACTCGGCCTCAACCTGAACTGCCACCGCAACAGCAACCGCAACAAAATGATGTGCTTCATGTACCGGACTACAAGAGAGCGCCAAACACAGCAACGCATTGTGTATTTCGAGGCTGTCACAATACAACTCGCTGTCGAATCCCGGAAGTTGTGAAAGTTCATGTTTTATTGGAACATAAACTGTATATTCCCGAGAGCGCTAGAGTATGTAACGAACACCTGCACGGGAATAATTGGGAAGATCTACCTGATTTTTGTAACACCTCTCATGACTTTACGGCCGCGCATTTCAGTGATGTATGTGATATTCTTAGGAATGCTTTAAAAAATGGACGTCGATTGATATTTGATGAATTACAAGGTATGAACGAGGAAGAAATGCATTTTTGGACTGGACGTACTCATGAGCAGTTCAATACTGTTTTATCACAGACGCCTTCATTAAGTCTAAGGTGTTCAGATCCCAGAACGGCTTTGGGCATTCTTCTTACTAAACTACGAACAGGCGAACCCGACGACAGACTTGCAACGTTGTTCTCTATGTCGCGAAGAAAACTGGAACGCATTTTGGCCATCACTCGAGAGTGTCTCAGCAATGATTATGTGGAACATCATTTGGGATTTCAACATTTAAATAGAAACGACATTTTGAATAGAAACCTCAGGATCCCAAAACATCTTTTCGGGAATGAGGAAAATACAAAAGCGATAATTATTTGTGATGGAACGTACATTTACATCCATAAAAGCAGCAACTTCCTTTTCCAAAGGCTATCTTATAGCTTACATAAATTCCAAAACCTTTTAAAGCCGTTTCTGATTGTAACATCGGATGGTTACATAATTGATGTGATAGGACCATTCGCAGCCACAAAAACAGATGCTGATATAATGAGCGAAATCATGAATAATGATCAACACCCACTTCACACATTACTGCAGCCGAATGACGTTTTTATTTTAGACCGCGGCTTCCGCGATAGTTTAAGTCACATCGAAAGTCGTGGATATGTCCATCATGTACCACCAACGAAAAACCGAGAAGATACGCAGCTCACTACCGATCAAGCAAACGATTCAAGACTTGTAACAATATGTCGTTGGGTAGTGGAGGTGGTAAATGGGCGATTCAAGGTCGAATTCAAACTGTTCAGACAAAAATATTTTAATAATGCACTGCTTCACATGTTCTGTGACTTAAAAATAGCAGCTGCCATAACAAACCACTTCCACATCCCAATCACGGACAGTCCACATGCAGAAGGTTTTATTGAACGTATAACACAAAAATTGCACACACCGAACATTTTATATAATTACGTAGAAGCTAAACGTCTAAATCACAGAAGAGCTGATTTCCAAAGAATAGAAGCCAATGATGTCGAAGGATTTCCTCGATTAAGCGAAGAAGATGTAATATTGCTGTCCTTAGGAACTTATCAGCTCAAACTTGCAAAATCATATACCAGTGAGCACTTACATAATGGACTCTATACTATTGAAACATATAGGGAAGGTGCCTTAGATGACATAGAAGAATATGGCATACTAGAAAATACGTGGCTTTTGCGAGGCCGCATTCAGTCTCGACACGTTAGAGCAAAGCAATACTTTTGTTATGTATTAATTAACTCAGGAAATAATACAATTATCCAACATTATTGTACATGCTTGACAGGTCGGCGCACTGTGGGCTCTTGTGCGCATATTATTTCCATTATATGGTACCTAACATATGCTAGACATCAAGGTTTTACGGAACCTGCAATTTTTTTGAATAATGTAATTATTGACGATGTTTAGTTGTTTAAGTACCTATTGTAATGAAGGAAGTATGTGTAAAATAAAAATATACCTACTAAAATGAGCTGTTTTATTTTAACCAAAATGTAATGAAAGTAGAATTGATGGTGAAAGGGTTGAGCAGGTGGTTTGTATGTAGTGCTGTGTTGGTTCCTACTTTGACTTATGGGAGTGGAAGTTGCGTATAGGATCCACAGTTTCTGTCTACCCCTCTGAGAGACAGGCGTGATGCATATGGATGTATGTAAAGAAAGT
The DNA here is from genome assembly GCA_949091785.1 of Polymixis lichenea. Classification (NCBI taxonomy): domain Eukaryota; kingdom Metazoa; phylum Arthropoda; class Insecta; order Lepidoptera; family Noctuidae; genus Polymixis; species Polymixis lichenea. The sequence continues at coordinate 23,296,082 of OX420948.1, read as the reverse complement.
AATAAAAATGTACTTATTCTCCACGTTCGAGCAAAAACTAAATAACCGTAACACATTACGGTAAATTCCAACACATCATTAAAAGCTCACGGTCGCCATCTTGATTTTTTTCACATTTTATGTACCCTATAATATTGAAAAGATTTATACCTTTCATTTAAGATCTCAATCATTAAAATCGGTTCAGCCGTTTGAAAAATATATCAAAAATACTTAGAGATTTAATCACAAAATGACTTAATATTCAAGGTACTTGTACTCCGATCGGACAACATATCAGGACAAGCGCCACACCTATTCGTGTTCTATGAGATTATACCTTTCTAATGATATACTATTTATACCTATTGGGTCCAGGACCAGAGTCCATACATTTGTGCCCGAAGTCCTTTATGGTTTTGGGAATCAACTTTTACAATTTTTTACAAAATCTTGGTAGATTTTTTTTAATATCGCCGTGGCCACGCCTTTGAAACGGACACGAAGGTAATTAGTTAGGTTAGGCATAAAATGTTTACAAAATGGTGTTGGATGTACAAAATATGCGTTGTTTTTATTATATCAAGTGCAGTAATTGTTTGAATGCAATCATTTAATTTACAAGTTATTTATTTTATGCTATGGTAATACTAATGAAAGCTTCATAGATAAGTGACGCTTGCTGGTCCACTCACTACGTGGCTGTTCATGAATATGGTCTTTTCATGTCAGTAAACTTTCTTGGCAAAACAAAATGCCAGAAGTAGCGTGGTCGGTCACACGTCGTGCTCGGAGGGCGGCGCGGGCGGGTTGGCCGCACTGGCCGCGTCCCACAGCCGCATCACCGCCACGTACGTAATCACCGCACTCGTTATCACCATGCCGGCATTCAGCACAGCTAGTGGCTGGAATTTATAGTACTCATTAATTTCTATATTTTTTGACGAGTTAAGACAACATTTTATGAGTAGGTACCTAATGATGGCTTTCTTCAGTATACTTTTGAAAATCTTTTGTATGCTCATAAAAATATTAAATTGTTTAAAAAATACAGTGATATCCATTGTATAAATACTAGGAACAAACACAAATTTGTTGTACCATCAACAAGGCTCACGAAAATAAGTGGGTCATTCAGATGTCAATTTATATGCTTTTATAATAAACTTCCAAGCCATGTTCAAGATCTAAGTCTCAATAAATTTAAATCATTCATTAAACGTAAGTTGTGCCTGAAAGCCTTATATAGGTACCATTAAAGATTATATTGAGGACAAAAAAGCTTGGGAGTGACCTGCTCCAATTTTTGCGTACTAAGTGTTTTTTTTTTTGCAAACATAATTATACTCTTTGACATTTGATAATTATTATATACACTTTGACATGAATATTTACTTTGAGAAGTATAATAATTATTATTATTGTTTTACTTAATAATTGTGAATGCACTGACTATGTGCCAAACGTATCGATTATTGCAAATCCCTCCCTTTTGGGGGAGGCTATGTCCAGCAGTGGACGCAGGGGCGTACCAATAGAAAATGGCGCCTAGGGCACGCATCAAATTTGCGCCCCTTCGTAAATTATCTTCTCGGTCTACACTGAGCAAACCTAGGTCGCATAACCGTTCTTGATCGATTATAAGCGTTCAATAACAAAAGTATTAATTTCAACCTGCTAAAAAATCGCTACTGCAATTTTAAGAGAATTTGAATAGAAATAGGCAGATTTGGAAAAACGCTTTCATCCCCGTACTACTGACTACACTATATATTCAAGTAGCTCTTCAGATTTCTTAGATATAGGTAACAGTACGAAATGGTTTATTAATGTTTAATTTTTTGTATTTAATAGTTGGCGACTTTTTGCGCCCCCTTCGATAGGCGCCCAGGGCTCTAGCCCAGCCTGCCCTGCTCTAGTTACGCCACTGTGGACGTCTTTCGGCTGATATGATGACTCTGAGAAGAAAGACAAACAAACTCAGAGGTCGCAGTCTCATGTCCAAGTCCAGACAGACGTAATCTTGGTATAATAGATGATCTGTGGCACTCACCCCATGCAAGTAGCTTACGAGGCTGTAGAACTCGCACACCGTCATGCTCAGCACCGCCGTCAGCAGCAGCAGCAAGCCCATCACCGTCGACACTATGATGTCCTGCGCACAACGATATGTTAGCCGATGTCTCAAAGCCGAAACAGAACTCACCTAGGTATGTACTAACAGTGAGTAGGTAGGCCTGCGGCGCCTTGAGCGGCAGGTCGAGCACGACGCCGCCGAACAGCAGCGCGCACGCGGCGCCGCACGCCAGCGCCGCGCCGGCCGCGCTGCGCGCCAGCGCCGGCGCGCGCGGGCACGCCGTCCAGCCCAGGAACAGCACCGCCGACACCACGCACACTATCTGTCGACACGCGTCGTGCTCACGCCGCCGTAGTTACATGCCGCCCGATGATATCACACGGCATGCGACCACGCTAATGAGTTCAATAAATATTCCTATTCTGTGGTTTTGATGATTTGAATTATGACTGATTCAGAAAGATAAGTTTATGGTTGGTGTGAGTGCTATTGTGTTGTCCCTTCTGGGAATACCTACCTACGAGCGTGATGTTATCTGTGTAGATATGGGGCACGTTACCGATTAGGCCAAGCTTTAATAAAGAGTGCGTCGATATCGGTTGATCTGTAGGTTGTATCTTAGTATTACTTATTAAAAGTAGATAATGATGTTTATATTACTTGTCTAATCAGATAGAATAGAGTAAAAAAGCATGTTTACTTGACCAGTTACGGCAGCAACCGTCAAAAACTAAGTATTCTAAGTAGGTACCTACATGACGAACATCTTGTTCGCACATTTTTGAAACCGCGACCACAGAGTACATTTTACATAGGGAGACCGCGACTGCGGACGCGTAACATTCCGGATTCACCGGATTGACGTAGCAAGACCACAGACTATGACGAACTGCCTAAGTATTCTTCTTAAAATACGGATAAGTACTTACCTACATCTTGTGGATTTTTAGAAACACGTAAGTACTTATTGTCTTGCTTAGGTTTCTCTTACAACCAGTTGTAGCAGGGGGTATACACAACTAGTTTACCCAGCAAAACCTAGTTATGGATGACAGTTAGGCAGTCCGTCCATGTAGTAAAATACTGGTATTCAGCTCATCCGGTTAGACTGGAATCCGACCCTAACATAGTTGGGAAAGGGCAGGCAGATTGCAAGATAGATTGTGGGTCAGTTCACGCCAACGTAACGCGACTCGCACAGCTAAGCGTACTTCTAAAGATGGGGATACAATACACAGGGCAAATTTTTAACCAGTACGCAAACTGTAACCATGAATAATTCAGCATATGATTCTAGACCACACAGCGCGCAGAAATTTTTCGTCAGTTTAAAAAATCTACTATTTCATTGAAAAGTGCAATCCTATGCGGTCAAATATATTTATAAAAAAAAAACAGAGTTTGCGCACTAGTTAAAAATGTATCCTGTATAACGTATTTCCCTACTACACATTTCAGCTAGCTTCTTGTATCAACATCTGCGTGAAGACGCATGTCGCGTCGCCTAGCTTCTGGGTGTGAGCGGAGCTGTACCTACCTATTCTTGTAGGCAACGTCTAGTAGACAAGCCTGTCGAGCGACTTGTTGGTTTAAATAATGTCAATGTTAGTAACTGTCCTCCAATCAATAGCGTTCATCAATAGGTAAATCTTCGAGTTAAGTAAATCTCATCTTAAAAGTTGATTTCAACTTTTAAGATGAGATTTACAAACAAATTTGGTAGCTACTGCATTTGCAATAGGTCAGTAGGTAGCAAATTTGTTTAAATTAATGAATGTTAGATATCTATTCCTTATAATAAATAATACTTACAGCAGACAACACTTTCAAGACGCCCTCGAGCGACGAAATGTAATCGTTGTCGGTGTAATATTTACGAAAGATCTGATCTCCCGACTCTGCGGCGTTTGCGGCCGAGCGCGCCTGCCCCCGCGGCCGTGAGCCATCCATCCCCTTTGACTTGAACCACCAGCCAATTGCTAATTAATTAATCGAACTATCTATGATAATCCCTATTTGCTGTCAATATAAATCACATGAGCCGATGGAGGGACGAGTTTGAAGAAGCACAATAAATTGGAAACTGAATTACCTGCGATAGACGATAGTAGCTTTATTGATAAGACCAATAAAACTATAGCATGAATAGAAGATAATCTGCTCATTTCATTGATAAAAAAAACTTCGTGTGGTAATACCTCAATATCACCTGCATGAATGGACGTAAGGGTGTGTCCAGACCTGGCGAATACGCCGCTCGCGAACTGCGCGCGTGTATTTCATATTCGTACGCAGCCCCTGCGCCGTCCGCGCACAAGCTACGCGCCGTACTCGAGCGGTGCAGGAGCTGCGCGCGGTGCACCTCCCTCGCCCCCATATTTAGTTCAAACGCGAAAGAAGCTATGTGGGCACGCGGAGTTGCACTAGAGCGGCGCACCAAACGTAGGCTGTAACTGCACGCGAGCAACACGCGCGCAATTCGCATGCGGCTCGCGAGCGGCGCATTTGCCAGATCGGGACGCACCCTAACTGTCTAGGTATTAAGCCAGGCCCAATAATGTAAACCTGCATTTTATTGCACATTTTTTTTTTATATCTAGGATCACCAATATAGTGTAAAACCAAGTTTGCAGCCTCGAAAGACCTATAATAACTGCGTGGAGGGCCCTGATCCAAACGGGATGCGGGTTGCCCTAGGAATCAGTGGCGAATGCACCATATAACACGATTCCTTCCGGCTTCCCTTCGGTGATTCGCATCTCTACCGCTTTTGAAAAATGGCACGTCCAAACTGTCTACTATTGCCAAAAAATATAATTTCACGACGAGTATTTAATTCGCCATAACGTTCAAACAACAAAAGCGCTTATTTTTAGCTTTGTATCGACTCGACAAAAAAAAATAACCCGGCGCCAAAAGGTCATAATCGGGAACTAAAAATTCATACAGTAGCGATCCCGTAATGAAGTCACTTTAGGTCACGTGGCACCGCTTGATATTGGATGAGAGCAAGCTGCTGTCAACGGGTTACGATAGAGAAAAACGGATATAGAAAAAATGCGTCAGCGAGAACGAGATGCAGTCTGTCAATTGCCTCATTTATCATTATCTCAAGCATTGCGTTTCCAACCGGTCAGTACTAGATAAGGTTGTATTATCATAAGAACCACTGGCCATCCACAGCTGAACATAGGCTATAGCTTGCAGTACTTACCACAAAATATAACATATTATTCCATTTTTATTAGTTTGATTTTGTTTTTACTGAGACATGAAAACACTTTGTACAGACGCCAGCACATCAAGCTACCCCAATCTGTCAAATTTTTCCAATTGAATATGAACCATAAAACTAAAGTAATAAAGTTGAAAATCTATCAAAGAAATTTGACAGATTGGGGTAGCTTGATGTGCTGGCGTCTGTACCTTATTATGAAGAAGCCGGCAGAAATATTACTAAAAGTAAAAAAATCTAAATAGTCGGCAAACGCCGATCAGCAGATCGACTTTATTAGAATTTGTACGTACTGCACTAGTCATTATCGCATACATGGTGTCAAAAAATCAGTGGTGTTACAAACGAATAGTAAAAATACTGTTTCTCACACTGGTGTGACTATGAGTCGGTAACGGAATATTGCACATTTTATTGGTTTTCAGCTATTCAATTTTATTGTATTTCATTCTTGTAAGTTAAAGCCGGCTTCGCGCCGGCTTCTCTCTTAGAAAAATTGACACCTCGCCGCTGCTAGGAATGCGATTCCTGAGAATTGTATTTTTATGCGACGAATTGATTACGTACCTAACTGCAGGGGCGTAACTAGGGTGGGGCGAGCAGGGCAGGAGCCCTGGGCGCCTGCGGGGGCGCAAAAACTCGGCAATAGTTACGTTATTAAAATAAAACATCAATAAACCATTTCATACTGTTACCTATATCTAAGAAATCTAAAGACCTACTTGAATATATTGTACAGTACGAGGATGAAAGCGCATTTCCAAATCAGCCTATTTCTATTCAAATTCTCTTAAAATTGCAGCATTGCAAGCAATTTTTTAGCAAGTTGAAATGAATACCTTTGTTAGTGAAGGCTTGTCAAATCAAATCAAATCAAAAGTCATTTATTCAAACTAGGCTGAGAGTCAGCACTTTTTGAACGTCAAAATTACATAAGATAGTTCCCCAAAACGCCCGCCCTTCACCACTTCCTAGTGTTTTAGCTGGAAAGAAGTGGCGCAACAAACTCGGTCAAGAACGGTTATGCGACCTGGCTTTGCTCAGTGTAGACCAAGAAGATAATTAACGAAGGGGCGCAAATATGACGCCCTAGGCGCCATTTTCTATAGGTACGCCCCTGCCTAACTGTCGTTGTGTTATAGAAATATTTAATAGTGTGGCGGTATATGGTGTACCGTATGTAGCGTATGAGGTGAGTAAAAGTAAAACTAAAGTTTATATTTGTATAAAAACCATATAATTATTATCATTAAAAATTTTAAAGTAAAAATAACTCGTACATTTCTTGATCGAGATCGTAGAGTAGGTACACAATAAACGTCCGTGTTACGTCACATGCTCCTGAGGCAACGAGCCCACGAGCGTGACACAGTGCGAGTCGCGCGGGCGGAGGCGCGGCACACGCGACGGGACCAAACGATACTTACATGTGATATGTATAAGACATACAAAGGAATATTAGTCGAACACTGTGTAACAGAGGTGCGGAAAGGGGCCGCGACTGCCGCGAGGACAAGCACTCGGTAAGCTCGTGGGGCGACCGCACTTCGGACAGTATAAAATTATTTACTATTAACAACTTGTATTACATGTTGAACTTTCCCTTAACACTAACTATATTGTACGCTTAATAATGTATGAACAATAATTATATCATATCATATATCATGCAAACGATTTGATCCATTACAAGCTTACGAGGAAACCAAGTGCGCGTACACGCCGAAGGCGTACGCGCCGTGTATACAACAATTATATGGCTATTAACATAATAATAAATATTTCGCTTACAGTTAAAACATTACCCTTCGCATACATTTCGTGTATAGTTAATTAATTACATGATCCAATTCAATATCGCATAAATGACGAATACAACTATAGTAAACGTAAACAATGCGTAGTGGACGAAGAGAAAACTAGGACAACACACAGACACGGGCGAAACGAACGCCAGGTAATGGACAACGACTGCTCCCGAATAACCAGACATCGGTATAAAACACGACTAGATCACTAGAAATATTTGTGCAAAAACTAACCGAGGAACCGTCGTCGCTCGTCAAACTCACAAATGATCCATCGCTAACCTATAACGGACTAGAATAAAAATCAGACTTGCGGAAATCATAAAGAGATCGTGCCGGCGCGGGCCGCAGCCGGCGTACAAAACTATAAAATGGGCCTCCGTCGGGCCCGGCCGCCTACGAGTGGCTGGCGGGCGGCCTTCACTATAACGGGTCGTCGCGCGACGTGGACGCCACCGGCACGGCGCGGTAGGCGGCGCGCGGCGAGCCCGGCGCCGCCAGCCGGCGCCGGCGCAGCCAGGCGCGCGCGCCGCCCAGCGCCACGCCCAGCGCCGCGCAGGCGCCGCCCAGCGCCAGCCCCTGCAACGGACGCGCTCAGTGCAGGCCTTGCGACGCTTCTGAGGTATTCGCAATCATTCAAAGAGTACTTCGATTGAAAGGAATACTACCGCAGCAAGAGTGCAGAGTGAAAGATTTGTAAGGATGAAGCAGGTAACCTACGTTTTATTACATAGTAAGAATTAAATTATTCCCAGTATTTACGAATATATGCGTAGGTAGCTTGAGGAGACTCGCCGTATATCAGAAGGCCAATTCTCGTAATCAAAAACGTTGAAAATCTAGTTGCATTCTCATCTCGGCAATCAAATATCAAAAATGCATGGAAACTCGAGGTATTTTTAACAGATTGAGACTGATCAGACTGTGAACGTTCTTAAAATTACGAGAATTGCCCCTGATATTTCGTCGAGCCGTTACTTGAATTAACGCCATCTATCAGGCAATGGAGAACTTCGTGAACACGTGACAATAAGTACACCCGCCGAGACCCACAGCCGTTCATTCATATAATCAACTAAGTATTATTCGATGCATACGTACCTACTATGCGGGAATATTTCCCTGTAAGTAAATATACTTGTGAATATGTACGATCATTATTTTGAGTATGGAATTGGCCCGATTTTGTGCTGATGTTATGTACAAGTTTAGTTTACTTCGCAAAAATGTTTTTGCTTTACGATGTACCTACCTAATGTTTTTTTCAATTAAATAGGTAGGATTACCTAGGCACTTTTTTACGATGTTTTAGCAAAACGTTTATTTCCTTTGTAGAAAAGGTAGTGGTTCAACCGAAATCAATAGTTCAAATAAGAACTTACAGAAACAATTGAAATAATATAATAGTTACCGTTTTACTATGTACCACGGTACATCATATAAGTCATCATCATCATTTCAGCCGAAAGACGTCCACTGGTGGACAGAGTCCTTCCTAAGCTCCGCCACTTCGACAGGTTCTGTGCTTCCCGCATTCAGCGGACTCCTGTGGCCCTCACAAGGTCATCGGTTCACCTTGTGGGAGGCCTTCCAACTTTACGTCTTCCGGTACGCGGTCGCCACTCCAGACCCTTCTGGCCCCATCGGCCATCTGTTCTGCGAGCAATGTGCCCTGCCCAGTGCCACATAAGTTTGGCAATTCTTCGGGCTATGTCGGTTACCTTGGTTCTCCTACAGATCCCTTCATTCCATCACGTAGGGAAACTCCAAGCATAGCCATCTCCATTGCCCTTTGGGTAAATTTAAGCCTTCTTATGAGGCCCAATGTGAGCGACTACGTTTCGGTTCCCTATGTCATCAACATCAATGGCGAGTACATCACTCACCTTCGGTTTGCCGATGATATAGTTGTCATGGCTGACACCATGGACGACCTCAGTACAGTGCTCGATGACCTCAGTAGAGCTTCCGAAAGCGTGGGTATTAAAATGAACATGGACAAGACAAAGATGTTGCCCCTTTCCAGTCCAGAACCTTGAAGATATACTCCAGTGCAGCGGTGCACAGTTTCGGAGAGATAACGTCTCCCTGTCTAACACCTCGCTGCAGAAGGATAGATTTCGAGGTCTGGTCCTGGAGTCGGACTGACATAGTGGCGTTTTTGTACAGACACTTCAACACCTCGATGTACCGATAGTCGATCTGGCACCGTTGGAGGGACTGCAGTACAGCCCACGTCTCGATCGAATCGAAGGCTTTTGCGTAGTTCACAAACGCTAAACAGAGAGGCAGGTTATACTCTTCGGTCTTCTGTATAACCTGCCGCAGCGTACACCGTACCTGCCGCTTTACTATGTACGTCGGTACATCATATACACGGTTAATTTTAGGTCGTTCTGGAACCGAAAGCCATGAACTCAATCATCGAACTCGAATCGATTGAGACTATTATTTTCAATAAATAACAATAAAAAATAAAAATAAAATTGTTTTTTTTTTGTGAAGTAATGAGAATTCGCAAGTAACGCTTCCTTGCGATTAATGCATAAGCGTGTGTAATGTGTGTAAAAATACGAAAAGCGAATTCAGACTTTATTTCTTAACAGTAAACGGTGAAAAATAGAAATTTCACCAAACTAGGTAAGTGAGCCTACTGTACCAGTTTACTAAAATTACGTCTCGTGTCCGACCGGACTTTACAAGAATGTACAACCGAATTACGCGGTTAACTTTATAAAATTAAGGTCTTAATTCGGTTCAATATTTTCATAGAAAAGGGCACCTCTAACTAATAATGAACTCTATGCAACAGATTAAACGATACATTTTTCTGTTTGAATTGCCTGCCTTTGCAGAAGCCGCCGCAAGCATTGTCGCATAAAAAATGTTTTATGCAGTATTTCGTTTTTATCATATGGTAGGTACTATTAGCTCGATTGGTCGTCACTCAATTTAAGGACTTAATACACTCCCAAGCGTACTCGTCGTGTCTAGTTGAATAGGTACGAGTACCTACTCGGTGATTTCGTGATGCGAGAGTGGCGAATTAAATGTCAATTAATTTCTCTCGTTTACGAGAAGATGTGATAGTGGTAAACACCGTGCGGTGCTTTCGATACAACGACAGAAGATGGAGGTAAATGAACTAACTGTAACGAAATACCTACTTGTAGGTACACACGGCTACACCTCAAGTTATACTTTTCCAGTATAAGCTGATCTCGCATTGAATAGGATTTCCGAACAGTGCGAGATCAGCGTAAACTGGAAATGTATAGCTTGATGTTTAGCCGTGCGTCCTTACTTGCAGCCGGTTAATCGTCCGACTAGACATGGGTAGCTCGCGAACGATTGAAGGAAATGAACTACTTCATATCACAAAATAAACTTATAATTCAATCAGTAGTCACTGAAATGTGTCTACTTCACTTAGTTCAGTCTTTCTTTTTGCTATTTCCATTTTAAATACGCCAGCTTAGACAAAAATTATAACTGTCAGTAGTAAAAAAACAAAACATAGGTACTACTTAATAAAAATAGTTTTGCTTAAATTCATATTTCTAGATTGACAGTCCTAAGCTTGTATAAAGTATGAAGAAAAATCGACATACGTATAAAACTGAACTAGTAAAGTGCATCATTTGTCGTAACTTGTCAATCACTATCGTTATCTTATGATATGGACTCGTTCTGATTTGCTGAACTAAATAAGTACTGAGAGTGGACTACTTCGCTAAGCGAAAAGAAATACTTCATTTCTTTTTACTGACACATTTTGCGCATCTCTACGTCCGACGCCTGTTGACCCACCGCGAGGGCGCTAAACTGACGCACACGCACAGCTGTGCCGTGCTAGTTACCTCATCTTGCGTTTATGAATGAAATAGTGGAGGCGCTACTAAAATTTAACTCGAACGACAGAAAAAAGTAATAAATTTCTAACTTCTTTATTAGATGTCTTTAAAAAAAACAATGGCAATAGTGACTGTTACGCGCCTGGACTTACTGTGTTTCGGCTCCAGAACGATGTAAAATTAACCGTGTATATAAGTATCAAATAAAAACTCAACTTAGTACTTACCTACGTATTTATCTCTCCATGTAGGGTAGATGTAGGTAGGTAGGTGTATAGTATTCTCCCAGAATAACACTTGCACACCTCAACCGCATACAAAAACTTATTACGTAAGTACATAGTTATATTATCTAAGTAGATGAAAGAAATATTCCGAAGTTTTCAAATCGTATTATACTCATTTTTATGAATGAACGCGTAGTAATATTGTATCATCATATCAGCCAAAAGACGTCCACTGCTGGACATAAGCCTGCCCCAAAAGGGGGGATTTGCCATAATCTTCACGCTTGGCAGGCGGGTTGGCGATCGCAGTATGGTGGGTCAAATGCATAGAGAACGCTGCTGCCCTATTAAGTACCTTAGTCGCCTTCTACGACACCCACGGGAAGAAATGGGAATATTTATGTATAGTCACTGGCATTAACGCCGTCTACCAGTTAAAAGTAAAGCTATAACTGTACAACTTTCGTCGGTAGTGCTCGCCTGCGTGCGCGCTTTCTGCTGCTGCAGTGACCAAGGTTAGGAAGGAAGGAAGATTCGTGAGTATGAATGGGGCATATTACATTGTCAATAATATCACGATACCGTGGTAATATTGATGGTATAATAGTCTGTATCGCGGTATCGTGATAATATCACAAGTTATTCGGAAATCTTGAAATCCGCGATACTCAGGGGGCGTGGCTTCAATATAATTGAAATGCAAGCGCTTCGAGATATTTTTTCTGTCAATATTCGCTTGCAGCCATGACGGAACCACGTCCGAGCAGTGACGATGACGAATTACGTTCCGCTCCGTCGTTGACGGTAACGAAGGAAAAAATGTATATAGATTTCGTTTTGAAATCCAGTCTTTCACCCAACGCTTCCTCTTTCTACGTTTAGTTTTCAACGCGCATGCGAGTATTATTGCTATAGCTGCCTTTCTACTATTATCCATGATTTATTTCGGATTTATTTAATTTTATTCTTGTACGAAATACAACTTCACTCTAGTATATTCTACTGCGTACTGATGATGATATTATTGACAATGTAAAAGCCCATTTCGATACTTGCGACATTGCGATATTAGGATCATGATATTATTGACAAATGTAATATGCCCCAATACAGAATTACCAACGCGGAACATATATTATGTAATTTGCAATGTTAATTGCGTCGCCATCAAGCGGTCAATAGTGGAACTCCAATAGGTGCTCAATAAGTAGGTACGCGATATCGGTCGTCGCTAGCGTTAGCGGAGGGAAATATTCCAAATTATTCCCGTCGTATTATTCGGCGAATAATACGACGGGAATAATATTCGCGAATCGTTCGGAAGGTTTGAGTAAAATTCGGAATTATTCCCCGAGAAGAATTACAAGGAAAATATATCTAGCTAGAGTTCGGCTGTTGACCGCTAGATGGAAAGAAAGAAAAAGTATTTATTTAGACTCTCACAAGAATATCACAAACAACTACACAATATGCTTAACAAGACAAATTAAAATTTAAAATAAAAATAAAAAATAAAGTCCTGTACGAGGCCAAAAGGCCCCTATCTCAGCATGATGCTGCGACATTTAAAAAAGTGTCGCAGCGCTGGTATTCCGATAGGGCCCACAATTATCATTGCAAATTACATATGTTCCGCGTTGGTGATTGTGTATTCATGCCCACGAATCTTCCTTCCTTCCTAACCTTGGTCACTGGTGGATAGGATCCGGCAACTGGGACTCGAAAGTCGCCATGCAGAAGTCCTCGGAATGCGCCACCGACGGGTTCCCAGATAACACCGGGAGGGGTTCACATCGGCGTCGAGTCGACGATGAAGTACCTAGGACTCGTCCTCGACAGCCAGTGGAACTTCGCGAAGCATTTCCGACGTTTGGCTCCCAGACTGGAGAGGGCCGGGACTGCCTTGAAACGGCTCCTGCCCAATCTAGGGGGGCCAAACGCCTGCTGCCGGAAGCTCTACGCGGGGGTCGTGCGCAAACTTGGGAGTGGCGCGAGGAGGCCAAACGCCGGGGCGTAACTCAGCTGCCGCGGGAAATCGCGGCACAGCGGACAGAGCTGCGGCGGGATCTCATGACGACGTGGATAATGCGATTGTCGCAACCCAGTGCTGGGCACACCACGATTGCGGCAATATCAGCGCATTTGTTTAAATAGCATACTGACGTCATACTCACAGAGCAATATGGTGTCCACTGCGTCCAGTGTTTTCGTCAAATTACGCGCGAAATTTGAAAATGTAAAAATTTTATGCATTTTTATGGCACTAATCGATTTTAAAATGTTGCATTTTTTGTGGTTTATTAGCACTATAGAATCTAATTAAGACACTTCAAAAATTGGGTGTAATAAACTATTGTTTCTTTATGTTCTTCTTTGAACTAAACTTTTACCATTAGGTAGGTACATCGTAAAGCAAAAACATTTTTACGAAGTAAACTAAACTTGTACATAACATCATCACGAAATCGGGTCCATTTGAAATTCAACCATACAAAAATTAAAGAATTAGTATTCACAAGTAGATAATATTTCTGCATAGTGGGTACGTAGGCATCGAATAATACTTCGTTGATTATATGAATGACCGGCTGCGGGGCTCGGTGGTTCACGAAGTTGTCCTTTGCCTGCTATATGGCGTTAATTTAAGTAACGGTACGCCGAAATATCTGATATACGGCGAGTCTTCTCAAGCTACCTACACATATATTCGTAATTACTGGGATTAATTTTTACTCTGCATTCTTGCTGCGGTAGTATTTCTTATTATCGAAATATTCTTTGGAATATTTCCGAATTATTGCGAATAATTCCGAAGTTTTGCAACGGTAGTCGTCGCGATGTCAGCGTTCACTTGTACGTGGCGACTCACAGCGGTTCATTCCAACTACTCAGCTAGATTACTTCGTTGTGATTCTTCTCGGGGAATAATTCCGAATATTACGCAATACTTCCGAATGTTTCGCGAATAATACGTGGGAATATTTCCGTCCGGCAACGCCAGGCGCAGACACTCACGGCGGCGGAGGCCAGCAGTCGCGCCAGCGGCGCGGGCGCCCAGCGGTACTCGGGCGCGGCCAGCACGGCGTGCAGCGTCAGCGCGCCGCCCGCCGCCAGCGACGCGGCGCTCCAGGCGCTGGTGCAGGCGCCCTGCGGAGCACGACAGCGTGAGGCGGGCCCGGCGCGCGCGCCGCCCGCCGCCTACTTACCAGCGCGTGCCAGTCCAGCGGCAGCAGCGCGGCCAGGCGCGTCACGTGCAGCAGCAGCAGCGCCGCGTGCAGCAGCAGCGACGACAGCGCCGCCAGCTGCAGCAGGCGCACGCGCGGCGCCAGCGGCACGCGGCCCAGGCGCAGCCCCACGCCCGCCCACACGCACGCGCACGCGCCCAGCGAGCACAGCTGCACGGGGCACAAGCAACATCATCAGCCGCGGGCCAGTGTTATAATAGTTCAAGCAATGAGTATGGATTAGCGTTGACAAAAGCAGGAAACGTGCCCGATTCTTTCCAATTCCGTTGTATTTTTCAATGTTTCGTTCGAAAGTTTAATTTGCCAGTATATATTTCATGTTTTTTTTTTTTCAATAAAACCGAAAGAAGCAGAAAAAGATGAAAGAAACGGGAAGCTTTTCATGTTTTTTATTTTAATTTTCAAATCCGAACTTATTATATTTAACTTAGGGTAAAATGTAAAAATTTCAGCGAGCTAGGCGCGAGCGCCCCCACTGTTGTGCATCTAGTATTCTAGCTGTCAGTTGCATAGTTTTATCAATTTACATGCTAGTTCCGTTTCAGCACATGAGTAGTTTGTCCACTCATGTGGTTGCAGTTTGTTATCTTAAATATCGAATGCAAATAGTGCAATTGTGCGTTGTGTGATACTGTTTACCTCGCAATTAAAGTTGTGTTTGGGATCATTATCAATGAACAAAAAGAGATGGCACGAAATATAAAAAAAAGAAGAAAAAGAAGCTTGTAAATTCGAACTCGAGCCTGGTGAAGCTGACGATTCTTTGGACAATGAAATTGGGATTGTGGCCGAAGACAACTAGATGGATCTATTATTTTTTACCTATTTGTATTCACCTCCTGTATGTTTTCATTTTTTTTTGTTTTGTATTTCACCTATTAAAATATATTTAAATTTCAATAAAACTTGATTTTTCCATTTTTAAAACATTAAGCGTTCACATTCGAAAGAATCCTGCTTCTTTCCAAACGATTCCTTCTGTAATTTTTTCTATGTAACATGGGAAAACAACCGGCATTTTCAACGCTAGTCTGGATGAAGAGTGCATACTTTGTTGTATAAAAGAGGGTCGGACAAAATCCCCAGTTGAACGCTCTTTACATAACTAATGCGTTTTCACCCAGATTATTGTAACAATGATGTTACAACAAAACCGTGCAGTAAATTGTATCATTTCACAAAAACTTGTAACATTAATGTCATTAGCCGGGTCCACACAGACCGGGCTGCCTCACGGGGCACACACTAGTCGCGTTCGAGCCTTCCACGCGTCGCGGTGCGGTCGGTCTGTACGCGGCTAAAGGCGAGCTCCGGCTCTACGGCCACAGGGGCTACCTGGCGAGACAGTTACCACGAGCAGCAGCGTGGCGGCGCCGCGCGGCGTGAGCAGGTGGCGCAGGCGGCAGTAGAGCGGCGCCAGCGGGCGCGGGCGCGGCGGCGGCGCGCGCCGGTACTGCGCGTGGCTGTCCCAGCTGCGCTCCGTCAGCTCCGTGCCGGCCGGCGAGCGCCCGCCCGCGCCCGCACCGCACCCGCTGCCCGCTATCTCGAAGTCCTGATCCCACACCCGTAGTACACGTATTATTATAGTATTGCAATTCATCATTGAGTCAAAGTTATGTTAATGCATATGCTGGATTTTTACAAGCGGGCGGTTGGATTTTTTTAAATTATATTTTAGTTAACAAACAACTTAACTAAAATAAATAGAGATGAGCATAGACCATGAGTTTCATTACAGGAAAATTTAAACAATATCTACTTTAGCTACACCAAAACAAATCATAATGATGGTTTTTTCTGAAGTTGAACAACTATTAAGTGTATACTAAATTAAAAGTGATTAAATTATTATTAAAATCTGAATAAATAGATTTAACTTACAAAAAAGTCCGAAGTATATAATTCTGCTCTTTTTTTGAAGATGATTATTTTTATGAACCCTAATTCTAAGGATTAGGAACCATGCAAGTAAGAGGTGAACATGAGTATTTTGTGTTTAACATCAAGAAACTGTTGCAATGCTCCATAATAAAAACATTGTTTCATTCTTGTTGCACCACAGTTATATTACAGAACATGTTTTTGATCAAGCTGAAACAATATTTTTCACCTGTCTACAGGACATTGGTAGAAAATTATTGTAAACAGTCACTATTATAAACTGATTTTTTTTATCACAAAATATATTAGATTTATAATTATAAACCTTTGTTAGGTAACTATTATTATTGATCTAGAAAGATAGATGAAAATATAAAATTTCAACTACAAAATTTTATTTTTTAAAGATAACAGCATATGTATCTGTCGCAGCCATCTGGTTAAATTAACCAGCCAACTGGATGCCTAGGTCTATAGTTAATTGAACTAGAATCATTCAATGTTTAACGACTTGGCATATTGAAAGTCAGCCCTTTGAAGATAACTGACCAAGACTCAGCCTAGTGATTCAAATTTAGCTCAGGTTTTTTTCCACTGTGGTGCTAGTAGTCACCAAAACAAATATGGTGTCAATAGTGCAAACCGTTGTTGTTATTTTTCATTCTTGTGTGCAATTGTAATTGAAATTAGTGTGATATTGTCGAAATAGTATGAAAACATGGAGGCCCCAAATAATACTACGTCTTCTGCAAGTTTTTGCGAAATATTTGAGTCTAAACTGAGTGAACTTACTGACTGACATAATTATTACTGCATTATTATTATTACTAATATTCGTGTTATGTACTGTGTTGTGAACCAACATTTCACAATTACTAGTTACCTAGTGGTAGGTATTGGTAAAAAATAGTCGTACATAATTTGTGAACACATAGTCAGCCAAACTGAACATCACAAATTCATCAATATCCAATTTCATGAACTGCCAAGGCGTCCAATTAGCTGACTAATTTAACCAGATGACTGCGACATATCCAAAACTGTCTTTTGATTAATTAATTAATATGATGAAACCATATGAAATACTCAACTTGAGGTTCAGGTATTAATCTTCCCTAAGAATTGTTAAATTGTTGTGCGGGCTCATAGCAGCCGCACAACACATCTACTGTTTACCTGTCCTGTTATTTTATACACCTAGAGTTAGGTCAATATTTTAGTGCATGACAGAACATCTAGAGCATTAATATTGTAATAAACTACACAAACACAAACTTGAGAGGTTAAACAACAAAATATGTATAAATTATATGCTCTTATTTAAGGGCAAAAATATCTATGAATGTTCAGTTCTGCGCAATGCAAGGGTAATACCGCGTCAAACCGTCATCAGGCAGGTGAGAGGTGAGGGTCACCTGTCACAGTGCTAGTACCTGCACGTCTTCGCCGCGGCAGCTCGTCGGCTCCAGCTCCCTAATCTCGTCCAGCAGCAGCTCCACTTCGTCCGTCGAGTACAGTTCGCTCACTGACACGTAGCGCGCCGGCGCCGCTTGCATATCACCCGCCGAGTCGCCTACCGCCGAGCGCCTTCGCCCCGGCACTTCCTGTAACCACTAACCACGCTCACGTTAACCGCTCGACTCATCTAACTTCTACACGAACAACTGTCACTAACCTTTTCCGCAGGTTGACATTGATGGTCCGTCTCCTTGTATATGACCACATAATCCGATGGCGTGTTAAGTTTAGTCCAAAAACGTTGACCTAATAAACAAAATTCAATGACGCTCTGTGGCCCGCCATGTTTGTTATCATACTTTTTTTCTGCCCGTCAAGTCAAGCACTCAAGCCATAGACTTATAAATACTCAAGCTTTGTCTATCATATTTCGTTCGGAATCGCTGGAAATTATGCACAACTGCACAATTTTTGAATTTAAAAAGTAGTTGACCTGTTTTTATTGTTTTTCATTGTTGATTTTATTTGATTTAGATGAACTTTTTAGAACTTTTAGATCAAAAGAACACAAAAAGATGGCACCAAAGCAGACATCTTGTGTCCAAAAGCAATAGCTGACTATACGCCAGCTATGGGAGGTGCCGATCGTTTGATCATCTTAGATTGTCATATCCCATAAACCGAAAAAGTAGAAAATTTTGGATCAGATTTTTTTTTTCTTGTTTTATTGATTACGAGCGATTCACTTAAAGACTTTAGGCTACGGCTGGGCAAGGGTTAATTAATAATTACAAAGACACGAAAAGGGACACAATTATTTAAGAAAATAAGAAAGGGGGAGTTTTGGAGTTCCGAAGGAAATTCAGCTCCAAAATGTCGGTGTGCATCTCCCCGAAAAAGGCTACCTACAAAACGTGCCAATATTGCAGCACAAAAATTAAAGAAAAACGCACGAACATCTTGTGCTGCACATGCAAGGTTTCATTATGCTCGCAAGATTGTTTCAAACAATTTCATTTGGTTGAATATATTTTTTTCACATTGTTTTTATTTTTTATTGAATCTCTCGTTCGCACACTGACCCTCCACCTCACTTCCAAGTAAACAACTCTGTGCACATTTATTTGAGGATTGAGGGACATATGTTATAAAGTAAAGTCAGGGTAAGTTACTAGTCTATTAAAATTAATAGGCGTGATCGGGCAAAGGGAAATAATTTCCCACTGGGGTTATCCCTAAACGGGCAAAGGAAATAATTTCCCACACGAAAAAACCCTTTTTTTTCAGTTTCAGTAATTTATATTGTATTTTATGTACATACACTGCTATCTAACATGATACAAGAACTTTCACTTAATTAAACCATGAAAAGTTGATTCGCCACAGGTATGGCACAGAAGTGTGGTGATACTATTCTTTAAGAATCATAGGCCCATCTCACTTCTGAACCATGTATACAAGCTGTTTTCGATAGTCATCACGAACCTTTTAGCACCGTAAACTACATACATACGTTGCGGCAGTTTATATAGAAGACCGAATAATACCACCACCTCCACCTCCACCACTCTGCCCTGCCACTCTGCTTAGTGTCTGTGGACTATGTAAAAGCCTTCGATTCGATCGAGACATGGGCTGTACTTCAGTCTCTTCAACGGTTCCAGATCGACTATAGGTACAGTGAGATGTTGAAGTGTCTGTACGAAAACGCCACTATGTCAGTCCGACTCCAAGATCAGACTTCGAAACCTATCCTTCTGCAGCGAGGTGTGAGAAAGGGAGACGTTATCTCTTCGAAACTGTTCACCGCTGCACTGGAGGATTTAAGTTTCTGGACTGGAAGGGGGCTGGCATTAACATTAATGGCGAGTACATCACTCACCTTCGGTTTGCCAATGATATCTAAGATGTCATGGCTGAGACCATGGAGGATCTCAGTACAATGCTCGATGACCTCAGTAGAGCTTCCGAAAGAGCGGGTCTTAAAATGAACATGGACAAGACAAAGTACCCACCACCATGACCATGACCATGTAACATCCACTCTTACGAAGATCGGAGACTCTACACTCTAGGTAGCGGACAATTATGTTTCCCTCGGACAAACTGTCCAGTCAGGTAGGTCTAACGCGGAATAAGAGGTCAATCGTTGAATCCGACTCGGCTTGGCAGCATTCGGGAAGTTACGCAATATCTTCTCGTCCCACATACTGCAATGTCTTAAGACAAAAGTGTTTGTTACCAGTGACGACATAGTGAACCGAAACGTGGTCGCTAACAATGGGCCTCATAAGACGGCTTAAAGCCACCCACAGGACAATGAAGAGGGCTATGCTTGGATTTTCCCTACTTGATCTAATCAGGAATGAAGAGATCCGCAGGAGAACCAAGGCAACCGACATAGCCCGAAGAATTGCCAAACTTAAGTGCCAGTGGGCAGGGCATATTGCTCGCAAAACAGATAGCCGATGTGGCCGAAAGGTTCTGGGGTGGCGACCGCGTACCGGAAGACGTAGAGTTTGATGACCTCCCAACAAGGTGCCCTGACAAGGTGTACAGATGACCTTGTGAAGGCCGCAGGAATACGCTGGATGCGGGAAGCACAAAACCGGCTGAAGTGGAGTTTGGGGGAGGCCTATATCCAGCAGTAGACGTCTTTCGGCTGAAACGATGATGATGATGATGAGATTCTTATAAATATTGAGACTGTGAGACCATTTTCTACTCTTTATTTTCATTTCTCTTATTCTCTGTCCTCCCATACATCACTGTAATTTGAAAACATTCTAAAAGCCAATTATTTTTAAAAGAGTAACCGTGGAGTTTCTTGCCGGCTCTTCTCCATAGGAAGCGACAAATTGGAGCCGTCCACCTAGCTTCTGTCTTTTCCTGCCCTTGCAGGTTTATGTGAAATAAAATATTTTGATTTTGAACATAGCATGCCACTACTAAATGATACATGATTTTATTTCTGTAAGTAGGTTTGTACAAACACTTTTACACGTCAATCATATTTTTAAAACTAGATGAGGTCGGCGATTCCTATCTGACCACACTGAGAAGAAAGGTCGAAACAAACTCAGTGGCCATAGTCTCTTTTAAAAGTCCAGACATAATCTTGGTCAGATCATATGAAGACCATGTGGATTGGTATCTGAAACGGTCTTTTGAGAAAAGAACCACACAGATTGAGTGGACCTGTCCAATCAGTGCACGCATTTATCAGTAATCGTGCAGGTCAACTCAGAACTTGAGGAGCTCAACGATTTGACGAACAATACCAAAGAAAGGACATTTGGGTAGGCCGCATAAATTACTCAAACTGCCAGACCATGACTAAATGAAGAAAAAACAAATCACCCCCAGTCATCACATTCACAATAATTAAAGCTCAGTAAATATTCATGTCATTGTTTAAACAAAATTCATAATGTCAATGTCTATATGAACAAAAAATACGAAAATAATCGTAGTGAGATTATTTGAGGACCATGTAGATTGGTGTCTGATATGGTATTTGAGGAAAGAACCACACAGAATGAGAGGACCTGTCCTGTCAGTGCACGCATTCCTTAGCAATCATGCACGTCAACTTAGAACATAAGGAGTGCAACGATTCGACGAACAATAACAAAGAAAGGACATCTTGGTAGGCCGGCTAAAGTACTCAAACTGCCAGATTATCATTAAAAACTCACAGAGAGACTGTGTAAAAACAAAAAGAAAATATATCACATGACCCACATAGTCCTCCCAGTCACAATAATTAAAACAATAATTATATTATACTTCTCAAAGTAAATATTTAAGTCAAAGTGTATATAATAACCCAGTATAATAATGTACTCTATGATAATAACTATCAAATGTCAAAGAGTATGTCAATGAGTAAGTTTGCAAAAAAAAACATTCAGTATGTAAAAAAAATTGGAGCAGGTCACTCCCAAGCTTTTTTGTCCTCAATACCTATAATCTTTAACGGTATAAAAAGCTTTCAGGCACAACTTACGTTTACTAAATGATTTAAATTTATTGAGACTTAGATCTTGAACATGGCTTGGAAGTTTATTATAAAAGCATATACATTGACATCTGAATGACCCACTTATTTTCGTGAGCCTTGTTGATAGTACAACAAATTTGTGTTTGTTCCTAGTATTTATACAATGAATATCACTGTATTTTTAAACAATTTAATATTTTTATGGGCATAAAAAAGATTTTCAAAAATATACTGTGAAGGCACAGTCATTACATTAATCTCCTTAAATTTCTCTCTGAGAGATTGTCTCGGACTTAATTTATAAATTGATCGAACAGCTCTTTTCTGCAACACAAAGATAGTCTGAATGTCGGCGGCATTTCCCCACAACAGAATACCATACGACATTTCACTATGAAAATAGCTAAAGTACACTAAACGGGCAGACTCTATAACAGTTAAATTACGATTTTTCCTAACAGCGTATGCTGCAGAGCTTAGCTTTTTCGACAATTTATCTATATGTGGGCCCCACTGAAGCTTGGAATCCAATGTTAAGCCCAAGAATACAGTGCTATCTTCAGGATTCAATTCTTCGCCCTTTATCAACACATTAGTTTTCACCTGCCTAACGTGAGGTAGCGTAAACTTAATGCATTTGGTTTGTGTTTCGTCATTAAGTAAATTATTAACATTGAACCAGTGAATTACTTTTGAGATTGCGCTATTCACATCGTCATTAACCAGCTGCTGACGTTTAAGTTTAAACAAAAGTGAAGTGTCATCCGCAAACAACACTACATCGTGATCATCCTTTATGAGGTACGGCAAGTCATTAACATAAATAAGAAACAAGAAAGGACCAAGAGTCGAGCCCTGAGGGACTCCCATTGATACCATAGATCCGGGCAATCTTTTTCCATTTATGTCAACACACTGAATCCTATTACTCAAGTACGAAGTAAGAAGATCCAGAGCGGTGTTCCGGATCCCATAGTGGCCGAGTTTCCTGATTAATATTTCATGAAGAACGCAATCGAATCCTTTAGATAAATCACAAAAAAATGCCTAAGGCATCGTATTTATTTCCCCGTGCATTGTAAATATGCCCTAAGAGTTCAACACCTGCATCGGTAGTTGAATGACCCCTTGTGAAACCGAACTGTTTGCTATGTAATAAATTGTTTAAAAAACTTTGCAATTGGTCTAAAATTAATTTCTCAGAAATTTTACTAAAGGTAGGTAGTACTGAACTAGGTCTATAATTAGAGGGGTCTGATGTACTACCTGATTTAAACAAAGGTATTATTTTACTATTCTTCATAAGGTCAGGAAACTCCCCACAGTCTATACAATAACTGCTTTAAGTACAAGCAGGAAGTTAAACTGATGAATAATAAAAATCATGGATAATTTCGAAAAATACTTTTAATTCAAAGAAAGGGTTGACTTGATTCATATTTTTATCACAGAAACAATCAAAATATTATTATACTTAATTCTAAGTAATGAAAAATAGGAGTGGAGTGCCATCTGTCCAATGTTTGTTATAAAATTTCATATACAAGTGTTAGCATAGCATTTAAGAATAGAAAATAACTACCATCTTAGATCACAGCTATCGGATGAGTAGCGCACTATACGGCTAATAGCTAAATGATTCATACAATAACGTAAAGTCTGTCGTCACACATGTCCATAATAATAAGATAGGTACTGAAAAACACAAAATATTAATAACATCACAACTGATTTTTGAGCACCTCTAACAGGTTCACAGTCCGGTTTTTAGTGTATAAGTATCTCTTAAGTCCAATAGAAGTTTTGATAAAATGAGTAATAAATCGTGTATGATGATGGCTCATCAGCTGGCTGTCATTGTGACAGTTCCACAACATTCATTGCGTTACTTACGTTGTTGAGCAGACAACATTTTCCAAGTAAGGAAGCAATCGATTAGCATTATCCTTCAAAAAGATTCATATTCAGATTAATAGCGAGTTACGCAATTAGGGTGCAGTAAAAGATACAAAACAATTTAGGACCGGGGCCCGATCTAAGGGGGGGCAAGCCGGGCAAATGCCCAGAGCGGCAAAAATAAGAGTGCCGTTTAACAGACAAAAATTCATGAGACTATGTTTGTATGTTTGTAAGTACGTATATACATATAGGGTGATTTTTTAGTCGTCGTCCAAATTTTTCAGGGTGATAGTACTCGTGAAATTGAACAACTTTCTCCTAGGAACATGGATCGAAAAATGAAAAAAAAAATCGGACCTCACAAAAATCAATAGGCAGCTGATCGATTTTGTATGGGAGGCCCGATTTTTTTTCATATATCGACCGTACCCTAGAAACATTTCGTCTGTTATACAAAAAAAATCAGCCGTTTCTTCGAAAAGTACAATACCTACGCGGTCAAAATGTATGGAACAGCTCATTTTTTTTTTGTATAACCGACGAAAAATTTCTATGCTAGGGGGTCTAGAATTACATACTGATTTCATGGTTACAGTTTGCGCACTGGTTAAAATTTTATCCTCTATGTGCATGTATTTACAAATATACTCTTATGAATTTTTGTATACTTATTCAGAAGCCGTAGTAGATACAATTAAACAATATCACATATATATCATCCCATCTTTTGAATAGCAAGCTCATGACTTATACACCGAGAAATTTTAATAGTTGTTTTCCCGCAGCGAAATGGTTTTATCTTGGTAAAACAATCGTTTTATGCAAATAAAATATTAGAAACAAAACATGGCAGATTATCCACTGTGAGAAAGTTTATGCCGTATCACCAGTTCACCACGTGCTAGAGTTTATTTTGCTTTGACCATTTATGCATCGCTGTTCCCTTTGTCGGCGGCGCGTGCGATTCGAGTAGTACCTACAAGTTACCTCTAGTGTTACTATTGATTCTCTCGAATTGATGAATATTTTTTTAATTAATTTCAAAATAAAAACATCTTTATTTTTTTTACTTTTACTCTATGCTTCGAAAGTACTCCTTTATGGCAAGGTGCTCTGCCGCGGGAAAACAACCATTAAAATTTGTCGGTGTATGGTGTTAGTGTAAAGGGCGGCGAATATTATTTTTGGCCGGAAATGATCTAAAATTACATCTAGATGTCAAAAAATTACATTGATACATCAGCTTATGAAAAATTATAAGTCGAGAGTTTTAAGACAAAACTTAACACTTACCAATTTAATAATAATAATAATAATAATTAATGATACCTTTTTAATGACTGAAGTATTATTACATTCGAAGTCAAACTTTCCTTAGTATATAATTTTTCTTATAACTAACTTATAAAAAAATAGAATAAAATGCTTTTGGCAGCAGCTGCCAAGATCTAGTAATATGGAGGTAAGAGTTGTTTTATGTTGATAGCAAGCCACTGGGCTGAAGGTACTGTACGGGCGGGACTAGCCTCCAAAGCCGGGCGGGCAGCGTATGGTGCCCAGACAAGGCCCCGCGGGCCCCATGGGCCACGTGGCAGGCCCCGCAGGCGCCGACGGCCGCAGGGCGCGCGCCAGCGTGCTGGCCATGAAGCTGTAGGCCGCGGCCGGCTGCGTCAGCGCCAGCTGCTGGTACAGCGCGCACTCGGCCGCGCTCAGCGTCACCGAGCCGGGCGCGGCGGCCTGGTAGCACTGGCGGGGGGTAAAGCTCTGGGCTTCAGGATTAAAAGCAGATACCGGATCGACGGAACGCCCGATCCTCCCGGCGGGCGGACCAGGGTACCGCGGAGGCGTCACCAGAGTTCGCTGGACTACCGGCGCGGGAAGTGTGTGCGCAGGCGGCGGGGCCATAGGGGCGGGCGGAACAGACGGCGGGTCCTCTCGGGTGGGACGCGGGCCCGCAGGAGCCGCGCCGGGCCACAGCAGCGGGATGCGCATGGCGAGCTCGGCGAGCTCCGGGCTGGGCGGCGCGCCCACGTAGAGCCCGTGCAGCGTGTCGCCGGCGCCGGGCTCCGGGCTGGGCGGCTCGGCCACGTAGCGCGGCGCGGGCGGCGCGGGCTCGGCCGCGGGCAGGCACAGCGGCACGTGCCGGCGGTAGGCCTCCACGTAGTCCAGCGCGATGCCGTCGCGCAGGTAGGCGTGTATCTCGGCCATGTTGGGCGTGTCGCCGGCCTCCAGCGCCTCGAACCTCGGGTACAGGTAGCACTCCGCCGCCTGCAAGGAGCGCGCGTGTGAGCGACTGTGCGCGAACCTCGAGGTCGCGTCCGACGCTCGTGGTGTACCGATCCTACCGAACCCTTCCCCGAGGTCCGAGCGCAGCGCTTATTATACCAAACAATATATCTACTGCTAGCATAATATAAAATAGTTGTCAATAATAATATGATCATCATCAGAAGCCTTGTTTCTCCCACTGCTGAGTATAGGCCTCCTCTCTGTGTGCGTCCCTGGTATTTTAGGTACGGGATGTAAAATGACCCATCACGAAGCCGTCATCTACGTATTGTGTAAAGTAGCGGTCAAAAGCGGAGGAACCATCTCACAAAGCAATATATTTAGATTTACACTTCAGTTTAACTTACGACCTTCTTATAAGAAATTTCTATACCATAGACACACTCTCATACGTTTACAAATGAATGTATTTCAAGTTCAACCATTAGGGCATATGGCACGATAGCTTAGCGGTTACCGTATTTGGGTTAACGCGTTTGTGCGTAGAGTCGCGGGTTCGAATCTCATACACGGTGATAGTTTTCATAATGTTTTAAAAATCACTAGAATAATCACGCTATTGACTATAGTTTCTTGTAATGTTCGTCTTGTTCACTAAACTCGTCAAACTTTGATTACTCCCACAGAAACCTAAGTAAATTTAAATATTATTAAGGTACAGTTAACTTACGACTCATTCAACGCGACTAATTAGAAAGTTGTTGGTTGTTACTGTGTGCTAGTGACGTATGTTTAATCTATTACCGGTATATAGTTAATTTTAAAATGCAAGCAAATATAATATAGAAATGACAACGATAATTATTTTTATAGTTAATTATTTATTATTACGCTGCGTAAAAGCGGACTTAATGCAGTATATCACAAATATCTGATGGAACCGGACTGAGCGTGAGTATTATGATTTAATTATTTTATTAAACATTTCTCTAACTAAAGTATAACTGCAGACTGATCCTTGTAGTTATTTTTTTAACGTTTTATAAATATCATTAGGTCTAAATAGAAGAAAAAATATAAAATTTCAAAGTAAATTGATTTCCTAGATTATTGAACGATAAAATTAACATTACACTTGCTTAAGGGGAACCTAGTCGCGGGCTCGAACTCACTGATCTGAACTGTCTCACCAGGAATCGTGTCCGACAGAGGTAGTATCAGTGATGAGCAGTTAGACGCTAGTCTACACGCACAACATTATTGTGTGAGATGCAGGATCATTTATAGCACAACAGGCGCGTAAATAATTAAGAACAGTCCTTCGGAAGATCGGGTTTTATGAAAAAACCACTACATAAATCAATAACCAATAACGTTTATTGAACTTTTCGATATTTGAGCTTTGTCGGTACCGACTTGGTTTTTCAGATTTCACACTTCTTTTATTACTAAAACACGCCCAGTTAGGTTAAATTAGCAAGAAAAACGAATCTTTGTTGGATCGTAACTTTTGAATGGCTTTTTATTTTAGTATTCTGTTTCCGTATAGACAGTATTAATAATGAGACAAAACCATACCATTTTTAATTCTTGTTGTACATTGTCCAACAGTGGAGTAATACACTCCCGAAGTTTGTATGGGAAAAATGTGGACTAGGTTCACCTTAATATTTATGTGAAATTTATATTTTCAATAATTTTGTTTCTAAATAGTAATACATATTAGTATGTATTTTGCATAACAGTACCCCTTTTTTGTTTTAGAGAAATACTATGAGACGGTGGGTGAAAATATATGAGGAAGAGGCTAGCCTTGCCCGTCGAAAGCAAAGTGGAATATCTCAGGTCATAAAACAGGCGCAGCGACAGCACATGGTCAGTGAATAAGAAACAAGTGGTCTCATACCGACAAGACCTTTTGCCAAATTATGCGACGTCTTTACGAACCGTGCGCCGTGCACTCCACGCAAAAGGTTTGCATCATCGAAAACCAGCTCCAAAACCATATTTAACGGAAAAACATAAACATTAAGTCATAAATAACAAATACTTATTGATTTTAGTAATATTAAAAAAATATTGTGTCATATCCGTAATATGTATTCTTTGAGGTTCAGTTTCAATCTTCTTTTCGTATTTAAAATGAATACTTAAGCTATAACCTCAACAACTCCTATTAAATACGATTTGTTAACTTGAGGTTTGAGATAGAACGAACTCACTCGCACTAGAATAAAAGTAGTATTACCGAGTCATTTAATTGTATTGTGACGACGAGTCTGCTTTTGTTATATTGATGTGGGTAGATTTGCATAGATTGGCTAGTTGTGGTTTGTTTCGGGTACCTAACCCCACACTCAGTAGTAATTACAACACAATATTATTATATTACTAAGATACAATGTTTTAAGCCTGATTATCATAGTTCACTGATTAGCTACTTTACTTCAATAAATTGTTCTTTATGAGAAAATAAACTTTATAACAAGAAGTTAGTTATATTTATACTCCAAAAAATTATTACGAATAAACATTTTGTAATCACTTATTAAACATTTTTATTCTTAATCCTTTATTTCAATAACAATATAAGTCAGTCCATGAACGAGGCCGTCATGCGCGCATATTACGGGTCTACAGAGGGGGGAACTAACAACACTGCGTACCGCGAAAGGATGCTGTCTCTGTTCCAGGTACTGGAACCAACCGTCAACGTTTCAACACAACGACTGTCGGATCAGGTGCAGGTAATCCAAGGCTATCTCAGGTTGGACGATACCGCACTTGATAGGCTGCGTTTAGAAGTGCTGAGCAACCATATCGTCTCGATTCCGACACAGACCGCGGGACATGCGTCAACTATTGATGCAATCTCGCCGCGGTCCAATCATGTTGAAGAAGAAGATGATAGGGTTGCCACAGTAAGTAGCCAGTGCAACGCCCGACTGAGTAGCGCACTGGAGGATGCGTTTCGCGAGTATCAACAAGGTGCGCGCCTTCAACAGTTGGGTCATGCCGGTTTTGATGTACTCTTTCGGCATACTCAAATGGACTTAGACTGAACACAACGCCCTGGATCGACGGGTCCGTACACTGCTGACTGCAAACCGGATGCATCACCCACGATCATCGGTGATGAGGCTGTACATCCAGCGGAAATGCGGGGATCGAGGCTTTTTAAATGCGAAGACCCTCCACAACCGCGAGGTAAACAGTCTCAGGGATTTTTTCTTTTTTAAGTCGAAGTGGGTATGCACCGTGATGTGGTCGCAGTGGACAAGGGGCTCACCCCGCTGTCCATGGCTAAAGAGAACTGGCGCAAACCTATAATACTAACTATCGATGACCGCAAGGAAGTATGGCGAAACAAGTAGCTTCACGAGCGCTTCTATCGGGCTCTTCATGAACCCGATGTTATTTCTTAGCGTCCGTATCCTGGCTACGTTTTCGGGGAAACTAAAAGTTACGTCTGTGCAATTGTGGATGAAGTTATCTTGATGAATAACTACCGGAGACATATTGTAAAGGACGGGACGGTTGACGTGTGTCGGGCATGTCACCGTCCGGGTGAGTCCATCAGACATACTATCTCTGGTTGTTCTCGTCTCGCTAACGGCTAGTACTTGCACAGGCATAACCAAGTAGCTATTCACCAGCAACTTGCTTTGCAATATAAACTTGTCGATTCTGAGGTACCGTAATACAAGTATGTGCCCGACCCATTACTGACAGGACTATTGTGGCTACAATAGTCCTGTGCGCTAACCGATCTATCACCACTATATCCGGCTTATTGGCTAATAAGCATGATATAGTGGTGATATGTCGGTTAGCGCGCCGCACAATGATAGTCGATTTTACCATTGCGCATGACGGGAACCTCGTGAAAGCTGAGAAAGAGAAGCAAATTAAATATCTCGACTTATCACACGAGGTTATTGACATGTGGAATGTGAACTCGGCTGTCATTGTGCAGATTGTCGTATCAGCCAATGGACTGATGGCCGAATGGCCGAGGCCAATAGCCTTGGTCAACATCTCTATCTCTCGAGGCTCTCGTTAGGCGGTTGGATCAAAGGCCTGATTTAGAAGGCAGTACTCCTCGATGCGGCTCGCATTGTGAGGAGGTTCCTGTCTCTGGAGCTATAACCAACAGTAGCTTGGACCAGGCTCCTGATACCGGCGGATCATTATTTTATATATTTTTAAATGTTTTTTTTATGTTTGTTTTATAAAAATATTTAAAAATGTATTATACCTATTATGAAGTAAAATAAATAAAAGAAAATTTAATAAGTAATGAAACCATAAGTATTACATTGTTATTCTCGTTTATTAATTTAACGAATAATAAAAGAACAGGTGAAGATTATCGTTGAAAAGAAAAATGAATGTCTCATTTCGAGATTTGAACCCAGACCTACGTGTTTCATGATACAAGACGATACGCTACCGGCTATCGGAACTTGATATTAGAACGTGAACGCGTAATTATTAGAATGCGTAATTAGTACGTTATTACGCATGTTCATGTCACCTTGTGACTTCTGTGCGACGGTATGTTTTTTTGTTTCATTCGACGCCAGTGTGAGTTTCGAGGTGTGCGTTCTGTGTTGATACATCACTTATACACACAGATGTACGGTACGGCCTGGAGCGCGCGTGTATATCAAAATAATTCTTAGCGTGCTACTGCACTTATGACTCCGAACTGTACATCAAACTATGTGACTTGTGCTAAAATAAGTAGGTACTGGGAAACGACTTTTATTGCAAGCTTTTTTTTGCGAAAATTAGCTATTTAAGTCGCGTGTCTTACGTTGCACAACACGACGTTCAACGTAAGACACGCGAAACATTGTACCTACTCATGTGTGCATGCAACGTTACAGGGATCGTGGGAGTATTGACACCTGAAGGCCAATTCTCGTAATTAAAAACGTTCAAAATCTAGTCGCAGTGTCATCTCGGCGACAACGAAATGTCAAAAACTTGTCAAAAATGTATGGAAAGTCGAGGTATTTTTGACAGATTAAGATTGAGATCAGACTGTGAACGTTTCTTAAAACTACGAGAATTGCCCCTCTGATTGATATCTCTAAACAATTGAACTTGTGTTTCTCAATTAAATCTTTATTAGCTACTCATATTGCACAACTGAACCGCATGTGTCCGCAACGCATGCTACAGTCGACGGCTACAGAAATGTTTGTAATCGCCAATGTTAACAAAAACAAAACATGCGACTGTAGATTACTAATAGTCAATTCAAACGATGACTATATCCTAATGCAGGGCTGTCCAAGCAACGGCCCGCGGCTTGTCTTCATGCGGCCCGCGACACATGTTTTATTCAGAAAATAGTTTAGGACATAAATAGTTTGGATTATAGAATTCTTTGTCAAAACATATAATCAATATTTGGTATAATTAATTTATCTTTATTCTTGTAACATTTCATTCTATTATTGAGGGAATTCCCGGAAAGTATTTTGTTTTTGTAGAATGAGTATTTTTTGGTGTCCGTATTAGTTAATCTTATGCTTTCACTAAGTTCGTATCCCCACTTCGTACCTATACCTACCGCTTTGAATTTTACACATTATAACAAGTATTTAACAAGCAGTTTTGAGAAAAATACTTAACTAACTTTATTAGGTATGTCTACGAAGGAGCGAAAATTAAGTGATGAACATCGTGTATTTAATGAGAAGTGGAAACTTGACTATTTCATTTGCAACAATAATAATAAAATTCAGTGTATGATTTGTACGCAAGTTTTGTTTGTGACGAAAGAACATCATGTTAAACGTTATTATACTACTTTACACGAAGGAAAATATAAAAGACATGGCGGTGAAGCAAGAAAAATTGTTGTGGCCGAGTATAAGAAAAAACAAACGCAACAGACATGTTGTTGTTTTTTTTTTCAAAGTAAATGCAGACAGTGAACAAAGTTTGGCTGCTTCTTATGAAGATTGTTTGCAATTAGCCAAAGCTAAAAAACCATCCAGCGATGGAGTTTTTATAAAACAATGCGCAGTTGCCATGGCTGATCGCTTCATGCAGCCGAAATTGGCGGACAAATTTGAATCTGTAGCATTATCTCACCAAACAGTTGCGCGACGAATAGATGACATGGGCGAATATGTTTCGAAAAAAATATGTAGGTAATTACATAGTAAAATGTGAATATTATTCATTATGTTTGGATGAAAGTACCGACCAGACAGATATCGGTCAATGAATCATTTTTATTCGCTGCATTTCAAAAAAAAAAAATCGATCACGGAGGAAATGTTAAATGTAGGTCCACTACATGACTCAACTAAAGGCAGTGATATCTTTCAAGTTGTTAACAATGCTGTTATGGAATACGGTGGGTTTCAAAAATGTTATTGTATTGTGACAGATGCAGCGGGTCTAAAAAGGCCACATTAAGCAATTCCTCTAAAAGTGATTCATTTCCTGAATTCCCCTATGATACTGCTTTTTGACATTTTACTTTAATAAAGCAATTCATAATTTAGTGACCATTTTACTAATTTCCATACAAAACTGTCAAATAGATGAATTGCTTGCTGTCTACATAGATAATATCATGAATTGTCAGTTTGTGACCATTTAACGATTTTAAATATGATTAATAATATGATTTTAATTATTATGATTCTGCCAAAGTGGCCTTTTTAGACCCCCTCATATAAGCACATGATATAAAACGAGGAGGGCAAGGAGGATTGTGTAAACATTTTTTTTTGTGATAATAATGAAATGAAAGTAATGAAATACTGACTATTTTATTACTAGTCACAAAAAACATACTTTTAAACATAGTCCGCAAAAAGCAGTCCTGGGTCTCAGGAGGTTAGGTTCTGTTTACATTTATGTTTAATTTTTTCTGTTTGTATTTAGTTAAGGTGTTTTGTAGGTAGAATCGCGTGTGCTAGCTGACATATGGTAAATATTTTGATTTTGATGTGTTGTGTTTAGTTTTGTTATTTATTTACTATTGTACAGAATCAAGTTCTTCTAACTTAAGAGACAACTGTGCTGCTGGGGAGTTTGTTGCGCCACTTCTTCTTCCCAGCTACAGCACTAGGAAGTGGTGAAGGGTGGGCGTTTTAGGGGACTGTCTTATGTAATTTTGACATTCAAAAAGTGTTGACTTTTTCAGCCTAATTTGAATAAATGACTTTTAATTTTGAAGAAAAACATCCTTTGAATTTCGTGTTTATGTAAAGCATAGCAATATCTATTTTATTATTGTCAGTAAATATAGTTGTGTAAAGAATAATTTACCTCAGATACATTTTGGAACAATTAATGATTTTTATCAATTAATAAATAGACTACTGCTGCCAACTAGACCTGGTTTATTATTTTCAAAGCTGCACCGCTACATAAGGCTTTGCCTAAGTGGACGTGGAGCAAAGAAGAAAGAAACGGGAAGTTAATCCCGATACTTTTCATTTAAAGCGAGTCGACGGCGCAGGATGGGATCGGTGATAGGAGAGCGATACTCCAGCGCCGACGTTTGTGCCACCGACTCGTGCACTCGTTGGTCGTGCGCGCGCGGGTGCGGGCGCGGGGGCGCGCTCGGGTGCAGGCGCTCGTGCAGCGCGGCGTGGCGGCGCAGGCGCTGGCTGCGCGGCGCGGCGTCGGCGTCCCAGGTGCGCAGGCGGCGCGGCCCGGCGCCCACCAGCTCGGAGGCCGACGCGCTCACGTCGCTGAGGCTGGCGCTGTCACTCACCCGCAGCGCAGAGTCCGCGCGCGCCTCCGCGTGCCCGGCGCGGATCAGCTCCGTGCTCACGCACGCGTCCTCCGCGCCGCGCGTGTCGATCAGCAGCGTCTCCAGCACGTCGTGCTGCGAGGGAGACGGAATATTAAACAATGTCGTGTCGATTTACATCACAGTCATAGAATAGTAGATATTTTTTTTATTTTTGAGCGGAAACGTTTTTCTGGGCGGAAAAGTTTTTTTGGGCGGAAACGACGGACAGTTCGGTGAAAGATGATTTATACAGAAAGGGGAGAACGAGACGAAGGCTGGTAACACCACGCCGCGCTCGCCTGAGAAAATAAGGTCACCTCGGTGTCCACGGCGACGACGTTGGCGTAGAGACGCGCGTCCTGCACGCGGCGCAGGAAGTGCGCGGCGGCGGCGTGCGGCCAGCGCCGGCCGGCCGCCGAGGGCCGCAGGCCGGCCAGGCGCGCGCGCACGGCCTGCGCCGGCAGCGCGCCCCACTGGCGGCGCAGCGCGCGCAGGCCGCCCACCTGCACCGTCTCCACCGTGCCGTAGTCCACGTGCCGCACCTGCAGCACCATACGACACTTAATAGGTATGGGCACAACCGCGTCGACGGTGTATTCGTGTAGGAAACTGGTCGGCGCAGACAGACCCGACCAGCTTTCTACGTGAGGCACCTTTAGCTAGTTTAGTATTTCCATTTTTTTTCCATATTAAATACATATTGTCGACACTACACGCATGGATAAGATTTATGGAAATGATCCTCCATATTTCTTACAATTTAGGTTTTGAGAAACGGCCTGCAACAACTCCAGAAAACAAGCAACTTAAAGAAGACAAGAAAAAAATTGTCCAAAAACGTTTCCGAGAAGTGCTTGGCTTGCACATTGATAAACCACGTCAAGGTTCCGATAATAGCAATGACGGTAATACGGCAAGGAGATTTTTCCAAAATTACCAATGTTCTGCAGAGATAACCGGAATTGATGAAGAATTAATCAAGAGACTATATATAATTCTTCAAACTATGTCATCGGGATTCCTTATAAACGCAGAAAATTCGGTCAGTATACATTGGTAAACGCGCAATTATATGTAAGCAAATATAACTGGTACTACGTGCCATCTTCGGTCCATAAAGTACTTATACATGGTGCTAAAATAATAGAGCATTATGCAGTTTTGCCTATAGGACAATTATCCGCAGATGCCCAGGAAGCTCGAAATAAAGATTACAAGAAATATAGGTTACATCACGCTAGGAAGTGTTCCAGATCAGCAACAAACGAAGACGTTCTGCATATTTTGTTATATACATCTGATCCTTATATATCTAGCTTAAATAAACCAAGTCTTCTAATATCCAAAGAATTATTTGACAAAGCTAAAGAATTGTTGGAAACAGAAAGTGATAAGTAGGATAAGCGCTAAAAAAAAATATTTTTGTCATGTAACTGTTTGTTTAATAATAATAATTTAGTTTTAAACTTATTTTAAGCATAAGTGTAACTTTTATTGCTATTTTAATATAACTGTATAATTTTTTGTATGAAATTTCGTATAACTTTATCTTTGTAATTTTTTTTTCGGAATGATTATTTTAGAATGATGATGTTTGATTTCGTTTATTGCCTAGATATTCACAAATATGTGAAAAAATCAAGGAGATAAATCACAAAACAACAGAGTTATCGATATTTGAGATGGAAAATACCGGTTGGTCCCATAGTGCAGCGGCTCAATAGACGGATCTCGGACTTACTTTGAAAAGTGACCTTCACCGATTTAATACGGGCCGTATTAAGGAAGCGATAGAGCGGAACAAGGGCTCCAAGGTTTTTGCAAGAGATCTATCTATTTGGCAGAGCCAGCTTGCGAAACTGAAGACCGACGATGGCAGAATCGTATCCGCCAAACCTGAGCTGTTAGGAGAGATCGAGAAGTTCTATGGACAGTTATACAAGTCATTCACTGTTAAAATTAAGAGAAAAGGCCCTAAATTAGTGCCCTGACTCACTCCTGATCTCGTGAAATAGGGCTCAGAGAGCTGCCCGCTGCAGTCAACGTACTGACAACGATCTCGTAAGTAGCAGGCGAAAAACGGCAAAGTAGTACAGCCCACACCAGCTAATTTAGCCAAAAAGACGTAATTATCCACTGTGTCAAAAGCCTTCCTGAAATCGAAGTAGGCAACATCTACCTGTTGACCCGTATCCACCGTTGGTACTATTTGTGTCATAAGATCCAGCAAGTTCCCCGTTGTCCCCCGCCCAGGACGGAAACCGTGCTGCGCGTCGGACAACAGAGCGCTTATCTGTGGATACAGGCTACCGTGAATGGTGGACTCAAACACTTTAGCTGGAGTGCATAATACTGCTACAGGTCTGTAATCGCAGGGTGCTGAACCTCTACTACCTTTAGGCACGGGTACAACCCGGGTAAGTTTCCAGCGCTCAGGAAAAGTTGCAGACTTGATACAGAGGTTGAACAAGTGTAGCAACGGCTTAACTAACACCGCACGACAATCCCTAAAAATGTACACCGGAGTACCATCCGGCCCGGCTGAGCGCTTAGGCGGCAAGCGTGAGAGTGCGCGCTGTACGTCAGCGTGGCCCACGCTAGCTAGGTGCACCCGCGCGCCCTGCGACGCGCCCGCCGCCTGGCCAGCACTCGCCGCCGCTACACTCAGTTCGGGAGGTTCCGGATTATACACAGACTGAAAGAACCGAGCGAACTCATTGGCACATTCGTACTCCGATAATACCCGTCCGTCCTTAATTAACTTCCGCTGATTCGAATCGCCTTTCCTAGACCTAATATACCCCCAAAACGCTAGCGGGTCCTTCGTTTGGTGCCCTTGCACGCAGTCGTGGTACTGATCATGCGCTCGAGAAGTCTCGGTTTTCACTCTCGCCCTGTATCGTGCGAATTCCACATAATCACTGCGCGATTTAGTCAATTTATATTTTTTATGTAATAAATATTTAACTTGTATATCTCTAATTATTTCAGCTGTATACCAATCTGGATAAACGTATCTGTTATTTAATGAATTTACATGTTTATTTTTTGGAGGAACACAGTTGTCAAAAACGTCATATATCTTATTATAAAATAAATCTAAGACTATATCTGGATCGCATGAACCGTAAATCTTACTCCAATCGATTTTAGCTACCAAATTATACATTTGATAGAAGTCCGCTTTATTAAAATTCCAACATCTACGAGATAACAAAGATTGAGATTGCGAGTGTCGCGTACACGGCGATGCCGGTGACGTACGCGGCGCTGGGGGCGGCGGGGGCGGGCGCGCGCGCGCGCCGCGCTCGGTAGGTACCCACAGTCAGCGGAGGATGGTATGCGTCCACGGGCTGCAGGCCCTCGTCCGCCGCGCCCACCGACACGCCACTACGCGCACTCAACACAAGGTCCAACTGCCTATTGTTACAGTTAGGTACTGCGTTGTACTGAGCAAATTCACCGAAGGCCATGAAATATTCGTAATAGTTAGAAATGTTGGTGTTACATGAGCGCATATTAAAGGTCCCCTAATATAATTAAATTACTGCTATATTTGACACATAATTTTTCTAATATATAAAACGTCGACAAATACTGATTGTCGTCAGCACCTGGTGGAATATACACGACACAACAAGCAAATAGAAAACAATTACGCATATAAACAGCCGCACACATTAGTTCAAACTTTTGATTATCTATATCAACATCACCTGGCGCCGACACTCGTCGCAACTCGAACCTCGGCGTGGCCACTAACAATACGCCTCCTTGCTTGCGACCATCCGCCCGACCGCATCGTAATATTTGATAACCAGGAAGCAAAAATTCCACGTTCTGAAACGCTTTATTAAGGCCTGAATCGGTAATAGCAAATAAATCAGATCCTGATGATTCCAGTAGTGATAAAAATTAAGTTGTTTTAGTTCTGAGTCCTCTGACGTTTTGATATAATATGTTGAGATGACTACTAGGTTTCTGGTTGCTTTGGGTTAGTATTGAAACGAAACCAAATCCATTTACAGTATTCTACATTTACCGGCCATATCTCAGGGTCGCGAAGTTTCTCGAAATTGCCTAATGTAACACCAATCCTGAATGACGCATAGTCTCGCTCCGTTTTAGGTTTTAATTTTTCTATAAGGATTTCCGAGTCAGTTTCTAGTGTCTGTTTGATATGCTCCTTTAGATCGTCCACTGTCGTGCTTTTATTCAGCCTCCAAACACGTAAAAATTTCCTGCGTTCCACTGCTTTCAAAGAACTAAGTGAGTTATTGCCACCTTTTCTCATTGCGCTACTTCGTCTGTTATTTTTTTTTACCTCTATCCAATCATTATTACTAGTGTTATCAACTTTCATATCCGCTGCTTTCCTGGCCACCGCTGCTGCGTAACCCATCTCCACGGGCCTCTGGGGCGGCGGCGGCGGCGGAGGCGTAGTTGCTTGCACTCCGTACTCCAGGACATTTGTTTGAAACGATGCAGGGCAGTAGTACACTTCAGTATTGTAGGTACTGGTACCCGTATTGGTCGTTGGTTCTCGTAATTGGCATCGATATCATAATGTTCTTTTTTCTCTCTAGATTGCTATCTGCTGCCCTCAGTTTTTAAGCTTTTAATTTGCCGCTCATAAGAACTACATTTAATATTAGCTTCCTTTAATTCCTGTCTTAGTTTAGTATTTTCCAGCGCCAGTACAGACACACTAGCTCTAATTTCCTGTATAATATTTGTTTCAAAAACACTGATTTTAGCCAAGATTACAATATTAATTTGATCTACAATCTCGTCCAATGTCAACAACAGCTTTCTCCTGAACAACATTTTCTTCAAACGACTGATTTGCCTGATCTACGAAACCAGCAGCTTGACCACCACGTACCGGTGTGTCATCTATTACTCGTATGCGCTCTATTACATTAGAACAGGAAGCATACTTAAAAGTACGCTTTAATTGTACCGCGGCCGCCGGGGTTATAATCTATAATGGTATCCCTTCTTACATCCATTCCATTCAATATTCTCGCCTATATTCATTTCTCGGTTAGAAACCTCACAATCCATCTTAAATTCTAGAATTTAGTGAAAACACCGGGACTGCGACAGAGACCGAGATAGCTAGTTCGCGTAAGAGTGAAAGAGCGCGACGCGCCACTCTGTATTTCGCGCTACCCGCGAATTGTTTTTGTCACTGCACTTATTAGCACACGAACTAAAGTTTGAAAACGTTAGAAATCCACCAATTTAACATTGTTCTCCATATTGTAACGGTATGATATCATATAATGTTCAGTTAAACACATACTTTAATCAGTAAATTCCGAAACCACGATTTTATAAAAAGAAATCTCGAAAGAGTACCGCCGTACGCGGCGCTGTCAGATATAGTCATCAAATGACTTCTCCCGCTCTGGGTGGCACTTTTACTGACTAAAACCCACCCGTGTTCCCTCAGTTGCCTGTATGCCAGGGGCCGCGGTATCGAACAACCCGCACCCCTGGCAGGCATCGGCCCTTGCGGGCCCCATCAGTTGCTGATGACATCTCTTTGAGGCGCGCGTGGAACACAACGCGCCGTCGACCCGGGCTTGGTCCTTACCGGACAGCGAGCTACCCATAACTCGCCGTCCGCAAGCCCGCGCCTACGGTGGCCGGGAATCAGCCTGGGATTCCCGACGCCCAGGGCGTCTCCTGCGAAGGCCACGGCTGTGAGGGCGCATGGATTGCATCTCCCTCACGTGCGCCGCCTCCCTCTTTGCGAGCATAACTGCTTCGCTGAAGGAGGCGACTGCCAGCCATGCCCTCTCGCTCCGTACCATGGCCTGGACCAGGGTCGGACGCGAGAGATTGCCTCCGCCGATCACCTCCACGAGGACACGGCGGTGCTCCGCCCAAGCCGGGCAGACCTCCACCGTATGCTCCACCGTGTCCTCTGGACGATCTTCGCAATGGAAACACCCGGGCGTTTCCTCCCGCCCTATCTGAAACAGGAACCTCC
Source organism: Polymixis lichenea (assembly GCA_949091785.1). Lineage (NCBI taxonomy): Eukaryota > Metazoa > Arthropoda > Insecta > Lepidoptera > Noctuidae > Polymixis > Polymixis lichenea. The sequence continues at coordinate 23,256,412 of OX420948.1, read as the reverse complement.
CGAAACAGCCATGTCCGGTGAGGACCTGTGTCAGACGGAAGGTGAGGACGCCATGCTGCCTCTAAAGCCACTCCTCAAAGAGGGGACTTACCGCCGCAATCGCGGCGTGCCCAAAGAATGTTAAAGCTTACATGACAGACCTGTATAAATTGTTCAACGACATGAATCTCCAACCGCAAGGCGATGAACTAAATTTAATTAAAACAAATCATGTCGTTGCTGCTTTCGCAGCCAAACCGCTTCTACACAAAAAGAATATGGACAGACGTGAGTTTCACAATTTTCCGAATTTGTCAGTATCCTGCAGTAACGATGACTTGTTTGCCTACTGCCAACATTTGGAAAACCTCCACATTGACTTCACCGAACGACATTATGAACTTGGAGATACCAGACTGATTGTGGTCAATCGTTCAACGATTCTTGATAGCATTCCCATCGTCATATTTGTGTGAACGTGGATTTAGTGCTGTGGCACACTGCTTCCTAAGAAGAGGAATCGTTTGGATGTTACCGAACGTGGCGACTTGCGGCTGTTCTTGAGTAAATTGGAACCTGATATCAACAAACTTATTAAAAAAAAAATGTTTTTAATTCAAGTAACAGTACTCATATACAGCCAGGATAACAAGCACAGACAAAAATGAACACTCACAGGATAACAATATGTCTACTGCAGCATTGCCGGACATAAGGACCATCCACTTTATCAGCGATCATCGCCAGGACGGTGTTGGCGCTGCCCCGCACTCTGCGCACCAGAGACACACACCGCTTGCGCAATGTTGCGTGAAAGCAGTCAGTGCGCGCCTCCGCGAACATGCCCGAGGCGCTGCAGTGGCAGGGCAGCCTCAACACCGCCCTGAACGCATTATTGAACTGGACGCGGAGGGCGCTGTACGAGTATACTTTGCCCATAGGCTGCACGTGTAGAGGGATGTGCAATAGGCTCTAAAGAGCGTTATTGTTACCTCCCAAACAAAACACAGCAAACAAACAGCATCAGATTCATCCTTCACATTAGTTTTTATATTAGAATCGATTATGTTTGTTTTATTTTGAATAAAAGATACTCTGTCTGAATACTATAAAGTTGCGTTTCAATAATCATTATCATTGGCAGGTGTAGCCCGTAAGAGTTAACTTGAGACCTGAGCGCCGTTGTGTACTATCTACTGCGCTCAGATCTCAAGTTAACTCTTGCGGGTTATAGTAAGTCTCGTTTAGAATGAATGTTTAATATCCGCTAATATAGCTCACAATAATTAATTTTATTTCAAGTATATATAGTGGTTTTTAAGTATTCGAAAAAATTGGGCGCTAAAAATAATTTATTATCAACGTAGGCAGTAGACAAAATAAGTTTGGGAACCCCTGTTCTAGATGCTCGGTCACCAAACGTACCAATTCGTCAATTTCTCGTGTGTGGGTTTGCCGGAGCACATGGATCGCACATTAACGAGTATGTAGTTTCACCCACAACCGTAATTAACAATGGCACACACAAGTTTTCTTTAACCTCATTTAGTAATATGTATTGTTTAACCCGGCGTATATACGACGGCCACTGCTTTGAATTAATGTCAAAAGGATCTAGTCGACCGATCGGCATTATTCTTTACAATATTACACGCAATTGGAATTCGAATTTCTCGTCGCCAAATGGGACGTCAATTAACCACAGAGATATAGCTGACTGGTTTATTCATATTTGCGCATACCCACATACAGAATAACCAAAAGTAGAAACAATACCTTACAATCTATACTTATCTATACTATCTATATACTAAACTAATAATAAAGGTGAAGAGGTTGTTTGGTTGTTTGTTTGCTTGAACGCGGTAATCTCAGGAACTATCGGTTCGAATTGGAATATTCTTTTAGTATTGGATAGCCCATTTATCGAGGAAGCCTATAGGCTATAGGCTGTGCAGAGGTTGAGGGCCATACTTTCTAATCTGTTTATAGACCACCAGCCTCGAACTTGTCATAATTTTTTATCATTATGGAAGAAATATTAGGTAAACTTTTTAAAGACAATTAGTTTTCGTGTGTGGTGACCTAAATATTGATAACAGATCAATAGTTAGTTAACTCACCAGAAAAATGTAAGCTTATCTCATTGTTCAAATCATTCCATTTAAAATGTATATTTAATGAAGCGACTAGAATAACAGCAACCACAGCTTCATGCATAGACAATGTATTTACTAATGGCCAAATAAAGGGCTCGTCCTTAATTAGTGGCGTCAGGTCAGACCATACTGGTCACTGGTCAGTTTGTATCGTTTGACTTAGATAAAAAGTTACACTTAGATAAAATCATTGAATTGAGACCTCTGACTAAAAATAAATTGGAAACGTTTAAACATAATGTTCTTAGCAATCTCTCAACAGCAAGTTTGATTCACAAGACCCCAATATAAACTATGGCACATTTTTTTCTACAGTATGCCAAGAATTCAATAAAGCATGTCCTGTAAAAAAAGTTACAATCACTCCTAAACCAAAATTTAGCGAATGGGCCACAGCTGGCATTACAAAAAGCAGAGATATCTTATATAATTTGTACCACGAAAAAGCATAGACTTCTGATCAAGCCCTTCATAATTATGTAAGAAACTATTCTAAGATATTCAAAAGAGTCTGCGCTAAAGCTAAATCTAAATTAATAAGTAACAAAATTAGTATTTCTAAAAATAAAAAGCTTTGTGGCAGTTAATTAACAAAGAAACTGGAAACACAACAGCGAGATCAGAATGAGTTAGCTCTATTGATAATGAAACCATTTCAGATAAGTTAAAAGTTGCTGAGACTCTAGCAACATCCCAATAGACGTTACGAAATCTCTTCCCTCATCAACTGTATTAGCTGAATCTCTTCTTAAAGAAAACTTCAGTAAGGACATTCCAAATTTTGAGTTCAAGCCCATTTCTATTGCCACAATTAAAACAGCATTTAAAAGTCTTAATATAAAAAAACACTGAAGACTTATGGGGGATTTCCGTTAAGATTCTTGAAGATATCATTGACACAATTGCCCCTGTCCTAACAGGCATATTTAATCAATGTTTAGACAGCGGTACGTTTCCTGACTTAATGAAACATAGTAAAGTAGTACCAATTTTCAAACGGGGTAGTAAGAGTGATCCCTTTTATTATAGACCTATATCTGTGCTTCCAGCATTGAGCAAAATTTATGAAAAAATCATGCTAGACCAGAAGTTGTCACTTTTTAACTCAAATGGGATTTTACATAGTCAACAGTTTGGTTTCACGAAAGGTAGGTCGACGACTGACGCGGGAGTAAAACTCATCAGCCATATTTTGGAATCCTGGGAGTAGTCCCAGGATACAATTGGCATTTTCTATGACCTCTCAAAAGTGTTTGACTACGCTGACCACAATACACTCATCTGTAAATTACACCACTACGGAATTCGTGGACGAGCTGCTGATCTTGTACTTTCCTATTTATCAAACAGGCAGCAAAAAGTAAATGTTAATGGGGCAATGTCCTCGGGGTCTCTAGTTAAGATGGGTGTGCCTCAAGGTTCAATTCTTGGCCCTTTTTTATTTCTAGTTTATATTAACGACCTTCCTTACCTGATGGCTAACTTCGTGGATATAATTTTATTCGCTGATGACACTTCTCTCATTTTTAGAATAGATAGAAAAGTTACGGATGTCTTACATGTCAACGATAGTCTAGCTGTTCTCTCGAAATGGTTTGCGCCTAATAATCTTTTACTCAATGCGAACAATACTAAATGTCTTAAGTTCTCATTACCAAATGTACTCCAAGTAGGTCTAAATTTAAAACTTGATGGCAAGATACTAGATGCTATTTTCGAAACTGTATTTCTAGGAATTACTTTAGATTCAAAATTGCAATGGGGTGCCCACATTAGAGCTCTCTCAAGTAGATTAAGCTCAGCTGCTTACGCAGTAAGAAAAATAAGGCAGTTGACTGATGTGGCCACAGCTTGGTTAGTATACTTCGCTTATTTTCACAGTATTATGTCTTATGGCGTTTTGCTGTGGGGATCGGCAGCTGACGTAGATTCAGTTTTCATTTTACAAAAGAGGACAATCCGCGTAATCTATAAAATGGGACCTAGCGAGTCTCTTCGAAACAAATTCAATGAAATTGGTATACTAACTCCGCCTTCTCTTTATATCCTAGAAAATATCTTGTATGTTCGCAAAAACTTAGGTCTTTTCAAAAAAAGATGCGACTTCCATAATCTAAATACACGTAGTAAAGATGAAATTGTGATTCCAAAATTTAGATTAACTAAAACTAGCAAGTCATTTCTAATAAACAGTATTCGCTTCTATAACAAGTTGCCAAAGTCGGTTACAGAACTTAGCGATGGAAAGTTTAAAACTCACATCAAACGTGTCCTTATTAAAAAAGCATATTATAAGATAAAAGACTACGTTGAAGACAGGGAAGTTTGGCATTAATTCCTTTTGCACATGTGGCTTCCCTGGTACCTCATTAACAGCATAACTGTGTGCGTATATTAACGGCTCCCAAATTACAATGTAAATTTTTTACACTTTCTGACATATTTTCGTCATTATTTGACATTATACATCACTTCTAATATCAACTATTTATTAGTAATTCTCATGTAAATCATGTCACTTGGTTTAAATAGGTTGATCTTACTTAAGTAGATTCTTTTACATATTGTGAATGGGAGAACGTTGTAGGCCTTACAGACTAGATTTATAGACGATTTTTTATTCTTTATTTTCATTCCTCTAAGTACCTGGTACTTATTGACAGGCCTGCACTGTCCTCCCATACCATTATCACAGTAATTTGAAGACATTGTAAAACCCAATTATTTTTAAAGGAGTAACCATGGGGTTTCTTGCTGGCTCTTCTCCATAGGAAGCGACAAATTGGAACCGTGGACCTAGTTTCTGACGTTTCATAAGTGCCCTCGCAGGTTTATGTGAAATAAAATATTTTGATTTTGCTTTATAACATCACGCTAAGACCCTTAGGAGCCGAGCAAAGAGAGAAAAAAGTCACGAATACGAAGTACTCGAACTAGGCGAGGTGAGCGACGGGGTAGGTCGGGGAGCAAGAAATTTTTCGCGAACGAAATCGCGGGCAGGAGCTAGTATAATATTATAAAGCTGAGGAGTTTGTTTGTTTGTTTGCTTGAACGCGCTAATCTCAGGAACTACTGGTCCGATTTGAAAAAATATTTCAGTGTTAGATAGCCCATTTATCGAGGAAGGCTATAGGCTAAATAACATCACGCTCAGACCTTTAGAAGACGAGCAAAGTGAAAAAGTCACGAATACGAAGTACACGCACGAGCAGGCGAGGCGAGCGACGGGGTGGGTCGGGGAGCAAGAAATTTGACGCGAACGAAGTCGCGGGCAGAAGCTAGTTACATAATAAATATGGTCATTTTATACTTCCAGTGACAAACAAATGTTAACTAATTTTTCTTCTACCTCCATTAGCTAATTATCCTCATTAAAATTACAGTAATGGCTAAAAGTGAAAAACATTGTTTTTTATGAAGTAAAAGGTTAAGCTAATTACAGTAATTAAACACACAAATAGAAATTCATAGATAAACGTCCACATTTTTAAATAATACATATATTAGTAAACTTAAGCTAATGAGGGACCTTTTAAATGTATCTTTGTTAGTTGTTAAGTCATCATCATCATTTCAGCCGCAGACGTCCACTGCTGAACCTAGGCCTCCCCCAAACGGGGAGGGGATTGCCATAATCCCCACGCTTGGCAGGCGGGTTGGCGATCGCAGTGTGGTGGTAAAATGCATAGAGAACGCTGCTGCCCATTCTCTGGTAAGTCCCTTAGTCGCCTTCTGCGACACCCACGAGAAGAAGTGGAATGGTGGTATTCTTTTACGTCCGGCACCACACGGAACAAGTTGTTGAGTAATTATTTGTATTATTACGTGCTTTTACATACTATTCCGTATCAAATTTAACTTATAAGAACTTACGAAAGTAAAAAATAAAGCTTTTTATTCTATGTATTTTTTCATTTTTTTCGATCCATTTATTTGGCAGAGTTGCAACTTTATGCACATGTTCATAGCATCAAATGATAGTACACTAGACAAGGTATAAGAAAAATAAAGTTTCAAAGCGGTATTACGGCGCTACTTAGCAGGAATTTAATTTAATTTGATCCGCTCTATGCAAAAAAATAACAAAACACATTTTTCTGCACAAAGTATAAAGTTTAGGATAATACCATCACAGCAATTATCATTGAGATTAATGAGCTCTATCCATCCGCATAAAGAAACAAGTAAAAAAACAGTTGGTCCCTAAGTCACTAAAATCATAGTTTCGACCCACTGTGCGGCGCCGGCCTTAATATTAGCCGCTAAAACCAGTAGCGAACTGTTCAATATCGCCCAACTAGGTTGTAATACTGTGACTAACTTGCTTCAAAGCAATTTGCTCACGTTAAATGCCGTAAAGACAAAATATATTCACTTCTCCTTGCGCAAGCGTTAACATTACTGACCCTCATATTTATGCCCATCAATGTGGAAACCGTACAGTCAACATGTGTAATTAATTGTCCTTTTATCCTCAAAACGAGCAACATAATATACCTGGAGGTACTAATGGACGACACACTTTTAAAACCATATGGAAAGCCTAAGAGAGTGCGCAATCTGCTACTTTTTTTTTATTGCGAACATTACAATATTATTGCAGATACAAAATTAATCGCACAAGCTGGCCCTGTCATTTATAATTCAATACTGTATCACTTTTTGGTGTTTTGCACCAAAAACTAATATGCTTCCTCTTGAAAGAGCTCAGAGAGCAATTTTAAAGGTAGCAAAGTTCCTCTTCTTCTTTCCCACAGATCTGCTAAATAAATCCTGCAACATAATGACGGTTCGCCCACCAATAGGGTATTCCAACTTTTCCCTGCCCATCTCATGAACACCATCCTCAATGGAGCCATCAGCAATAACATCTTCGCACAATCGTGGAAAGAGGCCACAGTCATTGACATCCACAAGCTCGGCAGGCTCAAGTCCGCGCCCACGAGCTACCGGCCCCTCAGTTTACTCAATATCCTCGGTAAGATCTATGAAAGGCTTATTTATAAGCGCATCAGATATTACGCTGAGACAAAGGGCCTCATTCCTAATGAGTAGTTCCGTTTTGGCACCCAACACTCTAGTGTACAACAAGGTCCACCGTATCATCGAACACATAAACGTTATTTTCCAACGTGGTTTGATGACGGGTGTTGTACTCTTCGACACAGCTAAAGCGTTCGACGTTCGACAAAGTCTGGCACAACAGCTTATTATTAAGCCAGTCCAAGCTCTACCAACTCGGTGTACCAGATCGCCACGTGCTCATCTTATGAGACTTCCGTCAGACCGCACTTTCCGTTATCGCATCGGAGGGGCATTATACTCATCCCCATCATACCCATCCCATTCGTGCAAGAGACCTTCGACCTAGAATCATCGAATTACGATGGCTCTAGGAGAGAAAGAGTGGAGTTTCTTTGCCGTACTTCTCCAAAGGAACCTACTACGCCTTAGAATGGGCAACTAGCCTCATCCTTCTGACTGACCGACCTCTTGACGATTCAAAAGTGCCCATAAACGATTTATTTGGAATAGGTAAATGCTTGAGTTTTTAAATCCAACCCCTATCAAAATCAAAATCAAAATATTTTATTTCACATAAACCTGCAAGGGCACTTATGAAACGTCAGAAGCTAGGTGCACGGTTCCAATTTGTCGCTTCCTATGGAGAAGAGCCGGCAAGAAACTCCACGGTTACTCTTTTAAAAATAATTAGCCCTCTTTTGTAAAATGAAAACTGAATCTACGTCAGCTGCCGATCCCCACAGCAGAACGCCATAAGACATAATACTGTGAAAATAAGCAAAGTATACTAACCTAACTGTAGCTACATCAGTCAACTGCCTTATTTTTCTTACTGCGTAAGCAGCTGAGCTTAATCTACTTGAGAGAGCTCTAATGTGGGCACCCCATTGCAATTTTGAATCTAAAGTAATTCCTAGAAATACAGTTTCGGAAATAGCATCTAGTTTCTTGCCATCAAGTTTTAAATTTAGACCTAATTGGGGTACATTTGGTAATGAGAACTTAAGACATTTCGTTTTGTTTGCATTGAGTAAAAGATTATTAGCCGCAAACCATTTCGAGAGAACAGCTAGACTATCGTTGACATGTAAGACATCCGTATCTTTTCTATCTATTCTAAAAATAAGAGAGGTGTCATCAGCGAATAAAATTATATCCGAGAAGTTTGCCATTAGGTAAGGACGGTCATTAATATAAACTAGAAATTAAAAGGGCCAAGAATTCAACCTTGAGGCACGCCGATCTTAACTAGAGACCCCGAGGACGTTGCCCCGTTAACATTTACTTTTTGCTGCCTGTTTGATAAATAGGAAAGTACAAGATCAGCAGCTCGTCCACGAATTCCGTAGTGGTGTAATTTACAGATGAGTGTGTTGTGGTCAACGCAGTCAAACGCTTTTGAGAGGTCACAGAAAATGCCAATTGTATCCTGGGACTTCTCCCAGGATTCCAAAATGTGACTGACGAGTTTTACTCCCGCGTCAGTCATCGACCTACCTTTCGTGAAACCAAACTGTCGACTATGTAAAATCCCATTTGAGTTAAAATGTGACAACATCTGGTCTAGCATGACTTTTTCATAAATTTTGCTCATTGCTGGAAGCACAGATATAGGTCTATAATTAGAGGGATCACTCTTACTACCCGATTTAAAAACTGGTACTACTTTACTATGTTTCATTAAGTCAGGAAACGTACCGCTGTCTAAACATTGATTAAATATGCCTGTTAGGACAGGGGCAATTGTGTCAATGATACCTTCAAGAACCTTAACGGAAATCCCCCATAAGTCGTCAGTGTTTTTTAAATTAAGACTTTTAAATGCTGTTTTAATTGTGGAAATAGAAATGGGCTTGAACTCAAAATTTGGAATGTCCTTACTGAAGTTTTCTTTAAGAAGAGATTCAGCTAATACAGTTGATGAGGGAAGAGATTTCGTAACGTCTATTGGGATGTTGCTAGAGTCTCAGCAACTTTTAACTTATCTGAAATGGTTTCATTAGCAATAGAGCTAACTCATTCTGATCTCGCTGTTGTGTTTCCAGTTTCTTTGTTAATTAACTGCCACAAAGCTTTTTATTTTTAGAAATACTAATTTTGTTACTTATTAATTTAGATTTAGCTTGAGCGCAGACTCTTTTGAATATCTTAGAATAGTTTCTTACATAATTATGAAGGGCCTGATCAGAAGTCAGTGATTTTTCGTGGTACAAATTATATAAGACATCTCTACTTTTTCTAATACCAGCTGTGGCCCATTCGCTAAATTTTGGTTTAGGAGTGATTGTAACTTTTTTTACAGGACATGCTTTATTGAATTCTTGGCATACTGTAGAAAAAAATGTGCCATAGTTTATATTGGGGTCTTGTGAATCAAAACTTGCTGTTGAGAGATTGCTAAGAACATTATTTTTAAACGTTTCCAATTTATTTTTAGTCAGAAGTCTCAATTCAATGGTTTTATCTATATCTCATTAATACATAGTACAGTCCAAAAAACAAAAAGATTGAGTATCCCGTTCTTAATTTTTTGTTTTATTTATCAAGAACGGCAGACTCAATATTTATAATAATTCCCTTATTGCGTTTGTTATATGTTAATGCAAGAATACCTTGACGGTGTCGCTATCGACGATCTTGACGATGACGGAGCGGTGCCAGTCGTTCTCGTAGAGCGTGGAGCAGTAGTGGCCCACGCGCACGGCGCCGCGGGCCAGCGCACGGCTGCGGCCCTCGCCGTTGTAGTACAGCCTGCAAGTGTCGTAGTGCAGGTGCTGGGTTGCGCGGTACACAAAGAAAGGCGATGTTGTGTTGTACTTAACGCACCGGTTTTATGTTAGAGCTACGTTCAAATGTTGCATGTTAATGTGACTGTTACGAATGCACCCGGACCGTTCGGTGTCTAGACGTGCACTGAAGTCCGCCAAGGTATGAATACTTATATACTAATAATACAACATGCACAGTGTTGCTTGGCAAGTGGTCGCTTGCGTCGGACCGAACAGTCGTACAACTATTACTTACGAGCGCCAGCGCTATGTTTGCCGCAGCTTAAGGACATAGTGCTGAAACTTTGTTTCCAGTGAATTGGGATTTTATTATATCTAGCAAGGCTAGACAACAAGTACACATTAACATAATTATTTTGTTCAGTTAGAAGCAAAGGCGTCATAAACATTTCCTAGATTGCGCCAACAGTAAGTGAAGTGTGATGAGGGTGGTGTGCACTCACGTCATCTCATCCATGAGCTCCTCCATGGCGAGGTTGTAGCGCTCTCCGAGGCGGATGAGCCAGAAATGCGAGGGCGAGTACACCTCGCCCACCATGACCTCCAGCATGGCGCCGGGCCGGCAGTCGGCCAATGACAGTGCCGGGATGCTCTCCATGAAGCGCATGCAGTCCTCGGGGAACACGTCCGGGTCCTGCACACCGCCCGGATCGATCATGAACATACACATACTAAATACCGATTCCACTCCAGCCTAGGGCAGGTTTTGTACGAGCAAACTGAATGATTAGTAGTTTCATTTCATGATTCATTTGATGAGATTTCTTAGCCGATAAGTTAACTTAATTGTGATTTGGTCTTTGTATTTTATCTGTTTAAATGAACCTACCTTTGTATATAATACCTACATGGATTCGTCACAAACAAGTTGTTACACAATTGATACTTAGCAAATGTTTTTCTATGCATTTCTGGCCAGTATCAAAAATGTTATATCGCCGCGGGTCGATTATAAAACATTAATTTAAAAACGCAAGGCAGCATTTTTTCAAATTACAGAATCACACAAAAAAAAAAACAACTGCCCAACATCGCAAACTGAAACTTTAGACCTACAGAAATTATAAGTTCAACAATTTTGTATTTGCCTGCACTTGGCGATGTAGTCGCTAAGCGACAAGGCCCTTTAATTAAATAATGAAGCTGCTTTTCGAACCATTCGAAAAACATTACATTGCAGAAGCGTGAATACTGCGATCAAACATAAACTAGATTCCCGAATAGCGCTTTTAACCTTGTTAACGATGTACCTATGATTACTAGAAATAAGACAGATGTGACTCACGAATTGGATGCCGGGCAGCGCGTCGTCCGGGTCGGGCGCGGCCGGGCGCGCAGCGTGCGCGTGCGGCGCGGCGTGGCTGGCGCGCACGCGCAGCGCGGCCGGTGCGGGCGCGGCGCGGCACCGCTCCGTCAACAGCCAGTCGCCCGTGTCGTCGGGCCGCGTGATCTGCACGCGCGCCTCCAGCACGTAGGCCAGGCTGACGATGCTCGTGTAGCCGAAGCGCGTGAAGTTCAGCTCGCGGTTGTAGCGCTCTCTGTGTACAGCACGCGCCCACTGTCACTAGCGCTACCTGAGCCCGATACCGGGCTGGTGCGCTCGCTACACCGACATGCTATACTGACTCGTGCTAAGGGATCACTGGATCACAAAGCTTGTGCTTGCAATGGCCATAAAACTTAAAATGCAAACCAATCAGATAAAGGTTGTGCTAAGAGAACTTGGAACGACAACAATGAACATTGTTGTGTACACTACAAATATGCCCAAGACTGCTTTATGCAATCAAATACGCTACATACGTTGTGCATTTAGTTAAAAGATCAAAGTTGCCATTTACAGTATATCGTTAAAATGAATATCGTAGAATATATCACAAATTTAAAATTATTCATCTTTCACTGCGGGCGGTCGGCTGGCAAGCCTTGTTGCCTTCCACAGCGCGTGGAGACATTGTATAATTATACGACCTCCGTCACATACATTGTACACCCGTGCGTAGCCGGAGCGGGTCGCTGGTATATTATAATAATAATTTAATAATTATACACAGTTGTGGTCATATAATTAAAGAATTTGATGTTCCAGAATTTTTTAACTAAATCATGTCATGTGTAGTTGTGTTCCTTCTTAGAAGTAACTAGTCACGTTATGAAATAGCCACATGAATAGAGACGGGGTTAGGAATATAGAATAAAATCGCTTACTATTTTTTTTCAAAGGTCTATGCCCAAAAATGGTGCCTTTTTTATGGCACACTAACGCCACCTTGTTAGATGTGTAGAGTACTTCCATTCAAACAATATTTACTATGGCAGCTCAGCTCTAAAGTGCATCCGTCTCGAGTTATGCGCCCTAATCTATGACGCGTATTCATTAAGAAAACTGAAAATATGAGTTATCTTTAATGGTCCTATACTATTTGTTTCATAGTACAAACTCTATTGGACTCAAGTTGCATCATATGGGCGTAAGTGGCATAGTGTGACATCAAGTTTGACTTCACCATAACAATGTCGTGAGTATTTTATTAACAAAACTGAAAATATTAGTGCTTCTTAAGCCCTTATCTGGTCTATTTTATAGTTTAAACACTATCTAGAAAGAAAGAAAAAAGAAAAGTATTTATTAGACTCGCATAGGAATATCACAAACTTAACTACACAATATGCTTGACAAAACAAATAAAAAAAAAACAAAGTCCTGTACGAGGCCAAAAGGCACATCACAGCATGATGCTGCAACATTTGCAAAGCAGTTGCAAAAAGTGACGCAGCGCTGGTATTCTGATAGGGCCCACTGTGATGTCACGGACAGATACAGAAATAAAATACTATGTAAAAATACGATAATTATGTGTAAAATACTTAAAAAATTACTATTTACGTACCTACACGTAAATAGTAATTTTTGTAATCCGCGTGTCTGCACCACACGTAACATGTATTACTTGTCTATGCGTTTAGTGTCTGTGACACTGTGGCTTCGCTGTGACAAGTAATGAGACGCAGGCGCCGACTTACGGCAAAAGCAAAGAGCACAGAGTACATTATTATATACTGCAAAGAGTTTAATATTATGGGAAAAAGCAAATAGAAAGTACATCGAATTTATATTATTACGACCGTCTTGTAATTCAGACAATTCACGGCAGTTAGAGAAATAAAGATTAACTATGGTTATGAGAGGTGTAAGAATTCCGATTTACAAAAATGACAAACAACAAAAAAAAATGAAAACAAAGTGCAAAACCAGTGCTGCTATGCCTGTACAATCGCTGCCAAACGCTCCCCACCATTGCCAGCTGCAGTAGTTTTGAAGCTGTAGTAAGTGCTGTTTAAATTTGGTTCTGAATGTGCCAACTGTCTTTATAGCACGAAAAGGAGATGGCAAGTCGTTCCAGCAACGGGAGGCTGCGAATTTGAAGCAACCACGGAATCCAGCAGTTTTATGCGATGAGGCGAACTTGAGGTACGAAGATGCTCTAGTTTTAATCTTGTTAATATCGCGCGACCAAGACAATTTTTTGTATAAATAGTCTGGTTTCTTTGTGAGAATAGTGCCAAAGAGTAGGGCCAAATGAAGCTTTCTGCGTCAGCGCGCATATTACTCCAGTTTTGAATAAGGGTAATTTGATGAGAATGTCAGCACATTCTCATCAAATTACCCTTATTCAAAACTGGAGTAATATGAGATCGGGGTGGGACATTGTAGCAGAATCTTGTACAAGCATTCTGCACCCGCTGGATCAGCTTTTCGCTTCTACCGAGAATGCACGCCCCACACACAGTGTCAGCGTAGTTCAGCTTAGATAGAACAAGTGACTCACGCAGCACAACAAGCATATCCACACTTATGTAGGGACGGACACGATACAATAGCTTAAGTCGGTAGAAGCAGTTGCGCACGGTTTCCAAGATGTGGGTTTCGAAGTGCAGCTGCCCTTCAAATACTAGCCCAAGATTACGAGCCTCCAGAATTCCCCATCAGCCCTTTCCACATCACAACCATCAATCCTGAAGCCCAAGCTGCAAAGCAAGCGTTTTATTCAGGAAATCCCTAGATCCTAAAACAATATACTTGGACTTACTTGGGTTCAGGACCAAGAAGTTTCTTCTGGACCAACCAGAGATCCTCTCCAAATCCTCATTGATTTTTTTACAGTTTCAGCAGTATCCTGGGAGCGAAAGGAGAGGTATAACTGCAAATCATCAGCATACAGGTGGAACTTGGTATTGACCAGAAAGTTGATGATGTCAGCACTGTAAAGAATGAAGAGAAGCGGGCCTAGGATCGATACCTCCGGTACGCCCCTGTCCACCCGCCTCAGAATAGAGATTTGGTATTTCCGTTACTGTCACATGTCGCCTGGACGAATTGTGCTCCATCACTGAGGTAACTTCCAAACCATTTGACTGTTTCAACATCACATCGATAGTATGCAAGCTTAAGAAAGAAGAAGCGAAGTATTAATAAAGTCAAAGGCGCGCGGGAAATCTAGTAAGACAAGAAGGGATCCCATGCCCTGGTCTCTGGCTTCGAGAATGTTACCAACTACATCCAGGAGCGCTGTAGCTGTGCTTTGTCCCCTGCGAAATCCGGATTGAGCCAGAGGCAAAATACTGTGTTGCTCCAGATATGCCCTAAGCTGGTCCGAGACAACTCTTTCTAAAATCTTGGACAGACATGGCAGTAGGCTTATTGGACGGAGGTCTTTCACGCTAGTGGGGTTGGCTACTTTGGCGAGTGGGCTTCTCTATTTTAAAATTAAATTCGACACAAATAATTGCGTGGTGTCCGAGCTCCGGTATGTGTGATACTGAGACCCCACACACAAGGGCGTCAGTGCACACTATATCAATGAGAGTTTCACTGTGGTCCGTGAAATGGATTGGTTAAGTAACGACTTGTTTAAGCTTGCAGCAATGTATAAAATTAAAATTAGAGTATTTTTTGTAGTGTTATTTAAATACGGCGCTATTGAGCTGATTCGAGATAATTCTAGTCAATCTTTTATTTTTGCATGTTTTTTTAGTCCCTTATTAAGATATTTTTTTGTTTTATTTTGAATAACTTTTATCCGTTTCTTTGGTATGTATTTATTCAAATTTTATTGTAAAATGTCATGGATTATATTATTAGTTTCATTTATGTCCAAGTATGATTTAAAATGTCATTCCAGTTTATTTTTAACCCCGACGCAAAAACGACGGGGTGTTATAAGTCGAGTGACAGTCAATACAAACGCCTAACAGAGGAGGCCTAGCATTTTTATTAGCCGTCCTCCGACTTGACAATGCCTTGATCAAAATATTACCTACAACTTAAAAGGGCAATAAATATTACTTTTACCTACAACTTCAAAGGCCAATAAATATTACTTTTTTGAGTTTGTTAGGATCAGGGGTTTTTTATTTAACTTTTATTGAATGCAAATTTGTGAAATTAGTGTTGTTAAAATATATTTTAGTAACGTAGGGTGTCTGATGAGATTTGGTGTAAGTTTAGTTCTGTCATGATATTGCTAAGTCTCTGGTAATCTTTTGCTTTTTTGAAGTAATCTAAGTTTAAATCTTCAGTAATTATGAGGCGTTTGTTTTTTATATTTCAGTGTAATGAGCAGAGGTCGGAGTAGGTAGGTTGATTTAAGGTCGTTGACGTCAAACGTAGAGGATAATATGGACATGCCTCCAAAATACCGGAACTTCATCGGAACTTTTTCCGGTACTTCCCGCACATTAAGGATAAAATGGCATGTCCATATTATAATATCTTGACGCAAGTATATAAAATCAATCTACCTACTCCGACCTCTGGTAATGAGCTTCAGTAGTTGATTTAAAAAGTTAAAGAACTGTTCTATATTGCGATCGGGCCTGTACACAAGAATAATAATTAGTTTTGTCGACTAAATTTCTATGGCACAACATTCCACAACATACTCAACGGAATGATTGGTAATGTCGGGTAGCTCTTTACAGTTCAATCCCGTTCGTGTCAGAATGGCAGCTCCACCACCTCGGTGGTTCTGTCGACAGAAAGCCGAACTGAACTCATATCCACTGACTGTAATTGTTTCTTTTTGGTGATTTCTTATCCACGTCTCGGTAAGGCAGACTACATTATAGGGTTCATTATCTAGTAGGCTCTCAAGAATATGAGTTTTGTTTTTGAGACTGTACGTTTTGAATAAATATTTTAAAGTCGAAATGTATGGTCTTCGGGTTCTCTATGAGTTCCATCACCGTGACTGTTTCTGCGCTGTGGAGTAGCGAACGTGGTTGTAGCGGATGTGGTTTATGGTGCAGTGAGGGTGTGGCCCATGATTGTGTTTTCAGGCTGATTATCGTTGTCTATTCGCGACAGATCTCGTTCTTCTCTATATTTTCTCTTTCATTTAGCGCGTCCAAATCAAGATATTCTGAAATATTAAGTCCTAGTCCTTTTAAAAATCTTGCCTGTGTCATGATATACTTTGTCATTCTTTTGCTGATGAGCTCTATTTTTATTGGGCATTTTAGTCCATTTCTATCTATGCGGTGTAATCTATACCTACATATAATCTATACATCTATACATATAAATAAAATTGGAGTGTCTGTTTGTAATATTAAAATAACCGCTTTTTGCTATGCATATATATACGGTACATATACCAAAATAACATTTTTTTCAATTTTTGTCTGTCTGTCTGTTTGTTCCCGCTAGTCTCTGAAATGGCTGGACCGTTTTTGACGGAACTGTCACTGGCAGGTAGCGGATGTAATAAGGAGTAACTTAGGCTATTTTTATTTTAGAATTTTTATTTGTTTTTATTGATTTACAAATAATAGTAAAAAAACTATTTCGCGCGGACGAAGTCGCGGGCACAGCTAGTTCTTCAATATAACCTTTTAGATCAATGTTAAGCGTGTCTTGAAATGCGTATATTATCCTATCGTCAAGGTCTCTGTTTCCCGATAGTACTCATTTAGGCCGTAAATAACAAATATTTTTGTGTTGTCGCCATTTCGCGTACCTTGGTTTTATAAGTTTTCTATTTCGTTCTTGAGTTTGTTGTTTTCAATTTCCAGTTTCCGTATCTTTTCGTTTACGTTTACTATGGTAGTATTTATTGAAGTCTGCTCCAAGAGTAAGGCCTCTGTTGGTACTCCCTTGCTTCTCCTAAACTTGTTTGTCCAAAAATCACTATCCATAACACGTTCGATATAAACTTCAGTTACCATAATGTTCAAAAATTCGAAATTTTGTTTTTTATCTTTACTTCTAAAAGTATTCTGTCATAATATTGAGTACTATAATAATTGAATCTCCTAATTTTGCATGAAATAAAGTCATATGTCCTAAGTATTGTATTATATAATGTGTATTATTCCGAATGTTAATTTATAATAAAATTGTTAGTCCAAAAACATTTGCTAAAAATTAGGCTTTAGTGACAGAAACGAATCGCTGTAAATCCGACTCCGCGCAGTGTTGTCTGTCCTACCCCGACAGTGTAATTTAGAATCGCGTAGGTGCGGAGGGGCGAGGCGGCCCGCGAGTGGAGGAGCAGGTGGTTGTATCGCCCGCCGCCGCAGCTGAGGCTGGAGCAAGACGAAGCTGCGATAGTGAGCGTTAAGCCATCTGCGACGATAAGGTCGCGTGGGAGCGCCGGGGCCCCGCGGCGCCGGAGCCGTGACAGAAACCATGCCTGCTGCATGCTATATGCTTGCATGCATGGTGTATGTTTGCTTGCATGCTGCATGCTTGCTTGCATGTTTGCTTGCATGCTGCATGCTTGCTTGCATGCTTGCTTGCATGCTTCTTACAGGGAACTACACAACAAGTGAACTATCTCAAAACAAGTAGGTAGAAGAAAAAACATTGCCCGTGTGTCATTTACCTAACTCGTATCTACTTATCGCCTGAGAGAAGTTCATAACAGAAGCTTTGTAATACAAATTCAATTTAATGAGTTTAGGTCTTATACATTTTATTGAAAACGTTTTTATTTCTTTTGTATTTTATTTATTGTAATATTTATGCCAAACAAAGTTAGGGTTAAATATTGTATTTAGGGATTTCGATTATAAGGCATGTTATAATAAGTGACATAAGTTCGGGCAAGTTATCATTCGGACAAATGATGATTAGGACAAAAAAAATTATGGCACTTTAGACTATGGATAAAAAAGTTAGGTAACACAATAGAGAACCCCTCTGTTGTATGTGTAAAATTAGACTGTAGTTTATGTATTGCTGTTTTTATTTCGCTCTGTACTGTACCTTTTATTTCGTTTAATATTGCTGTTTTATTATATTCAAGTTTTTCATCCAATAGTTGGCTTATTTGTAGTAAAGTAATGGAGTTTGTTATTAGCGAGCTCAACTGTGCGTTTGCTGGGCTCGTGGGAGAGATACTCCTTCTGGTATGGCCTAGTATACTGTGATCGTTTTCAATATGGTCGTCACAACGAGCGGGAGTATCATCATTTTTTTATTAGTTTTTTCACGTTTTTACATGATGGGCAGCTCCAGGACATTGCTAATTTGTGTTTGTTTTCCATATAAAAAGATGTCGTCATGTTTACGCTTCGATAATGGTGAACATGTTCGCAAGAGGAACAACTTAGTAATTCGCCGCGTGCTATTTGCTGTTTACATGCTTCGCAATTCATTTTAAATGGTCGATTAATTTTTATTTATAATCTTCAGCGGGTCTTCTATTTATATCGTTCAACTTACTTAGCTTAGACTTTGTTCAGATGTAGTGGAAGAGAGAACATGATTTTACAGAAACAATCACAAAAAGACTTCGTGTGCGACCGTGGTTTGAACTCGGGACACTGATTTCTCAGTCACGTCACACATCCATTGGGCCGATTTAGCTCGCAAATTGCAAGTCAAAATTAGGTGCTGTTTATTGATGATGATGATTTATTTATGGGCGTAATTATAAAATAGCACAGCAACCGTCCTAAATTTTCTTGATTCACTATTAATGAATTAATTCACTCACTTGGATTTTGGAATTGTTTATTGTCACAGTCATGAGGAACGCACATACAGTTGGTTTCTTTGCACCACGCAATCTTTGTTTATTGTTGGTAGGCTTTTGTGTATTGTCAGTTGTCACGAATGTTGTTGGTGGTTTGTGGATTAAGAGTTTTTGCTTTTAACTTCACACTTTGTGTATGAACCTCGTAAATAACACTTCCACGTAGTTATATATATTCCACCAGTTATAAACTGGTGCACTTAGTTTTAATTACTTAGACGCACTAATAGTATTTTTAAAAGAATTTTTGTAACTCAGCGTTTGCTTTTCCGTCAGGCTAGACGCAGCGCCCTCTAGCGATTCTACTCGCTCTATTCATGCTTGGCATAGTTTGCTCTATTCATGTGGCTATTTTTTTCTAAGAAGGAACACATAAATACACATGACATGATTTAGATAAAAATTCTGGAACATTAAATCGTTCTTAATGATACGACCACAAATAGTTACGACTCGCCGCGGCTTATACAATGTGTAACATAATTAACGCAACACCTCATACACCCCAATTGGAGTATTGAATTAAAAGCATAACACAATGATGAAAACTTATTTTTTAAAGCTATAATTATATGAGAATATTATGCTGACCCCAGTATTACTTTATGCATTTAAATTTGAGTCTTATTGACTTACAATATGGTTTAATTTTCTTTGACTCAATCAGCAGTCAGTGTGGCAAAATATATATTAAAAAAAATACTTTTATTAAAAGTTACTGGAATCGATTCAGTAGTAACTACTTTCAGATCTTGCGTCTATTCTGTTACACCTTGTATAGGCACTTATAATTTTTTATTAATTTTAACCTAGTTTGCTTACAACATTACAGGTTTGATCCAGCTGCTGACAAGCAATGAATGGACAAATGGGGTCAGGTGGCTGTCTGAAGAACTCACCTATAAAGCCTTATAAGATCTGTGCACCACACTCCCTCCGGAGCTGCTGTGATCAGCTGCATTATTTCAGACTTTAGCTCCTCAAACTGACGAGTCTTTGTACTGCTGCCACCTGAAGAGAGAAGCATTATTTCTTATGTATTAATTTCTTCTTCTACACGAGATTATTGCTATTCAAATAAGTTAACTCATTGGTAACAGTGACACGCGAACTTAGTGTCTCTGTGATTTTATTCCAATTAACGGTTTAAATATCCACATTTTATGTCGAAACGTTCAACAATTTGATGAAGAAAGTTACAGCGTTATCATCAAAATTTGCGGCTCAAACAGCGTTGATTGAGCTGTAAAAGATCAACAACGAAGATCAGCAACAAACGATCGGAAATGATTTCGTGACAATCAAGGAACAGACGAGGGTACTTGCAGATTTGTCCACTAAAACTGAGACGATCGAAGTTCATGTTGCTTCAATGGATACATCGAAGAGTGAGATGGATAAACGAGTCGCCATACTTTCTACGCAGCGTGTGAGGAAGATATACGTTGGAAGTGTTTCTAAGGAACCGCACGAAAATGTGACGAAACGTGCGCGCCGAGCGGCCGAGCAATCCACGTATAAGGCTGCGTCCATGCCACAGAACCAGCGAGAGTTTATCGGAAACCACTGAGGTATTGACTAATGCGATACAAAAAAGAGAAAACACTTAAATTGCTACACAATGCTAATTACATTACATCCAGTTATCCACTGCATCCAGAGATAACTGAGAAGGCGACAGATGAATATGTGGGAAATGTGCACGCGCACACACTCGTATATAATAGAAAGAGACAGAGAGAGAAAGTCGCATACAGGGGACATAACGCTTTTTCACGCAAGGATCATTCCAATTTTACGATTTCTACCAGTCAACTCCTAGCACAAGCCGCGTTAAGGAAACTTCAATTCGTCAATCCCTTTTTGAAAGTTAAATTAACGTGGATAGTTAGCCATTAAATGCGTAATTTAACAATGGATGTGGTTTTGAAACTCCCGCAAACCAGCAAAAGGCGCATAACCAATAGGTGCATTCAAGTGTATTATCAGATTGTTCGAGGATTACGATAGAAAACAAATAGGTTCTATCATAATTTATTAGCAATGTCTTTACGGTGTCAGGTCTCAATAAAGAGAACATGACCTAGAACAAATTCCAACTGAATTCTTACTCCGATGTGATCGAGCGGACGGACGAATACAAGGACGAGTATTTTTTTAAATCACGTTCTGCTGACAATGTGGACAAGGCCTTATTTGAGATTGTGTTCCTGATGGTACGCAGACAAAATCATGTTCTGTTCTCGTGATATGTTGTTTACATTCCACCAAAATGTGATGCTACTGAATATATGCATTTATTTCGTGTTAATATTTTCTAGGCGATAGTTTCTGTTAATATGACGTTTTAGTAATGGGTGATTTTAATATGTAAATCCCGTAAACCGGGGTTATTTTGATTAGCGGGATGACTTAGATCAAAACTTCCATTTCATATAAAATCACTAATTGCGTAAACCGAAACGCAACATGGTAGTTTTTTTTCTAGGTTAGCAATACTGAAGAACTGTCAAATCCTTCCCTGAGGACACGCTGGGAATTCACTAACAATTTTAATATTTTTTCCTGTTGGCAGATTTTGATTTTGTAAATTGTATTGGCAATTATACTATTGGGGGTTACTTAGTAATTACGCAATAAAATAGAGGGGGTATAAAAGTAACCCTACATCCTACGTATACCTTTGAACAGTTTTTTTTTTCTTAAAAATAAGGCAATACTTTTCACGTATTATTACAGGAATCGAGAATTTAAAAAAAAACGATTATTGGACGCTTTTTGTGTATTTTTATAAACACAAATTTAAGAGATATGAACCTTCAAAGTTCAATATTGATTAAAGTAACCCCGGTTTACCGTACTCAATGCGAAAGTAACTCTGTCTGTTACGCTTTCACGCCTAAACCGCTGAATCGATCGTCATGAAATTTGGCAGAGATATAGCCTGGGATATGGAGAAGGATATAGGCTTTTTACGCAATAACCGACATCCACGCGGGCGGAGTCGCGTGCAAAAGCTAGAATTATAAATGCGAAAGTAACTCTGTATGTCTGTTACGCTTTCATGCCTAAACCGCTATAGCCTGGGATATGGAGGACATAGGCTACTTTTTTACGCGATAACCGACATCCACTTATATCCACACATAGCTTCTACCCATGAAGTACAACAGATTTTAGAAGAATCTACCAATAGATTCGAAACTGTTCTGGAACTTAATGAGGGGTAAACAATAAAGGCGAAATATTCCAAACGTGACAAAGGATGGCTTATTGCTGCTGGAGGAAGAATTTGCGGAGTTTTTCACCATTTATTTCCATAAGTCATAAGTAATTTATTTCATAACAATATAGGTGCATTGTGTTGAAAAATAAACATTGTACAATTGCAATTAAAATAAAATTCATCAAATACATTTAGAAAAGTCAATAAAAACACTATTGGTCAATTAACAATACAAGACCATAAATAATAAAGTTCAAAGTAATAAAATAAATCAAAAGTTAAAATGTCATATGTCATCTAGGAATTCATTGATACTGTAATAGCCTTTCCTCAATAAATAGGTCCTCAATTTGTTTTTAAATAAGTTAACACCAGTGGCGTGCAGTCCATAAAGACAGAAAGACACTGCCTACCCTACCTAAATTAGATAAATATGTAAAACGAATATTATTTTATCAATAAACAAAAAATCTTTATTCTTAAATCAGCGCCACTTGTCGAGCGTCGGTCGTATCATTAGTATTATCGATACAATATCCCGTTCGTTCGTGCAATTTGACGCAACTTCGCATTGCGATACACTAGCGCCGCTTAGTGCCTCGGGAGAGACACGAACTATTCGTGTCTCAATGTTTGTATGTGTGCTCTCGTGGTCATGCAGATTTATTCTGTGTGCGTTCCTATACATACGTGGCACACAATGTAACGAATAACGCACACAACCGTACAGGGTAGTCACTGGCTTTTTACGATTTTTTACGAGACGAATTACGAAACTTACCGAAGTTTTCGGAACAAAGCTGGTTATGCGACTATTTTAAAAAGTAGCATTGATTCATTGAATTGTGACTACATAAACAACCATAATTTCTTTGTCGTTTATAATCATATTCCGAGTAATTCGGATGCCATTGTTTGTTTTATTTGTTTTGGTTGTGAGCTATGACTATGACGGCATGTATTTAAGATTCTAACATTGATAAATAGTGTGAAAAATAAATAATATTCACTGTGAAAGTTGTTCAGGTGGTGTGTGTAAAGAGAAAAGAAAAAATGATAGTTTTGTTTTAAACTATCTAGCGGTGAAAAAAAATCAAGTATCGTGAAAAGTACAAACTATGAGTAAAGTCAATCGTAAATTCAATACAAAACAAAACACTATGATTAATTTAATTGCCTCACAGGTTGAATGCTGTTGTAGGTAGGTACAGCGATCGATTGTTCTGTTTTTTTTTTTTTAATTTTCTGCTTATAGACAACTTTTAATTTCGGTTGAATAGTGTTGGGCAAATCTTTCCTACGTGTGCTAGCTCTAGTTTGTCTTTGCTCATCAGTCTCAATTTTGTGCAAGTTTTTAACTAAGCTGTTTAAAATGTAAACCACAAATGTAGTCCACTTTGTGTACAGCGAGAAGCAGCCAGCGCTGGACTCTGTAGCCCCAGAGCGCGTTTATATTTCCCGAACTACCTGCATACATATTGAATAAATAATACAATATTAGCAGTTAGGGAGATGTTGACCTATAATCAGAATTTAAAAAAACCCCTAACCCCTACCCTCTACTAATTTTGAGGATAAATTACTAACAAATTTCACTGTGAAAAACAAATGGACATGTGTCGATTGTAGCGTGTTTACTATTACTATATTAAGTGTGAAAAGCAGGAAATAAAAGTGAAATTAGTAGAGGGTAGGGGTTAGGGGTTTTTTCCTCGTTACTACTCCATCATCAGACCCTGATCACCATTTAGCTATAACCTATTCATTGCGACCTTTTGAACGAATCCGAACACGATACTTCTGCTGTTTGTTGGTGACGAAGTCGGGTATCCTGAAAAGTCCAAGTAATGCTCCAGCATCAGTTTTAGGTTGCTTTATTCGTCTAATATCATTGAACTAATAGAATACCAAATTACGACTCGATCAAACCCGTGGAAGATCCCTTCATCAAAACAGAGCTGATAATCTTCAAACGGCTGAACGGATTTTAATGAAAAATGTCTAAGAACCACCGCTAGCCTAGCTAAGCCTACTTTTATATAAATAAAAACCGCACCCAAATCAGTTTACCTGTTTAAGCGCTACAGTGCCACAGGCATACACACATAGCGGTCAAAGTTATAACATCTGTCTTTTTGTGTCGGGGGTTAGTAAAAAGGAACTCACTTGATGATGTATGTCTCCCGGAATCGTCATCCTGGAACAGAGACTGAGCTCCATCTTTCTCAGAAGCAGCCTCATCTAAATTATGTAAACTACTGTACAGTGGATTGCGTTTCTTTAAGAAATTCTTGACATCATTACTAGTAATTGTTGTGTTCTTGTGGTGGTCAACATTTTCCTTGTTCTGGCTAATCCTTTTAGGTACGATGTCCGGAGCTTTCACCTCCACCTCTTTTGGCTCTTTGATGACGGGTGGTTTGTGTTTGACAAATGAATTGTAAGTGCGATTTGGTTTAGGTGGGTCTACTTTAGCTTCTTGTATGCTTCTCCTTTTTGTTTTACTGTGTACAAAGAATTTCATTTTTTACATTTAACCTCTAACTTCCATTATACACATAATAGAAAATTAATTGTGTCTCATTAGCCGGAATCTAAACGTCATCACACTAGAAAAAATCTTTGACATGCATCTAAAATATAGTGAATGTATAAGTTATTATTATAAAAGGTAGTATTTTATATGCTCACATTCTTGCAGTAGAAGGTACTTTTGATCTCTGTACAAAATTATCAATGTGCTTTGATGACTCTGGGACAATCACGGTTAGTATTGGATTTGATGGTGGGCCAGATAACTGAAATAAACCAAATAAGTTATATTAATAAAAATAACCGAATAAGTTATGTTAATAAAAGTAGCCAAATAAGTTATGTTAATAAAAATAACCAAAGAAGTTATGTTAATAAAAGTAACCAAATAAGTTATGTTAATAAAAGTAACCAAATAAGTTATGCTAATACAAATAACCAAATCAGTTACCAGAGGGCTGGCTTATTTTTTGGCCAAAGAATCACTGCCAGCCTTGACAATATTAGAGGAGAAATTGATACCTTATGATTATTTTCTTTTTATATTGTATACTTGTACATATTAGTTTTTAAATTATGTAAATATCTATACAAATAAATAAAAGTTTTAAAGAGTTAGTGCATCATAAAGAAACAACTGAACAAGCTCAACTTGAATTGCTTTAAGTTGAATTGATGTAAGGTAGTTAATTACAGTGTGCAACGGTCAAAAGTAAGTAATAAATGAGTGCACGTCTGAAACATTGGTCAGTGGGTCATTTAGGGGATTTGGCATACATATCTATATGTATAAAAGAAAGTCATGGTAGTTACACTATTAACTCAAGAACAGCTGAACCAATTTGGCTGGAAATTAGTGGGGAGGTAGCTTAGAACCAGGAGACGGACATAGGATACTTTTTATCCCGTTCCCGTGGAATGTGACATAAAATGTGGTATAACAAAACGCAACTGACATGGAATATGTGAAAGCTAAAAGAACACTTTAGACCCTTACATCCTAATCAACACGCCTACTGTGCAGGCAAATCAACTGAATCAGCACTCCATAGCGTAGTATCACGCATAGGAAATGCTCTTAAAGCTAAAACCCCAACCCTAGGCGCCTTCATTGATATAGAAGGTGCTTTTGACAAAACTAACTTCGTCAGCATCGAGCAGGCACTTGCCACGCACGGTGTTGCGCGAACACTCATAGAATGGATTAATAACATGTTAAAATACCGTGCTATTCAATTTACCGTGAACACCACCACACGAGGTATCGTGAGTAGAGGCTGCCCACAGGGTGGGGTGCTGTCACCACTACTGTGGAATCTAGTCGTAAATGAGCTCATCGCAGAGCTCAACGCTAGCAGTCTGTACTCGGTGGGATACGCGGATGACTTAGCAATTTTAATCTCGGGGAAATTTGAGGGCATCTTGTGCGATGTCATGAGAAGAGCCTTCAAAATAATCGAGAGTTGGTGCACGAAACACGAACTATCGGTTAACCCCTTGCAAACAGAACTTATAATGTTCACCGACAAAAGAACCATGGGACCCCATAGGCTTCCAAAACTTTTCAACACAGAATTAACACTTACAGACGAAGTCAAGTACTTGGGGGTGATCCTTGACAGCAAACTGCTCTGGAATAAGCATCTTGACTACAAACTGAATAAAAGCACAATTGCACTATACCAATGTAAAAAAATGCTAGGAAAAACTTGGGGGCTCTCTCCGAAGATTACTCTGTGGCTATACAGGGTTATTTGTAAAACACCGGTAACCTCTCAGGACTACGTTACTAACATCATAATCAACAACTTTTGTTCTATGACTTTTAAAAATTCATCATATTTTAATTCATCAGATTTACATACAAAAATAAAAATATTTAAATTCAACGCTCTAAATGTTACGAAGTCTATGCGAAGCAAAAGAAAGCGATAGGTAGTACCGACAATAGCGAGGGGAGCGGGGTAGGGGGCGGCGGGGGCGCTTGAACTTGACCTATTTACGGGCGGCCTTCAGTCATTCGTTTGCTTTGATGCGCTTGCGTCGCGTCATTACGGGTCCTTGTAGTGAAATTCGGCAGTGCAAACGTATACGTAATTATCTTTACATGATGGCGTATCAATATTCCAATGTCGAGTACACGGAAATGGTGCGAATGCTAGCTAGGTGTGATGACAATGTTTCGGAAGCGTGTCGCCAATACGCCATACGATTCCCAAACGTACGTATACCTAACCGGGAAACAATGCTAGCCGCCACACAGCGGTTACGAGATCATGGGGAATTCCGGAATCCCATTAGGGATAGTGGTCGTCCACCGAGGCACACAGTACGAGATGAAGAGGGTATTGTAGAATTCTTCGAAGCAAATCCAGCAGCTAGTACCAACGACGCAGCCCGGCGGTTCAATGTCAGTCAATACTTCGCTTGGAGTGTCATTCACGCTGAAGGAAGATATCCTTACCACCTTCATCGTGCGCAGGAGCTGACTGAACCGGACAAACCAGCACGAATCGCTTTTTGCAACTGGTACTTAGCTGAACAGCCTACAATTTTATGGACTGACGAGGCTACATTTGGCAGAGTGGGTTTATTTAATACACGAAATGACCATCTGTGGTGTTATGAAAACCCGCACGAACCCAGACCACATAATTACCAACACAGGTTTAGTGTGTATGTGTGGGCGGGAATTGTGAATTGCACATTACTGGGTCCTATCTTTTTGGATAGACTGAACGGTGAAAGTTACCACCAATTTCTTACCGAAACGCTACCGGTATTAGAAGAAGAAATACCACTCGCCGATTTACGTGGTATGTACTTCCAACAAGACGGGGCGCCGGCGCATTATGCTCGCCGAGTCAGAGACTCGTTAGACAGTAAATATCCTGGTCGATGGATAGGTCGTGGCGGACCTCGTGCTTGGCCTCCTAGATCGCCAGATATCACACCTTTAGACTTTTATTTGTGGGGACATGTAAAGACATTGGTGTACACGGGTCGCGTAATCACAAACCGCGACATGTTGATTGAAAAGATTAATTGGGCGTTTAATCAAATAAAAACAAACTCTGCGAAAGCACACTTTCGCGAGTGAATGAACAGTTACTTTTTAGGTGTGGACTTTGTGTTGGTTGTGAAGGTGATTATTTTGAACGCTATGTGCGCGATACTCACCGACATCCACGAGACTTGAACTTGAGAGGCAATAATTTGTAAATACTGATTTTAATACTTATTCATTCAATTGTTGTAAATATGCTGATTCCACTTTTTAAATACGCCTGCATTAAAAATTAAAAAGAGGTATTGTACCTAGTTTTGTGCCGACATTGTTATCCGCACCAAATATGTTTACAATAAGTTATTTTAGGGACGCGTTTCCAAAATATGATAGGTATCAAATCGCAAATCTACATTGAAACGGCTCTAACATAAACATACGCACGGATACCTGTGCGAATAAGTAGGAAATAAACTTTGACGCGCGGACTAACATTTCACAAAACATTTTCTGTGCAATAAATCTAGACAGTGACCAAATAACATAAACCTTAATACCACCCATTAAGGTTCATGTCTTATGGCAAAATATGTGAAAAAATTAAACGGGAACTTATTTTTTTCTGAGGCTATTTGTAATACCAATTTTTGTTATTATTTTTACTTCCATTTTGAGATGATTATCTCTGCTTCCCTGGGATATTGCAACGCGGAACCAAAAGTAAACAAACATATCAAATAATATTAATAACTAGTCATTGCGGTTGGCCGGCACGAGTGCGGCAGTTTCTTTCAAGTAGCAATAACAATAGGCTCAAAGCGACGACGCCGCCGGCCGCCCTGAACAATCTTTGTCCTGCTCCTTCACTCGCAAAAATAAGAATATCAACCTCGTACGAGGGCGGCAAGTATGAATGGCAAGTTGGAATTGATTAGAATCAAATCGTTAGCAACTTACCTGTCATGTCAATCGGGCGGGGTCAAAGAGTTCATGCTCAATGACGCAACTATTTGATACTATGTATGACTTAATAATTTCATAAATAATTTTGACTTGCGTAATGCAATTAGTATCGTAAGTAGTGCCTAAGTTTAAAATTATGCCAAAGAGTTCAATTGCACCCTTTTTTTGCCCTGGTTGGGTTAAAGGGACCGGACTGTCAGACTTTTACTGACTAAACATTCACCCTGTTCCTTCATTTGCCCTTTGCGTTCCAGGGCCGCGGTATCCTGATGTGACATTCCCGCGAATAACAATTACCTTATTGTTTTATTTGTTTTCGTTTGTGCGCAAAATGTACCGAAAAACAGCTTATTTACGTCAGATTTGGAAATGCGTCCTTAATAAACAATATCGCCGCACCTGAACCGGTTAACGTAACTTTCGTCACATTACGTAGGTAGATAATTTAAGTACCTACATGTGATTTAATTTAATTTTATTCTTTAATGTAGCCAGTCCTAAGCCTGGTTAAGTATGAAGGGAGAGTGGATTCAGTTCATCTACGAACAAATACTTTTATCAAGTGCTATACCGTTGTAACTTTACAGAAAATGTGAGATGTCATTGTTAGTTTGTTTTCATTACGGTGTTTAGTGCATAGGTACCGTGAAATATCAAGGTTATTTCCATGTCAAATGTTCGATTGTAGGTATAATTTGGCTTTTGCGTAAAAAGGCGGGAACCGTAGCGTAGCGAGTTACTAACCCAAAAGTAATACTACGAGGACAGTGCGCGGCAATGTATGTAGGTACAGCAAAATACAGAGTTGAAATGTGTTACATAGGACAACGAAATATTTAAGATTTGTTTTTGGTAAATGTATTATGTTTTGTAAAAAGTCGTAGAACAAAAGTTGTTGTTTATGATGTTAGTAATATAGTCCTGAGAGGTTACCGGTGTTTTACAAATAACCCTGTATAAAGCGGTGATCAGGCCAATGTTGGCGTATGGCGCTCTGGTTTGGTGGACGAGGACTGAGCTCTCGACCACCATCGCTAGACTGCAACGCTTCCAACGACTGGCCTGCTCAGCCACCACTGGCTGCATGAGAACCACCCCAACAGCAGCCATGGAGGTAGCCCTTCAATTAACTCCCCTTGACCTGTACATACAGCAGGAGGCGGCTTTGGCTGCCATCAGATTAATGCATCTGGGCATATGGGGCAAGAATTTAACCAGTCCACACGCTAACATCCTGGATCGGGCGATTGAGTACCAGCCGTTCATCGTTGCCCCGTGTGATAGAACACCAAACCAACCTATGTTCAACAAAAACTATACCATACAAATAATAGAGGAGAAGAGGGATCAGTCAGGAGCCAAAGAAGTGCGCATCTATACAGACGGCTCAAAAACACAAACCGGTTCAGGTGCTGGCGCACATTCCCTTGACCTCAACATTAACTTTCACATACCGCTAGGCACACACAGCTCAATCTTTCAATGCGAATGTGTTGCCTTAACACAAGCCGCAGCAGCAGTAAAGCGCTTAGGCATCCGGAATTACGGCGTTAAATTCGTATCCGACAGCCTATCTGTGCTCAAAGCTCTAGCAAACAAACAAACCAATAACAAACTAATCTTTGAGTGCCATCAAGCTCTGGAGAGTTTATCGACGTCCAATCGTATTACACTCCAGTGGATCAAGGGGCATAGTGAATCCTTAGGTAATGATGCCGCCGATGAACTTGCGAAGAGAAGCTCCGATATGAAAGTGCTAGGCCCGTACCCACTTCTCCCCCTGCCTTTCTCACAACTTCGTGCGTGGATTCGCCAAAGATCAACCGAACTTCATAACAACAGATGGTCACGGGCAACAGACTGTAGACAGTCAAAATTGGCTTTACCAACTGTAAACCCGCGATTAACCAAAAAACTTCTTAGCCTGAGCAGAAATAACCTTAGAATAATCATAGGAACAATTACGGGCCACAACCACCTTAACAAACATCTTTATAACATAGGCGCCACAGACAGCCCGCTTTGCAGGGGCTGCCTGGACGCCGAGGAATCAGCCACCCACGTCATCCTGGACTGCGAGGCTGTGGCTACTCAACGTGAAGAAATCCTCGGAACAGTGAGGTCGCTCCGCGAAGCCTGCGAAGCCCCCAGGAAACTTCTGAGCTTCTGGGCGGAGCTAGGCTGGCTCTGTTAGCCAGAATCCCCACGCACAACGGACCGAGTGGGAGTCTACGTGCGGAGAAGGGAGTCCAATCATCATCATCATCATCATCAAAGAACACTTTATTCCTTCGAAGTACCAGGATGTCATAGCTTGGTAGGAGCACACATAACACAGATATATATTTTATAGTTGGCGTCCAATCTCAACTTCGGCTCAACCACTGACTCAGAAGCACAGACTGCAGTCAAGAAGCTGGGCATCCTAAATAAGGTGAGGCGATACTTCATGCCAGGATAGCTTTTGAGCCTGTACAAAGCTTCAAGTCCATTCTTGCATGGAGTATTTCATCCACTTATGGGATGGCTCAGCAAAATATCAGCTTGCTGACCTTGACTCGGTGGAACGCAGAGCAAAAGGCTCTTAGGCGACTAAACTTTGGTGGCTTAGCTTCACAGCCTAGCACATTGGAGTAATATTGCTTGCCTGTCGGTCTTCTAGAGACTGTACTTCGGAGAGTGCACGCAGGAGCTCCACGAACTAATCCCACCATCACCCTTTTACTACCACTTGGTTGATATCCCGAACAGTCATTTAAGCGCTTCTCCTCCACATTTATTATGCCGAAGCCAAAGTTTGGAACTCTCTGCCTGCGTCTATGTTCCCTTCCACATTTAACCCGTCTTCCTTTGAAACAAGAGTGAAGCCCATTTTCTGGGCACGCTCAATCTATCATAGACCTCTTCAATTAACAAGAGCAGGCCCATGTAGTTTTAAAAAAACATGAAAAAAGGTGTGACAGCTACAAAAAGTTTTATGTCTTCGAAGTACTAAGTTGCCAAAACTAGGGAAGCTCACATAACACTGGGTGTATCAGCTAGAAAATTCTTTGTCTTTGAAGTATCAGATTGTCATAACTTAGTAGGAGCTCACCTAATGTAATTATGTAGGTGTATCAACTAGAAAATGATGCCCTCGATGTACCAGGTTGTCATATAGTAGGAGCTCACCTAATATAATTATGACGGTGTTATATAACTTGGTAGGAGATCATGCTCAATGACTCAAGATATATTGCTGATAACTTAACATAACATTTATTCTGAGGCAGTACAAAGTTCACCAGGGCAGCTAGTAGTTTATAACCAGGATACTTTATATCTCAATAGTAGGTTCCCATAGCATAATTTCCGACATCCACTCAGGCGAAGCCACAAGCAAAAGCTAATGATAATATGACTATGTCATTTAATGATGACCAATGTCCTTGTTGTTTCAGGTGTTGTACAATAATACGTTTAATCTGTTCCCACATATTTTATAATGTTTCCGTCAGTGGGTCGTCTCAGGGGTGGAGTTTCTCATTAATAATAATATTAGCAGGATAGAGACCACAAAAGATGGGGTTCAGGAGAACGCCAGTACTCACCAGGAAGCTGTCGCTGCACCGTTCCTTGAGGAAGGTAACGAAGTCCCTGTATCCCATCCTGGCCAACGGAATATTTGTACCCAACAGCTTCGAGTAGTCGCGCATCAACAGGAACGAATCCATCTGCGTCGGGCTCGACACCACCAGGGAGCGCAGCCTCATTTTTACCTCTTTCATTAATTCTTCTTCCATCATTGCTAAAGAAACAAAATATTCACGTATTCACTCACTCAAGACAAGACTACACACCTCCCATTACTATTATTATACTATTTGCTACACACCAAATGACACCAACCACTTATTTAGTTTTAAAATTGTTTGTTAGACGATTTTATAATATTTTCTAACACTACTGAATGATAATACAGCTTTAGACGTAATCTGTGCTTAGACCCATATTATCAACCATGGGTAAAAACATTAATTATGTGCGTATAAAAAACAGTCTAAACAATTATTATAGTAATAACGTTAAAATTTTACAATATAAACAATGCTGAAATAGCCTTGGAAATAGCAGATTCTTGAAGGAACACTTCTTTCAGAGGCGGTTTTCTTTTCTTTACTTCTGTATTTGTAACCAAATTACCAAAGAAAGAGTTTAAATCAAAAATATTAATAAATTTAACCACACTACCACAGAACATAAGCTGCGGACCACAGAGTGCATGATTTTTTTTTTTGGGTTTTGGCTTCGCACGGTTTGTGCATTTAGCCAATGTCACGTTTGGTTTACGTTTGTTCAAGTTAAAAGGTAGGGAAACAAAAATGTTATGCACATTTAACGGGATTTAGAATAGGACGGATATATAGGATCAATATAATTATAACGAGAGTAACATAATAACTAATGAGTAAATTACAATGACAAAAAATTACAAATTAAAATTATTTAAAGTAATGAATGAGACTATACATTTATACACAGGAAAGCTATTTGTACAAAGCAAAGAAAGTATTGAGGTAGGAAAAGGAATACGGAGAGATAAGAGGTTACTGAGAAAGGAAGAACGGTCATTTAAGGGACAGGAGAAAAAAATGTGATCTAAGTCAAGGTGACTTCTGTGCCACACAAGCAAATGGGATCGTCGATTATATGAAGTTTGGCAAGATGGGCTGGAGAGCAAACATGACCTAGTCTCATCCGTATAATAACGGAGGTCTCCAACTTACCAAACTTTACGCAACAAAACCACGGTTTTTCCGGAACGTCAGGTTGAATATTTGAAAAATAACGCCCCTTCGATTTGCTTCCGATGTCCCAAGCTACCTTCTTTAGTAAAATGTACAGACGCCAACACATCGAGCTACCCCAAACTGTCAGTTATTCCCAATTGAATATGAACCATTTAATTAAGGTGTATCTAGTCCACATTTTTCCCATACAAACTTCGGGAGTGTATTAGGTACTCAACTGTTCGACGTTGATGGTTGGGCTTGGGCCTCATTGCGCGCAGCCTTGTTCAGTGTAAATTTAAATTGGATTTTTTTTTTTTAAGGAAATCGATCCTATGGGATTACCTATGTGTAATAATAATAAGTTTGGTTTAACTTGGTAATAAAGCCAGTTCGTATTTATGGTATGAAATTAAGGAACTCAAAGTTCTGTTTCGTAATTTATGTTTTTAAGGTTTTGACAGGCGATAATAGTTGGGACTAGATTATGGGCTAGGGGCTGAAACATTATATTCGGGGGTGAACAAGGAGAAAAAGAGATACTTAGATCAAGCCCGGCTAAATTGGCATCACTTCTCGAGGTGAGGTGAGCGTACAGCGTGGGCCACAGAAAACATAAACCACAGAATATATTATACACACTGACTCAAACTCAGCGTAACACTCGTGTATAGGGGCATACCGACCCACAACCCAGCAAAGCAAACTATTCAAAAGTGGTACGTATTATCTATTTTCTGTTTATATTTTCATTAAGATTCCATGTTTGACCGCCTGCATCTTTTTAGGGTTCCTTACTCAAAGGTGGCCAAACCAGGCTTAGTATTATAATTATAATACTAAGTTTCCGCTTTCCGTCCTTCCGTCCCGCATCCGTCTGTCTGTCAGCGGGCTGTATCTCATGAATAGGTAGGTATACAGTATGCATTTTCACAGAGTGAGAAGTTCTCAACACCTGAATCTGACCTTATCAACTGTGTAACAGCAATAATAAACTGGATCAAGATCATGGACTGACCAGCTAGATTGTGTTGGAATTATCTTGTAAACAAAGCTAGTTTAGTAAAACTCGCTAATAGATGGTTGACTTTTTATTTTTACCTTTTACAGAGTGACATAAATAATCAACAAGTTACCTAGCAACCAAAGTTACAATAGACTAGAATGTATCCAGCATACAACCTCTTTAACAGGTTGATCGTCTAGTTTGCTGTTTGCCGATTCTCAGCTTTTCTCATTGAGTGAGACTTTGAATGTACAGACGCTAGCACATAAATTTTCTCAAATGAATATAAACCCTATGTTTTTGTAATAAAGTTGAAAAACTATCAAAGAAATTTGACAGATTAGGGTAACTTGATGTGCTTTCCAGTGTTATTTTGGACAGAGGTGTACAAAATAACACTGGAAAGCATTACGTCTTCAAAGTCCAATCGCAGTTTATCTACCTCTGACAAGGGCAAAGATTGCTTTAATTTTGACAGTGATGCAAATTCAGAGGTAAAATAACTGTAAACAGGGTCGAATGAACTATACCGTTACTTCTGTGAACTGCCTGTACTCCAGTCGATCTATTATGTTCTATTATCTAACTATCTAGTAACTGATTATGTAGTTCTATAATCTATATTCTATTCTATTTTTTTAAAGGTTCTGGCTCCATCGGTAACATTCGATGATTTTGCCAATGTCAAGGTATGAGAAAGTAATGATCGTATACTGTTACACAACTATTGATCAGTGTGTGGCATCCATGGATCCCCATGCTAAAAAAGGACAAAACATTTTTGGTTAGTAGATGTAAGACGTCACAAAATAAATGTTAAAAAATTCAGTAAGTGTGTATTATGTAGATAGAAATATCAACTATAACTGGATTTTATTAAAGCTAATGAATTTATAAAGGATTTATCTGCAGGGGTATGGGCTAAAGTTATTAGGAAAAGAATGTTAATTGGGCGGAGAACATCACAAGGGAGTATGTCGTAAAGGGGAGTGGTTAAACGAAGACAGGAAAAAAACAAGTGTTCCAGAGTACCGTCATCTAGACCGCATTCACACAAAGAAGAGTCCCTCGCGCGGATTTTGGCCAATAAACTGGTGTGCAAACGAACCCAAGTCGGAGTCTAATTATGACAGAGGTGGCTCATTATCAACAATTCCAGAGTGGCTGGGGATCCATGCCAGAGCAATCTCTAAGCCTAAGCAGTGGCATCTACAGGAGGTGTTTAATCTTTAGGATAAGGGAAAAATTGTGACGAGAGCGAAAAAGTGATTTTGTTAAATCCTGTAGACAACTAAGAGAATCCGAGAGAATAAGACTTTTGTTGAGTCCACGTGATTCAATATAGGAGACTGCTTCCAAAAGAGCTATTGCTTCCCCTGTGTATATAGTACCAAAAGCAGAGATACGAAAATTAAGAATAATTTTGTATTTTGGGATCCACACAGCTGATCCGACATTACTATTATCGGACATCATACAGGCATCTGTAAATAACGTCAGTCAATCGTGCCAATCCTCTGCTAGAATCCTATTTGATCCTATTAAATTTGACATTGGCAACAGGGTCATGTTTGGATTTAAGTACCAAAGTTAAAAATAATTTTTGGTTGGAAGACCAAGGAATCAAAATTTACTTCAAATAAGGAGTTTTTATTTAACTGGACTAAGGAAATATGCAAATTATTGAATTTATTGAAATTGTTAACGAGGAATGGAGGATTTTTGTAAGACGAGAGAGACGAGGATGACATTTATTCTGGATGACTATAAAAAAATCTGTCACAGAGATATTGTCTACGTAAGTAAAGGGGGAGTTCTAAACATTCTACCTGAAGGGCATTAACCTCACCAAGATAATGACAAAATCCTGTTAAAATCTCACCGTGAGAACTTAGGTGAAATAAGCTGTCATTCTATCTGACACAAGGGATTGATACTAATGACAACTCACTAGCTCGCTTCAGTACTTCACCCAAGTTATCACGGTGAGATTTTTACAGAATACCACTGCTGTTCTTAAAGTGCGTATTACACTATCCGATTTGTAGAAACTCTAACAAGGAACACTCTCATTAGGTTTGAAGCTAGTGATCAGGTGATCACACTGGAGTAAATCGAATTCCAAATCGGACAGATAACATAGACACTTAGGAAGTAGAATTACATTGGGATGCAACAATTTAGTAAAAGTAGTGCAGTCGGGAGTTCGGGCCCTCCCAATAGCACTAAATCGGATCCAACGGGTCTAACTTCGATTACATCTTCCGATATCCTAAGTGGAATTCCTACAAATTGGATAGTATAATACGCACTTATTCTACATCATGACTAAGTCATCTGTCCGATTTAGAATTCAATATAGTCAAGAAATTGAGTTTCTACAAATTGGATAGCCACTACACATAGGCCACTTTCCGAATTAGAAAAATAGCGCTGTCAGCGCTCACATCAATAACTTGCGTTCCGAGTTAGATATCACGATTATGACAGCTATAAACTGTAATTTTCGTCATCAATACGGAACGCTCGTGAACACGCTAACAGTGCTCACTCATTGTTATATCCTATTTACACCATAAAACTTGTGTACACCACAAACATCATCTTCTTATTGGGTTCGGTGGCGACTCTAGGCAGAAGCACTATATCTGAGTTAGCTGAAACTATGATACGATTCAAAACATAACAGCACAAGTGTCATTTTTGACAGCGCTCACGGTGATATTAGTGTAGCGCATGGTCGGCGTTATCACAAGATGGCGCATATCATGACGTCATCTATGACGATTCACGGGACATCGTTATCGCGCTCACGCCAATTCGGAACGGATGTGAGCACGCTCATATCGATATTATCGTTACTCGGAACGTAGCCATAGTTATATAGGTTTCTTGGCTGTGTGGCCAGACAATGGAATTTTGACATTTACTAATGGTAAATGGTATTGACACTGACAGTTGAATTAACTGTCGTCTGTCTGTCTTGTTTTGGTGGAATTCATCAGTGGTCGGACTATTCAATAAAGAATTACGTAAGTTTATTTGAAGAAATACAGAACGAATGAGATGTCGTTCCTGCTAAAGCGCACCGTCGGTGCTGGATGCAGCTTAGGGCGAAACATACTAAACAATGTGAAAACTCCAGTTGTTCTGCGTGTGGCAACAAAAGCCGACCAATCTGCTCCTCAAACGGAGACTCGACCAACGGTAGCTAAAGTGGATCCGCTTCAGAAGATTCATTTGGTTGATTTTGGAAAATACATCGCTGATTGTTTGCCTAAATACGTACAAAAAGTGCAACTCACGGCGGGTAACGAACTGGAAGTTCTTATTCCTCCTGAAGGAGTTATTCCAGTACTGCAATTTTTGAAGGATAACCACAGCGCACAATTCACGAACCTCGTGGATATTGCCGGCATGGACGTGCCCAACCGGCCCAACAGGTTCGAGATCATATACAACTTGCTGTCACTGCGTTACAACGCTAGAATCAGAGTCAAGACATACACTGATGAGCTGACCCCTGTTGACTCTGCCAATGACGTATTTAAAGCTGCAAATTGGTACGAAAGAGAAATATGGGATATGTATGGTGTCTTCTTTGCCAACCATCCTGACTTGAGAAGAATTTTGACTGATTATGGTTTCGAAGGTCATCCCTTCAGGAAGGACTTCCCACTCAGTGGCTACGTGGAGGTGCGCTATGATGATGAACAGAAGCGTGTAGTGGTAGAGCCCTTAGAGCTGGCTCAAGAGTTCCGGCGCTTTGAGCTTAGTGCTCCATGGGAACAGTTTCCGAACTTCCGCAGTAACCCTGCTTCAGAGGAAGTTGTGAACCCGGCCGAAGACAAACCAAAACAATAGAAAAATTTCATAACAAACCATTTATGTAATTGTTGTAAAAAAGTTAGAAAAGGTTGATTTGTTGAATTATTAGCAAATATTGTTCTTTCAATCATAAGCTTTCATCAATATTGTAGTTCCAGTACCAAGTAAAGTCAGAAAATCATCTATGTAGTCTATTACACGGAATAGTTTCAATTTGTAAGATGTTTCTAGGCAAGTATACAATACACCCAGACAGCTTACAAGTTTAATTTATTATATAGGACCCTCATCAACCCAACATTGCACTGACAGTTGATCTAGCAAAGCTCTTAGAAATATTGAATGTAATTTTCACTTATTAGTGATTTGTTGACTCCAAAAGATTTAATTTTCCATGCTTCTCCCAAGCATAAATGTTATAATTTCAATTGGCTGTTAAACTATTTGTCTAGCTAGACACAGATTTTGAGGGAGAGCTGTAAGCTGGCACTGGTCAACATTTTCCAGTGAACTCTTCAATTAACCCTTTAACCACCCCCAGTCGGATTAATACGACTGAGAACCTATGTTAGTTCTTAGATTTATTTCAATACACAACTATATTTATTTTTTATTTGTGCTGGACGCTGAGGGCATGCCAATCGATATAAAACTAAACGGTCAATAGGTTAATAAATTGGTTACAGTAGATTAGTAATGCCTTATGACAGCACTTTATGCGTAATAAGAGTCCAAATGAGTAATAAGTAATGCATTTTAGGTGAAAGATTCTTTATTTCAACTCAGTATTGTCAATCGATAAATGTAAGTTGAATCGTGAGAAGTGAGTCGCGTCGCAACTAGCGGCGGTATCGGTATCTCTTGAAGTGGAACCACAGCTGGAAGATGTTGTTGTGGAAGTGACAGCGGAAGCCGCGCTTGTAGGAATACTCCCACTCGCGGTTCACGATCTTGAACGCGATGTCCTCGTAGGGCGGGCCGGCGTGGAAGCGCAGCACGGCGAAGTCTGGGTTCTCGGCACATGCTTTCTGAAAACAACATGCGACAAACTTATTAATCACTTTGTTACTTTACGTAATGACATTACAATATAAGTGTAATAATGCGGTTGAGTTTTCCCTTCGACAATCGATACCCAGTTGAAAGTAAATACTTACAGATTTTTTTCCCTGAAAATACAAGATGGCACGCAAAAACGACGCACAACTTGTTACCATAATTCTGAAACCCGTGTTGAAAATTTTCGTTTCTTAACTTAAACAATAAAATTGTTTTCCATAGAATTTGAAAATTAATCACATCTGCGTACGACATATTTTTCGGGTATATTATCAAGTTCAAGTGTGACTTGGTTATCAACTAGATCCCTAAAGACGGGTTGGAGATTGATCGACAATACATTGCAGCAAGTTCAGACTTTACTCCCATCTCTATATCCCAGATCTAACGATTCTAAGAGTTAGTCTTACGAAGAAAAGTACTGAAACATTTTACAGATAATTTAAGATCTACAATTTTTGTCTGGCCTAAATTTATGATTAAATTTAGTTTTGCAGAAAAACGCGAAAGCCCCATTTTGAGACATTTGATCTTGAAAAAAAAAATC
The DNA here is from genome assembly GCA_949091785.1 of Polymixis lichenea. Taxonomy (NCBI): domain Eukaryota; kingdom Metazoa; phylum Arthropoda; class Insecta; order Lepidoptera; family Noctuidae; genus Polymixis; species Polymixis lichenea. The sequence goes on along the minus strand of OX420948.1, from coordinate 23,216,482 downwards.
CAGGTAAGGGATCGATGGGGACTTTTCAACATTCATTTATAATGTTATAATGATATCATTTATAATATCTATAATTTTTGTTCTGAAAATTCATACCCCATGCAATATTATATCATTGGCTCTATGCGAATTATTGTAACTTCACTACTATTTTTACGGCTAATTTGACCGGACTATCAACTATGTATAATTATATTATATGCTTAGGTAGCCTAACTTGATTTTTGAATAACCGTTTATATAATAAACAAATACCTATTAGTTGCAATGCATTTTGAATTTTGTCTAGTAACGACATTGAGTTTTTCTTATCAAAACTTGATTATTATCTGATATTCTGAATTGATGAATAAAGCGGTGCGTTCGTGCTTGGTTTACACATACAAACACATTTGTATAGTAGAGTAGTAAGTATAGTACTGACCAGGGAGAACTCGGGCGTGGCGTTCTTGTCGATGAGGTCCGGGTAGAAGATGTTGAACTTGTAGCCCTGCACGATCTTGGGCGGCGGATTGTCCATGTCGTAGTGCGTCTGGTTGTACTTGTTCCATTCGAAGCCCGTGTGCACTCTGTGAGCAAGGGACGCCCATCAACAGATATTCACTTCAAATAAAGTTGGATGTACCTTGTTTTGTTCACTGGTATGCTTATTCAGTTAGTTGGTTAGTAGGAATAAGTTCACAGAAAGGATCGGTATCAATATCTCTGTACCAATTTACGTACAGCAGTGTGAGAGATGATATGTGCCTGAAAAGGGGGTGACTGCCCAGACGACTAATAGAGATGTATGGGAGAAGACATGCTACTCCGACCTAAAATGAATTGGGACAAGGGCAGAAGAATTATGATGCTTAGCCTGAGCTGTCGCGCAAGTAATGGAGGACGAAGTATTACCTGTTGAAGTACCGCGGCTTCCTGGGGCGGTACTTGTCGGCCCACAGGCACGGCTGGTCCGGCAGCGCGTGCTCCACACTGAACTGCGCCTCGTCGGGCGCCGCGCCCATGGCGGCGCGTGCGCAGCGCTCCAGCGCCGCGGTGCTGCCCGGCGCGGGCGCCGGCTGCTGCACGGAAACATAATGCCAGTGTCTAAGGCATGTTCGTTTATTTTTTTTAAAGCGCCGCCTCAACTTATAAATTTAACCTTTTGCGAGAAACAATTTTAATATCTAAACTACCGTAAAACGCGGTGATTTGGGATGCAGGGGCAATTCGGGACGAAACTTTAAAAGGGATTTAAACAATCCTACTTACTAAATTAGAACAAATTCTTGTGCTTTTTTTAGTTCAATTATATATGTTTTTGCAAAATCCCTATGAGGAAGATACAATATCCAGAAATATTTGAAGAGAATAAATATCTCTTCGCTATCGCGCCTTACATATGAGGACGTTTGAAAGGTTACTAGTTAGGTACGGGCGGGTTACATTTAAGTTCATATAATTGTATAAGTCAATTCATTTTTATTTTCATTTATTGCTGACATAACGTACTCATTACAATGTTTTTTTTAATTAGTTGTATTGCAAGATGTGGTTAGCTAGCGACCTCGACAATTGATCATATTATTCTTGCCTGAGCAACCGGCAGCAAGTTAGATGTCACTGCTGCGATAGCGTCGGGGGTCGGGCTGTCTCTTTCTCTCAAATATGTCGAGGGGGTAATGGCTGATCTTTGCGTTATGCTCAGAACCGGTGCTGCTTGTGGTGACTGGTCGTCTTGCTGACCATAATTTTGTTATTGTAAATAGTATAAACTATTTCTTTTCTCTGAAAGTCCTAGTTTAACATTTGCTACTTCAATTTGTAGCTCATTGCAGCATTGTGATTACACAGACTTCTGATTTTGATTTTCAAAAAAAATGCTGCTATGTTTTATAAAACAGACCCAACGTAGTGTAAATGTTTGTTCTTGTTTGTTTTTTTTAAGCAAATAATTTGGCTCTCTGGATTCTTTACTCAAAGGGTGTCAAAGTGTCATCCCAGCCATGTAGCTTTTCTAATAGTTACAGGAAGCCAAGCCACGTATGAAAAATAATAAAAAAGGTAAACTATGATAGTTCTGGTGGTATGAAACTTTAAATGCGCGCATTCGACCCCCAATTGGCTTTGATTGTTGTCTAATTTCCGGGCGCGCTTTTTACGTAAACAGCTGTTGTAGAGCTGACAGCAGGACAATGCGCTAGAAGTGTCACCGTCATGTCAAGTGTCTCCCGTGCAGCTATTATTGCTAACTTCACAGCCAAGATAGGTTACAATAACCAAATCAGAGCACACGTTCGTAATTTATAGCCGTCAAAAACAGAAATAGTAATCGCAGCCGAAACCGGCATGAGATCACAGGCCCTGCGAGGTTACCTGAGCCGGGGCGCGGCGCGCGGCGGCGGCGTGCAGGCCGGCGCGCAGGTAGGCCAGGCGCTGCGCGTCCAGCGCCGGCTCCGTCAGCAGCGTGGCCGGCTCCAGCGCGCCCGGCCGCAGCGCCGCCGGCGAGTAGCGCCCCGCGCGGTACAGCGCCACGCTGGCCGCGCACTGCTCGTCCTCTGCGTCCGAGCCTGAGCCGGCCCCGTCGTCCTCGGCCCCGTCGTCCCCCGCCTGCCTCTCCGCCGCGACGGTGGACGAGGAGGCCTCGGCCGGCGGCTCTGCAGGCAGCTCCGTCTCGGGACTCTGTGAGCTGAGAGTAAAACAGCTGTTATATTTCTTTCTGAAACTGTTCTCAGTTTGGAAGCGCCAGTTACTAAACGTTATATAAAAATGGATTTTTTCTTTGGATAAACAATTTTTTTAAACCCCGGCGCAAAAAAACGTAAATTTTGTAGAAAATCAGCCTTTAATCCAATTATTTTTACATACTTACGAAAAACGATTGGTTTCTTTGAATAATGTAAATTTAACTAACTTTTACCGCCCTTTAGATTCGGCCGAAGCTCCATTTGGAATTAGACATTTAAGAGCCCTCTTACATTTCGGCGTTACGCTCCGTCGTCTACACAATCGTTCGTGCGATACTGAACGCAGATCTTTTTTTTTTGTTTGGGATCTAGTAGTTAAAGATAAAGATGCATATATTTCTATAAATATGTGTAACATAATACATAAATATGCACATATGGATGGAAATTCGTTTAAAATTACTGGTTCAATAATAAGTCAATACAAAAATATAGTAAAAAAACAAAAACAATAATCATTAAAACATAAAATTACTAAAACTAAAATACTTATTCATCATCATCATCATATCAGCCGAAAGACGTCCACTGCTGGACATAAGCCTCCCCCAAAAGGGGAAGATTTGCCATAATCGCTACGCTTGGTAGGCGGTTGACGATCGCAGTATGGTGGTCGAATGCATAGAGAACGCTGCTGCCCATTCTCTAGTAAGTCCTTTAGTGCCCTTCTACGATACCCATGGGAAGAAATGGGATGGTGCTATTCTTTTACGTCCGGCACCACACAGAAGAAATATTTATTAAATTATCTAAATTCAAAATTTGTCATTCAAAACTCCATAACATTACGGCCCAAGTAACACATAAGCAAGATAACAGTACACATGTAGAACATTTTACAGTTCAAAGATGAATATAGTTTGTATAAGAGCTTTGGGAATAGCCAAATGTTGAATTAGGTTGAGTTCGGACCCTTAAAATTCTTAACGCTAAATAAATTCTGTATTTCTGTCCTTCTCTTCTTTATAATAACCCATACAGACGTTATTTAGCATAACGCATTCCAGATGGCTTAAAGCTGCAAAACAGCCCCGTCGGTAGCATTTATCTGAATAACCATAATCCGTATTGCTATTATTAAAGCAGTACTAAGCAAGTAGCGTTTGAAACAGCTAATTGCTAAATAAAGTATCACCTTCTGAATAATATTGTTCCATAATTTTATTATACAGCTTGATACTGAATAATTGTTTTTATTTTATCTTTAAACTAGATAAGATTCTATGTTTTACTAATTATTCAGCTGCTGAATAAACAATATTATTTATGTTTTTATTAAGCTTTACTCAATATAATAGAGAGTTTAAAACTAACTTAATCAAATTAAAGACCATATTTGTATTGTTATAGCGCCCATAGCTTAGTACCAGCATAATTAAAATATTATTGTACGTATTTTTTTTTTCGTTATGGATAGAAAGTCGTGGAAAAAAACGTAAGAGAACCGGTTATATCAATAGAATATTTAAACATCAGCAGTAGTAATTGTCTAAGTGTTTCTGGTCATCAAAGGATTTGTGAAAATTGTTTGAACAAAACTGAACCCGGTCCCCGCCAGCATGCGTGGTTGCCGTGCAATGAAGAGGGTTTCGTCCCCCAAAAAAGTCAAACAGCATTGCGATTCACGCAAGAAGATAATGTATCTGATGGTAGCTGTACAAATATCGAAGAAGAAAATGTACCGACCGAACACATAAAAAATTGGAAAGTAAGGTATCGAAAAAAACATCACACAAGTAGCACTAAAAGATTTGGCTAAGGATTTCCATTAATAGATTTTCATATATATCGCTAAAGCATTAAGTTCAAGGTTGATTGGGAAAATTTGACAGTTTCGGGTGGCTTGATGTATTTATTGGCGTCTATAAATAAAACAAATAACAAAATATGTGTGAGAATAAACTAGGGCCCAGTGCACACCACACACACGAAATCTGCTATTTTTTTAAACGGAAATCAGATTTTTTCTTTCACGAAAGAAGTTCAAATAAAAACGCTATGATTTTAAATATAATCAATATAGTGAAAGCCGGGCGGAAAAATTCCACTTTATAAAAGGTTTTTGTTCGTTTGATTAGAGAACCCTAAAAATCTGAGTAATGTACAAATGTGATCAACTATATACTTGTTATTCAGAAGCTAGTGTAATGAGACTACTCTTCTTCAAGTTATAGCTTAGTAACAAGATATGTGTGCAGTTTTATTCAGCAATTGACTTATTATTACCGATTTCATAAGCTCACCATGTCAAATCAACATTTATATTTGACATCGACATTAAAATATTTAATCCAATAGAATTCATTTCACAATTTGTATAAATATTGTTTGCAAAACTGTGAACAATAATTTAAATGCTTAATAAATTCTGAATACAATAACCAATTCGACTAAGCTGAATAACTCAGTTGTAAGAGCTTAATAAAAACAATGTGAGCTGTTTTTCAAAAATTATTAAGCTAATTGTAACGTTAAACGCTCCTACTCAGATGTTGTTCAGATGTTATTCAGCGTTAAGCATTTAGAATTGGGGCCCTTTTTACTTGAGTTATTCAAGTAAAAAGGGCCCCAATTCTGCTGCTACCGTCGCTGCAGCTGCATGCGACGGTACTCAGACGTTATTCAGCTTATGCTCTTCATGATTGCTCTTACTCTATCTTTATTTAGCACGTTTGTGTTACTTGGGGGGTGTCGGTCGGTCGTTTTTTTTTCCGTAGTTGACCTTGAGAGGTGGTGACTACTTAACCGGACTATCCCGTGGCTGCCTTAAGCGAACTCAAAGCGTCCAACCAGGGGCATATTACTTAAATTACTAAGCGACTGCACGCCGAGAGCACTCCTTTGGTAACATGGTGTAGAATTTTGGAGATATTCAGGCTTGTTTCCAAATCTTTTCAGTAGAAAATTGAATAGGTCCAGTCATTTTTCTTTATATAATAGGCATATGACAAAAATGTATTCTATTAAAAAGATATTAAAGGATATTTGTAATCTATGAAAAATAGTCTTGATGGATTACATTCAACAGAATCTGCAAATTAGAGCTCTCAATTCAGCTTTCCATTATTTTTGCCTAAAAACATGCCTCAGGAGAATGCTTATTGCTAATGGAGCGACCAGAACACTGTTCAGCAGCGACGTGGTGGCGCCTTACTCTCCAGAAACACTAACAGCTCTGGAGAGCAAACATCCAGCGCCTGCAGATTATTATGATTACATATGATGATGTAGATTTATTTGATGTTGTACTTTTAACTGTCCATGTTTGTATAATGCCGTGCGTACCTTTGCACGCCGCCCTCCTGCTTGGCAGCGGTCTGCACGCCTGGCTCATGCTTGGCCGCGGGCTGCAGGCCAGGCTCGTGCTTGGCAGCGGGCTGCAGGCCAAGCTCGTGCTTGGCCGCGGACTGCAGGCCAGGGTCGTGCTTGGCCGCGGACTGCAGGCCAGGCTCGTGCTTGGCCGCGGGCTGCACGCCCTGCTCCTGCTTCAGCAGCTGCAGCTTGCGACGCAGGTTGCTCTGGTGCCGGTCGCGCAGTCGCGCGCGTGACATGTGCGCTGCAAACATAACACGTTGACATCAGCTCAGCGTCCGAATGCGTTTCTATGAAACAGCTATTTAACATTAAAAAAATACCGCCGCAAAAGGAAAAATATTAAAACTGTAGTTTAAATAACAATTAAATGTGAAAGTTCGCGAGAATTGATAAAACTACTCAATGGATTTGGATGAAATATGTCACACAGATAGAACAGATAGTTTATAACCTAGAGTTAATCCATAGGATACTTTTTATCCTGATAGTACGTTTCCGTGGGATAATTTTCGGCGAAACCGCTGGCAAAAGCTAGTAATAAAATAAATCGTATTAGAACGATCTAGCACCTAACAACAATAGCTTGTAAAAGTGCTCTGGTTGAATAGCTCCATAATCTAGGTTATATAGCAACTAAGGAATTACTCATATCCAAAATAGTCCATCCTGCTTGTTTCCCTACACATAACAGATCACTCTTTTTTACAACTAAATTATTTCTCTTTTTGTTTTATTGTTTTAATCCGTGAGTTTATCATGTTGTTTATGTTATGCTCTATCCCTTTACATTTACTCAAATCAATCAATCAATCACAAGTCATTTATTCAAACTAGGCTGGTGTGCTCTTCACCATTTCCTAGTGCTTTAGCTGGGAAGAAGAAGTGGCGCAACAAACTCCCCAGCAGCACAGCTGTATGTTATGTTAGAAGAACTTGATTCTATACAATAGGTTCATAATTAACGTTACAAAACATAAAATTAAAAGATTTGCCATATGTCAGCTAGCACACGCCAATATCCCAAAAAAAAAAAAAAAATAACTCAAGCAGAAATAAATAATGCAAAGAAAACATAAACAGAACTTAAAACCTAAATTAAAGCCTCCAGGCATAAAGGGCGTTCCCGCTTACGTATGCAATGCGGCATTATGTTCACATAGTTGTAGCTAGAAGTAACAACCTTTTGAGTAAAATAAATAAATAGTTAAAACTATTAACAATAACAAAACCATGGCCAGCAAGACGACCTGCCACCACAAGCAGCACCCGTTCACGAGCATAACGCAAAGATCAGCCATAACCCCTCGCCTTATTTGAGAGAAGGAGGCAGCCCGACCCCGACGCTACCGCAAGCAGTGACATTTAACGGAGCATGACGAACTTGCTGCCTGTTGCTCAGGCAAGAATAATATGATCAATTGTCGAGATCGCAACTACATCTTGCAATACAACTCATGATAAAAAATCATTGCAATGAGTAGATTATGTCAGCAGTACTTGAATGAAAGTAAAAATGAATTTATACAGTCAAAAGAAACAATAGGGTATTACACTTATTTTTGAAAAGTGTCTTAATTCGATTCTAGAGTGCTAATAAACAACAAAAAAGAAACATTTTTTATTTAATAGATTAGTGCCATAAAAATGCATTAAAATTTTACATTTTCCAATTTTGCGCGTAATCTGACGAAAACGATGGACGCAGTGGACGCCATATTGCTCTGTGGGTATGACGTCAGTTTGCTAAAAAACAATTGCGCTGATATTTTAAAAGACAATTGTTTATAATTAAAAAAAAAAGTTATATTTCTACTTATTCGTTGGTTTGCTGTTCCTGAATGCAAAATGTTATTTAATAAAAATTACTTTGGTTACGAAAATAATAAAAGAACAAAGTTGCTCAGTTGACAGGCATCGGCTCTTGCGGACCCCACCAGTTGTTGCTGACATCTCTGACGGCGCGCGTGGAACACAACGCGCCGTCGACCCGGGCATTTTTTTTTTTGTTTAATTTGGAGAAATGCCTACTGCGCTACCACGCACAGTGGAACGAATGTATGGGAGCGGTTGGACGTAGACATGTCCGAAAAAAAAGAGTAAAATTATGCCAAACTAATGATGCCATCTTATTCGATTACTTAATGCCTTCATAACTTGTGGTGATGAATTTCTTCATAACTCCCATATTTCGGGAGTAATTTGAGAAAATGTGAAATTTTACTATGAAAATGAGTGTATCGAGCTCTCTCCCTCCTGATTCCGGGCTTGTTTCAAGTAGCGGTCTCTAATATCATAATGCTAATACTAAGAGCTATATTTAATACTAAGACACATAGTGCGCCAAATGTGCACTTTCTGGGATAAAGAGTGATGTTTATTTTATAACACAATTTTTTTATTTTTTGTTTATTTTGTTGATTAAAACCGTTTTTCTAAAGGTTTACCTTATTACAATAACATTTCTGAGCAGCCAATTAGAGAAGATATAAGCTAATTAGGATATATAATTAGGGACTTAAGGTTTACATATAAAACTGATGCACTAATGATTACTGATAAGAACATTGCTATTATTTAATTACTAAATGGCTCTTAATACACTAATTTAGCATGCATCATTTACTAATTATCACAATAACTAATTACCTTGCAATATTTAACAAAGGATACCTGGGATACCTGGATTTTATATAAATAGGTCACTATTAGTAACTTTAAAATCAGTGTTGATTTACACCTCGTTGTATCCAAGCTAATCTCGCAATGTATTTTCCAAATTTTAATACAAATCTTGATATTCACGTTGCTTTATGCGCACGCGCACATAAAGATTTACGCGACTTTAACTATTTGTTCAGTGTTTTAAAAGATAACAGTTGTGTTCAGTTATGTGAAAGTGCTGAAACAAGTTTAAAAGACTGGTGTCGTCGATTTTGCTACCGCATTTATGCAAAATGGACACAGTCTGGAAGAAGCACAGATAAGTTTCGGAAGAAACATGAGATTTGGCTACAGGCTGCAATTCAATGGCCGGAATTACAGAATGAAAATATGGAACCTTCTACAGAAAATATAAGTGACGTCATCGAGCCCATAATTTCTCCTGCTAAATCTGATGCTTCAACTTGTACACATCCTAGTCCTCGTAAATCTTTTGAGGACCTTAGTAACCGGCAAAAAAGAAGACGCACTGAAGATAGTCTTTCATGCAGCAGTAGCAGCGCTGAAATTATGTTTTCGGCCGAAAGGGCGCTTCAAAAGGCAGGACAAAGCGATACAGCTTATGTTATGAAATACTTGACGGAGAATCCAGAAGAGGCCTCAAAAATCAAAGCCTTCATTGAAGGTAAATCAATTCAGGTACGGGAAATATCCCCTTTGAAGGCATTGGCTCTTTATGTATCGATGAACTTATCGAAATGGCGCTATAACACTCTTCGGGATTTCAACACTCAAGAAGGAGCTCTTCAATACCCGAGTTACTACATGTTGGTTAAAGAAAAAATTAAGTGCTATCCGGCCAAAGAAGATCTCACAGTTACAGAGAGCTCTGCAAAAATCAAATTACAAGCCTTGATGGATTTAACCTCAAGAAGACTTATTAGGTCGTTAGAAACCCCTGTTGATCCCAATCAACAGCTCGTATTGACCAGCAAATGGGGTTTTGACGGATCATCTAGCCAAAGCATTTATCATCAAAGGACGAGTGAAGATGAGCAAATCGATCTTGCTAGTAATTTTATGATTAGTCTTGTACCACTGCGGCTCGTCTCAAAAGGTGTAACAATTTGGGAAAACGAGCGACCATCTTCCACTTCATTTTGCCGGCCAATATTGTTTAAGTTTATAAAGGAAACCAAAGAAAATGTGCAGAGAGAGATGGCTGAAATCGAAGCAGAGATTGAAGCCTTAACTCCATCCACCATCACTGATGGAATTAGTGTCAAACACCAACTGCTGTTGACAATGATTGATGGTAAAATTCATTCCATTATATCCAATACAGCAGCTTCAGTGTGTGACATATGCAAGGCTTGTCCTAAAGAAATGAATAATTTAGAGTTAATCAAAGATAAACACGCAAACGAGGACATGTATAAATATAGCTTAAGCACCCTTCACGCTTGGATTCGCTCAATGGAATGCTTATTACACATTTCCTACAAATTAGACATAAAATCATGGCAAGTAAGGGGTGATATAGCAAAAAGGCAAGTTGATGACAGGAAGAAAAGAGTTCAAGAGGCTGTAAGAAGAGAAACGGGCTTACTTCTCGATGTTGTGAAACAAGGCAGTGGATCCACCAACAATGGCAACTCGGCAAGGAGATTTTTTGAAAACTACACTAAATCTGCTGAACTGACCGGAATAGATGCTATGCTTTTAAGAAAAATCTGTGTGATCTTGCAGTGTATTTCATCAGGAGAGAAGATCAACGTAACTAAATTCCGAGAGTTCTGCTTTGATACTGCTAAGCTTTACGTGGAGTTATACCCATGGTATTATATGCCTTCTTCACTTCATAAAATTTTAATGCATGGGCCAGACATAGTTCAGAACATGTCAATTGTGCCCATTGGTTTTCTATCCGAAGAGGCATCTGAGGCTAGAAATAAAGATTTTAGAAAATATAGAGAGGGGCATTCTCGAAAGCATAGCAGTATCTCATGCAATGAAGATATTATGCACAATCTTTTACTGTCTTCTGATCCACTTGTTACAAGTATCCGTCCAAAAGGAAATAAGTTTGTAAAAAAATCTTCTTTTAAGGAATTTTATGAGCTTACGGATTCTGAGAAAAGTGATATCGAATTTGTTAACATAAATGATTTAGCGGACATCGATTCTGAATTTGAATTAATTGATGATGATGATGATGACGAAGATAATTAAATGATGTTATTGTTTTAAAATGTGTAACTTAGTAAATTAGAGCTTACATCTTAATTATTTATTGTACTTTTAATGAAACTAGGTAATTTATTATCAACTTACTTAAAAGTCATACTCTCATCAGTTCTTGTGAATATTTTTGTTAATATATATTTCTGTATATATATATAATATATTTATAGACCTCTTAATAAGTCTGTCTGCGGTTTAAAGTAAATACAAATGGGGAAAAAACGTTTTTTTTTTTAAATTTTCATTTCCTTTTATCCCAGAAAGTGCACATTTGGCGCACTATGTGTCTTAGTATTAAATATAGCTCTTAGTAATAGCATTACGATATTAGAGACCGCTACTTGAAACAAGCCCGGAATCAGGAGGGAGAGAGCTCGATACACTCATTTTCATAGTAAAATTTCACATTTTCTCAAATTACTCCCGAAATATGGGAGTTATGAAGAAATTCATCACCACAATTTATGAAGGCATTAAGTAATCGAATAAGATGGCATCATTAGTTTGTCATAATTTTACTCTTATTTTTCGGACATGTCTACGTCCAACCGCTCCCATACATTCGTTCCACTGTGCCACGGGGAGATAGCGCAGTTATGTGGGACTGTAACTCACTAAAACTCCACGGTGTCCTCCAGTGCCGCTTGAGGCGGGAACACGGAAACGCGCAAGCCATCCGCGAACCCGCCGCGGCTGTCCATCACCGGACCCTCCTCGGAGGGGAATAACGTTATTACAACCTAGCACGGACACTTTCAAACGTAAACAAAGTGATAAGGTGAACAATATACAAACGGTTCTAGTGCTAGATGGACGAATTGAAGAAAAGTGTCGTTATTGTCGTACTGCTACTCACAAATTCACAGCGTAAAAAGTTTAAAAATCGCTACGAAAGGTCAGATGGCTGCACGTAAAGCGTAAAGGTATTTTTAATACAGTTGCTCAAAAAGTGGTGTATTGCAGGGACGTATAGCGTTCGGGATGTGGGCTATTACATACTAGTGCTTTTTTTTTACCTTTCCCGAACTCGTGCGTTCTCTTTCCCAACTGTCAAAATAATGTCTATTAAAAAGAAAAACCAACCATGAAGTTTTTACTAAAGAGTTTTTGTGATTCATACAAATACGTATATTTCTAATTTATTTCAATATCAGATTTAATGATTTAATTGAATGAGTTAGGTTAGGTTTCATTTCATTTCATCTCATTAAATTTCATTTTCATTTCATATCAATAAAAAAAATCTACTGAAGACTAAGCTGTATGGATAGTTCCCTTTGCCTACCAAAATGGGTGAAAAAAAAAACTCTGCTTATATTATACGGTTGGCGCCATTTTCCAGAAATTTTCTTTGCGAGTTTAGTTGTTTGTTGCACAAAATGAGTAATTTCGACCCTATTTTTTTTGAATTAACACCACCGGAACTCAGTATAATTGCACAAAATGCTTCGGAGAACATTTTACCGGAAAAGTCAAAAAGTCGTTACATATCTACATACGACGAATTTATTGCGTGGAGAGAAGAGAAAAAAGCAAATAGTTTTTCAGAAAATGTTATGTTGGCATACTTCTCCGAACTCTCAGCAAAATTAAAACCGTCTACGTTATGGTCGAGATTTTCGATGATAAAAAGTATGCTGAAAATAAGGAACAACGTGGATATAAGTGAATACCCAAAATTAAATGCTTTCTTAAAACGACAATCAGACGGTTTTACAAGTAAAAAGTCGAAAATATTAACATCCAATGAAGTGGAAAGGTTTTTGAACGAAGCTCCCGATGATCGTTATTTAGCCACAAAGGTAATTTATTAATAAGTACTTATATTTTTCTTTAGTATTCAGTTTACGAAATCGCAAAATACAGTCAAAACATTATTTAAAAAAATATTAATCAATCCCTTTTTTTGTAGGTTGCTCTGATTTTTGGCGTTGTTGGAGCTTGCCGCAGAGAGGAGTTAGCCAATATTACTTTAAAAGATATTGAAGCCCATGGAAAAATGCTACTAATCAAGATTCCGAACACAAAAAATAAGATACCGAGAAGCTTTGTTGTTGAAGGAGATTTTCTTAGAATAGTGCAAAAATATATGAATCAGCGGTCCCAAAAAGGAAAAACCGACCGTTTTTTTCAAAATTACCAAAAAGGGAAGTGTACAGCTCAAGCAATCGGGATAAACAAATTTGGTAATATGCCAAAAGAAATAGCAACGTTTCTTGGTCTGCCGGATGCTGAGTATTATACTGGGCACAGCTTCAGGAGGACCTCTGCTACATTATTGGCAGATTCAGGAGCCAATTTGACGTCCTTAAAGCGACTAGGAGGTTGGAAATCAGACAAAGTTGCAGAAAGCTATATTGGTGATTCATTAAACAACAAACTAGAAACTGGGAAAAAAATCACACAATCCATTAATTTAAGGTCCAGTCCGTCTTCTTCACATGTTGAAGAGAACGTTCGTCCATCTACCTTCGTTGATAATGATAATTCATCAGATCCAATTCCATCAACTAGCAAACGCCATTGTATGACAAATATACATGAACAATCATACGAAATTTTTTTTTCTTTTTTTTTTTTTTTTAAAAACGTTGCCCCACACTAGGAATTTCTTCCTGTATCGTGGGTGCGTTTACAAACATAGAAAACTCACAAGCACAAACACCCAGACCCGGAACAATTACTTGCAGATCATACAAATATTTGTTCCGTGCGGGGATCGAACCCGCGACACGCTGCGCAGCAGTCGATCGCTCAGCCATTACGCCAACCATGTCGTCAAAAAAATAATAGTTTGTCTCAAACAGTAAATATGCAACCTAAAACTTCCCCAGTTACTTTAAAAAACTGTACCAATTTCAATGTACATGTGTACTATAACTTTTATAAGAAATAAATGATTAGTTAGTTGAGTTTATTGTGTTTTTATTATTTTATTAAATTGCTTCATTTTTTCGCAACTGTATTAAAAATAGTCGTTCAGTACACCTGCGGAACCGTCATTGCAACTTGTTCCGACTGTCAACCCTCGCCTTCGGCTGCGCCTCGGCTCGGGTAGACATTTGTCGGAACTCTTTGCAATGACAGCCTTTCCGCACTTGTAATGAAATATACTATTGTTAAAAGTGTTTACTAGCACATCATCGTAAGGACACGTGCACCGGTCCCAGCTGTGACGTAAACAATTGTTGACAAGCTCATCACCGGTTATTACATTATGTGCCGCTTCAAGACAGCAGTGAGTCCGTGCCAGCGGTACAACCCGAAGTGCCTGCACTACATACTGAAGTTTCATCCGAAACAATAACAAATATTAATGTCAGCTGTTCCGTAATGCTGAAAATTGTACGTATAAACAATCACGGACCAAACGGAAGTGTGAGTACGACCGCCCTGCTAGACGACGGCTCGACTGTGTCGCTGGTTCGCGCTGCGTTGGCTGTGAAAGCGGGGCTGCGTGGCCGCCGGGAATGTCTTCGTGTATGTGGCGCGTGGAACGACGGTGCGGGTTGTTCGAAAGAGATACCGTGACCCCTAGCACACAGGCAACTGAAGAAACACGGGTGGGTCTTAGTCAGTAAAAGTCTGACACGCCCTCCTGCTCTGGACCCAGAGCGGGAGAAGTTATTTGATGATTTCCCACCCTCAAAAAAAAAAGTGTGCAACGCACACGCGCAAAGGTAACTTTGTGTGGTGTTGATAATAAGATGTTTACAATCGACGCGCGAATTGTTGAAGAATTAAACCTACCACAAAGTTTGTCTACAGTAAATAGCAAAAACTACACGCACCTAAGTGACGTCAGCCATAATTTATGCACAGAAACACAACTACAACCACAACTCTTAATCGGAAAATTGCCACCTTCTCTTACCTTTGGAAATGAGGGTGGGTAGACCCGGTGAACCCTGTGCCACTCCCCTGGGTTGATGCCTGCATGGAAGGGTACCTAATGTTTACTTACCTGATTCTACAGTACGTTACTCCTCATTGTTTGTCTCTAGTGACGTCATAGAAACATAATACTGCAAGAGATTCAGGAAGAGTTACGAAGGTCGTTCTCAATCGAATCCATGGGTGTGTCTGGCAAACCAAGATGAACTCAGAAGATTTACGC
Organism: Polymixis lichenea; assembly: GCA_949091785.1. Lineage (NCBI taxonomy): Eukaryota > Metazoa > Arthropoda > Insecta > Lepidoptera > Noctuidae > Polymixis > Polymixis lichenea. The sequence continues at coordinate 23,201,419 of OX420948.1, read as the reverse complement.
GCTGAGGAAAGTTTCGAACGAACTGCTGTACTCATGAATGGTCATTGGCATGTTGGCTTACCTTGGCGAGACGAGACATGTGCGATGCCGGACTCCTATCCGACGGCTCTGTGCAGACTGAAAGCAGTAGAACTCAAATTGAAAAGAAGCAAAGAATATGCGAACAGATACGAAGAAAGAAAAAGAAAAGAAAAAGTATTTATTGGACTCGCACAGGAATATCACAAACTTACTAAGCACAATAAAATAATAAACACACTAAAAAAAAAAGATAATAAAAACTAAATCACTAATAAGCTACACTACTTAGGTAATAAATTTAAAATAAGATTTAAAACAACAGTATAAGTAAAATAAAAAAACTAACTCCTGTACGAAGCCAAAAGGCCACTATCTCAGCATGATGCCGCGACAAAAAGTGTCGCAGCGCTGGTATTCTGATAGGACCCGCTGTGATGTCACGGACAAATACAGAAACAAGGGGGAAATAAATTTAAATAACATAATACGTGTCTAATAACTAAAAAATAAAATAAACGTGTACATAAATAGTAAAAATTTTGTAATCCGCGTGTCTGCACCCCGCGTAACATCTATTACTTGTCTATGCCCGTAGTGACTGTGACACTATGGCACCGCTATGACAAGCAATGAGACGCAGGCGACGACAGTAAACGGCAAATTAAAATTAGATATATTCAAATTAAATTTAAAAGTGTAACAGCCGTCTTGTAATTCATACAATTTATGGCAATTGGAGAAATGAATATGAAAAATGAACTAAGGTTTTAAGAGGTATAAGAATTCCGATTTCGAGAAATACAAACAACGATGAAAATAAAAACACAATGCAAAACTGATGCTGCTGGGCCAGTACAATAGCTGCCAAACGCTCGCCACCATTGCCAGCTGCGTGCAGATCAAGGGTAAGTTTAAAGAGAGGTATCTTTTTGGAGTTGTAGTAAGTGCTGTTTAAATTTAGTTCTGAATGTGCCAACTGTCTTTATAGCACGAAAAGGAGGTGGCAAGTCGTTCCAGCAACGAGAGGCAGCGAATTTGAAACATCCACGGAATGCAGCAGTTCTATGCGATGAGGCCAACAAGAGGTACGAAGATGCTCTAGTTTTAATCTTGTTAATATCGCGCGACCAAGACAATTTTTTGTATAAATAGTCTGGTTTCTTTGTGAGAATAGTGCCAAAGAGTAGGGTAGCCAGATGAAGCTTTCTGCGTGCTGACATTCTCATCAAATTACCCTTATTTAAAAAAGGAGTGATGTGGGATCGGGGTGGGACATTGTAGCAGAATCTTGCACAAGCATTCTGCACCCGCTGGATCAGTTTTTCGCTTCTACCGAGAATGCACGCACCATACACAGTGTCAGCGTAGTTCAGCTTGGATAGAACAAGTGACTCACACAGCATGACACGCATATCCACACTTATGTAGGGACGTACACGATACAAGAGCTTGAGTCAGTAGAAGCAGTTGCGCACAGCTTCTAAGATGTGACTATCGAAATGCAGCTGCCCATCAAATACTAGCCCAAGATTACGAGCCTCCAGAACCCTCTCCACATCACAACCATCAATCCTGATGCCCAGGTTGCAAGCAAGCATTTTGTCCAGGAAATCTCTAGATCCCATCACAATAAACTTGGACTTACTTGGGTTCAGAACCAAGGAGTTTCTTCTGGACCAAGCAGAGATCCTCTCCAAATCCTCATTGATTTTTTTAACAGTTTCAGCAGTATCCTGGGAGCGGAAGGATAGGTACAACTGCAGATCATCAGCGTACAGGTGGAACTTGGTGTTGATCAAACAGTTGATGATATCAGCACTGTAAACAATAAAGAGAAGCGGGCCCAGAATTGATGCCTGCGGTACGCCCCTGTCAACGCGCCTCGGATCAGAGGATATGGTATCTCCGTTCCTGTCACATGTCACCTGGACGAATTGTGCTCGATCACTAAGGTAACTCCCAAACCATTTGACCGTTTCTGCATCACATCCATTGAACGCCAGTTTGGAGAGAAGAAGCGAAGTATTAATAGAGTCAAAGGCGCGCGAGAAATCTAGTAAGACAAGAAGGGATCCCATGCCCTGGTCTCTAGCTTCGAGAATATTACCAACTACATCCAGGAGCGCTGTAGCAGTGCTATGTCCCCTGCGAAATCCGGACTGAGCCAGAGGCAAAATACTGTGGTGCTCAAGATATGCCCTAAGCTGGTCCGAGACAACTCTCTCTAAAATCTTGGACAGACATGGCAGTAGGCTTATTGGACGGAGGTCTTTCATGCTAGTGGGGTTAGAAACTTTTGGGATTGGTCTAACTATTGCCATTTTCCACAGATCAGGGAAAGAAGAGGTGACTATCGACTTGTTGATGATCGCTGTGATAACTGCAAGTGTTTGAGGAAGTGTCAACATCAGCATCTCGAGTGAAATATGATCAGAGCCCTGTGCATTGGACTTAAGACCACGCAAGATCTTCAGCACCACATCTTGTTGGACAGGCTCGAGCCGGAAGTGACTGTTGCTGTGTCTATGGTGCTCAAAATATGTTAAATCAGCAGTAGTGACCTCACCACTGCCAGGCACATCCAGAAAGTGTTGGTTGATTGATTCTGGGTTGTTACAGTAATGTGGTAGATTATGCTCTGGTTTTTTAGAGGTGGCTATAGTTGATTTAATATGTGTCCATAACTTTTTCGGTTGTTTAATGTTATTGTTGATGTATGTTTTAAAATATGCACACTTCTCACTGTCAAAAGCAGCTCTAACGAGGTATTTAAATTCTTTGTACGATTAGCGTTAAGACAGCATACATCTTTTTGATAAGAACTATGCAAAAAGATGCAACAACTTAAATGTTACACCGCTGAGAACTTGGTACTTACCTCACTTTGGGGTCGATAACCTCAACAAAAAGAAATTACGTTCAAAAATAAACGTAATTTACTCACACTTAACGATTACTTACTAAAAGGCCCTGATCTACTTATGTTGTTATTCGGCATTATGTTGCGATTTAGAGAAAATCGAGTAGCCGTTTCTGGAGATATTGAAGATATGTTCCTCCGAGTTAGGGTTGCCATCCGTCCGGGTTTCCCCGGATTTGTCCTAGTTTAGAGGCCATCCGGGGAGCGTCAGCGCGGGGCTTCATTTGTAGTCCGGGTTTAAAAATTTAAAGTCTAAAATTACATACCTATCGTAGTTCTAATTCTGTACAGTAATGTGACACTCTTAATATTCTGAATGCTATCCACACTCCACACATTATAAATGTGAAAATAACTCAGTCTGTAACCTTTTTACGCGAACAGATCAGGCTGAAATTAGGCATAAATAATGTTTATATCCCAGGGCTATCCATGGGCTACTTTTTTTTCAAAAATAATCATGGAGGGGTAATAAGATGCGATATCATTTTACGTTTTGAAAAGTTTCTCTTGTTTATCTTGCTTTGAGTTTTAGATTCTTTTTACAGATTTTCAAGTATGTTATTTTGCTGACAAAGTCGCGGGTACCAGCTAGTCATTGTTATAGTTCTAATTTAACCCCTTGTTTGGATTCTTTTTAGATTAGATACCAAAATGCCTAAGCGTTCTACGATTATTTCAATCGCAAAGGTGTTACAGACATAAACGAGCATTTAAGTACGCAGAAACAAGATAAGCTTTTAAATTCAAATCAACTTTGGGTACAATTTTTAAAACAGCAAATGCGAGTTTATATTCGGAATTGCTGAAAATTGCACAGTATTTTTTTGTTTTCCGGCTCATAATGCCAACGTGAAGCGAATATTCTCACTGATTGCACAACAATGACAAAAGAAAGAAATTTAGTAAGCGTAGAAACAATCTCGTCAGTAATTAAAATTAAAATTTAATTAAATTTCCAAGAATACAGCTGCATTGATTTTTATTAATTCCTTTTAAAAAGGGAACATATTCTAAAATCTATCGGAAAGAGTGAGTGAGTGATAAATACATAAAAAAAACTGAAAAGTAAAAAGGCAAAAGGCTGAGGAAAAAGCTTTAATAGCCAGGTAGTCAAATAATGTATGAGTGCAATAATTTCTTTTTATTTTTGTAGTTATGATTGTTTTTATTACGTAAAAGAAATTTAAAATATGGCTGTTGATTAAAACTTTAAAGTGATGTAAATGAGTATAGTTTTTGGTTATTTTATGTTTAAAAACAATGTAACTTACATTGCAGTAAGTCTAAGTCTAAGTGTTGTTGCTTAAGATTTAAGAAGACTGAATTTAGTTCATATTATAATGTTAAGAGATATTTTGCTGTGTAAATGGCTGCTGATAAAAATTTAAAGAAGATAATTATTATTGAGTTAAAAGAGTTACCTCAAAAATTGTAAGACTGAATATTAAAATGTTCTCAGTACTTTTAAGATTTTCGTTTAAAAATTTGATTGAATTTTGTTAGGTTTAATATTTTAATAAGGTCTTGTTTTCATAACAGAGTATAATAATAATTTGTGTTTCATTTATAACAATTTGTAACAAACTGTAATAAGATTCTGATTTGTTAGGTACATTTAAAATTATGATAAAAGACTGCTAGCTGAGATATGGCAAATTTAATGTTTTTGTGTTTCGTAATGTTAATTACCCACTATTGCATAGAATCAAGTTCTTCTAACTTAACAGACAGCTGTGCTGCTGGGGAGTTTGTTGCGCCACTTCTTCCCAGCTAAAGCACTAGGAAGTGGCGAAGGGCGGGCGTTTTAGGGGGACTGTCTTATGTAATTTTGACGTTCAAAAAGAGCTGACTCTCAGCCTAGTTTGAATAAATGACTTTTTTATTTTGATTTTGATTTTGATAATGTTTGGTGTTTTGTTATTTTTATAGGCTGTCATCGTTCACAGCGCTCCATTCATGTTTCAGTCATATACCTACCACATCCCTACACACTTATAATAAGTTGGTTATTTTTTATTTGACTACCAAAATATTCACTAGAAATACTCAGCTAGGTAATTGCTGTTCGTTAGTCTCGTTAAAACTCGAGAAAGGCTGGACCGATTTAGCTAATTTTGGTTTTAAAATATTTGTGGCAGCCCAGGGAAGGTTTAAACGGTGAAAAATTTCATGGAAAATCGAAATAGCAACTATTTTATTTTCCCATACAAACTGTTCCTACTTGAGATTGCCACCGCCGATCGCCTCCACGAGGACACGGCGGTGCTCTGCCCAAGCCGGGCAGACCTCCACCGTATGCTACACCGTGTCCTCAGGGCGATTTTCACAATTGAAACACCCGGGCGTTTCCTCCCGCCTTATGCGAAACAGGAACCTCCCGAAACAGCCATGTCCGGTGAGGATGCCATACCGCCTCTCAAGCCACTCCTCAAAGAGGGGACTTACCGCCGCAATCGTGGCGTGCCCAACACTGGGTTGCAACAATCGCACTCTCCATGTCGTCATGAGATCCGCGATTTCTCGCAGCAGCGAGGTTACGCCCCGGCGTTTGGCCTCCTCGCGCCACTCCCAAGTGTGCGCGAGGACCTATGCCTCCAGATCCCATGGCGGCAATCCGGCAAGAAGGCCCGCCGCCTCACCGGAGATAGTGCGGTATCCCCGGACCATCCGGATGGCCATGACCCTATGGAAAGCCTTCAACCTGCGGGCTGGTTGGCGCGTCAATCAACAGTCAGAGTGATTTTGAGAGTTTGGGATAGAAAAAAATCGCCTGAAATAGTCTGCGTAAAAAAGGACCTAGACAAAGATCGTTTGAAACGAAAGTCAAAATTACAGATTGTTGAAGGATTTCTAAGGAGCTATGTTGAAAATTAAGAAATGTTTGTTTTGGAATTGCCAGGTTCTCACAACTCGGTAGGAATTCACCTAAAATACCTAAAATATGTGTGTCAGCTAGAAAACGCTTTATGCTTTCGAAGTACCAGGTTGTCATATCTCGGTAGGACCTAACATAGGTGTGTCAGCTAGGAAACGCTTTATGCCTTCGAAGTACCATGTTGCCATTACTAGGTAAGATCTAACATAGGTGTGTCAGCTAGAAAACGCTTTATGCTTTCGAAGTACCAGGTTGTCATATCTCGGTAGGACCTAACATAGGTGTGTCAGCTAGGAAACGCTTTATGCCTTCGAAGTACCATGTTGCCATTACTAGGTAAGATCTAACATAGGTGTGTCAGCTAGAAAACGCTTTATGCTTTCGAAGTACCAGGTTGTCATATCTCGGTAGGACCTAACATAGGTGTGTCAGCTAGGAAACGCTTTATGCCTTCGAAGTACCATGTTGCCATTACTAGGTAAGATCTAACATAGGTGTGTCAGCTAGAAAACGCTTTATGCTTTCGAAGTACCAGGTTGTCATATCTCGGTAGGACCTAACATAGGTGTGTCAGCTAGGAAACGCTTTATGCCTTCGAAGTACCATGTTGCCATTACTAGGTAAGATCTAACATAGGTGTGTCAGCTAGGAAACGCTTTATGCCTTCGAAGTACCATGTTGCCATTACTAGGTAAGATCTAACATAGGTGTGTCAGCTAGAAAACGCTTTAGATTAAGCGCTGATGAGTCAAGATGTTTTGCTAAAAGTTTGCTGGGGCAGCTAGGTCATCTTAAAATTAACTCGTAAAGGAGGTTGGGCGATTCTACCCTGAAGCCCAATAGCGTTACGGCTTTTTTTTTTTTTTTTCCTGGGTGGGAAATCATCAAATAACTTCTCCCGCTCTGGGTGGAGCGGGAGGGCGTGTCAGACTTTTACTGACTAAAACCCACCCGTGTTCCCTCAGTTGCCTGTGTGCCAGGGGCGGCGGTATCTCTTTCGAACAACCCGCACCCCCGGCAGGCATCGGCCCTTGCGGGCCCCTCTGTTGCTGCTGACATCTCTTTGAGGCGCGCGTGGAACACAACGCGCCGTCGACCCGGGCCTGGTCCTTACCGGACAGCGAGCTACCCATTACTCGCCGTCCGCAAGCCCGTGCCTACGGTGGCCGGGAATCAGCCTGGGATTCCCGACGCCCAGGGCGTCTCCTGCGAAGGCCACGGCTGTGAGGGCGCATGTACTGCATCTCCCTCACGTGCGCCGCCTCCCTCTTTGCGAGCATAACTGCTTCGCTGAAGGAGGCGACTGCCAGCCATGCCCTCTCGCTCCGTACCATGGCCTGGACCAGGGTCGGACGCGAGAGATCGCCGCCGCCGATCACCTCCACGAGGACACGGCGGTGCTCCGCCCAAGCCGGGCAGACCTCCACCGTATGCTCCACCGTGTCCTCTGGGCGATCTTCGCAATGGAAACACCCGGGCGTTTCCTCCCGCCCTATCCGAAACAGGAACCTCCCGAAACAGCCATGTCCGGTGAGGACCTGTGTCAGGCGGAAGGTGAGGACGCCATGCCGCCTCTCAAACCACTCCTCAAAGAGGGGACTTACCGCCGCAATCGTGGCGTGCCCAAATAGCGTTACGGCTAATGTAAAGACCTCAAGAAGGAGAATGTTTCTAATGACGGCTTCTGTTGATTGTTAGTACGTAAGGAGCTACAGAGCTCGAAAGTAATTCAGTATTATTGAAACTGTGGTATTTCGTCAATTAATTAACTTTCATTAGATCTGTACCATGCAAACATCATCTATTAAACCTATAGACAACCTTTATTAAAACATTGGCCTCCTCCAGATACAGTTTTAGGAACAATGTTTTAAGAGTCGGTCGGCCACCGGATAGAAAGTTAATCCTGCCGCGTCTCCAAATAGGGTTGTAGCGTTAAGAAATATGCCCAGTAGCCCACAACCACGTACCCTTGAGCTGGCTGAGCAGACTCTCCCAGTAGCCCACATCCACGCCGTCATGGCGGCCGCTGATCTTCTGCTCGATCTGCGTCTGCAGCGCCTCCAGCTGCGCGCCCGTCTTGCCCTTGAATATCTACAACAACAAACACACATATTACATAACTAGCTTTTGCCAGCGGCTTCGCCCGCGTGGAGGTAAATGCATCCAAACACCAACTTAGATTGCAAAAACTAAAATTATAAATTCGCTTCAAAAGTCCGTTTATTATAGCGATACGCGTTGTCGCGTGAATTTATTTGCGTGCGCGTTAGTTTTTATTTTGCGATAACTCCTAAGATATTTATTTTAATGACGTACTGTTATGGGCAATTTTGAATTAAATGTACAACGTATTTAACGGATAAGGAATAATACTGTATTGTTTAAAATGCTTCATAAATAACCCATTTTTTTTAAATATTTTTTTTTATAAAAATGGTTACTGTGGGGTTATCCTTATGAGACATAATATTTAATATAATATATTAATTCAAAAATTACAGGACTTAAAAATATGTACAGTTTTGCTTAAATGTAAATTATATTCCTAAAACGTACGTCCCTGAGCTAGGCAATCCTGTGTTTAGGCAAGAAGAGCTAAATTAGTATTTAAAAGTTAATAAATAAAAAGATTCAGTACTTTATTTATCATTTTTAACCTAAATTGTACTAAATCATTTTTGTTAAAATAAAACCTATCTCGTCACTTTAAGGGGCTTAGAGGAGCTAAACGCAAGTTTTATAATACCTAAAAGTTTATGATCCACTGCAGTAAACAATATCAGCAAAATATATGATAATCTTCAGGATATATGCTAGTTAGATAGTGTGTTGAAAACATAATACAACAAGTTTGATGCGATAGAAAAAAAACACGAACATACCTCTAAAAAAATATTTTATCGATTAAAAACCATACTAATATACTGGCAATCATTCTGATTTTTTTTTCAGATTATTCTACAAGCAAAATACTAGCGCACAATAGTGTTTTAATTTCTTAGTCCAATCTATAGATTTTTCATAAATCGCATATTCTTATTTCCAAACATAATACGTATGCATGTGTGCGTAAACGCCCGTGTACCGACAGTGCCGGCCGACGCCTGATGCTAGTAGGGCGTGTCGCTCTTTTCGCCGCATTATTTCCGCTAAGATTGTTTACTGTTTTCGTACTCCATTTTGTAAATTGTTTATTTCATATATTCTTTCCGTAAAAATTCTTGTCTTGTAAATATAAAATACTTTACTACAAATAGCGTAATAAATAAGGTACTTAGTTTTTAATAATTACCATTTGTAAATATGGGAAATAAAGTTAAACCAGTTACGAGGAGTAAAAAACGTTCATATACACCGTGACATTTTAGTCGTCTTACAAAGGTGGTCCACTCAATGTATACGTCATAAACTACCTCTAGGCGCGATTAAAACATTGTTACCATTAATTAAGCTAATAAGTACTACGGAAGATAAATAATGCTTTCGAATTATGAAACACGGACGGTGTTTATAATGTTTACGTATCAAACGGTAGAAGATATCTACCTACCTACCATTATATTCCATCATTAATTCCATCTCCATAACAGGGTGTTTCAAACTACGTCATGCGTCCTAGTGAATGATATTTTAATTTTTTTAATTATGCAAATGTTCTAAAATATCATTTTTTTAAATAAATCATTAGTAGTCATTGGATACATGAAGTAGGCTGCCGTTGTAAGACGACTAAAATGTCACAGTGTATATCAAATGCCGAACATATGAACATTATTGAAAGATGAGAAGGTTTGAGCAATTAATGTGTTCGATGAAAAATGTGTTCGATTACTAATACTGCAAAAACAAACCGCACGCAAGGTCCTATTTTTCAGACAACTGAAAACTTGGCTTCTACAAAATATTTCTACACAATATATATTTTTTTATATAAGTCTCACATTATTTATATTATTATGGATGTTAGATTTTTTTATATTAATGCAAAGGTTCATAATATGTTTTCTTTTATTTTATTGTAGATTATGCAATGTATCCTTATAAACACAGTCTTAAGTGTTTTGTATTGTGTATTAAAGTAAAATACTTTAAAAGTTAGGTTTTACACCCATGTGTAGTTACTAAACATTCGTATGTGTCCTGAACGTAATCATATTTGTCAAACTTTGTACCTTCCATATCCGATAAATAAATATCTTCGTCTTTGTATCTGTCGAGACTACGACAAATCATCATCATCACGTTATTAACATCTGTACGTCACATTTACCTGTGTTACAAACATTAATAGAATTTAATAAAATCCTTTTAGTGCTGTTATGCAGGGCAGCTGTAAGGGTGCAACCAGACAGCGGTTAATCGAAGTCGCACGTCAAAGCGCCAAGATGTCGTCGGTCGAACGCAGTCTAATTGCATCCTAAGTTTATATTGGATGTGTTTAAATATGCGGCAGGAAGCCGGTAGAGAATGTTATGGAAAGAGAATATAAAAACCATAATGCCGGACAAAACAAGAACTAATTAGACAACGTATGGTGTGTATATCATGATGGCGTGGCGTCCTGGCAGCACGCCCTTACCTGCGTGACGTCGTCGGCCACGGCCTGGTGCACGCCGTCGCGGCGCGCGTCGGGCGCGGCCAGGCGCCGCAGCTTGTTGAGCTCGTCCAGCACGATGGTCTGCACGTCCTCCCAGTACGCCTGGTTCGCGTTGTTCTCGAGTTCCTTGTACACCTGTAACAACAACATCACGGTCTAAACGAACGTCTGTAGCGACATTTATGCAAATACTTACAAATTGCAAATGTCAAACATAACTGAAATTCCAGTATCTCACAATGCGCAAGCAAGATCTCGCGCGCGATCGTCTCGTTTGGTAGAAGGATCTTCCCCTTTCAAAGAAGGTACTTCCACCAGGTTATCCACCTCCAAACACCCTGTACCTTGATATCCTCGAGCAGATCCTCGAGGTCCTGCGTCTGCAGCCCGTTGAGGTAGGTGTAGGGCTCGTGCATCTCCAGCGCGTCTACGCACTCCTCCGAGCTCACGTACCACGCCAGCAGGTCTATGGGCTTGGCTGCAAATAATTATATTATTCATTTACTGTAATGTGCACTATCACGACATTTAAAAAAAACGGTTTTCCAAAAAACAACCGATTAGCTAAATAGTTTTATCACATTTTGGAGGTGCGATCTTATTCGCTTCGTACCTCGTCCGTCGCGGATGCGTATCTGCGAGCGCAGGCGCGCCTGGTGCAGATGGAAGGCGTCTTCCTGGCGCGCCCACGTGTGGAACTGCTGCGTCTCGCGCGCGCGCGCCGCCACCGCCGCCTCCGTCTCGCGCGCCGCGCGCTCGGCCTCGCGCTCCAGGCGCCGCTGCTTCACCTGCACACGGACGCGAGCACTCTACACTCTATCTGACGCATGCAACATAACATCACGCCTGTGAGCCTGTTTCCTGTAGGATTAGGTGGAGGTATTCCTATAATACACCCACATTTCACCAGTTATGTTGAAGTCCCATGTAATAGGGGTCGAGCCTATTGACATCAATGGGCCAAACATCCAGGCTCCAAGCTGCTACTCAGAACTCAGAAATCCCTGATGGAAAACCCAATAACACTATACCTAATCTTGGCCCTCCTGATCAGAAGGTCTAAGTAGCTAAATGTCCAACAGCGTGCAACGTCTAATGAGCAGTAAGTCTAATAAGCAAAATGTCCATGTAGCAAAACGTCCAATTATAAGATGGTCTGTATAGCAGAACATCTATTTAGCAAAAAGTCATTTTTAAAATGTTGTGGCCTATAGCCGCCTTTGTGTGCTGGCTTGGCGGGGAATAAAACCACTGGAGACTTCTTGCTTCTATACTTGGAGTACTTTACTAGGTAGCTCGCTGCTGAATATGTCGAATGACGTTTTTTTTTCTGGGAATGGCATCTCGCAGTTGACCTTGAGAGGCCGTGACTGCTTAACCGGACTTTCCTGTGGATCTAACTTTTAGTTTTTAGGCTAAAAGCCTCCAGCCAGGAGCTTACAATACTACGCCGTTGCTGTAGTATTTAAGTGTACTTAAATACTACAGCAACCGCTCGCTGAGGGCGCCATCTCATAATCGCATTTAATGGCCATCATGCCTAAATCAAAATGCTGCTTGATGAGGCCAAATAAGGCGTTCGTAGGTATCTTGTCTCTTGTCAGGTAGTAACGCGTATGTAACTCCCATCACACAAGTTACATCATCAAAGCCATTCAAATCAACATGAACTGATAACAGCTGATAGAACTACTCACAGGTGTTGAAATTGTTTTTTTCGAAAAGACTTTATTATTGTCACATCCATCTTCACAAACAAGGAATTTGTCGGCCATTATTTTTACATCATTCAAGTTTCTGAATTCAGTTTTACAAAAATTTAAATATTTGCGACGAGCCCTGAACAGTGTCTTTTTTTAATTAAAATCTCGTACCTGTTGAATCTCATCCGCTTTTCCGAATTCTTTCTCAAAAAAAATTCTACACAGGTTTTGCTTTTTGGCGAACTAATTTCTTGCATTTGTCCATCACTATGTCAGTCCTGTTCATTGCGAAATTAGCTTTACAAGTATGCTCATTTAACTGACGAATCTTGTTTTCATCTTTATTGATTGTAACAGATGGACTAAACTCAATGCGCTGGGAGCATCTCCATAGAGTTGACCCTCCCTTACTTTTGATATTTAAATTGTACCTGTGACCATTCAGGACACGCTTCTTCTTTTGACTTTCGATGAAAGTAAATGTTTGTTCTTCATCCATTTTTAGAATTTAGAAGCCAGAACTATTGTATTTGTAATGAATAGCAATCGATACAGAAAAAAAAAAACAAATGAGTAATGGTAATCAAATAGCATTAATGACAATAAGTCACAATTAAAAAGATATGATATACGCTACCAGTTCATAAACCAAAGAGACTGTATGTACAAGTCTGTATCATATTATAATGCCGTGTCCGTTTCCCTCCTGATGCAATGTGTGTGTTGAATTTTATGCCTGAGTATCCAGACATTTTGAGAATCTGACGATTTGCTAAATAGCCCCTTATTTATAAACGTTGATCAAAGTTAGGTAGTTATTAACGGCTGTTTAACGATACATTTTTTGACGTTTAACCATCACTTAACTTTAAGCAACGTTAATAAATAAGAAGGTAGATGTTCTGCTATACAGAGCATCTGATAATTGGACGTTTTGCTACATGGACATTTTGCTTATTAGACTTACTGCTCATTAGACGTTGTACACTGTTGGACATTTAGCTACTTAGACCTTCTGATCAGGAGGGAATCTTGGAATGGAACCCTGGACTTCATGTTCAGTGTTTTATATGTTTGTGAGCAGTAGCACTTGCAGCCACCTAGACCCACGAGGCAAACAAAATAATTAAAATCATAATCAGCCCATAATGTTCCCACTGCTGGGACACGGGCCTCCTCTCTGTGAGAGGGAGCGGGCCGTAATCCCCAGATAATTAACATACTTACCAGAAATAAACAATCAGGACCTGAACTCCTTACTATAGATTCTAGAGAGATTCTAATAAAGAAACTCCACCTCAACAGCTTTGAAAGTTGCTTAGGTATAAATTACACAGAAACGGCGTAAGGTGAAGACGCGGCGCAGGCGCAGCGTACGCAGTACATTTTGTATAAAAACGTTTGCCTTCACCTTACGCCGTTTCTGTGTAATTCACGCCTTAAGGGGAATCTTGTCGCGGGCTCAAACTCACTGATGGGCTTGGCTAAAAAGCACGCTGTCTCACCAGGCATCGTGTCCGACAGAGGTGGTATCAGTGATGAGCAGTTAGACGCTAGTCTACACGCACAACGTTATTGAGTGAGATGCAGGATCATTAATTATACTACAACAGGCACGTAAAAAATTTAGAAAAGTCCTTCGGAAGATCGGCTTTTATTAAAAAACCACAGGATAAATCAATAACCAATAAAGTTTATTAACTTTTCGATATTTTAGCTTTGTCGGTACCAACTTGGTTTTGGAGATTTTACACTTCTTTTATTACTTAAACACGCCCAAAGTTAGGTTAAATTAGCAAGATAAATATATTTTTGTTGGCTCCTAACTGTTTAATGGCTTTTTATATTAGTATTCTGTTTCCGTACAGACAATATTAACAATGAGACAAAACCATACCATGTTTAAGTTTTGATGTAAATTGTCGAATAGTGGAGTAATACACTCCCGAAGTTTGTATGGAAAAAATGTCGACTAGTTTCACCTTAAGGAGAAAGGAAGGGCTCCGACTTACACTTCTACAATGTGATACTTTTACAATAAAAACTTTACCTTCTCCAGCTCAATTTTGTTTTCCAATTGCTTCTGCCTGTTGAGTGCCTCCAACTCATCTCGGGACACAGTCTTGACGCCTTCCTTGGCAAGTTTCTTAGTCCACACAAAGGTGTTGGTGAGGGCAGAGTCTCCAAAGGGGTTGTCTTGGTTAGTGTAGCATTGGTACTCATTGTCCCAGCCCATGCGCTCACGACGCTTGCGTTCCTTCTCTTGTTTTTCTCTGAGACGTCGAGCCCTGATCAATGAGTGCACGTAAGATTAGATTAGATTAGATGTAAAAACTTTAACATTGGAAAGCACTGATTGGTGGTTCTAGGGGGATGTTATAAGTTATACACGGTTAATTTTAGGTCGTTCTGGAACCGAAAGCCATGAACTCAATCATCGAACTCGAATCGATTGAGACTATTATTTTTCCATAAATAACAATAAAAAAATCACGAAAAATTAAATTTATTGATTTTATTTTTGTGAAATAATGAGAACTCGAAGTAACGCTTCCTTGCGATCAATGCATAAGCGTGTGTAATGTGTGTAAAAATACGAAAAGCGAATTCAGACTTTATTTCTTAACAGTAAACGGTGAAAAATAGAAATTTCACCAAACTAAGTAAGTAGGTCAGCAGTTTACTAAAGTTATTCTGAGAAACCTATTGTCTCGTGTCCGACCGGACTTTACAAGAATGCACAACCGAATTACGCGGTTAACTTTATAAAAATAAAGTCTTAATTCGGTTCAATATTTTCATAGAAAAGGGCACCTCCAACGAATAATGAACTCTATGCGACAGATTAACCGATTCATTTTTCTGTTTGAATTGCCTGCCTTTGTAGAAGCCGCCGCAAGCATTGTTGCATAAAAATTGTTTTAGGCAGTATTTAGTTTTTATCGTATGGTTTTTTTTTTTTTTGTGGGTGGGAAATCATCAAATGACTTCTCCCGCTCTGGTTGGAGCAGGAGGGCGTGTCAGACTTTTACTGACTAAAACCCACCCATGTTCCTTCAGCTGCCCGTATGCCAGGGGTCGCGGTATCTCTTTCGAACAACCCGCACCCCTAGCAGGCATCGGCCCTTGCGGGCCCCACCAGCTGCTGCTGACGTCCTCCTGCGACGGGTCAGTACAGTGGCCCCGCCGCCAACCACTTTTTGGCCGCAGGGGATAGAGAGAGCGGCCAACGCTATACCGACACTCCTCTTCCCCTGCGGCCCCACCGCGTTCGCCATCAAACGGTGGCAGCCCCGTCCGGAGAGAAGAGCGCTACTCAGAAGTACCGGCACTCCTCCTCCGCCGCAGCCTGTAACTCTCAGCCGCGATGCCTCCCATTCGACATCGCGGCCCGCCTCAGCTGCGATGCACCTCACCGCAACCTACTTTTTGGCCGCTACGTCGTCGGCTTGGAGGCACAAGCCCTGACGAGCGGCCCCACCTTGGGGTTCCTCTTCGCTTCACCGTGGGAGGGTGACCACGGTTACTGAGCCCCCCCGCAACGACAATGCGGGAACCCCACTGGGGGGGTTTATCGTATGGTAGGAAGGTACTTATGCTTATTAATACCTATTAGCTCAATTGGTCGTCACTCGATTCAAGGCCTTAAATACAACTGCCAAGAGTACTTGTTGTGTCTAGTTGAATAGGTGATTTTGTGATGCGAGAGTGGTGAATTAAATGTCAATTAATTTCTCTCGTTTACAAGGAAATGTGATTGTGGTAAACACCATGCAGTGCTTCCGATACAACGAGAGATGATGTAGGTACTTAAATGAACTTACACCCACCTAAATCGTACCTGAAATGAAAAGCCTACTTGTAGGTACTCACAGCTACACCTCAAGTTATACATTTCCAGTATAAGCTGATCTTGCATTGAATAGGATTTCCGTACAGTGCGAGATCAGCGTAAACTGGATATGTATAGCTTGATGCGTAGCCGTTACTTGCAGCCGCTTATTCGTCCGACGTCTGTTGACCCACCGCAAGCGGGCTAAACTAACACACACGCACAGCTGTGCCGCGCTACGTCATCACTGAGCGGATTGCATACGATCTAGCATTTATTAATGAAATAGTGGAAGCGCTACTAAAATTTAACTCGAACAACAGAAAAAAAGTGACAAATTTCTAACTTCTTTGTTAGATGTCTTAAAAAAACAATAACAATGCCAATAGTGACTGTTACTCATCTGGAGTTACTGTTTTTCGGCTCCAGAACGATGTAAAATTAAGCGTGTATAATGCTTCAAAAGGACTGCTATTCAGTCATATTTGAATTGAATTGTATGTGAATATGATTTTGATTGCTATAACATCAAAACCAAAATCTCAATAATCATAATTTCTTTGTCACATGAAAGTTACAATTGCTTTAAGACAATTATTTTCACCAGTTCACAAACATTAAAACTGCTATCCTTAAAACAGACAAACCATCTCTGCACTATACAGTTACAATTTCAACATACCTCTTTTCCTCTGGTGTTTCATTAGCTTTCAGTTGTTCTTTCTGATTTTTCTTCTCATCTTTCAGTCGCAGTCGCTCGGCCTCCAGCCTCTGCAACAACTTCAGCTCCTCCTCACCACTGTCACTACTACTGCTACTGCTGGATGAGTGTCTTTTCTTTTTTTTACTCTTCTTAAGCTTGGATTCTCTTCCTTCTCTACTCGCGGACCGATGCTTCGAAGATTTTGGCGAATGAGAGCGTGTTCTGTCGTAGCTTTTGTGTTTCCAGTCCCTGCGGTGTTCAACTGATCTGCTTTTCGAACGGTCGCGTCGTTTTACTTCGTGACGTGATGACCTGACGGAAAATGGGGAATTATTTAATAATGCGCTAATAAATCAATTTACAGAAATTACTTTACATACTGTTTTACGGAAAGTTGAGTTTTGAGTGTGTTTTATGGAAGAATTATTGTGAAATCTATAGAAGTTTATTATGCACAGAAATCACAACAATGTTTGCACTCACATTATTTTGGTCTAAGAATTACTATAAACACACAACAAGTAACTTGTTTAGATGTCTAAAGATACAGTTATGAATATTAGTGTAGCTTAATATATTTGCTGGAAACTTTGGAATCACAAAATGTTTTGTAAAGCTATTACGAATTTCAATCATCAAAGACTACAATAATTGCAATGTACGAATGAAGCAAAAGCAGAAGCACTGAAGAAGTGACAGCACTTGTCATTTGTCAAGTTGTCACTGACTACGTTCCGAGTTACGATAATATCTACGGATAAAATCGATTTGAGCGTGCTCACACCAAGGCTCACACCAGTTCCAAATTGGCGTGAGCGTGATAACGATGTCCCGAGAATCGTCATAAATGACATCATGTAAACTGATATCAACGTGAGCGCTGTCAAAAATGACAGCCGTGCTGTTTTGTTTTGAGTCGAATCATATCTTTGGCTAACTTAGAAATAGTACTTCTGGTTAGACTCTTCGCTGCCGTGCGTCGGCGTCGGTGCCATAGTTAAAAATTGTCAGTAAACCATGACCTTATATGAGCTACGTCTCAAGTCTGTTGACTAAGTTTAAATTTTGGGGACGCTAGAGCCCATCGTTCTTTGTGGTGTATATGTCACCGTAAAATTGTAAATACCGTTAGATTGTAATTATAATCTATCTCGTGAGATTGTAAACTGTCGAAAGATTGTGAACCGTAACACTGCTTACCATTTAACTCGGTACGTAGGTGAAAACTGTCAAATTTGACACTGCTGAGCGACTGAAACGTCAGTGTCGGAAATGACAGTCTGCTTCTCTGTCACAATTTGTTGATTGGATGGCAGTGATGCCAACTTAGGGTAATTTACCCTAGATTTAACAATAACAATAACAATACCCTTTATTAACAATCTTACAATCTAGTTACATAAATGTAATCAAGTAGTTAAAAAGAAAAAATATAAAAGAGAATATATTTCTCTCTCTTATCTCCTCTTCAGACATCGGTTTCCGAAGATTGTTTTGCATTAGCATAGGCCTCCCCCATATTCTTCCATAGTTCCCGGTCATCAGTTTCCCTCTTCCACATTGGCCCAGCTTTTGCCTTAAGGTCATCATCCCAGCTACGCATCGGGCGTCCTCTCTTCCTTTTGCCTTCTCTTGGGTACCATTCGGCAACTAATTTAGCCCATTTCTCCTTTTTGTCTCTGATTAGGTGTCCCGCCCATTTCCATTTCATTTTTTTTATCTTGTATGATACGTCTGCTATTTTCGTTTTCTTTCTGATATGTTTAAGGCTTAGATTGTCTTTTCTCTTAACATTAAATATACTTCTTTGCATGTTGTGTTGGCATACTTGGCATGTTTGTAATATCTTAATGTTCTGCTTAGATAAAGCCTTTGTTTGGCAGCCGTAAGTCATGGTAGGCAGTATAGACGAGTTAAATACTTTGCTTCATAACGTTAGTGGTATAGACTGATATTTTGTGACTTCTTTTAGGGACCAGTATCGCTTCCACGCTACGTTTACCTTGTTGTGAAGTATAGTATAACGTATGGTCGGCGTTATCGAAAGATGGCGCATGTCATGACTTCATGTATGACGACTCACGGGATATCGTTATCGTGCTCACGCCAATTCAGAACGGGTGTGAGCACGCTCAAATCGATATTATCCTAACTCGGAACGTAGGTGAAAACTGTCAAATTTGACACTGCTGAACGCCTGAAACGTCAGTGTCGAGTTTTTGGCGGGATCGCGTTGGAACATGTCGCACGAATTTTCATTTTCATGGAATTTAGTGAAATAGCGAATTAAATTGTATAATTTTGATAGTGAATTATTCAATTTAGTTACGTGTGAGTGCACAAGTGTAGTGAAGGTGAAAATAAGTGACTAACGTGGACTTTTCGTGTTCCCCCCAAAAACTCCTATTAGGTTGTTGTAAAGTTACTACCGCTTTACAATAACTTTGATTTGACTTGACTGACTAAAGACGACTATGACTGTTTTGTAACTTCGTGCCCGATATCGGGCCATTTACTTGATGGAAAAGAAAAATTACTTGACACTGGCTAAATGCACAAACCGTGTGAAGCCAAAATCAAAAAAAAAAAAAAAAAAAAACGTCAGTGTCGAAAATGACAGTCTGCTTCTCTGTCACCATTTTGTTGATTGGATGGCAGTGATGCCAACTTAGGGTAATTTACCCTAGATTTAGGGTGAAACTTATATGGCAGGGTAAGTTTTAGGGTATTTTTTAGGGTAAGGTCTGTTTCGATTATGAGACAACTATAATATTAAACTACTTAGTAGAAATACGTCACGTTGCGTTTAGTTTTGGGTCGAGGTTCAGTGGAGCTTAGATGCTGGTGGTAATAAACGATTCCATAACATTTCTAAGGTAGCATCATCTTTTTTTCCCAGCACCTAATATATAATGTGCAGCCGCTAGCCGTAGAGAGAGCCTTTTTCTGTATTCAGTCGTCAAGACCGAGCTCTGTAGGTAATAGGCTATATTTGGCCATGACATAGAGTAAGTCTAATGTGCAGGCAACAGTAATCTTGCGTTAACTTCACACCGTCAAAAACAATCATAGATTTTAACAATAGTATTTACATAAACAAAGTTAACTATCCAGTCGATGCAGAGGACACATTTGTGATGTGAAAGGAAAAAAAATGTTTCGTTGTTTTATTTAGAAAGTATGAAAAAAACTGAGGGAATTAATGTAGGGTATTTTTTCAAATTAATATTGAATCTGAGATAAACTGCAACTAAGCATGGGGTAAAGTTAAAACCAGGCCTGGCAAGACTTTTGGATGGGAATTTTGGGAAGTTGAAATCGAAAGTGAACGTGAAGTACTTTAGTTTAATTATTTCATGACAAGAGTAAAGTTTAAATAATATCTGTAATGACAAGGTGCTTAATGATTAGTTGCTTTAAAACTTTATTCAGCTTATACATCGGCAACAGTCGATTTGTTGTTCTAGCTCTGGGAAACAGGTAACTGTAATAAACAAGAAATAAACTTTTGAAAATGTCCTTCCTCCGGGGCTCTGAGAACTATGTGTGGTGTACGACAAGCGTCCTGGGAAAGGGGGCTACGGGCGCGGTATTCCAGGGCGTCAACAAGAACAACGGTGAGCCTGTGGCTGTGAAAACGTTCAACCAGCTGAGTCACATGCGACCGCACGATGTGCAGATGAGGGAGTTTGAAGTGCTGAAGAAGGTGAAGCACGAGAACATAGTGAAACTGCTTGCCATAGAGGAAGAGCAGGAGGGACGCGGGAAAGTGATTGTCATGGAGCTGTGCACCGGCGGTAGCTTGTTCAATATACTCGACGACCCCGAGAATACGTACGGCCTTCAAGAACAGGAGTTTCTATTAGTATTAGAGCATTTAACAGCTGGCATGAAGCATTTGCGTGATAATAACTTAGTACATAGAGATCTCAAGCCTGGCAACATTATGAAATATATAAATGAGGATGGCACTACCACATACAAACTCACTGATTTTGGAGCTGCAAGGGAATTGCAGGAGGAGGAACAATTTGTGTCTTTGTATGGCACTGAAGAGTACCTACACCCTGACATGTATGAGCGAGCAGTGCTGCGCAAGCCTGTTGGGAAGAGCTTTGGGGCTACAGTAGACCTGTGGTCCATAGGCGTCACACTGTACCATGTGGCTACAGGACAGCTGCCATTCAGGCCATATGGTGGGAGGAGAAACAAAGAGACCATGTTTTATATCACCACAAAGAAGGCATCCGGAGTCATTGCAGTAAGTATCTAAATCATTCACATCAGATTGCAATTTATAGAGACCATTCAAAAGCTTTAACTCAGTTTGTGGAAATGGGGAATGTCCACAGACTTGGCAACATAACCAGTACTATTGTTATTTATTAGATTGAAACGGCTTTACTTGATAACATTAGTTCATTATAATATATTTCACAAAACTAAATTGTTCAAATTTTTCTAAAGAACTAATGTTATCAAGTAAAGCCGTTTCAATCTAATAGGTTATGGGCCCAGAGATATTTTGATTCCATCATCAGTCTTCTCTATTTCAATTCCAAGGAAATGTGATGCGGCCTTCGTTGTAATTTTAAACTTAGATTGCATTTGTCCTACAAACTCGTTTATAAGGTCCTGGCTCGTTGCAGCCACCAAACCATCATCGACATATAGAGCAACTATCAGTTTACCTCCAGACGGCGTCTTCCTTATGAATAAACACGGATCTGAGTCACTAACTTCGAATTGAATATCTTTGAAGTAGTCCAAAATCCGCTTATTCCAACACCTTGGAGCCTGTTTTAAGCCATACAGGCTTTTCTTCAACAAACAGATGCGACCAGAACCATCATCATAGCCTTCGGGCTGTTTCATAAAAATTTCTTCATCAAGTGACCCGTACAGAAAAGCTGTTGAAACATCAAATTGAATCATTGCCATGTTTTCATTGGCTGCCACAGCCAACACACTCCTAACTGTTGCCATTTTAGCCACGGGACTGAAAGTTTGATCATAATGAATCCCTTTCTTCTGACTAAACCCCTTTACAACCAGTCTAGCCTTATGCTTTTCTACTGAACCATTTTTTTTTTTTTTTTTCTGGGTGGGAAATCATCAAATAACTTCTCCCGCTCTGGGTGGAGCGGGAGGGCGTGTCAGACTTTTACTGACTAAAACCCACCCGTGTTCCCTCACTTGCCTGTGTGCCAGGGGCCGCGGTATCTCTTTCGAACAACCCGCACCCCTGGCAGGCATCGGCCCTTGCGGGCCCCATCAGTTGCTGATGACATCTCTTTGAGGCGCGCGTGGAACACAACGCGCCGTCGACCCGGGCTTGGTCCTTACCGGACAGCGAGCTACCCATTACTCGCCGTCCGCAAGCCCGCACCTACGGTGGCCGGGAATCAGCCTGGGATTCCCGACGCCCAGGGCGTCTCCTGCGAAGGCCACGGCTGTGAGGGCGCATGTATTGCATCTCCCTCACGTGCGCCGCCTCCCTCTTTGCGAGCATAACTGCTTCGCTGAAGGAGGCGACAGCTAGCCATGCCCTCTCGCTCCGTACCATGGCCTGGACCAGGGTCGGACGCGAGAGATCGCCGCCGCCGATCACGTCCACGAGGACACGGCGATGCTCCGCCCAAGCCGGGCAGACCTCCACCGTATGCTCCACCGTGTCCTCTGGGCGATCTTCGCAATGGAAACACCCGGGCGTTTCCTCCCTCTACTGAACCATCAGCATTCAGTTTCACTTTATATACCCATTTGCATGGTATAACCTTCCTGTTATTGGGAAGAGGCACAAGATCCCAAGTCTTATTCTCCTTCAAAGAATTCATCTCACAATCCATTGCTTTTACCCAAAGACTCCGTTCAGAGCTTTTAATAGCTTCTTTATAACAACTCGGTTCTTGATGACAGCTAGCCATGTTTAAAACATAGTCTTTGAGTTTAATAGGTGGACGAAGTAATGATCTATCTCTGAGAATCCTTCCACCATGTTCTATGATTTCCTGTTCAGGCATTACATCTCTGGTATGAATTTCCGTCTCATCATCATTGACTTCCCTTAACTCTCCCCCTAACTCAAAACTCTGTTCAGAAGCATAACTCCTAGCATCATCAAAATCCAAATCTTCAACTAAAACGTCTTCTCTATCAATGAACTCAGTGTCCCCAATTTCAGTACCAACACCTTCATTGACATTTTCATTATTGTTAATAATTATATCACTGTCTGAACTTCCTGCATTCTGAGTGACTTGTGGTTGACTCCCGGGATTCAATACATCGCCCTTATAACCAAGCAACTGTGGCAATTCCAAAGGTATTTCGAATTCAGCTTCTGTAGAAGCTTTCACTGGAGCTTCCGCACCCAAGGGCTTTTCATCGAATGAGACATCCCTTGATCTCACCAGCGAATCATTTTGTTGGTTCCAGAGCCTGTATCCATCGTCATTATCATATCCCACTAAGATACATTTAACTGCTTTCTTGTGCAGCTTCTTCCTGGTTTGCTTTGGTACATGCGCATAACAAGGCGATCCGATAATCCTCAAGTGCTTTATTTGTGGTTTCTTACCAACCCAAAGCTCAAATGGAGACTTGCTTTCTACTGCTGTTGGACCTGTCCTGTTCAAAATATAAACGGCAGTATTCACCAACTCAGCCCACAATTTCTGAGGTAGTTCCTCATGAGCATGCATCATAGATCTCGCTGCCTCAACAATCGTCCGATTGTCCCTTTCACTACACCCGTTTTGTTCAGGCGTGTATGGCATGACCAATCGTTGCTTTATGCCTTTAGCCGTCAGTACTTTTTGTATCTTCTTATTGTTAAACTCTCCGCCATTGTCACTCAATAGTTCTTTAACAATATGACCAGATACCCTGGCAGATGCCAACATCTCTTTCAGCTTTTCATGTACCTCTGACTTCTCTCGAAGAAAGTACACAAATCTGTAACGCGTGAATTCATCTTTGAACAGTACAAAATAGCGATACTTTGATATGGATAGAGGGAATGGACCACACACATCAGTGTGTATGCGTTCTCCAGGCTGAGTGGCTTTTTCTCTTACACCAAATTTCTGTCTGTGGGACTTTCCAAATACACAGCCTTCGCATAATTCTTGACCATTCAAAAGCTTTAACTCAGTTTGTGGAAATGGGGAATGTCCACAGACTTGGCAACATAACCAGCACTATTGTTATTTAGATAAGATAATAATTTATTTAATAAAAACGAGTACATTTAGCCAACAGTAGTAAATTTCCCATATAATTTACTGTATCAATAATATAATTTTGCTATTATGTTAGGTAAAAAGAGACAAGAATAGCTATTAGTAATATTTTGTATTTATAGCAGAGTAAAAGAGTTCTTATCACAATATAATTTTTTCAGGGAACACAAACAACAGAGAATGGTCCAATAGATTGGGCCCGTGATCTGCCGTCCCACTGTCAGCTCAGCGTAGGCTTACGTAAGCTAGTCACACCACTCCTGGCTGGCCTGCTAGAAGTGGACCCTCACAGGATCTGGACATTCGACAGGTTCTTCTCTGAGGTTCAAGTTGCCACGTCCACAACCCCAGTGCATGTGTTTCATGTTAATAAAGCAGCAATCATAAAGGTAAGAAAGATACTGTCCACATGATTTAAGAAATATTTCCCCTCGGGTAAAGGACATTCATTTCAAATACCACAATTACTAGAGACTTTTACTTTGCTACTTGTAGTTAGTTGTATTGCTAAAGTTATGGCCTATGCAGTAATCATGGCTTAATATTTAATTGTAATACATATTCTACGAGCTGCTACCACGAAGTCGGTCGTTCTACTTTATGTGCTAAATTAAAAGTTTAG
The DNA here is from genome assembly GCA_949091785.1 of Polymixis lichenea. Classification (NCBI taxonomy): domain Eukaryota; kingdom Metazoa; phylum Arthropoda; class Insecta; order Lepidoptera; family Noctuidae; genus Polymixis; species Polymixis lichenea. The sequence continues at coordinate 23,176,896 of OX420948.1, read as the reverse complement.
TTTTGTTTACGACATCATATATGAGACTTAGGTAGTAAGTCACATGAGACGTCTATTATCTTAACGAAATTACTGTGATGTTGGCTACGCTTGCGCAACACTCGTCACGCCTCTACCGGCCGCCGCCCGGCCGGATCCGGTGGTGAAACAATACCTACAATCAACCACCATTGTCCAAACACTGATTGGCGTTCAGTCGCAATTTTACTGTGGAATGATTATTCAAGACTCCTTTCAAATGCTTTCGTGTTAATAGTTATTGTAACATGAACAGGCTACCCGAAAGTAGTGTAATAATCACCCTTGCCGAAATTGCCGCAAAATGCTCTAAACATAAAACCAATACGTAGTATCTCTATGTAGTCTGTGCATAAAACGTATACAAATGTGCAGCAATTCTGATGATGAAGGCTTGATAGATAAACTAGAACAGAATGTAGAGTAAGAATAAATAAAAAGTTAACTAACTAAGGCCATAAGAAATCGAGTGATTACATACTGGCCTTGTTGTGAATGCATGCAAGCAAAACATTTCCATTGGAACCATTCATTTATGTATCAGCGATGCGATTAGCACACGGAACATTCAAGGTACCTATCTCCCTAATTAAGATTCCCGAATAATCTACAAAAAAAATATGTGTTGGAGCCACAACTGGGGAATCGCGAATTTTTCTCCAATGCATATTATGAAACATTCGACCGTTTTGGTGTATTAAAATCCCATATAAGTTGGCCAAATTCATGATAAAAAATTATATGAGGTATGTAACACATAAAAAAATGTGGAAATGAAATGTAACACACATTGAAACAAATTCGCTTAGTTGCTGTGTTAATTCAAATTGTGTTGCATACAGTTTGCTCCAGATTTTTTAAATCTAAATCATGTCCTTCTTAGCAGTAACTAGATAGGTTATGGAACAGCCACATGAATAGAGCAAACGGGATTAGGAATATTTAATGAAATTGCTATTATAATTTTTTACATTTTTTTTTTAATTCTCTATAATATCAAATTAAAATAGTAATGAAGCTGGACAAATAATTAAGAACGATTTATTAAACTGCTCGAGAATTGTTGTATGAAAATTAGATTAAATAAAACACATTAAAGTGAAGTGTGTAAAGAGAAAAGCAATTTAATACAAGTTAAACTAAAATTAATAGTAGTAGCATGTCCACGGCTTTTTATTACTGCTTTACACCCGCGAGGCATTGACTTTTTTTCTATTTTTTTACATTGCGCATGAGAGATAGAGTTCCATTCTTCTAGGAAAACGTCGTACAGCTCTCTTAAATTGCTGTCGATTTGAAACATTTTCTTGATTTCGCACCAAATTATGTTCTATTGGGTTTAGATCTGGGCTGTTAACTGGCCAATCTAAGACAGAAACAGATTGCGATGTGAGAAATTCCTTAACGATGCGTGCAGTATGCTTTGGATCATTGTCGTGCTGGAATGTCCAAATGACCGGAAGAGCATCTTCAGCTTAAGGTAACATTGTTTCTTCCAGTATATTTTTGTATTGGAATTGATCCATGTTGTTCTATCAGCTTAACAGGTCCAACACCATGTCCAGAAAATCATCCCCAAATTTTTACATTTCCCCCACCATGCTTTAATGTCTTTTTTGTGTATTTAGGGTCGAAAGCTTTATTCGGAAGGCGTCGTACATACATTGTTTTCCATCAGATCAAACCCTGTTTATTATTGTCTCGTCAGAAAAATGAATATTTTCCCACTGTCTAACTGTCCAGTTTTCATACCTTCTTGCAAATGCAAACCGGGCTTGCCTATAGCTCCTTTTCAACATGGGGACCTTCCTTGCTATCCTTCCGTGCAACTTTTCTTCTACCAAACGCTTTCGAATAGTGCGCGCAGAGATTGCCGAAGGGTTGTTTTCACTAAAATATTCTTTTCTCAGCTTATTAGACCCTTTAAAAGGATTTTGTTTTGCCAAACAAACGATATTTCGATCATCTCAACGAGATGACTTTCTCTGTTTAGGGGAACATTTGAAGTAGTTTGATACGTGCCAAAATGCTTCACAGCATAGAAAACCATAGTTTTTGAGTATTGCAGATGGTCGGCTGTCTTGTTATACGATCAATTCTTCTCGTGAAGTTTGATTTATCAAAACATTAATTTTTCCCCATTGTTTTCATATGAAGCAATCAATCACCTTTAAGACTTTTACAGCACTAAGTAGCGCCAAGAGTTTTTGGCGGGATCGCGTTGGAACATGTCGCACGACTTTTTATTTTCATGAAATTTATTAGAAAAATTACTTGACACTGGCTATGCACAAACCGTGCCAAGCCAAAACCCAAAAAATAAATAAAAAAGTAGCGCCAAAATTGTACGAATAGTGACATACAACCACCATAGAGCCACAGAGTGTGCTCTATTGAAATTTGAAAAAAAAAAAAAACTATTCAGCGTTCTTAATTATGTGACCATCCAGTAAGTAGTAATACTAGGTTCAGATCTGATGTAAGTATAAAGTTTATCTATTAATTTTTTAGCCAATCATGTGTATCAACGTACTCGTATGTACCGCTAGTATGGAAAAGTTTTGCGATACAGAGATAAATAGATACAAAAACTACATGCCATTAGTTATACTTGTTAGATTGAAAATATCTTCCCTTTAAATAAGCGTTCTTAATTATATGACCACCGCTGTATATGTGGACAGCATGGTCGTTTGTTATATTTCATGCTACGTTTCTATTATGTGTTACCTTGACTCAATAGGATGTTACGTACAGGTGTTCCTTAAGCCAGATGAGAAGTACGAGCACCTGCAGACGTACATCTGCGAGCAGACCAGCGTGGTGGCCGAGTCGCAGATACTGCTGCACCAGGACAAGCTCATGCTGACCGTCGTCGACGACAACACGCTAGGTACGCAGCATCATCATCACCAGCCTGTAGCAGTCTACTGCTGCACATAGGCCACCCCAATCAAACACTATGTTACTCGATCCTCAGCACGCAGCATGGCGTCATTAAATATCATAGTATACCCCCTTTGTCCACCCTATAAAACAACTTGCTCGTGAATACTAAACAGTCAAAGAATTTACGCGAAGGTTATAAAAATGATTTAGTGTGATACTAGTCGTGTCGGAAAATATCCTACGGGAACGTGCTACCAAGATAAAAATAAGCCTGTTTCACTCCTGACAGATAGCTGATGAATAACAGCTATCTGCCAGTGAAAGTCCCTTCAAAATCAATGCAGCCGTTTCGGAGACTAGCCGGAACAAACAGATAAACTGACAAAATGATTAAAAACTAGCTGGTGCCTGCGACTTCGTCTGCGCAGGATTAGTAGTTCGAGTAGCTTATTTTTATTGTATTTTTGGTTCACTATTTTGGCGATAATGGCTTACACATAAAAGATAGATATATGCTGTCGCGGGCTTTTTTGTAGGACTATTTAAGATAAACATTTCCATAATTCATTATATTATACGTGTAACTCTTACGGTTTTTGCAGAGCACGCCAGAATAGCTCGCAGGTGGCACAATTTTTTCCTACTTACTTGACACTTATCGTTATATTTTGGACAATTCACACAATATCTTTATAAATTGTAGCCTGTTATTCTGATGTATAAGCCAGTGTTTCCAAAACATTGTTCTGCCATGGCCCTGTAATTTTCACACTGCCCCTTCGTGACCCACGTAATACGTTTAAACTAGTTTAAACTCAATTTTTTTTAAATTACTTTTAAACCCTTTAAACCGCCTATTTAGTCACTAAATTTTAGTGCGAAGTATGGAGCTGCTGCTTTTCACTAAATAATCCAAGTTCGCGGAAAATGACGAAAGTTTTATCATAAGGTCTGGTTCCACTTAAGTCGGTTTCTGTATTTATTATATGTATTTAAGGTAAACTAGTGTTGAAACCCCAGCTTCACATTTATAAGATGTGACAAAAGGCATTAAAATAGTTATTGTGTGTTTTTTTTTGGTTGGGAAATCATCAAATGACTTCTCCCGCTCTGGGTGGAAAATAGTTATTACTTGATGAGATAATTTTGTTTATTCTTGACGACAAGATAACCAAAAACTATCAATGGTCTTGTGTCAAATACACACGTCAAAAAAAGTTTGCGATCACCTTGAAAAATCTAAATCTTTTTTGTTACGGTAGATTATATTATGATTTCTTCTTCTTTTTAGATTATTTATTTAATAATATAGATTTAGAATGTAAAACAATTAAACAGTTCAATTGTTTTTCCATATAAAAAAGTTTTCAGCCGTAGCTCATTCAGAAATCTGATTTAGTCAATTTTAACGGATTTAAAATACTTTTTAGCGGAAAGTTGCGATTGAAAAAATGCAAAGAGGATTATCAGAAGTTTTATGAGCAAGAATAGTAACTGTGCGGAAAGAAGGATACACCACGAGAGAAATAGCATGCAGAGTTGCTATATCCTAATCCTGTGTCGTGACCACGTTGCAGAGGGACCACGGGATGGCTAATTTTGCTGACCGACCCCGCAGTGGTCGCCCAACTGTTTTGACTGCTGCCCAAAAGCGCTATATTAGATTGCAGGCAGCTCGTGGCCCTACAATCAATGCTGCTAAAATAAAAGCAGAAGTTCGGGCCGCCTCTGGGCTTGAAGTTAGCACTCCGACCATTCGGAATTGCTTGCACCAGGCTGGATTACGAGCATGGAAGTCTTGGCGAGCTCCTCTGAATTCCCGGCAATGACGACGACGGAGATTGCAGTGGGCTAGGCTTCGGCAAAATGAAGAAGAAAACATTTGACAAAACTGTCTCTTCGTTGACGAATCGCGAATCAATACTCATCCAGATAACCGACGTGTCCGTGTCTGGAGAAGACCAGGAGAGTGAAAGGTAAAGAACTGCTACTGGAACAGCTCAGCAAGGCGGGAAATCGGTGTCCTTTTGGGGTGGTATTATGATTGAAACTAGAACGCATTGGATCCCGTGGCGAGGCTTCATGACAGCAGACATTATAGAGCAGTTGCTATTGATGTAATTGTCAGACCATTCCAAGTAAACCATGGGCACCGATTTGTACTGGTTGATGATAATGCGCCCGCCCATCGAGCTCAACGAGTCAATGCTGCTCTCCATGAATACGACATCACAAGGTTAGGATTGGCCTGCCGGCTCGTCTGACTTAAACCCAATAGAGCCACGCATGGGATGCTCTTAAGCGAGCTGTTTGGAACCGTCAGCCACTTCCCCAGTCGGGAAGCCGCTATTCAAGAATGAGACAGGTAACCCCAAGAAATGCTGGATAATTTGATTCTCAACATGCCCAGGAGGATCACCGCATGTGTTCGAGCCAGGGGAAGAGTTATATTATATTGAATATAAACCTTTTAATAATAAATTGTTGTTTAAGTTTGGTTAAACAGCCTTTTTCTTTCTATCAAATTTCTGTTACAACTACATTATTATTAATTACTCATAAAAAATAGTTTTATTTTTAATTTCAAACAGGGTATTTTTATTTAAAGAAAACACAAAAAATATTTTTTTTTGATAAAGTTCAATTTAAAAAATTATATCAGGTTATGCTAGTGATCACAAACTTTTTTTGATGTGTGTATATCCTTGAGTGCTGTGTCAGTTGACAGTTCAATTAACGAGTCGAACCTGAGCTCGCACCTCGCTATCGCGTTCTTTTTTTTCAGTCAGCGCATAGGAGAGTAAAGATATCAGGTAGAGAGCCCCCTTTCAGACTTTTTTGACAACCGCTAATGTCAATTGATCGGATAAACATGACATCTGGAGTTTGGTGATTGTATTATATGTAATAACAATGTTAAGAAATAAAAACAAAACAAATAACAGTAACAAGTAACTCGGAAAGTGCATCAATGTCGGAAAAGCCGGAGTTATTTTTTTTTTTTGGGTTTTGGCTTCGCACGGTTTGTGCATTTAGCCAGTGTCAAGTAATTTTTCTTTTCCATCAAGTAAATGGCCCGATATCGGGCACGACGTTACAAAACAGTCATAGTCGTCTTTAGTCAGTCCAGTCAAATCAAAGTTATTGTAAAGCGATAGTAACTTTACAACAACCTAATAGGAATTTTTGGGGGGAACACGAAAAGTCCACGTTAGTCACTTATTTTCACCTTCACTACATTTGTGCACTCACACGTAACTAAATTGAATAATTCACTATCAAAATTATACAATTTAATTCGCTATTTCACTAAATTCCATGAAAATGAAAATTCGTGCGACATGTTCCAACGCGATCCCGCCAAAAACTCCAAAAAAGCCGGAGTTGACAATGACCGAATATCGACAGTGACATTTGTTTGAAAATTTGACAACAAAGATAAGATGGCTGCCAAGTTTTGTTGCCCACCAAACTCCAGATGTCGCTGTTGTCTATGGAAATTGATGACTGGATCCACTGGATCTACCTTTCTCCCCCTGAGTCAGCGGCGGCACGAAGATTATCTAGGGCATCATTTTCATGGCTGCAAATTTACGCGATAACTTAATATAAACTATATTTTCGAGGTTAACTGAGCGACGTTGGTACAGGCGCGGAGTACCCGGAGACGACGGCAGAGGAGCCACTGATGTTGTTCAACAAGAACAACAATAACGTCACCATGGCGCCCGAGCCCGACATTCCCAAATTTCCCGTCTTCCCCAACATCGTGTCCGTGGAGAACGATGCCAGTCAGGCCAAGGTGAGAGCTTTAGTAATTTTACTGCGGCAACCGCTCTTAATAATATAATAGCCTTTATTTCCATATCCAAAATAAAAGTTATACTAGTAAATTACGAAATATTAGAGATGCGCCAAATACGAGAAAAATAGTAATAAAAATAGATTGATTTGTCACAGAAACACGTGCATATAAAAAGATAAGATCACATAAAAAAACATGAAAACGAAACAGATATAAAGATTTTTATTTTGTGCTCTTTTATTACTTGGTACTCGGCATAGTCGGCCATGTTGATAGTACTCGTTACTGGTAATTTGATCATTTTCGCAGCCGCCATTTTGGACTGTAATTTTGAATTTACTATCGGCTTCGGCACCCTCGAAAACCACGAAACCGAAAAACTTGAAAATTTTTACAAAAAATTTCATGACTGGACTCGCTTGATGTGAGCACCCCCGCGCCCCGCCACTCACTGTTGCTATTCAGGATAAGTTTTTATCTAGCGTAGAAATTTTTCGTCGCTTATACAAAAAAAATCAGCTGTTCCATACATTTTGACCGCGTAGGTATTGCACTTTTCTATGAAACTGCTGATTTTTTTTTCGACGAAAATTTTCTGCGCTGGAGGGTCTACAATGATATGCTGAATTCACGGTTACAGTTTGCTCACTGGATAAAAACTTACCCTGTATAAGCCGAACGATAACGCGCGCGTATCCCAAGCCCTGTCTGGAGGCCTTAATTTATTATCAGCCGCAGGCAAGTCCGGATAAACAGCCGACAACCTCCTAGGTTGACCTGCCAGACGTCATTCCATGAGCAACTTAAAAAACGCGCGTATCCCTATAATAAACAGACTTCTGTAACGAATGTTTATAATTTTACAGATAACAGGAGGCATTTCCGACTTCCACACGGGCGAAGCCGCTGGCAAAAGCTATTCTGTAATATTAGTAGCTTTCGTTCGTTCCCAATACCTGCGGCAACTAAAACCGACTTCTTCGGCGGAGTACTCGGTTCGGTAAACATAGGTAATACCGAGCCAAACTCACTTTCTCCGTAAAACTAGTACTCGGCGCATCTCTACTAAAAATACAATAAAAACCGGCCAAGTGGGAGTCGGACTCTGCTGATCAATATAATGTTTCTTTATGTTGTGTCAGACGGCGTGCAGCGTAGGCCACGTGATCAAGCGACGCGTGGAAGCTGTGTGCGCGGCCTCCGTGCTGTGCGGCGCCTGCGTGGCGCGCTGGGGCGCGCTGCTGGGCACGCGCCTGGCGCGCGTGGTGGCGCGCGCCGACGCGCTGCACGCGCACGCGCACCTCACGCACACGGCGGCGCGCGCGCTCGACCTGGCCGCGCACGCCGCCAACACGCAGGTAACTGCAAGTTTCTTCCTAAGTCAACATCGTCATCGTCCTGCCCTCGTTGGATGTTACTTGGGGTCGCCGCAACTCGTTTTCCTTTTCCATCAAACTCACACCATTTATTTCAATTACACCATTTGCAGGCACTTTTGAATTGTCAAAAAGTCGGTCCGTTAGGCTAGTTGCCCATTCTAAAAACGTAGATCTCTATGGAGGAGAACGGACGAGAAACTCCAAGGACACTCTTTAAATCAAGATATTACAAAATCCAGGGTATATTATTCTTGTTGCTTCTTTATGTGAGAACAATGTAAAAAATATAAAGAAACAATTTTTAATATGAGATCGTCCCCATTGGAAAATACCGTAAACACAATCATGCTATGAAAGTAACTGTAAAAGTTAAATTAAAAATTTAAAAATACCCGGCCCAAACAAAAACTAAAAAGAAAAAAAAATAGTTATAGCCTTTTCAGTTGTATGTAATATTTTGATCAATTTGACATTGTCAAGTCGGGGGACGATCAATGAAAACGCCAAACAGAGGGAGGCCTAGCATTTCCATTAGCCGTCCCCAGACTTTTTGGTGGAGGTTTTGTTTGGATCGGGTGTTTAAAAAAAAATTAATGTAACTTTTATTTCCTGCTTTTTAAACTTAAAGTCTCGTTTGAATTTGTGCAGCGTTACGTATGTTTCCTTCAGTGAAGTTTGTTATGATTTATTCTTATTCGTCGTCCTGATCACCATTTATCTATAACCTATTCATCGAGACCTTTTCAATGAGCCCAAACACGATACTTCTGCTGTTTGTGGAAAATCCAGGTGATGCTCCAGCATTAGTTCAAGGTTACTTTGTTTGTCTAATATCATTGAAGTAATAGAATATCAAATTTCGACTTGATTAGACCCGTGGAAGATGCTGTAATCCCTGCATGAACCAGAAGAGCTGATAATCTTCAAACTACTGAATCCATTTTGATGAAACATGTCTAAGAAGACTCCCGGCTAATTGACTTTTCTGACAAAAAAAAAAACCTAAATCAAAATCGGTTCATCCGTTCGACACACATGCACACACACACACACACACACACACACACACACACACACACACACACACACACACACACACACACACACACATACACACCACGAAGAGAAACATGACCTATCTATCTATCTATACAAAACACAAATACATACATAAATACAAATGAAATGCTGTTCGCTAAGCGTGTTACTCGAGAACGGCTGGACCCATTCGGCTATTTGTGAAATAGTCATTCAGTGGGGTAATTTAAACTAAGACAGTCGGGCAGCTCCCGGCGCTTTCGCCTCAAGTGAAACATGGCGCACGTTCGCAGGGCGCGGGCGCGCCGGGCGCGGGCTGGGCGGGCGCGGCGGCGCTGCTGGCGGGCGAGGCGGGCGCCCTGCGCGCGGCCGCGGCGGCGCTGGGCGCGCGCCACGCCGCGCCGGCGCTGCGCCGCGAGTTCGACGCCGCCGCGCACCACGCGCCCTGCCCCAGCGACCTGCGTCTGCACGTCAAGGCCAGGACGCTCGTCGAAAGGTCCGTAGCGCCTCCTCATGCGCATGCCCTATAGAGCCCCATCAGCTAAAATAACATACGTCCATCTGAAATCTAATTCCTTATTGAACCCGTCTAGGGGATGAATTTTCAAAAATACTTTCTTAGTGCTAATTCTCGTTGTTTAAGGAACTCTTGTGCAAAATTTCATGCTTCTAGTCTAGACCCAGAGCTGTGCGATGCAAGTCAGTGAACTGAAGATTTTTGTTATTTATTTGCTACTACGTTATATCCTAGGCTGCGCGACTCGTGGCAGCACCTGGTGCGCGACCGCGCCACGCGCTCGCTGACGTACAACGACGAGCAGTTCCATGTGCTGGAGCGCATCACCGTCGCCGAGACCGGCCGGCGCGTGCGCGCCCTGCTGCAGAAGGCCTCGCCCCTGGCGCGCGCGCGGGCCGACGCTATCGCTGACTGGTGAGACATCGCACTAGTACGTACAGAGACCGGCAACATTAAAAGGCGTAATGAAAATGAAAAGAAATGTGGAATCCAAATTTTGGCAGGGTACTGTTCTTAAAAAAAGGGGTGTATATGGGGCCCACCAAGACCTTATGGCCCTTTGTTTTTTTTTATTACGGGGGGAAAACCTCGAAGGTTGGAAGGGTCTGTCAGACTCTTACTGACTGAAACCACCCCGGTGTTCCGTCTGACACTTCCACCAAGGATCACGGGAACTAGTGTGACTTCCGCGATCTCCGGCTAGTGCCGGCCTGCCTCTGTGGGCCACCTCGCGATAGGAGGGGAGTGAGGTGTTAAACTCCCCTCTTACGTCATAGAAAGGCGCGCGTGGAACACTACGCGCCGCCATCTCGGGTCCTAAGAAGTAGGGGGCAACGGATTTCCCCAGATCCGTTGCCGCTGGACCCATTTAGGGGGACTGGAAGAGGGCGTTGTCTGCTCTCCGCCGACGCTCGGTGCGTCTGCTGCGGATTGGGTTAGCGGAAGCGATCTCCCGCTCCCTCTCCGCAGCCTCCTTCTGCGACATGTCTGTTTCGCAGAAGGATACCACCGCGTCTTTAATTTTTTTTTTTTGTATCGAGACTCACTAGCCCTATCACCTGTCTTTGTTTTCGGAAGCGTTTCCCTTATACCCTGTATGGTAGTGCGGCGTGGCCAGTACTTGAGCGGCACAAGCAAGAACTGCGTGTCACGGAGATGACAATGCGGAGTTGCGCTGGTCGTCCGGAGTTACGCAAAGAGACCACGTCAAGAACTCACGCGTTCGCGACAGCCTTCATATCCGAGCATCAGCTTTATAGCAGACAAATCGCAGTAGTGTCGCTGACGTTGGTACGGGCACGTTTTACGGAAACCGGCAAGCTATGTAGGAAACAAATGTCTGGCCATGCCGCTCCGGGCCGCGTCAGATGGGGAAGACCCAAAGCGTGACTCATAATATGCGTGTCAATGGACTAACCATAAGGGATGCAAAATACCGTCCGAAGTGGAAGCTTATAAGTAAGAAAGCGGACTTCGGGCTCCGAAAGGATGCAGCCGGGAAGACGCGAAGACGATGATGATGACTGTTGTTAAGAAGCGCGGACAAGCTTTGATCAAATAAATGAAATGAAAATGAATCGGTTTTAGATATTCTTTATTTGAAAAGGCCATAACTGAATTCATTGTGTTTGCGAAATACATTCCAAACACGAGTCTGTTTTTATAATTGGGAATAGTTTAGTTTCCTATGAACAATATTATCAGATTAGGCTTATAAGTTAGCCTCGTAATACATAACAATAATGAGGTTTGTTCTGTCGCCAGGTACAAGGTGGCGCAGACAGTGTTCCTGCAGACCCAGATCCTGGACAAGGACGTGTCCAGCGCCGAGCTCAAGCTGCTGACGCTGGCGGCGCGCGTGCAGGACGCCGAGCACGCCATGCGCGACCACGTCGGCCACGCGCACGCGCAGGTGGGCCCCGGGCCACTGGCGCCTTCTTTGTTATAATCACATTCAATTAATACATTTATAAGAGGTTACCTGATCCGGCAGACGTTGTACTGTCTTCAATGTCAAAATTTTTTTTTAATATCTCCAACAATTTTAAATTTTTCCGAATTTTCCGGGCTGGAACGTTAATAAAATACGTGGGTTAACCACAGACTGGTATATACACGAACTTAGACTAACCGCCTACCACCATACAATATGATGAGTACCGACCGATGTTACACGGGCAACCTTAATTTTTATTTAGAACAATAGTGGTTTTATGCAATGTATTAATAGATTGAATTAATGTCAATAAAAAAAAAAAAAAATAGTTATGCATCTCATTCGTGCGTGATAAAGGCCTAATTGTTTATGTTACAGCTGAATGCGTCGAAAGCGGAGCCAGGCGCCGGGAAAACTAAAGATGCGGGCGTGCGCGCGCACAGCGCCCACGGAGCGCGCGCGTCCGGCGCGCAGGCGGCGCCGGGCGGCGTGAGCGCGCGCGGCACCGGCGACGTGGGCGCGCGCGGCACTGCCGGCGTGGGCGCGCGCGGCGCCGGCGTGCGCGCCCTGCTGGCGGCGCACGACGAGCTGGCCAGCGCGCTCAAGGGGAACTCCGCGCTGCTCAGCAAGCTCAACAACCTCACGCACTCGCTCGCGCCCTAGCCCCGCCGCCCCCCGCGCCGCCCGCGCCGCCCGGCGACGCCTCGCCCGACTGCAGCGTGCACTCGGACTCGTCGCCGTCAGCCGGTCGCTCTGCGGCGGGCTCGGGCGACACATGCGACAGTCGCTCGGCGTCATGCGATAGTCGCTCGGCGTCGTGCGACAGTCGCTCGGCGTCGTACGACAGTCAGTCGGTGTCGTGCGACAGTCGCTCGGCAGCGAGCGCGGACTCGTGCGGCTTCGCGTCGGGCGCGCGCACCGTGATCTACGCGCCCGCGCGCGACGTGCCCGAGACAGCGACGCGCGTGCGCAGCGGGAATACCTCGTGCGCCATCGTGTAACGCCCAGTACGTGCCAGACAGAAGTCGCCCAGGGTGCGCGGACGTAACAGAAAGTCGGAAGGTACAGCACTCAAAGAGCCTCTTTGAGTGACATTTCATGCACCCTGCATGCTAAGACGAAAGATGCCAGATTTACAAGAGACCATACAGTTTATTGTAAATATTATATTTAATAGCGGTGCAAAATATTGTAGGAAAAAAATTACATTTCGTCAAGCTAATATTATTCTTAGAAAATTCCCAAAATGAAACAAATCTCAGCTGTTTAACATAGTTCATCTTCTGTTTTCTCTGCTGGGACTCGGATTACGACTCACTCCTTTCTGAGATAGTGTGAGTCGTTATCTACGTCGCAGGCCCAGTGTGAGTGGGTCAAGCTCCATCACAGAATATCAACTGTTTAGTTGTGTGTTGTTTGCATCATACTTTTTCAAATAACTGATCGTTGACTTGTTTATTCAAAATATTTGTAATGCAATAGCACTCACGAAGTAAATAAATATAACGCCTACTGAATAAGCCAGTGATTTGGACTGAAGAAACTCATTCTGATCTCAGAATATTATTTCTTGTATCAAAACTTTGTTTTGGTGTATTAAGACTGCACGCCTGCCAGGGGTGCGGGTTGTTCGAAAGAGATACCGCGGCCCCTGGCACACAGGCAACTGAGGGAATACGGGTGGGTTTTAGTCGGTAAAAGTCTGACACGCCCTTCTGCTGCACCCAGAGCGGGAGAAGTTGTTTGATGATTTCCCACCCAAAAAAAAATACCCCACAGAACACAGCATTCCTAATCGATAGTATTTTATTTAACTAAAGTATTTATATGGAATCTTGTTAATTTATAGGGAATGTTGTTTATTTTTGTGCTTGCTCTCCTTATATTGGTCTCCACTTACACTTTATAAGTGTTGCCTATAATGGAGATTTTATTGATTATCTGCAATCTGCAAAATAGTAATGATTGGCATTACTATTTTGCAGATTGCAGATAATCAATAAAATCTCCATTATAGGCAACACTTATAAAGTGTGAACAGTATCAAGAGATGTATCTCTCTACTGTACGACTGTAGTCGTTTCGCAGTAATTATACCTCTGATAGCAACCTATTATGAACCTTACAGTAACGTCAATAAAGATCACTGTGATGCAAAAGGAGAGGTAAAATAAGTGCAAAAAGGACTCTAGTTCACATTAATGTGATCAGCACCCTAATTGCGTAACACACGATTAATCATAATCGGTTTCATTTTAACAGTTCAACAATATTCATTGCGTTATTTACGTTGTCGAGCAGACATATTTTTGAACATAAGAAGCAATGGTTTAACAATCTGTTTCAAAACGAAACAGATTATGATTAATCGTGAGTTACGCAATTAGGGTGGGTGTATGTCTGGTGATGCCCTATGTTGTGGACGAATTGGGATCCAGCAGTATTCGTAAAGTCGACTAAGTGGAAATAATATTGTAAGTATTATATTAAACAGAGCTACAATAATTTTAATGTTGATTGTAACTTTACAATTTATAGATAGCAATAATTCACTATAGACAATCATTGTTACTATTATAATAAAAAATGAAACTATATTATTTTTAAGATCATTTGGTTTTATTTCAATAATTGAATAACTAACGGAATGTATACAGAAAATTGTGAAAGCATACCTAGAACATCAGAGGCCTACCCTAAGGTACAATATTGTAACAACCGTAGGTACTGATACATTGTTCATACATCTCATATACAGGGTAAGTTTTATGCAGTGCGCAAACTGTAACCTTGAATTCAGCATATCATTCTAGACCCCCGCAGCACAGAAATTTTTATACAAAAACATCAGCTGTTTCATAGGGTCAAAATATATGGAACAGTTGATTTTTGTTTTGGATAACCAACGAAAAATTTCTTCGCTGGGGGGGTCTAGAATGATATGCTGAATTCAGGGTTATAATTTGCGCACTGGATAAAAACGTATCCTGTAGAGATCGCGATAGTTGCCACATTCAGAATAGATACACTTGCTGCAGTTCAAAATAAAATACTTCATTGTATTTGAAAACTACACAATCGTAATTAAAAAAAAAACATCCATTACATTGCAATTAAAAAGTATAACTTTGATAAATTAATGTAATAAAAAATATCACCAACGATACAATTCTGATTAGACGCAAAAAAAACTAATCAAATTAAACCAAATCAGAATATTTTATTTCACACAAACCTCCATGGGCACTTATGAAACGTCAGAAGCTAGGTGCACGGTTCCAATTCATCGCTTCCATTGGTGAAGAGCCGGCAAGAAACTCCACGGTTACTCTTTTAAAAATGATTGGCTTTTGCAATGTTCTCACATTACAGTGATAATAGGTATGGGAGGACAGTGCAGGCCGGTCAATGAGTACCAGGTACTTAGAGGAATGAAAATAAAGAATAGAAAATCGTCTACAAATGTACAGTCTGTAAGGACTACTACATTCTCTCCTTCACAATATGTAAAAGAATCTACATAAATAAAATGAATCTATTTAAACCAAGTGATTTCCATAATAATCACTAATATATTTCACATTAAACATCAATTCTAATAGTCGATATTAGAATTGATGTATAATATCAAATAATGACGAGAATATGTCAGACATTGTAAGAAATAAAAAGAATAAAAATTAAAATTGTAATTTGGGAGCAGTTCACAGACTTTCACATAGTTATGCTGTTAATGAGGTACCAGGGAAGCCACATGTGCAGAAGGAATGAATGCCAAACTTCCCTGCCTTCAACTTAGGCTTTTATCTTATATTATGCTTTTTTGATAAGGACACGTTTGATGTGAGTTTTAAACTTTCCATCGCTAAGTTCTGTAACCGACTTTGGCAACTTGTTATAGAAGCGGATACTGTCTATTAGAACTGACTTGCTAGTTTTAGTTAATCTAATTTTGGAAACACAATTTCATCTTTACTATTTGTGTATTTAGATTATGGAAATCGCATCTTTTTTTGAATAGACCTAAATTTTTGCGAGCACACAAGATGCTTTCAAGGATATAAAGAGCAACAGCTCCTTTATGTTCTTAATCTTAGTTCTTAGTTAGTATTTGCTTAACTTTTGCCTTGTTTTTCGGTCGACCTATACAGGATACATTTTTAACCAGTGCGCAAACTATAACCATGAATTCAGCATATGATTCTAGACCACCTAGCGTAGAAACATATAGTGGGTTATCAAAAAAAGAAAACTTTTTCTATGAAACTACAGATTAATTTTTTGTATTACCGACGAAAAATTTCGACGCTAGAATCATATGCTGAATTCATGGTTACAGTTTGAGCACTGGATAAAAATTTACCCTATTTAATGAGTATAATGACCGCGCAGTCTTAAACGGGTTGAGATTAGTCGACACCTGTCTCGAAGCGAAGTAAAGTGTAGTAGACGTGTTGTGTAACACAGTTATATTCAGATTATCATGCCATTTGTCACTCGGTCCTTCAACCAGAGCCATTCCTCGTTCAAACTTGCGAACGTTCCTATTATTCTATTGTTCAGTCTTTTCTTAGTCTCTTGTTCACTCGCACTCCACAAACTTTCACATTTATAATATTAGTAGGATTAAAATTATATACAGGATAAGTTTTTATTCAGTGCGCAAACTGTAACCATGAATACAGCATATCATTCTAGACCCGCAGCGCAGAAATTTTTCGTCGAAAATACAAAAAAAAAATCAGCTGTTTCATAGAAAAGTGCGGAGCGAATACGTATCCTATTCCGACTACAACTGCTACACTACACTACAGATGTTTGAGACTCCACGGCATTGACATGCAGCTGTCGTACAAGGATGGAACCGCCACACGTATTCAAAGACTGGGGGAGAGTTAATCATATAGTATTTTATCATAATTAAATATTTTAACATTAAGATGAGCCGTCTGTCTAAACTAAAATTGTAGGCCAACTCCATATTTTTTTGTCAATATACTATTTATTGTTACTCGATGACTGATAGACCCTTGATGGTAACCCATGTGTCTATTGCGTCAATACAGATACTTTGAATGTGTTCGTACAAGCAATGAAGAGGCACGCAATTGTAGCTTCGACAAGCTATACATTACTATGTACAGAGAGGTGTACAACAGTACAAGGATCTTGTGGCGCGCGGCCGGTACTGGCGCCGCCATCTTGTTTTCTTTATACAATTTTACAAGCACAAAGCTCCTTGTAGTGTAGTGAGTAGTGTCGCTAGTCGAGCAGTTTCCCGCGACTCCGGTCCAGCATCTTGTACTCGCGGTGCGCCGCCTGCACGCGCAGGAACTCCGCGAACAGCGCGCCCAGGTCAAGGGCCGGCTGGGCCTGGCTGGGCGCGCTGTCGGGCTCGGCCCTGGGACAGTACAACGGCCAGTTAGTATGTGCGGTACCTAAGGTTTGCTCGACGTGGTACCATTTAAGTAAGTTTATTTCAAAGTCACTCTCATTCGTGGTAATCAGCATGTGAGAAGGTCCGAGTGGGAGGCTGTTGAGTACGTTTTACATTGAGTCGATACTGGCTTTACCATATTTTCAATAGAATTGTTGTTAGGAAACAACTTGCCCATTCCAAAGCGTAATTTCAGTTTCCTATGGAGAAAAACGCAAGAATCTTTACCACCTATAGATGTTTCTCTTAAAATATTTCATGTATGAATAGATAGACCTCATACACATGGGAATCTATCGAAAGAGTTTTTCTATCAGTGCGATGAGTATGTGTGTGCGAGGGTGCGCAGGTGAGACGGTTGCGCAGCGCATGGAAGGCGTCGCTCTGCGGCAGCAACATGAGCAGTATGTAGGTACGAGTGATGCACTTACGTGGCGAGGTCGGGGTAGACGCGTGCGCAGGTGAGACGGTTGCGCAGCGCATGGAAGGCGTCGCTCTGCGGCAGCAACATGAGCAGTATGTAGGTACGAGTGATGCACTTACGTGGCGAGGTCGGGGTAGACGCGTGCGCAGGTGAGACGGTTGCGCAGCGCATGGAAGGCGTCGCTCTGCGGCAGCAACATGAGCAGTATGTAGGTACGAGTGATGCACTTACGTGGCGAGGTCGGGGTAGACGCGTGCGCAGGTGAGACGGTTGCGCAGCGCATGGAAGGCGTCGCTCTGCGGCAGCAACATGAGCAGTATGTAGGTACGAGTGATGCACTTACGTGGCGAGGTCGGGGTAGACGCGTGCGCAGGTGAGACGGTTGCGCAGCGCATGGAAGGCGTCGCTCTGCGGCAGCAACATGAGCAGTATGTAGGTACGAGTGATGCACTTACGTGGCGAGGTCGGGGTAGACGCGTGCGCAGGTGAGACGGTTGCGCAGCGCATGGAAGGCGTCGCTCTGCGGCAGCAACATGAGCAGTATGTAGGTACGAGTGATGCACTTACGTGGCGAGGTCGGGGTAGACGCGTGCGCAGGTGAGACGGTTGCGCAGCGCATGGAAGGCGTCGCTCTGCGGCAGCAACATGAGCAGTATGTAGGTACGAGTGATGCACTTACGTGGCGAGGTCGGGGTAGACGCGTGCGCAGGTGAGACGGTTGCGCAGCGCATGGAAGGCGTCGCTCTGCGGCAGCAACATGAGCAGTATGTAGGTACGAGTGATGCACTTACGTGGCGAGGTCGGGGTAGACGCGTGCGCAGGTGAGACGGTTGCGCAGCGCATGGAAGGCGTCGCTCTGCGGCAGCAACATGAGCAGTATGTAGGTACGAGTGATGCACTTACGTGGCGAGGTCGGGGTAGACGCGTGCGCAGGTGAGACGGTTGCGCAGCGCATGGAAGGCGTCGCTCTGCGGCAGCAACATGAGCAGTATGTAGGTACGAGTGATGCACTTACGTGGCGAGGTCGGGGTAGACGCGTGCGCAGGTGAGACGGTTGCGCAGCGCATGGAAGGCGTCGCTCTGCGGCAGCAACATGAGCAGTATGTAGGTACGAGTGATGCACTTACGTGGCGAGGTCGGGGTAGACGCGTGCGCAGGTGAGACGGTTGCGCAGCGCATGGAAGGCGTCGCTCTGCGGCAGCAACATGAGCAGTATGTAGGTACGAGTGATGCACTTACGTGGCGAGGTCGGGGTAGACGCGTGCGCAGGTGAGACGGTTGCGCAGCGCATGGAAGGCGTCGCTCTGCGGCAGCAACATGAGCAGCCCGAACATGGCGCTGCGCAGTGGGGCGCTGCGCTGCCCGCCCAGCAGCTCCAGACGCAGGTCTGCGGCATAACCAAGCTCACTTCACAAGTTTTCACGGTGAGATTTTTCAGAATAGGCAGGTTACACGTTAACCGTGCACCGAGCGCACCCGCCGTCACGTCACGGGGGAGTCACCGCGCCATTCGCGCGCGCGCTGTCTAAGATTGGTATCTCAGACAGTAGCATTCGACGTAAAGCAACAAACAATATCAACACAGGTCCTAGCAGCTAATTTGGAGACTTGATAGAATCTTGCAGTCGTATGGTACCCGCGTCTTACACCAATGTCCAAAACAGCATGTGAACTGCTGTGTTGAACGTTGACCAAAGGCGCGAGATACCTCGTAGTAGCCGCCGAAATAAACTATTAGCATTATTGTAAGCTGTAAAAAAAATACAATCTGTATCACACAATTTATAATAGGATTAGTTACATAAAATAATGTAATGGCGGCGGGTAACGGGATTAATCTGCAACACCCACGATCCCTTTAACTGAAGGAGAAGATGCTGCTGATGTCTGGTCAGACGAGAATGGTGAGCCAGAAAGGGGATGAATCGAAGACTATTTATTTAATGCATGCAGTTGAGATAACAATGTTAAGAGCGTCCCTCTAATCTCAGAGCTATACGAATTGGTCAAGTAAGGGCTAACGCGCACTGCGGTGCGGCGGAATGCGGTGCATTACTTCTGCCGTACGGTATAACAAACGCAATCACAGGTCCGCGCACTGGCGGTGAAAAGAGGCATGTTTTTCAACAAAAATTTAGTTTACCGAACAATTTATGGAGCATCCCTAGACAGACTTAATGCCTAGTAAAGTCTACTTTTTCACAAATACATATTTACGGGCAAAGCTAAAAAACAAATTCGGATAGCACTGCTTGGTCAGTTTCTCGTTGCGTTTTTTTCACCGCAGTGTGCGGTACTTCATGTATCTCTATGCAATACAAAATACATGCGGTGGACTCACCGCAATTTTGCAGCTGGCAGGCCCACTGTGAATCAAACGCATGCGTGTTTTTCACCGCAGTGCGCGCACTTCTGTGACATTTCATACTTCACAGATTATGCAGTAAAAACGCACGGCAGTGCGCGCTAGGCCTAAGTAATGAGTATAAGTACAGTCTCCAAAGACAAGTAACCACGGGCCTCGGATATAGTTGAGGATTAGTAAGAAACTGATGGACGTTTCCCAATGAAATTTAATTAGTTAATGAACTGTTTGTTTTCTAGTGATTAAAATAAATTTTATTTTAAAACATACAACGGTTTCTTGCTAAACTTCAAGTATGTCCGGAGACCCTGGTTACTTATCTCTTTTGGTGAACGTATAAGTAGTAAAGTCCGTAATTCACGAGCTTGAGAGGATACTCACCCTCGAAGTCCTTCGCTTCCAAAACCCGCAATAACTTACCTATCCACTTCATTCGGGACTTTCGAACTGATCTCTAACGGTTGTTGTTAGTTAAGGATTTATACAAACATCACATATTATGAGTATTGCTAAAAATTTTAAAAAATCGGCATTCCCGTAGCCAAAGATACTGGTCTACCGTAAAATGTAACATGGGTACGCCTCCCGCAAGTCGTACGGGTCGGCCGGACTGGGTCTTGGTCGCGGGATGCCGCTAGATCTGAGAAGCTTAAAACCGCTTGATGTAGCGATGCTTGCAAGAGGTCTTTTAGCTGAGCAGCAGTGGATGTTTTTTAGCTAACAATAATGATAATGATGGTAATGTAGCTATATACACGGTGAAATTTTAATGGTTGTTTTCCCGCAGCGAAATGGTTTTTTCTTGGTAATACAATAGTTTTATAAACAAATAAAATATTAGAAATAAAAAATGATAGATTAACCATTGTGAAAAACAAAACTCAAAAGCGAGTACGAACCAATAGATCTGATACGCTCGGCGCAAGCCGGGCGCCGCCGCCGCCGAGCGGCCGCGCGGCCGTTGACCCGCGTGCTTTTCAATCAGCTGATAACTTGTTCTTGATAATTATAAGCTTTACCCAACAAGTTATTCAAATTTTCCATTCATACTTTTACGGGCTTAGGACCGTCATAAATACTTTTTTAGCTGCAATTTACTGAACAAGAAATTAAATGGAAACAAGTTTATCATTATTTTTAGAATTAGATAGGTACCTAAAAAAGTATTTGAGGCGTATTTCAACAATTTTAATCAACTTATTTACAATCATTTTAATGAATTTAACGACTTTTAAATGTTCACAATTTACTGTTAATTGTAGTTTATGCCGTATCACTACACGCGAGAGCTTATTTTGCTATAAGCGGTCTTTTCTTTGTCGGCTTCGCGGCTGTTTTGTGTTGTTGCGTGCAAACTAGTTTATGCCGTATCACCACGTACGAGAGTTTATTTTGCTTTGAACATTTATGCATCACTGATCCCTTTGTCGGCGCGGCGGCGCGTGTGTTTTGAGTAATACCTACAAGTTACCTCCAGTGTTACTATCGATTCTCACGTTTTCGAGTTGATGAATATTTTTTTAATTATTTTAAAACAAAAATATTTATTTTTTCACTTTTACTCTATGGTTCGAAGGGACTCCTTATGGCAAGTTGTTCTGCCGCGGGAAAACAACCATTAAAAATTAATCGTGTGTAAGTATATGACATGACAGACACTGGAATCCATGAAAAAATCTCATGACTAGTATAAAGAAAGCCGCCTTTGGAATGATATAAAGAAGTGAACAAGATCAATTAAAAAGAAATCCACGATAAATAATCTCTATCATCTTTAATTATTTTTTTTTTAGGAACCTTAACAACGGACGTGAACGTTGAATGTGTGGTGGGGATAGAATATTCGGTATGCTTTGTAACAACTAACGTCGTTCATCATTTTTATTTACACCATTTTTACCATCATAATTGTTAAATTTTATTAATGTTATTCACGAGTCTAGGAAGAGGAGGGTACTCACATGCAAATATGGGAGATTCGATGAGCTGCACTAACTTATCCACTTCAGTCAGGAAATCCACTGTGATCTCCAAATCTCCGCTGTTTGTTATTAATTAAGGACTTGTACAAAAATTAAATTAAAAAAATGGAAAATAAAAATGAAAAACTAGTTTTAGCGATTGTAGAACTTCTTCTTAATAACGGTATTTCAGATACTGCTAGCCATGGAACGGACAGAAACTGGAATTTATAAAAAAAACTTTTGAATATGATACATTAATAGTTTGATTAACAAGCACAAAGTACCTTTTCATAAGATTTCATCTTAAAACATTCCTTTCTCATGTGACATCTGCTAAGCGCTCAGCAACAGTTGCAGTATTACAAAAGGATACAACGAGGAGATGAGTTTGTTGCAGTGCTGGTAGTTGTGCGTGAGCAGGCACAGCGACAGCAGCGACACGGGGCTGTGGCACCAGCACGCGTACAGCGCCGCGAACAGCGCGTGCGTCGTCTGTGGCGCGAGGGCGCAGGGTTTGAATCGAAAAGGGGGACGAAATTAATATCCAAGATGGCGGTACGGAAACTACAGATTATTCGCCATCGGGGCTCTAACATTAACCTTAGAATAGAACAGAATAGAATATAATTTTATTTGCTCAGAATGTAGGTATTTACAATAAGGTGGTTACAATAATATTAAAGAATCCTTGTACATTCTACCTTTTTGGCATGCAAATATTGATGCAGTTCATCATCAAACACATAATAAATCTTTACCAATACATGCTACAACAAATTCTTTACAAATACACAACTAAAATTTGTCAGCTAGAAAATCCGATACAGAGTAGAAACATGTATTTATTAGAAGTGCAGTTAGTTTCTTTTTGAAAATCGTTACTGGTTCCTCTTTTATGGAATTAGGAATGTGGTTAAAAATAGACGGCGCCATACCAAAAACACTTTTCCTCGACAAAGCAGTCCTATATCCACCTGTGCGTAACAAGTGTTGGTATTGAGATCGCAAAGTTCGATCTCGGTATCTGCTTTCCGATAGAGTAATAAAGAAAAAAAAAATGTAAAGGCAAGGAAATGTCAACAAATTATGATTTAAAAAAATTGGAACATAGCTGTCAGTAACTTTCAAACCAAATATTGCTCGCAGGCAGCGTTTTTGGGCCTTAAAAATACTCTCTCTTTCCGTACAATTGCCCCAATATATAATACCAAACCTTAAAATGGAAACGACAAGATTAAGATATGCTAGTAATACTGTTTTGATATTAAATTTTGTAACATCTACTCTTTCCACATTTTGACTATTATAATTAATATTAAGATCATTGATACGAAGTCTTTGGCAAAAATGCATTATCTTTGTTTTTAGTATGTTTATTTGTAAGTTGTTACTATTTAGCCAATTTATTATAGTTTTAATGGTGGCTTACCCTAACCCTAACTATAAACTTGTACTTTAACAACTTTGTAACATGTTATTATGTTTGTAACATGTTTGCTTCCCCTCGGACCGCGAAAGCGTATAGACGTGCATTTCGTAAAAGTATTTCCATGTTTTATTAAAAACAAATAATTGTTTCGAAATTAATGTTAAATATATTTCGCAAAAGTACTAGGCGCGCATAAAGTTTGCAGAGAACGTGAAACGCGGAGTAGTTTCCTCCAGGGAAACGGGCCGGCAACAGTCGAAACGGAAATAGAAAGCGGAGCCTACTGCGCGTACGCCGTGCGTGCGTCATCCTTGTCGGCTGCCACAACTCAAGAGCGATAACCATTAGCGAGTAACTTACTTATATTACTTTGCTTTATTTTGGTTTGTACTTCTGATTATACTAAATAACAAGTTAAGGGAACGTGTATAAGACACCACCCAAAATTTCTCCGAATAAAATATACTCATCGCTTTCGGAGTCTGATATCCGGAAGCTACACGCAGACGAAGACTCAACAGGGAACATCACCCAGAGAGCCAACATCCAAAGCGGATGCCACTCCGATGATGCCACCAGTGATGCCCTGGATATGTTTAAAGACGACTTTAAGATGATGATCAGTGAGATGATGTGTACTCAGAGCATCCGATTGGAAAAGTTGGAAGGTCATATTCAGGAAATAAAAAATCACCACACCGAAATTAAGGTCACAAATGCTGATCTCGAAAAGGCAATGGCAGCGATTTCCGATCAATTACAGTCACTCGAAAATAAAATTACAGGACTAGAACAACAACGTGGCTCCATGGTAATCCAGTTAGCTACGCTAGAAAACAAGTTGGAAGACCACAATCTCATCAAAACCTCTGTAGAATTACGCAAAAGGCAGAATGTTTGAAACTATAACACACCTGTCACATCTAGGCATTGATACAGAATCCGCTAGTATCCGTGATATTGTAAGGCTACCTTTAAAAAAGGAACATTTAACATCGAGTTCAGTTTTCCAATACACTGACGAAAACGACTTTTCTTGCTGCTGTTAAAGACTACAATAAACGCAATCCCCAAGACAAGATAAAATCAACCCATCTAAACTTAAAATCTGCACAGGAAACACCTATTTACATCACCGAGCTAATAACAGCAAATTCTAAAAGGATATTTTACCTTGCTAGAAATCATGCTAGGCAACATCAGTACAACTTTTGTTGGACGTCAAATGGAAGAGTTATGCTAAAAAAGGATCCTGACAGCCAGACTATCTTGGTAAAAAGCGAAGAACAACTGAAGCAGCTGGCGACAATAATCAAAGCATGACTACGTGCATTTAAGTATTCCCTGCTATATTTTATGAACTATTTGATCACTTTTACGATTTCTTCGAATTGCTCTGTTAAAATACTAAATACAAACACAAACAAACCTTACACACATAACTATTACTATCAGCACAACATACTTTCATACATGAATCACTCAACACCTACATATTACAACTTCCTCATGCCACCATATATACTCCCTACATATGCTTGCGTTCATCCCTATTATTCCTTACCTAGCTGCTATAATATCATAAAAAAACTTGTTTCTAAATGTACTACCCCCAATCGTAAGCTACCCACACGTTCCTAGAACAAATGCCACCCTATTTTCTTCTAATCTTTAAGCTACCATTACTTTACCGGAAAAATCACTACGTACTAACATAAACAATTTAATTGACAACATTGACGAACTAGCTGTATCAACTATCTATACATGCGCATCTGAGGAAACACTCCATTGTAACGTGTCCTAATACCTTTATTAAAATCCTGACACAAAACATTCGCTCTTTAAACCGTAAATTTTTAAACTGGCAAACGCTTCGCCACCGAATTATTTTTCGATTACGATCTGGTTGTTTTAACTGAATGTTGGTTGCCATGCTCCAGCAATAGCACTATCCCGATTCTGAATAATTACTCCGCGTTCATGACCACCAAACATATCAATCAAAGTGATGGAGTAGTGGTGTATTCAAGATCGGACCTGTCTGTTACTTGCGAAGAGCCAGATTTCCACGGATCTGCATCTGGACTTATTATAAAAATTAACCTTGACTTGGCGATAATCTGTATTTATCGATCGCCGTCAATAGACAATATAAAAATCTTTCTCACAGTTCTAAACAACATTCTTCCGTCGCTGCATAGATGTAAATCGGTAGTTATAACAGATGAAATGAATGTGGACATCAAACCTAACACATCTGACATGCGCTCCCATGAGTATATAAATTGCCATGCCTATCACGGCTATCTTCCTGCCCCCCACCCTACCGATCAGGGATGGAAATTGTTTGGACCACACGTTCCTCAAAACAATTTCCTCCACCCACACATTTGTCTGAAGGACCGTAATAACTGTTCACGCGCTCTTCCCTTCCACGGCCTGGACGGGGCCGCCAACTCCCCTGGTGGTAGCGCAGTAGGCATTTCTCCACGTTAAATAAAAAAAAAAATGCCCGGGTCGACGGCGCGTTGTGTTCCACGCGCGCCGTCAGAGATGTCAGCAACAACTGGTGGGGTCCGCAAGGGCCGATGCATGCCAGGGGTGCGGGTTGTTCGAAAGAGATACCGTGGCCCCTGGCACACGGGCAGCTGAGGGAACATGGGTGGGTTTTAGTCAGTAAAAGTCTGACACGCCCTCCTGCTCCACCCAGAGCGGGAGAAGTGATTTGATGATTTCCCACCCTCAAAAAAAAAAATCGTCTGGTGACTGGGACCATCACGGGACACTGCCCGCTAAACAAACACTTCTACACAATAGGCATAAAGGACAGCCCCCTGTGCAAGGTTTGCATGGAGGCTGAGGAAAACGTTGCGCTTGTGCTTTTCGAATGCACGGGCGTAGCCCAGACTAGAACAGAAACCCTCGGGGCGCCCAAATCTTATACGGATGTTCTCAACAGACCAGGAAATATAGCTAACTTCTAGAGGGAGGTGGGCTGGCTGGAATAACCACCGACGGCCGCCATGGCTCACGCACAATGGTCCACTTAAAGGACTAAGTGCGGAAACCAAATCAAATAACATAGAACCCCCTATACTGAAATGACCAAACGCCGAAATGATATAATATGTACTCCTCCAAAAACCCGCTTGCCGTTTACTAAAAGATTCTTTTATTATCTAGATCCAACTCTATACAATACAATAAACAAAAAATGTCCAACATACAAATTATCTTATCAAAATTATAAAAAGTCTGTCTATATTTCTTCAAAATAACACCTACGAGGAAACAGAACAATATTTAATTTAATTAATTTATGATAAGTTTGGATATTGTACCACTCACCCAAAACATAGACCCACACTAATCCAATCCCCTTACTTATGCCCGCTTACGCAGCCGCACGCTCATGCTCATGCACCTACACACACACAAATCCATACACGTAGGTACACACAGCTCACATGTACACTCAAATACGCACCCCTATACACACAAGCACACGCACACAAATGCGCTCGCGCACTAATACCTGTATTTCAATATTTAAAAACTGTATGTTGTAAAAATTAAATAAAATTGTAGAAATACAATTAGAGGGGATCGGTATAATAAATTAATAATGTTATGGAATACAAATAAAAATATAAAACGAATGTTTAGAAGATGTCGATTTTTTCAACATCAAACGCGATGACTGACTGTAATTGTTCTCTAGACTGTTAATACTGAGCTGAACCTTGTGGCGCCAGTATTAGTCTGCACTAATACTGGCGACATGGCTGCCCATGTGAACATGTCGCAGTCCATAGCTGGACATAGGCAAAACAACCGGTGCTCTGCTTTGTACTCCCAATCTATCCCAGTCGCTTTTTTAAAGTCATTTTTCTACAGTGTTCAATTTCATTAGCTACCCTTACCTAACAGACATTTTGAGTATTATCATGATAAAACAAAAAAGCAATAATTATCTCAACTCATAATTCCAAGTTATTCAGCTTCACGAGGAGCATTACGAGGTCTACGGCTGCGGGTAATGTAGTTGTTTTTAGTGTATATCAATGACTTACCATTCTATTTAAAGGGTATTTGTGATGTTGTACTGTTTGCAGATGATACTTCTCTTATTTTTAAAGTAGACCGGAATAGACAAGATTTTGACGACGTAAACAGTGCTCTCTCAATGGTTACGGATTGGTTTACGGCAAATAACCTAGTTCTCAATGCCAAGAAAACAAAATGTGTAAAATTTGCCTTACCGAATGTTAGAAGTCTAGGTCCCAACATCGTCTTAGATAAAGAGGTGCTTGAAACCGTAGACTCGGCAGTTTTTCTGGGCATAACAGTAGATGCCAAACTTCAGTGGGGATCACACATATCAAGCCTAGCGGGGAGGCTCAGTTCAGCCGCCTACGCCGTCAGAAAAATAAGACAATACACTGACGTCGATACAGCTCGGTTAGTCTACTTTAGTTATTTTCACAGCGTTATGTCCTACGGTATTCTGCTGTGGGGCAAAGCTGCTGATATTCAAAATATTTTTGTCCTTCAAAAACGTGCTGTTCGTGCAATTTACCAGCTAGGTGCCAGAGTTTCCTTGAGGGACTTTTTTAAAGATGTTGGTATACTCACGGTGGCATCACAATTCATATTCGCTAACATCTTATATATTAGGCAAAATATACACTTGTACACTAAAAACAGTGATATTCACACCGTTAACACAAGAAATAAGGACAAACTACGTGCTCCCTTTCACCGGCTTCATAAGGTTCATAACTCATTTGTTGGGCTCGGTATAACTTTTTATAACAAGCTTCCCTCTTCTTTGCTAGATTTGCCTTTTAATGCGTTTAAAGCTCAAGTAAAATCCGTCCTTTGTTTAAAGGCTTACTATTCCATCAACGACTATTTAAATGACAAGAATAGTTGGTCGCTGTGATTAACTCAAGACAATGTTTATGTTCTTTCTCCAGAATCGGCGTATCTAGTGACAGGTTATATGCGTTCATATAATTATTATTTTATTTTTTATTGCCTGTCTAACAATTTTTTTTTATAACTATCTATTATGTCATTAGTTATTGACATGATCTACTCATAACAATATTTTCTATGATGAGTTGTTTTAGGCTTTATTTGGCCTCGACAGTTTTCATTTTATTTGTCGGTATATTGGTATGGCTAGCTGACATTTTGACTAATTATTTAATTAATATTTTGTGTCTCGTAATGTTTATTACTTTGCCTAAGTATGTATAGAATCAAGTCTATCGGACTAAACAGACAGCTGTGCTGCTGGGGAGTTTGTTCCACTACTTCTTCTTCCCAGCTAAAGCACTAGGAAGTGGTGAAGGGTGGGCGTTTTGGGGGACTGTCTCATGTACTTTGACGTTCGAAAAGTGCTGATTCTCAGCCTAATTTGAATAAATGACTTTTGATTTTGATTTTTTTTGATTTTGAGTTACTTGAAATTATGAGTATCATCGAACATCTTTTATTTTTTTATTTTATCACCATTTTAATACCGCGACCACACGTCGGTGAAGTTTCAACAGCAATTATAGAACCCTGAGTAACGCAGTAATAATAAATGATAGTTCTTCTTTCGTGTGGAAGGTACATCTGCTCACATTACTTGGGCCCAGCAGGTTACTTATGGGCATATTGTTGTAATGATGCCCCATTACAACAATATGCACTTAAGTAACGATTACTGACTGTTTACCGTGCATTTTTGACGTTTAACCTTTTGACCGCCAGAGCGTAAACTTATCGGCGTCCTTCCCACGTTAAGCACCAAATCCGGCGCTATTCTTTTTTGCAGGTATTTCCTCCAAAAAAGAATAGGCATTTCAAAATTATCGATAACCAATTAAACATTTCTTTTCGTCCCCTATTTTTTAAATAAAATATTACTCGTAACATCATTCTTCTATTTAATTTGACCCTCAAATGTTGTTTCCTTGTCGGCAATAGCCGACGGTGGCAGGTTGGGCACGTTTTCATTTGTCGGCTATACCCGACGGTGGCAGTCAAAGTGTTAAGCGTCTTTTATGTTTAAGCAGTATAATAGTGAATCGGCACTGACAGGGTCGAGGAAGTTCCGCAGCTGCAGGCGCAGCTCGAACAGCTCGGCCGCCGTGAGCAGGATGGTGTTGAGCACGTCCACCATGGTGCCCACGAAGCGCAGGTTGCTGTCCTCCAGCAGGATCTTGGACAGCGCCTTGTAGATGTCCTCTGCGTTCAGCAGCACGCACAGCTGTCTGCACACGAGAATTACAACAAACTCAATGCAACTAAACCATTTACAGATACTTTTGAATTGTCATGGACTTGGTCAGTCAGAATAATGAAGCTAGATATGCTTTATTTTCTTCTTCTTTTTTGACGTGACAACGTCTTTTCGCTAAGTGTACTAAGGTAGTAAGTTCAACATTTCTGACCGACACAAACATGTAAGATTTGTACCACTAGTAACTATGAGAAATATAGTGATAGAGTTATGGTTGAGCATTCAATATATAGATCATGTTTACAACATTTTTTAAACGTTGCATTATTTGCCGTCACACTGCGTGTGCATGCGCATGCGCGCAACAATCTATTTTTCACTATGAGTCGAAATTCCAATTCGTATAGTGCAAAAACGTGTTTAGTTTGGACACTGATTTTGGAGTCGTTGTAAGAGTTGACAAAGCACTACTAAGGCATGGAGACAGACAGCAAAAATATTGGGTTAAAAGTTTATATGAAGTTGACCATCGCAAAATAACTCCATATATCGTGTCATATCGGCCGTAAATACGCTCAGAAATAAAAAAAAGCAACCAAGTGCGAGTCGGACTCGCCCATGAAAGGTTCCGTAGCAGCAAGTAACATAATATAAAAGTTCTTGTAGTTCGTTGTAACTTTTATCGACTTTTTAATAATAGTGTATTTAAAAAAAAATAAGTTATTGATAAGTAAACATTATAATAGGTATCTAAATGATGGGATTTAGATCTAACTATATGCGAACCCATATAGGCTTGTGATAGCTAAACAAGCTAATATATATTCCAGTTTGACATTATTATTTACTTAGGCACCTATTATTTATTATTAGAAAATAATGGTACACGGTTTATGCATAAGGTTCATGTTTATAAAATTAAATGATTTTTTTTTAATTTTTATATTTGAGTTGATTGAATGAAAGGTAAATTGCGGTTTACGATTTATGACGTATTAAAAAAAACTACTTACTAGATCTCGTTCAAACCAATTTTTGGTGGAAGTTTACATGGTAATGTACATCATATATATTTTTTTAGTTTTATCATTCTCTTATTTTAGAAGTTACAGGGGGGGGGGCACATTCTACCACTTTGGAAGTGTCTCTCGCGCAAACTATTCAGTTTAGAAAAAAATTATATTAGAAACCTCAATATGATTTTTGAAGACCTATCCATAGATACCCCACACGTATGGGTTTCATGAAAAAAAAAAATGTTGAGTTTCAGTTCCCTAAGTATAGGGAACCCCAAAATTTATTGGTTTTTTTTTTCTTTTTTTGTGTGAAAATATTAATGCGGTTCACAGAATATATCTACTTACCAAGTTTCAACAGCATTTCAGTAGTTCTTATAGTTTCGGAAAAAAGTGGCTGTGACATACGGACGGACAGACAGACGAATCTATAAGGGTTCCGTTTTTTTCCATTTGGCTACGGAACCCTAAAAAACAATCGAAGAAAGCTTGCATCAAAAGGAATGCAATGAGACTAAAACATCTTGTACCGAACAATGACAATACCTGCGGCAGTGACTGAAACTTTGAGAAAATTTGTTGCAAATAGCAACAGTTTTTGCTATATTGATATTGGCTGTATTCTCTAACTCTCTCTGTATCTAATACTGCTCAAAACTGAAAAATAATAATAATCGGTGACAGCATACTTCTTAAGGAATGCAATGAGCCTACCACAGATATATAAATACTGTATTTATATATCTGTGGAGCCTACTAAATCTAGTTTCGGGCAAATACAACGGCTCCAGATGTATCGGGAACCACAGGAATATTTGTTACCAAACCCTAAATAAAAACATCTTGTGTAACGTTTTCACGAAAACAAATGACGCGGACTTGAATTGCGCCTGCATAATACTTGTTCATTATGTTGATTTCAGAATGACTGAACTACTAACAATGTCAGAAAAGGTTGTGTGAAAATAAACTTTTTAGTTTTTATAGGAATATTTAAGTTATATTTTTGTCAGAAGTTTTAATTTTGGTCAAATCATCAGTTTGCTATCCTGCATATATTACTGTAGAGGATACGTAGTTTAGATCAAGATTTATTCACTATACTGGGAAAAATTACGTTTGTTTGTATTTTTTCAAATTTTAGATAAATTGACTGATTCCACTGTAGCATGATTCAGTGTGTACTTGCTCACCTAATGATGAAGGCGCCTCTATCTTCTAACAAATTATCATCAGCTGCCAGCAGCCGCAGCAGGGCTCGTAGAAACTTGTAGTAATATGGACTGGACTCCAGACCACCTAGAATAGGAAAAGCTAGATAAAAACCACCGATAATTAATATAATACCAAAACCAATATTACTGTATTTGTAGGTGATAGTTCTAAGGTCAGAAAAGAAGAAATTACAGACTATGTAACTGAGTTGTTAAAGTTAAATTATAGTAAAATAACATTGTGTGCTTTCTCATATTTAAAACATTGACAAATAGACAAAACAATTATATTCAAATGCTTAACAACCATAAGCACTTCTTAGTTAGTCATTATAGTGACAAGCTTGTATTTTCTGACACCAACAGTTTTGTGGAAACTTTAAACTCGACTAGGGGTACTGTGTATCTGCCTGTTAGTTATAGACACATAATAGCAAGGCAGGCAAAACATTTTTATATAAACTCAGACATAAAATAGTATGTCGAAGTCTTGTATTATTGACACATCGGTGGTGAACCTGAATGAAGGTAGCTTAAATGCTATAAGTTTGTATCCAAATTGTACGAAGGAGGTTCCATGTCCCTCACTCACAATGAGTTCAATGCCTGGTGATGTCATTGAAGTCTTGGGGTTAACTCCGGATAATGTTTTAAACTAGTTTGTAAGACAACAGAAGGTACCAGTAAGAATGTTCTTATGCCAAACAACAACAAGGTATCTTCTTGCTCTAAAACAATTAATTATCAAAAAGAAGATCAGCATAAATTCTTCAAATTATTTCATCAAAATATTCAAGGTATTTCTTCCAAATTATTAGAAATAGAATTGTTTTTAGAAAAAACAAAGTTTGACATTGTTTGTTTTACTGAACATTGGATTGGATTACCAAATGCTAATTAATTATGAAAACTATAGTGTGGGCAGTTGTTTTACCCGTAAATTTATGCAGCGTGGAGGTTCTATATTGATAAAAAAATTGTTTAAATCTAAGCAACATAATGACGTAGTTGGTTTATCAGTGGAACATTGTATCGAACTGTCCTGTGTTGAGCTAGATAAGCATACAACATGCTTGCACACTACAACAGTGTGCGTGTACGGACCCCCTAATTGTCAGAACTTTTCTTTTGAGTATAATGGAAGATGCAATAAATAAAAAATAAAGCCGCAATTATCTGTGGTGATTTTAATATCAATATTTTGGAACATCATTCAAATAGTAGTAGATTACTAAGCCTTTTTAAATCGTTCAATTTAACTGATGTTTTTATACAACCGACTAGATAAATGCAACTTCTGCTACTTGTGTCGATTTTTGTCGATAATATTTTCTGCCGGGACCTCACCAAAATGCTCCGGTACCGAGGTGTGTCGTTCCACACCTACGCGTTACCGGAAGACCGATAGATACGAGTAGTCGTAAAACGTATCCCGATGGAAATCACGACTGAGGACATCAAGGCCGACCTTGAGTACCAGGGAGTTCCCGTCTTAGAGGTGCTCCGCATGCACCGTGCCCGTCACGGAGCACCATTTGATATGGTACTAGTAGTCTGCCCTCCTTCAGAGGGACACAACCCGATCTTTTTCGGTTTCGAAAGCACCCAAGTCCTCTTCTCCCAAGCTGGCGTAGCGTGCAGACGCCTATCAGCAAAGGGAAGCCCCGACCGCGAAGCTCCCGGATCGTCTCAGCGCTCGAGTCCGTGGAATACCTGAACCACCAGCAGGCATTCCCTGTAGTGGTCTCAAGTAGACCCACCCCCGCTCCCATTCCTCCGCTCGTAGACCCGCGTACCGGCGCTCCCTACCTCGTCCCCTTACACCCCCGCGCCCGTCACCGTCGCGTCCGCCGTCGCCGCGCCCACCGCCGTCGCAACCGTCGCCGTCGTGCCCCCCGCAGCACGCCCTGCGGCGCACTCAACCGCGCGCTCCGTAGCTGCAGCTCCCCAAAAAAACTGGTCCCATGACCATGAACCCAGCGGACGTGTACAACACACTTAATAGCACGTTCCTGACGTTCTTCACCCCTCGTGCCTTCCGTAGGGCACAGGAGATTGACGCGGCCATTACGGCTGGAAACTATCTCCAAGTCTATGCGATTTACAACGCATATCCGGACATTACGCAGTCCCTGATCGATAACCAAACTAAAATCGCGAAACCATAATGTCTGACAAAATAGTGTCGCGTATCAAACCCCGATCTCTAAAGCTAGGTACCTTCAACGCTATCGGTTTACAACCCCAATGTGATGGGATCGCCCAATTCCACCGCGACCATCAACTAGACATACTATTAGTCCAAGAGTCGTTCCTTAAACCCTACCAATCGCGAATCGAAAATTGCAAACTATCGCATAGTGGGCAATGACAGGTCGCGTGGTCATCGGGGCGGAACACTCATATACTATAAAAAGTCCCTATACTGCATCCCTATGGATCCCCCCACCCTCGCCATTGGAAGTTTCAGTCTGCCGACTAGGCCTGACGGGTCATCAACCCATCACGCTGGTTTCAGCCTACCTTCCTCCCCAGTGCTTTTCAGAGGACTTTCAACCGATCGCCGATGACCTTTCCGTCCTGTTAGGCTTGAGTCACTCTGTTATCAGCAGTAGCAGGCGATCTCAATGCCAAACATCCCGTATGGAATAGTTCCAAGACTTCGACTAAAGGGAGACAATTGTTCAACCTCTGTTCCACACTGATCTTTGACGTTGTCGCTCCGATGACTCCCACCCACTTCCCCAACTATGTAAATCACAGGCCCGATGTACTCGACATTGCCATTCTCAAGCGAATCAACCTAAGGTTGAATTCTATAGGAGCAATAAACGAGCTCACCTCTGACCATCGCCCGGTTGTCATGCATCTGGCCCCTCGCGCGGGTCTCCCAGATGCAGACCAAACCCCTCTCACAAAAGTGGTAACGGACTGGAGGCGAGTAAGCGATTCGCTGAAAACCAACACATCCCCCCACTTAGATTCTATACCCGACCATTTCGACTGTCGCCGACACAACGGCCGCGATCGACTCATTCACGGGTCACGTACAATCAGTCTTAAACTCTTGTTCAAGGGAAATTCCAGAGGTGGAAGACCACCGATGGAAGTTGCCGGACGATGTACGCGAACTGCTAAATGAGAAGAACGCGGCTGTTCGTGCCTACAGCAACTTTCCCTGCAACGCGAGCAAAGCTCACATGCGTTATTTACAGAGATCTGTAAAGACACGCATGAAAGAGCTTCGTGACGCTGGCTGGGATAAGTTGCTGAGCGAATTAGAGCCCACCCATCTGGCTTTCTGGCAACTTCAGAGGAAACTCAAATCCCGATAGCCTCGAAGCCCAGTGCACCCCCAGTTCTCTTCCAGTAGACTACACACCTCGCTGAGGTGGATGCCGAAGTCGAACGTAGAACCTCTCACGCCCGTTGAAGACCCTGATAATTCATTACCTCCCGTCACCCCGGACGAAGTTCACGAGATTATCAAAGGTCTGAAACCCCGCAAGGCCCCCGGCGCTGACAGTATCACCAACAAGGTGCTTCAGATGCTGCCCGCTCACCTGATCATGCTCTTGACCACCATCTTCAATGGTGCCTTGAGCAATAATATCTTCCCGCAGGCATGGAAGCAAGCCACGGTCATCGGCATCCCAAAACTTGGCAAGCCCAAGTCCGAGCCCACGAGCTACCGCCCCATCAGTTTACTGAATACTCTTGGTAAAATCTACGAGAGGCTTATTTATAAGCGCCTTAGAGATTATGCCGAGACGAAAGGCCTTATACTCGACGAGCAGTTCGGTTTCAGAACCCAACACTACACTCGTGCGTGCAACAGGTCCACCGCATCGTAGAGGATATAAACGCCGGTTTCCAGCGTGGTACGATGACCGGTGTAGTATTCTTGGACATAGCGAAAGCACAAATAACTAAAATAAACTAACCGAGCTGTATCTGCAGGTCTTAGAATCGACACCAGACTTGCACTTTACTTAGTGCATTTTATTATCATCACTGCTTTCGAAACGTTAAAGGAGTTCGCAGGAGCATATCTCGGCCAGCACGGCCAGGGAGCGCCGCCCCACGTCGTCCCAGCAGTGGGAACACTATAGACCTGTTCTCACCTGGCTCCGCGGCGGGCTCGCAGGAGCATATCTCGGCCAGCACGGCCAGGGAGCGCCGCACCACGTCGTCCCAGCAGTGGGGACACTATGGAGCTGTCCTCACCTGGCTCCGCGGCGGGCTCGCAGGAGCATATCTCGGCCAGCACGGCCAGGGAGCGCCGCACCACGTCGTCCCAGCAGTGGGCACACTATGGAGCTGTCCTCACCTGGCTCCGCGGCGGGCTCGCAGGAGCATATCTCGGCCAGCACGGCCAGGGAGCGCCGCACCACGTCGTCCCAGCAGTGGGGACACTATGGAGCTGTCCTCACCTGGCTCCGCGGCGGGCTCGCAGGAGCATATCTCGGCCAGCACGGCCAGGGAGCGCCGCACCACGTCGTCCCAGCAGTGGGGACACTATGGAGCTGTCCTCACCTGGCTCCGCGGCGGGCTCGCAGGAGCATATCTCGGCCAGCACGGCCAGGGAGCGCCGCATCACGTCGTCCCAGCAGTGGGGACACTATGGAGCTGTCCTCACCTGGCTCCGCGGCGGGCTCGCAGGAGCATATCTCGGCCAGCACGGCCAGGGAGCGCCGCACCACGTCGTCCGAGCCGTCCGTCAGGCTGCCCACCACGCTCACGAACAGCTTGTCCGTCTGCTGGAACATCTGCCACACAAATTACCGACAATCAGCATTTTTTTAACGTCAAAGTAACGAAAGATAGTCCCCCAAAATTTCGCCCTTTCACTACTCTATAATGTTTTGGTTGGGAAGCGCAACCTCCGCAACAACACGTGTGTCTGTCAATTGCTACGAGTGCCGGCTCACCTCGTGGGGCAACTTGTTGTAGAGGTGCAGGATCCAGTCCAGCGCGGCCACCTTGGTGTGTACGGAGCTGTGGTGCAGCATCTGTGTCAGGATGCCCACTACGGCGTCCAGGTTCAGCCTCCCGTCGGCCTCCTCCCCCACGGGCCCCTCCGCGTCCCCTGGCGCGGGCCCTTGCGTGCCCGCGGGGCCGTGCGCCCTCGCAGGCCCCTCGGCCCCGGCGGGCCCGTCCGCGTCGCCGCGCGGCGTAGAGGGCGAGTGCTCCGACACCACTAGCTTGGTGAGTTGGAAGTTCACCGTGGCAGCCGTCTCGCGTATGCCTGAACAGTTGCTAAGGACTTCTTGGATGTAAGACGGAGGTGTAAATTTTATAATCACTTTGGCACAATGCACAGTCAGATCTGACTAATGACTATCGACTTTAATTACCCATATAGGTACTCACATTACGACTGTCTTAAGTTGTCAGTCGTATAATCTACTAGCTTCTGCCCACGACTTCGTTCGCGTCAAATTTTTTGCTCCCCGACCCACCCCGTCGCTCGCCTCGCCTGCCCATGCGAGTCTTCATTGCTCCGCTCTCCTATTAGTATTCGCGTGATGATATATAGCCAATAAGCCCCCTCGATAAATGGGCTATCTAACATTGAAAGATTTTTTCAAATCGGACCAGTATTTCCTGAGATTAGCGCGTTCAAGCAAACAAACTCTTTAGCTTTATTATTAGTATAGATATAGGTAAAGCAGAAAAAGATAATGACATGAATTAGTGCATCTTGCTCGGCGGCTATCAATTAAATTGACAATGAGCAAAAATGTTACAATAAAGCTTAAAATCTGTCCAAACTGAATAATGTATGTAAGTTTATTCAGGTGACTTTGGAAATGGAACTTCAGGACGAAATCGATAGATTTGTTGGTAACTGAGACTGACATCATCTATCGGTCTCAGTCTCAGTTATGTCAGTTCTCTTTTATATTAAGTCTTAAATGTAGAATGTATTGTGTGTCTACAAGCTGGTGGTATGAAAGGATACTCTTGCGGGGCTCGTCGGAGTAGGCGAGGCACGGCAGCACGGCGCACAGCACGCCGGACGCGTACGGCAGCATGCCGGCGCCCGCCAGCTCCACGAACTCCTTGATCCACGTTATTGCCGTCAGCTACAAGCGAAACAACTGGATTATTCATCGCGGTTTAATTCGCCGCTAGATGCGAAGCTAGTGCCGCTGGGATAGTCCATCATCATCATAATTTCAGCCAAAAGACGTCCACCGCTGGACAAAGCCTGCGCCAAGCACCACCATGTCGATTGGTTCCGTGCTTCCCGCATCCAACGGATTCCTGCGGCGTTCACCAGCACGAACCAAGGTAACCGACATAGTCTGTAGAATTGCCGAAGTTGAGTGGTAGTGGGCCGAGCACGTTCCTCGCAGAATAGATGGTCGATGGGGCCTGAATGTTCTGGAGTGGCGACCGCGTACTGGAATACTTAGCGTTGGAAGCCTCCCACAATTTTTATCGCGGATTTTACTGATCATTCATTATTGGCCATTCCTAATTAATTATGGGTTAATATTTTAAGTAGGAAACAACTTAGGATCCAATTTGTTAGCAGTTTGGAGGAAGAATAATATTTGTTTGTTTTATATTTGCAATTTTAGGAACGTCATAAAGTAATTACTTTTGCTGTTTTAAAAAGTTATAAAATAAAAGTTACGTGAAACTATGATGGGTACCTACATAAGCTACTAGCTATTATAGCATTATATAATGCATTGGTAAGGAGTCAGCTAGAATGTAATGCAGTCATTTGGGCTCCGCATGAAGCTAAATATAGTCTCATGCTGGAGAGGGCACAGAATAAATTTATAAGATATTTATATAAATGTTTTTACAGAGTCTATCCTTTTTACCCGTTAATGTATCCCACCTTATTTATTTTAGGTATGGTAGGATACAATGAGCTAAGGGTTAGAAGGGATCCTGCACTCACCTCATATATATTTAAGTTACTGATATGGGAAGGTGCATAATGCAGATATTTTACCGCAGGTGGGTCTGTGTGTTCCGGACAGGTACGTGTGGCGAGGACGGCAGCCGCCACTGCTAGTGGAACCGCGCTCGGACTAACCTTCTAAGGGGGGCTGACGCGTGCACTCCGCACGCTCAACCTCATAGCAGTTGAGACGGACTTATTCTGTTGTTCTCTGAGTGAATTCACAAGGAATGCATTGTTTGTTATTTGTTATAATATGTAGGAACTTGAATGTTAGTATTTAAGATTATTAAGTTAGGATAAGCGCATTTATCGCATTGGGTTACCCTGTAATGGTAGATGTAAGAAGATAATAAATAAATAAGGCTAGGTTGTTCCGGCCTGTGAGCCTTTGAAACGCTACATCCGCTTCCCCCATATGCAGCGCGACGTATTTATTTACGACTAGCTGTGCCCGCGACTTCGTCCGCGTGGAATAGTAATTTTTTCATTTATAGATATTAGATGAACTGACAACCATTTAGCGGAAAATCCATGCCATAGTATAACATATTGCAGTTGATCAACTGAATTATTATTGCTTAGGTTCGATATTTTTTTCTTACTTTTAGATACATTTTATGGTAGAACTAAAATTATTACTTAAAATACCTTGTGTAGGGTAAGTGTCCTGTAAGTTACCTATTGAGCGTTTTCAAATTATTAGATAGGTACCGACGCCAACCCGATACCGATATGTTAGCAGCTATACACAAACCGACGGCCAGTTTTAATTATATTATGATTACCTTCCAAAGCTTTTTGCTATTGTGCTTCGCACTTCTAATCTCCTCTTTCTCGTATTCCTGTCTAATTGTTTTCAATAGGTCATTACAAAAATTACGGTATCTTTTGTACGTAATCAGTAATTCTAGACTAGACTAAAGACTCATCATTCGGATACTTTTTCAACTTCTTATGAAGGTTATCTCTATTTATTGAGCATTTCAAAAGTCCTGGAGTGATCCATGGCTTGATAATACGGCGACGGTTACTGACAGGGACAACCTTAGTATGAAGAGAAATGATATCAGTTAAAGTATCTATCAGATATTGGCGTCACTCATGGCGTACACGGGGGAAAAGTCCAATGCCTTCATAGCTTCATCTAAGCCACAATAGTCAATTAATTTTGAGAATTTCTTTGGGTGCATATGCTGAGTTGTTAAATTTTTAAAAGGCTTTCAGGCACAACTTACTTTTAATGATTTATTTAAATTTATTGATACTTAGATCTTGAACATGGCTTGGAAGTTTGAAGCGCGTGCATTGACATCTGAATGACCCACCTATTTTCTTGAGCCTTGTTGATGGTACAACATATTAAATTGTTTAAAAACTGTTTTTTTTAAACAATTTAATATTTTTATGGGCATATAAAAAAAATTCAAAAATATATTGTGAAGGCACAGTCATTACATTAATCTCCTTAAATTTCTCTCTGAGAGAATGTCTCGGACTTAATTTATAAATTGATCGAACAGCTCTTTTCAGCAAAGACAAAGATAGTCTGAATGTCTGCGGCATTTCCACACAACAGAATACCATACGACATTACACTATGAAAATAGCTACAGTACACTAAACGGGCTGTCTCTATCAGTTAAATTACGATTTTTTCTAACAGCATATGCTGCAGAGCTTAGCTGTTTCGACAATTTATCTATATGTGGGCCCCACTGAAGCTTGGCATCCAAAGTAAAGCCCAAGAATACAGTGCTATCTTCAGGATTCAATTCTTCGCCCTTTATCAACACATTCGTTTTAACTTGCCTA
The DNA here is from genome assembly GCA_949091785.1 of Polymixis lichenea. Taxonomy (NCBI): domain Eukaryota; kingdom Metazoa; phylum Arthropoda; class Insecta; order Lepidoptera; family Noctuidae; genus Polymixis; species Polymixis lichenea. The sequence goes on along the minus strand of OX420948.1, from coordinate 23,136,484 downwards.
ACGTGAGGTAGCGTAAACTTAATGCATTTGGGTTTTTTTTTTCAGTAAGAAGTAAATTATTAACATTGAACCAGTGAACTACTTTTCAGATTGCGCTATTCACATCGTCATTAACCAGCTGCTGACGTTTAAGTTTAAACAAAAGTTAAGTGTCATCCTCAAACAACACTATTTCATTATTATCCTTTATGAGCTAAGGCAAGTCATTAATATAAATAAGAAACAAGAAAGGACCAAGAAATGAGCCCTGTGATTTTCCGGATCAATAGTATCAATGGGAGTCCTCCCATTGATACTATTGATCCGGAAAATCTTTTCCCATTTACATCAACACACTGAATCCTATTACACAAGTATGAAATAAGAAGTTCCAGTGCGGTGTTCCGGATCCCGTAGTGGCGGAGTTTCCTGATTAAAGTTTCATGAAGCCCGCAATCGAAAGCTTTAGATAAAACACAAAAAATGCCCAAGGCAATCGTATTTATCTTCCCATGCATTTTAAATATGCCCTAAGAGTTCAACACCGGCATCGGTAGTTGAACGACCCCTTGTAAAAGCGAACTGACTGCTATGTAATAAATTATGTTTATTAAAAAATCTTTGCAATTGGTCTAAAATTAATTTCTCAAACATTTTACTAAAGGTAGTACTGAAATAGGTATATAATTAGAGGGGTCTGATGTACTACCTGATTTAAATAAAGGTACTATTTTACTATTCTTCATTGGGTCAGGAAACTCCCCATAGTCGATACAATTATTAAAGCCAGAGTAGGTGCTACAATGTCAATAATGGACTTGGCGACTTCTACAGAATTAGGTACCCCACGGATCTACAGTCTTGTTTTACGTTCAAAGTGTGAAAGGTTTTAATTATATCTCTACAGCTAACATGTTCAAAACGAAACTCTGAATCACAAACATTAACATTTTCCTAAAGCAAAGACTCAGCAACAGAAGGTGATGAGTTTAGAAATTTTGTAGTTGAAACGGGAATATCTGTAAAGACATTTTCAAAAGCCGCGGCGACTTGCGAGTCTGATGTTATTATGTTGTCATTGATAGACAGGCTGTAGTCAGTATTACGCTTACTAGACCTTCACGTTTCACTATTTAATAATATTCCAAGTCGTTTTAATTACATTACTGCTGTTTTTAATATTTGAACTGAGATAACGCGACTTGGCCATCCAACAAACTTTTTTAAATAATTTCTAACATATAAATGAAATCTAGCAGTGTTTAATAAGTCCTTTCATTGTACAGCTCATAAAGTGGTGTTCTACTTTTATGAATACCAATGGTAGCCCAATCACTGAAAGAGACGTTACTATTAATCGGAATAGTCTTGGGAATAAAAGTGGAATTAAATTGTTTACTTACAATATATCATAAAAAACTCATCAGATAGATGATTAGGATCAGCATTTGTACACAAAACTGGTAATTTATTAAGGAGTTTAACTTTAAAGGCTTCTGCAGGCTGCAGGCTTCGGCAGGCGAAATGGAGTTTTGGGGTTAACAATGATATCCTTTTTACGCATTTTGTTATTTTGATTTTGAATGGTAATCCGTTGCTCGCAATGATCTGAATCTAGTAAATTTATAATTTATTTGTGGCGCGGTATAACATCTGCATAAATATTATCTAGGCATGTGGCACTACTAGGGGTTATTCTTGTGGGCTCCATAAATAAGTTTACAAGATTGTAGGACTGAAATAAACTTATTATTTTACTACAATAACCTAAGTTATCTAATAAATTAACTTTAAAATCACCGCAAACGATAATGGACTTGTTTGAGTTACAAATCTTGTGTAATACTTCATCCATTACCTTTTCAAAGCAGTCATACAATCCTGAAGGTGGTCTGTACACACTTAATACAACAAACTGCTCCAATTCTATACAGGCTATTTCGGTAGTTTCAGAGATAGCGATTTCAAACATATATAAAAAAACTGAACAAGAGCGAATCGGACTTGCCCACCGAGGGTTCCGTACAAATTTGTAGGTACCATATTATAATAAAAAAGATATGTGCAAATTGTGATTTTCGCGAAAACTTGTCAGTACCATATTCTATCTTAATTTTCAACTTTTTTATGTTTTTCCTTTATTTGTGCTGTAAGACATTACTTTTTGCCTTTCGTGATTCTAGGTCAACGGGAACTACCATATAAGTTTTCAGCCCAAAACCTATAGGGTACTTTCGGTTGACCTAGAATTGTCAATTTTGGTTAAAACCAAGGTCTTACAGCACAAGTAACGGGAAAATTCCGAAAAATAAAAAAAGTAGAAAATTGAGGTAAATTTTGGTACTTACAAGTTTTCGCGAAACTCTAAATTTGCCCATATCATTTTATCGTGTTGACTCAGGACCTTGATTTTTATACACCTAATAGGCCTCAGTTTATATTATAGACCTCAGTGTCTAGTATAAATTTCAACTTGCTAGATCCACCCGTTCTTGAGAAAATCGGTGGTGGCACACGGACAGACAGACGGACAAGAGAGTGATCTTATAAGAGTTCCTTTGTTTACCTGTTGAGGTACGGAACCCTAAAAAGAAACTCTTCAGCTTTATTATTATTGTGATTGCTACGGGTTTCGACCTCAGGACTAGCTGCTTCTCACACGGACAAATACGTCAATTGCTCCCGCGTCACCAGCCCTGTTCTTTTTGTATAATTAGGCTGTTGAGAGCAAAACTACAAATGTGACGTTGTTGTGTACAGGGAAGTTTTACATAATGTGGCTGTCGTACAATATAATTTTGTATATTGTGGTGTCTTACGACTTCCACGCGAACGAACTCGCGAGCAGAAGCTAGTTACAGATACACATGGTTTTTCGGTTGTAAGGTGAAAATAAAAAATTGCAATGCAATTTTGGTTACTGCGCTACTATTAGACAAATGTTATTACTCAGTGAAAGACTTTCTAAATGATATAAATTTACCCTGATTATGATTGTTATATTTAATTACAAATTTGACTAATTATGACTTATGTACCCGCCTATAATAATATTAATTGACATCACCTTAATTTCTGTTTTGTTTTGCTGACATTATTTAATTTGTATTAATAGTTTAATTTATGTACCTAATAATTTGCACGCCGTAAGGTAGACTGTAGCCGATCTCATCAATTTATGTACAACATCTTATAACTGTACCTACATTCATAGCAAATAAAGTTCTGATTCTGATTCTGATTCTGATTCGGAGAAGTCATTTGATGATTTCCCATACAAAACAAAAAAAAAAAATTGTGCAACATGTTTTCTGAGTATACAAATATCTTTAAACCGAATTCATGCTTCCCAGACCCAGAGGTTAAGGCTAAGCGTTTGTTATCAGTAACTTTAAAAATTTGATCAAGTAGACAAGCATTATTTCTCTTTGACAAAAATGATAGATTTCCCTACAAATTTTCATCCACTATTTAACTTATTTAGTGGCAGATTTTTCAAAGATCCTGAATTTCAGATTTTTATAAAGTAGAATCGGCTAAAAATCGTCGTACTGTTTCGCTTATACTGTAACCAAATTCTTTTGTTTTTGATGTTTGCCACCGCTCATAAAGAACCGTAAATATTGTGAGCACATATGAAGGAACAATGGCCGTATTTTATTATCTAGTGACGTACCTACTGCTCCAGCTATAATTTATCAAATCTATTATTTTAGGACATCCAAATTAATTCTGTATAATATTTTTTATCCGTTCTTGTTGGATTACCGACCCATTGGACCATTTACCAAGACAAAAGTGGCATAGATGCAAGTATATGGCATAGATACATACGATACGTCTTTGGCGAACTTGATTGGGAACGTGAGCACCGAGTTATACTGTTAGCGCATAACCCCTGCCTTCACACGGCGCTATTTTTCAAGCACGTTATAATATTTTATCGTATAGTGACAGTGACTTTTGGTATTCAAAACTGAAAGTTGTTCACCCAGAGCCAATATGATAACATCACGGATCCGAGAAAAAATCTTGTGTTGCTACACACTGCGGACAAATTGTTTACCATGTGATATTAATGTAGGATGATAGTAGTGAAGACAGGTCGGTGGAGAGTAAATATCATAGTTGATATAGATAAACCTGTTTTTAAAAATCTTAGAAAAATGATTGAAGTTCAAACTCCTTCATAAACGACGATAAAAAGTCATATACGACGCTCACTTGACGTTACGTTATTTTATCGATAATAATTTGTAATGTGTCAACACCATTTTAAGATGACAATTAAACGTCATCGTATTGCCTAGAAATAATCAAATTTTCGAAAACAATTTCATGAATCAAAACTATAATATAATTGCAAGATATTTTTTGTGAGTTATCGCGATATCATAATTTAATTTGTTATTATTTTATTACAATTTTTGTTTAGGCGCAGGGTGAGCGAGTTTTTAAAAATTTTGACACAGGTCCACCCGCGATGACGTCCCGCAGGACACTGAGCGCGAGCCAATTTAACCCGATTTACTATTTTTGAGTTTATTCAAAAAAAAAAATCTATTAAACTAAAAATTTCAACCTTTAAATTCCCTCCTAAATATGATTCTCTCATCGTACGTGCAATTTCCACGTTATTTTGTGTTGTTATTAAGAAACGAGACGGAAAATGGTTTCAAAATCGACCCTGTTTCGGATTTTTTTTTTGATCGAGCAAATTGCAATTTATCGTGTTTTAACCTTTAATTACCCTCAAACAAGGATCTATGACATTTTTTTTTTCAGGGCCTAAATACACTAATTTGATCATTTAATCTTGATTCTGAAACGGGTAATTTCGGATAAGCCCCCGTTAAAAATATCAAATAAAAGTTCTAACAGGACGTTACTCGCCAGTGGCGCCACCTGGTGAGCACAAAACGATTTTCCATTTCAAATAAATTTTATTACACCCCCATTACAAATAAAACAGTCGAAATACAAAACTTATGGAAATATTACTTTGTATGCAAGCGAAACACCTGATCGAAACGCGTTTTAAATCGTGCGATCATTATTTTCAATCGGAGCTTAGGCTTATGTACTTTAAACAAGTAAGTACATAACATTTGACTAACCTGTAACATTTCTTCAGGCGACTGCGCATGCGTGATCAGTATGTTGATCATGGCTTGGAAGTCCACACGTGACGGGTCTTTCTTTATACTTCTCAAGAACTCGTTTAGTTGAACGTCGCACCTGGAAGTGTTTAAACAACTAATAATGTAGTAAGTTGGAAATAAGTCAGGAAAATTAATGATAAGCAAATTGACCGAAATGATGGTCATAAATGAACCGAAATTTCAAGACACAACTGTCATTCTATGACAGTCTTTTGAATTGAAACAGTAAATTGATAAACAATCACCGCTTTAGATAAAAATGTTGCTTGACGTTAAGAGACGCTTAAGACGTACAGTTAAGTAGTAGCTAATCATTGCGTAACTTTGAGCAACGTTTATGAATAAACTCCTTTATTTCCCAGAATATACAATGTTAAGGAGTTAATTAACTTGGGCGTATCGTTTAGAACCCCTTGTAAACTAATCTTTTTGTTAAGGATTCGGAGTTTATGACTTACATCCGCCTAATCTCGGAGTTGGCATCGTCCAACATCTTGAAGAGCCCGTCGAGCAGCTCGGGCAGGTGCGGGATGAGGTCGATGTCGGGCACGGCGTCCAGCACGGACACCCACGACACGATAAACTGGCGCGCGAACGCGTTGCGCGTGTAGATGCGCTCGCGCAGCATTGGTATGAACGCCGCCAGCTCGAACGTCTGGCTCTCCGTCACTATGTCCTACAACCAAAAAGAATATGAACTTTTACTATGACCATTCAAAACATATACAACAGATCATAACAGGCATCTTCGAAATAAACGACAAATCAATCTTGTTCTGTTTTGATTTGAATGTGTTAACATGACACATTCAAATCATATCAAATCTCTTTATTACTTATTAAAGTCGCCTTTCTTGTGTCTGTGTGCTCGTGTTGTTCTTCTAAACTGCACAACAGCTTTATGTTAAATACATTATATTAAAGTCACATATACATATATTATAGAAATCTCAGTCTTGTGATGGGTTATGAAATCGTAAAAACCGTGCGAAGCTGAGCCGCTAGAACGGTGATAAATACGTGTGCGCAAGCTCATTGAACCAACAAATATCTGGCTTAGATAAGCAAAGGTGAGGGTGTCCCTAAGCAACAATGCTTGAACGATCTTATCATTAATATTGGTAATATTAAGTACTTACTTAGTCGAATGTTAATTTACTGACTGGCTTACTATAGAAGAATATACTATATTGCATCGTATTCAAGAGACAGAATTGAACATTTAAAATAAAATAATTAAACAATAATAACTGTTAACTTTGCGCGGGCGTCGTTAACTGTGCAGCTGTTTATGCATATTTTTATCTTTTGACGCGTCACGATGTGGTACAGGTTTGTCTTACAATAATAAATTATTGTCACTTCCAGTAAAGTCAAGTAGATATCTATATTTAGTACAATAACGCTGAAGAGTTTGTTTGTTTAAACGCGCTAATCTCTGGAGCCAAATAATTTTACATTTAATAGCCTAATTCACGAGGAAACTTTCGACGGCTATTAACATGTCGCTAGGACAATTAGGAGCCGAGTAAACAGAAAGAACGTCAGAACGCTATCCGGAAACGAAGCAATAGCGCGGGCTGGTGATGCGACGCGAATACGGCGGCACAAACAATAGCGTGGGCTGGCGATGCGACGCGAATACAGCGGCACAAACAATAGCGCGGGCTGGCGATGCGGCGCGAATACGGCGGCACAAACACACAGTAGGAATGGCTTTCATTTTGACAGTTCAACAACATTCATTGCGTTATTTGCGTTGTTGACCAGACAAATTTATCGAACATATAAAGCAAAGGATTAACAATATCCTTCAAAATGATTCTGATCAATCGGTAGTGTGTTACGCAATAGGGTATTATGTACCCATTTTTGAAAAGTGTCCTAATTAGATTCTAAAATGTTAATAAACCACTAAGAAAAACACATTTTTTTAAACGATTAGTGCAATAGAAATGCATTCAAATTTTACATTTTCATATTTCGCGCGTAATTTGACGAAAACGCTAGACGTAGTGGACGCCATATTGGTCTGTGGGTATGACGTCAGTTTGCTGAGTAAACAAATGCGCTGATATAGCTTAAAAAATGAGTTATTATTTTACTTATCGTTGGTTTGCTGTTCCTGAATGTAAGATATTATTTCAATAAAAATTAGTTTGGTTACGAAAATAATAAAACTATAAAGTTGTTCAGTTGATTAGTCTATTAAACGGTACGACGTAATAACAGGGCGGCTTCTATTTCATGGTGTTCAAAAACAGATTTAAAAAACTGAAATCTTTGAATTGAATTTTAAAATGTATTTTGTTATTTCATAAACTAAAACTAACATTTTCCGACTGCTTTTTGCCTAAACTATCTCAATAATATATTTGTTATAATTTTCTCATATGGAGCAAAATACCCTAATAGCACCCCGCACCGGTTGGTGGAACTAGAAATTTCACGCGGACGAAGTCGCGGCAGAAGCTAGTGTTCAAGTACTATTTCGACGGTACTCGCATTGTGTTGGAAAATAATCGAGAAACAAATGTAATTCAGGCAAATTCAGTTTATTTGCGTTTATTTAATACTCTCATTGGAAGCGAGTCGATGCTGATCTAGTTTATGTAAACCATTACATATTCAACTCGAACATAGTTTAATGACAGAGATAGCACAAACCATACATAGGTAATTTACAGCATTTATACCTACCCGGTATACACCCGTGCAGTGGCAAATTCATATAGGTACTTTAAAATTGCCATTACGATTTGCGACTATGTCATTGAGTTCAGTGCAATTTACATTAAAATAAACATTCTTAAATGTATGTTCATCAATACTGTTTTTTTAACCGACTACAAAAAAAGGAGGAGGTTCTCAATTTGTCTGTATGTTTTTTTTATGTTTGTTACCTAAGACCTTTCGACTGGGTGAACCGATTTTGATGATTCTTTTATTTGAAAGCTAGTGCTTCACGTGTGGTCCCATTTCAATTTCATCTAGATCTGATGATGCGTTTCGGAGACAGACAACGGAACTCTTCAAAATATAACAGTAAATAAACCGCGATTGCTGCTATCGCGTAAATATGCATTGTTTTGACCCCAAGGATGAAGAAATTTCGAATTAGTGGGGTAGGTACTATAACTAAAAAATTGAAAAATAAAAACTTTTACCAAAAAAAAAACAACCGACTTCCGAAAAAACACTACAAAGTGAAAAATAACTTTAATTTCGGAAGGCGGTGACAAAAACTTAAAATACATATCCAAAGTCACCGACTTCCGAAATTAAAGTTATTTTCACTTTGTAGTGTATTTTTTTTTTAAATTATAATGTATGCTTTGAGCAGATAGCTGCTTGTTAAAAAACTTTGTTAACAAAGTTTTTTCATATACATTTACAAAAAGATAGCTAAACTTTTCACGTTAAATTACACCTTTTCGAAATGTTTGGACTTTCACTAGAAAAAGGTTCAATCCTTACAGACTTCCCTTGTCGGCCTCGTCGGCAATGAGCCAAGATGTGATTTTCCGCGGTTATTCTGCTGTATAGAGCAGGGGTCTCCAAACTTTGAAGCCTTAGGGCCATAATGATTTTTTCAGTATGTTCCAAGGGCCAAAACAGTTTAAACTTTTCTGACCTTAACCATATTTGTCGACTAGTCGCAAAGTGCGCGACTTAAGTAAACATACGCTTTTTTGCATTTCAATTACTATTGTGTATTGTGACACTTAACGACATCTAGTGGCGAGTAGTGATACTATGTATGGTACTATGTACTATCTATTTTACTTACCTACTAACAGGTGGCATTCGTTGTATTCCAATCACTTCGAGATGGCAGTGATTGCATTTAAAAAGGCTAGCGGCGCAACCCCGAGTCAGTTTGCTTAGGAAAAGCGAAGGAATAAGGTGGAGGTCTGCCCGGCTTGGGCGGAGCATCGCCGTGTCCTCGTGGAGACGATCGGCGGCGGCGATCTCTAGCGTCCGGCCCTGGTCCAGGCCATGGTACGGAGCGAGAGTTCATGGGTAGCCGTCACCTCCTTCTGCGAAGCAGTAATGCTCGCGAAGAGGGAGGCGGCGCACGTGAGAGAGAGGCAATATATGCGCCCTCACGGCCTTAGTCGGCGCAGGAGACGCCCTGGGCGTCGGGAATCCCAGGCTGATTCCCGGCAACCGTAGGCGCGGGCTTGCGGACGTTAAGTAATGGGTAGTTCGCTGTTCGGTAAGGACCAAGCCCGGGTCGACGGCGCGTTGTGTTCCACGCGCGCCTCAAAGAGATGTCAGCACCAACGGATGGGGCCCGTAAGGCCCGATGCCTGCCAGAGGTGCGGGTTGCTCGAAAGAGATACCGCGGCCCCTGGTACACAGGCAACTGAGGGAACACGGGTTGGTTTTATTCAGTAAAAGTCTGACACGCTCTCCTGTTCTACCCAAAGCGGGAGAAGTTATTTGATGATTTCCCACCCAAAAAAATAAAAAAGGCGAAAGAAGCGAATCTGTCTATTGTGAAATAAAGTAACACCCGTACATAACAGTATTTTGATTTGACTTATTGTTTTTATGAGTGATTTATTAGTATGGAAAATAATGAATGAATGAATGAAATCAATGATCCCAGCGTGGCTTGACCAGACTCGATTAATCTAATGAACCCCAAGATTTGCACTAGCCCCTGGAGCCTCATGCTTAATGGTGTTACAGAGGACATTGCATATCAAGAAGTAGACCAGGGGGCGCTGTAAGGGTCGGGAGACGTGTCCTTAGGATAGGAAAGGATTGCGAGCCTATCGGATAAGCGAAAAATAGGCAGTGAATGCAGAACGTTCAAAGATGCGGCACATTCAGTTTTTGTGATTGAGTCCAGTACTAAGGCGCTATGTTTAATTTGTAATGAAACCATAGCTGTACTCAGAGAATATAACATTATACGACACTATGAATCGAAACATCATTACTACAAATGTACGGGAAGTTTGCGGACGGAACAATTTGAAGCTTTGAAGCGCGGACTGAAATCGCAGCAATCTTTGTTTACCAAAGCGAATACTGAACAAGAGTCTGCAACTCGCGCCAGCTTTCGTGTGGCTCTTGAAATCGGAAAACGTGGAAAACCATTCACCGATGGAGAAATGATAAAAGAATGCTTGATTGCAGTAGCCGAAGAAATATGCCATGAAAAGGTAAATGTATTTAAAAGTGTCAGTTTGTCAGCAAACACCGTGGCTCGGAGAGTGGAAGACATCGCAGAAAATATATCATCTCAGCTGTCTGACAAAAATGACATCTTGAGTGCTTTTCTCTAGCCTTGGATGAATCAACGGATGTCATATACTGCTCAAGTTTCAATTATTTGTTAGTTATTAATATGCTTAAGCTTAGATACTTAAGTTAAATTTTCTGCGTCATCAAGTCAAGTTTTACCTTGCAAGTAAATAAAACCAAGTAAGTAATTATTATTCTGTGTTTTCTTCTTCAACTTATCACAGCAATAGTAACAACAATAAGACATTGGTTGTCGTGGGCCAGATTGATGACACTAGCATTAAGCTGTCGCGGGCCGGATTAATGGCACTGGATGGCTGGCCGGATTTGGCCTGCGGGCCGTAGTTTGGAGATCCCTGGCTATAGTGTACCTAGCCGACTTACCAAGTGCGCGAATTCATGGATGGACTTCTATTGCACAATTGAAATTACACCGAAATGCTTACAAAAACCGAAATAGCAGGATATTAAACCCGTGTTTACGGACCTTCACTTCAAACTTTATGCAATTAGTATTCCGGCTAACGCCGGTCGTAGCCGTCGCCCATAGACCCTCGAACTAAACGGAGTTAGATATTCGGCATAAAGACGTTTGTGAAATGAGAATCCGCTTCCATAAAATCACGCATGTCGTGAAGCCTCGGTTACCTTAACAAGTCTGTCGAGCAGCTCAGCGCCCTGCTTCACCTGCTGCTCGGGGTCAGCGGCGAGGCGCGCCAATGCATCGAACACGAGCGGGAAGTGCGCCAACGCGTCGCCTCGCGCGATCTTCAGCACGTTGAACAGTGCCTCGGCTGCCTGGTAGCGCACGCGCGACTCGCCCTCGCTGAAGCACGCCACGATCGGGTGCACCAGCTCTGGCAGGTAGTCAGTGCAACCCTGCGCCAAAGACATAATAATAATAATAGCAGCCTATTATGACCCACTGCAGGGCAAAGGCCTCTTATCATACAGAAGACGCCAGAAACAGCGGGGGTGAAACCAGTTGTATGCCTTTTTGATGAACCAGCTTATGTGGAGTGTGGATATCGAAATTGAAATCCTAACTTAATCATTATTGAAACGTTACCACCACAGTATCCACATAAAATTCATGCTCGAGGAAGAGCTCATTTTTTTTATTTCATTATATCTTTACCTTAAGTTAATCCCAGGGAAAGTGATACAGCAATAAATGTGCTCACAGTTCAGTCTCGTGCTGCCTGCAGTGACTTGCACATGACGAGGCTAAAGTTATGCCCCGCAGTCATTGATAACTCAACTCAACTCAAAGCATTTTTTTACAAATAAACCAATTACTACACAACTTACTCAACAATTTGAATTGTGAAAGAGTTGGAAAGATGAAGCTTCCAAAGCGAAGTAGGTGCCTTTGGAGAAGAACGGGCAAAAAATTCCATGGACACTGTTTTAAATCATGATATTGTTACAGAAAGTTGGTTACTTCATTTATGTTCAAATTATCAACGTGAGAACGATGTGACGAACAGACGTGCAAAAGCGTCCGTAATTAAAACAAAAATCAAATGACAATTTAGCAATTAAAATAAGCCGTGGCAGATGAGCAGGCCCTACTGGCGGCGACCGTTCACGTACATGACGTATGGATCAGCTGATCTATTCTGTTAAAATCTCACCGTGAGAACTTAGTTATAGTGAAACCTTTGAGTGTGCTGTCAATTCCATCTGATGCGAGGGATTGACACTAATGACAGCTCACTTTAAGCTCACTCCACCAAAGTAATCACGGTGAGTTTTTTACAGAATAGCACTGCTGCAACATTCAGCTCAACCATTTTGAAGAGAACTTAATGATGCAACATACAAGCTACCACCAGCGAGACATTTGAGTGAGCAACAGCGGCGAGGTGTACATTTTTCTAAGAGAGAAGCCGGCGCGAAGCCGGCTTTATCTTACTGACTTATCAAAAAAAAAAAAATACTTACTATTATTCTAAAATTAATATAAATAATTAAATTCAACATAATAGAACAGCTGAAAACAAATTAAATGTGCAATATTCCTCAATCTCGTTCTCGCTGACGCATTTTTTCTATATCAATCACTATCGTAACCCGTTGTACAGACAGCCCCCTAAAATCCTACCTTACGTCCAAGCTGAACACCTGGCTACGTGGGGGGCGGACACGCGTACTGTACAACTGTACAAAAACTTATGCGGCTAACAAGGAAAGGTAACCCCTTTATGGAGTTTTGCGAAAAACCTCAACAAAAAGACAGTGTCCGTATCCAATCGCAGATACTGATTAAAAATAAAACACAAACATATACTTAATCTACAACAAAACAAAACCCAAAAAGTGAAACAAAAAACAAAGCAAAAAAATAAAATAAAAAACCCGTTGTACAGCGGCTTGCTCTCGTTCATATCAGCAGTGCCACGTGACCTAAAGTACCATCATTACGGGATCGCTGTTGTATGATTTTTTAGTTCCCGATTATGACGATTTGGCGCCGGGTAAATTTGGATTTTTTTTATTTGTTGTAATAATACAAAGCTAAAAATAAGCGAATTGTTTGAATGTTATGGCAAATTAAATACCCGTAGATGTAACTATATTTTTTGGCAATAGTATACACTATTGACGTGCCATTTTTCAAAAGCGGTAGAGATGCGATGAGTTTATACAATGCAAAGATATCTAGTTTTACAATCTTCAGCAGCCCCAACAATATTTTCGAATGCTGATCAAATTCGTTTTTAGCGACCTTGTTGAACAGGACAAGCAGTGAGCCAGGCATTCTTGTCAGCGATGTAATCGCCCAACTTATATGCTTGGCTGCATAGTATGCGTTTTTTACAAGATTTAAATTTCGTTTCATTCAGTTGCAGTACGAGGTATTTTATTGTAACATTTTAAACAGTACTGACTGAGCCCATGAAGGCTGAGCCTACTTCAGCCAGTTTGAAACCTGGTTGAACTAATTGGACCCTATTTCTAGTCCTAATGGTGTGAGTCTTTCACCTCTTTTACTGAAATGATATAAAGGAGAATGCCCATGGACAGTACTCTTGAAAAATGTCGTGTCTCAAAAAGAAGAACAGAACAGTATGAAATATCTAAAATAAAAATATATTTTTTGAACAGGACTTAAATGATATTTATAAAATGGGATAGTTTTTTGAACAATAAGTAGTGCTTTTACGTTTCTGACTGTATTATACAGTACGCCATTTTTTACAATCCCCTGTCATTCGTCAATATTAAGGATGTCTATTTTTCTATTGCGTTTAATCATCACATCAGCCGAAAGGCGGCCACGGCTGGACATAAGCCTCCCCACAAAAGGGGGGATTTGCCATAATCACCACGTTTGGCAGGCGGGTTGGTGATCGCAGTATGGTTTTCAATTGCATAGAGAACGCTGCTGCGTATTCTCATAGTCGCCTTCTACGACACCCATGGGAAGAAATGGAATGTGTGGACTGCGTTTAATGTGCCACCTAATTGATATCGACTATATGATATCGCCCATAAAAATAAGTAAATCAGCTTCTAATATCCCACAGAACTAAATAGTATAGTAGTAGGTACCTGTCTGTTGTCTGCTGGCGCAGTGCACGCGGCCTCATTTACGAGATGTAGGTCGTAGGTCCGAACCCAGACAGGCGCTTTACTTAGTGTTAATTACCTGTATGTATTATGTACCCACCTATGATCCACCATAAACATATTGAATTGTATTGAATTGCTCTCAAAACGGAGAAGGAAAACATCTTGAGGAAACTGGCATGTCCTAGAACCAAAAATTCAAAGACATGTGACATCTACCAACCCGCACTGGGCCCGCGTGGTGGATTGTGGCCCGCTCCCTCTCACTGAGAGGAGGCTTGTGTCCCAACTGATCTGTTTCAACATTTGTCCATAGTGCCGTAGGCATTCTCCTGTTCCTGACGTACATGATGTTCTTATAGATATATTGACAAGGTACCGTCATGATATTAATAGCTTTGAACAGTTCCCTTAGAGAATCTCGCCTACGGAGGCCATATATTGCTCTGATGGCACTTTTCTGCAGAATAAAAATAAACTCAATATCTGCAGCCCGTCCCCATAGTAAAATACCGTAAGACATTACTACTGATACTATGAAAGTAACTGAAATAGACTAGTCTCGTGGTCTCTACATTAGTGAATTAACGTATTTTTCTCACAACACATGCTGCTGGCTGAACTTAGCCCTCCTGCAAGAGCTGTGAAATGAGGGCTCCACTGTAGCCTTGAGTCGAGCGTGATCCCCAGGAAAACAGTTTTATCGACGATGTTCAGTTTCTCCTTATTTAAAATACTATGTCACAATCAGTACTTTTAACATTCGGTGGAGCAAAGCAAATCTTAGGCATTCAGTTTTTTTCCGATTCATTAACTGTCAGCTGTCAACACACGTAGATACGCTGTTGGTTATTTAGTGATTTTGTGCGTTAAACTAAAAGTTTATTGCTCAGAAACATAGTTTAAGTGATCTTTATATTGTGAAAACTGAGTAAAACTGTTTGAGGACTAAAATAATTAGAGATCCAAACAAATAATCAGTTAACTAAATACGAAAGTGTCATTTTACTTTTCAAAGTTCTTTCTATCTACCCTCAAAAAATTTCGTTTTTGTGTCTCATTAGAATCGTTATGTTATTTAAACGTCGAAATCAAGAAGCTTATAGATAAAAGTGGAGGCAACACTCTAAAATACCTAAGTGAAGACGAATGTGGGCTGACGCTCTCTTTCTAAATATATACATAGAACGAGACAGTGATACGTGTTTTCTCTCTCTTATGTATGTATTCAGAAAGAGAGCGCTAGCCCACAGGTTGTCTTCACTTTTATATTTGGAGTGTGGCCTCCACTTTTATCTCTATGCTTCTTGGTCGAAATGTCATCTGACGTTTGGAAAAGTGTTGCCACAATAATAATGTAAATTTCCACCATAATGAGTTCAAACAAAAATCTAACCGAACAAATATTCCATGCTGGTTTATTCAATAGAACAAGGTCGTCATCTTTGTCTGAAATTAGCAATGATAAGCAAAAGATTAACAGTTGCAATCCAGTCAACGAATCCAAACCAGCTAATGTAAATTCCAACCACCGCGACTGCTTGTCTACCTGGTACAAGCAAAGAGATAGCAAGTACGCCATGTAACCCATCAGTGTCATGGCATAGAGTCCCCATACAAAAACACAAGAGACATCGATCACGCGATGAGGAAGAAACAAATAAAATCTCTGCTAAAATAATACAGTCAAGAGATCAAGAACTAAATAAACATCGAGGAATTAGCACTCAGAACATTCAAGATTCTGCATTGCCAGAATTAAACACAAGCAACAGGTTCTCGTTGTTAAACGTAGATGAACCGGCTCAGGTCACCACCAAATCCAATGAATCCAGGAAACCTTCCAAACCTCCGCCCATAATGCTCTACGGCATTGATGACCTAGAAAAATTAACTGAGTTTCTAAAGAAGCGGCAAAAAAACCGACTACACATACAAAGTTGTTACTAAAAACCAGTTAATTATATCCACCACCTCCGTTGAAACGTATAAACAACTATTACAACACATAAGAGCAAAAAGACTCATAGGGCACACTTTCACCCAAAAGGATGAAAAGGGCACGAGAATTGTCATAAAACATCTTCATTTCAGCACTCCCAAAGACGCCATCGTACAAGCGATGGAACAAACTATCAATAAAGTCAAAGGAGAAATAGTGATAACACATGCCAATGGGACAAAGGCGCCATTAAACACATTCTTTGTTAACCTATTCTCTCATGAAAACAACCGAATGGTCAAAGATATCAAATATATTTACCATCAAAAAATCACAATAGAAGAACCAAAAAGAAAAAAATACTGTGGTACAGTGCATGCGATGTCAGCAGTACGGGCACACTAAGAACAACTGTACCCTACAGGTGCTGGTGTACACAAAACGACTGCATTTACCATGGACAGGAACACCCCTGCAGTATGTACTCTGTGCTCAGGAAGCCACCCCGCTAGCTATACACGATGTCAAGTCTATAAAGAAATTGCTGCAAGAAAATGGGGAAACAAACAAAAA
The DNA here is from genome assembly GCA_949091785.1 of Polymixis lichenea. Taxonomy (NCBI): domain Eukaryota; kingdom Metazoa; phylum Arthropoda; class Insecta; order Lepidoptera; family Noctuidae; genus Polymixis; species Polymixis lichenea. Next base: position 23,119,993 of record OX420948.1, on the reverse strand, counting down.
CAAACACAAGCAAAAGTCACGTCAAACATGGAAACACGGCAAGGGACACGTCCTGGAAAACAGAACCCCAAATTGAATCTAGATAATGTTCCATTTAGGGTACATCAAAATTCTAAGGACCTGAAACAGTACAGCGAAGCTGTTAAACGAGCTCAAATCCCAGGAGATTACACTCAAAAGAGTGTGTATAACAGTGACCACAACGAGTCACAGAGAACAATTTCCAATAAAAAGGAAAAAGACAACAGTCCTATAGAACAACACTACAGCTTGATTAACCTCATAATGAAGCAAACTGAAAGGATAGACCAACTGATATCTCATATGAGCACTATGATGAACCTGATCATGACACTCATTAGTAAACAACAACCATGACCTCAATACGTATAGCCATCTGGAACATAAACAGCTTAGCGCCTAACAAAACAGAACTAGAGGTGCTCTTAAAAACAAATAAAGTGGACATTGCCTTAATATCTGAAACCCAAATGACCCCATGATCGCAAACTATTTAAGATGAATAATTATTGTGTATACTCCACTAACCACCCTGACAACACCTCTCATGGCGGAGCTGCTGTTATTATAAAAAATAACATAAAACACCACCTACATAGCGAGTTCAAAGAAAATTGGCTACAAGCGACTACAATCAACATAGATGAGAAAATTGGTTCCCTCAACATAAGTGCGGTATACTGTCCACCAAACCAGAAGGTCAGGAATGATATGTTTGATATATATTTCAACACGTTGGGCCACATGTATATAAGCGGCGGAGACCGAAATTGCAAGCATACCTGCTGGGGGTCGAGACTCATCACAACCAGAGGACGTGAGATGAAAGTGTGTTGAAACCCACAGGCAAACCCTGCTGTCGACTGGCGAACTAACTTACTGGCCAACTGATACCAACAGAACACCAGACTTTTCGGAATTCTTAATTGTCAAGGGACTGTGAGATATTAACTCTAGGGTGGATTCGTCATTCGATGCACTATCTGGCCACCCCCAGTTATTGCTACATTTAGTGTTACATCAATCCAGAGAGAGCCAAAACTGTGTAATCGAAAAACTGACTGGGACTCATTTGCGGACTATCTAGATGAAGAAGTTGAGCTAAAAGTAAAATTAAAAACTGAGGAAGACAGACTCTGCCACATTCTACATAACTAATCTTATACAAATAGCAGCTCGGTGCGCTACCCCTACGCTGGAAACTTCAGTCTGTCAAAATAATATACCCTTAGAGATAAGGCATAAACTGGAAGCCAAACGGAGACTGCGCAGGCAGCTTCATTTGAATAGATCGGAAGACGACAGAAGGGATTTTAATAAAGCTGCAAGAGAACTAAAGGAGCTTTCGTTTTGTAACCATTTTTTTGTTTTTTTTTTTTTCTGGGTGGGAAATCATCAAATAACTTCTCCCGCTCTGGGTGGAGCGGGAGGGCGTGTCAGACTTACTGACTAAAACCCACCCGTGTTCCCTCAGTTGCCTGTGTGCCAGGGGCGGCGGTATCTCTTTCGAACAACCCGCACCCCCGGCAGGCATCGGCCCTTGCGGGCCCCTCTGTTGCTGCTGACATCTCTTTGAGGCGCGCGTGGAACACAACGCGCCGTCGACCCGGGCTTGGTCCTTACCGGACAGCGAGGTACCCATTACTCGCCGTCCGCAAGCCCGTGCCTACGGTGGCCGGGAATCAGCCTGGGATTCCCGACGCCCAGGGCGTCTCCTGCGAAGGCCACGGCTGTGAGGGCGCATGTACTGCATCTCCCTCACGTGCGCCGCCTCCCTCTTTGCGAGCATAACTGCTTCGCTGAAGGAGGCGACTGCCAGCCATGCCCTCTCGCTCCGTACCACGGCCTGAACCAGGGTCGGACGCGAGAGATCGCCGCCGCCGATCACCTCCACGAGGACACGGCGTTGCTCCGCCCAAGCTGGGCAGACCTCCACCGTATGCTCCACCGTGTCCTCTGGGCGATCTTCGCAATGGAAACACCCGGGCGTTTCCTCCCGCCCTATCCGAAACAGGAACCTCCCGAAACAGCCATGTCCGGTGAGGACCTGTGTCAGGCGGAAGGTGAGGACGCCATGCCGCCTCTCAAGCCACTCCTCAAAGAGGGGACTTACCGCCGCAATCGCGGCGTGCCCATTTTGTAATCATGGGGATACAAAATAGGCAAGTACTTCCATGATTGTAACAGCTCTATAACAGATCTCACCATCGTGTGTTCGTATTTCGAATAAGGCGGGAGTTTCGGATAAGGCGGGAGGAAACGCCCGTGTGTTTCCACTACGAAGATCGCCCTGAGGACACGGTGGAGCATACGGTGGAGGTCTGCCCGGCTTGGGCTTGGAGCACCGCCGTGTCCTCGTGGAGGCGATCGGCGGCGGCGCAAGTGAAAAGCAAGTGAAAAGGCGGAGGCGATCGTTTATTAAACACAAAATTTCAAGAAAAACTCTCAACATTGTCAGCTCGAAAGCAAAATAATTATATAATGTGAAAGATAACTAAAAATTTCAAACGACCACAAAATGTGTATCCCCGCTTAGGCAACCTACTGGATCTTGGGCCAGAAAAGCAAGTGAAAAGGCGGAGCTTTTTGCACAACAGCTTTCTGCGGTTTTCACCCCAATTTTTATTTCTATTTATGTATTTATTTATTTTTTACCGATTTTGAAGAGGAAGTCGATAATTATCTTAATAGCGATCAACAACTATCACCTCTACTCAAACTGGTCCCTGTTTAATAAACATTACAATTCTACAATATTGTAAATAAGTGACGTTTTTGTTGAAGATTCTTAAACCAAAGGTAGATTTCCAAAATCTTACAATTTTAAAATATTTAGTATTTCGTTTACAGTGTAGGTACCTACTTTTTTTGGTTAGGTACCCATTTGTTTGATTCGTAACGAAAGTCATGGAGCACAATAAATAGTCTCTAATATAGGAGAATAAAGATGTTTTTTTTTTTTATGTGGTTGGTTTAACGAAAAACGAACTCCCGATATGAAAATAAGAAAAGTGGAAAGACATCGCGGAACAGTAGAAATCTTTGAGCATCTATAATTTGCTGAGTGTGTGTAAGGGCTGCATTTCTCTTTGAATCGTATTTAACATCATGTCCTATTTTCGTTACCAAATATTCATAATAGATGTATTAAGTATATACATATTTATGTGTTAATTTAAATTTTAGTATTAATTGTATATAATGTTAAAAGGCACGATGGGGTTGGCGTATCTGTTTAGATAAAAACCCCTAAACAAATAAAGAGAGAAAAAAAAAAAAAAAAAAAAAATATTCATAAAAAATTCTACTTACTGATCCGAAATTTTTCGATAAACGTAAAATCTGTCACTTCAAAAGTAAAGTTTATCCTCTTACGAAAAACTCGTCGTTGCCGTGTACTCTTAAAGTCATCATCACTACTGTCACTATCGCTACTTCCACTACTAGTTGTTAGAACCATTGTTTAATGTATAACAATTAAATTTATTCACATAATACATTAACGTATACAATTGTAAAATTCTGATACTAGGTAAGTCCACCTGTCGGAATTTTTCTACAGTTTACAAAATATATGAAATGGTAATTACAATTATGCGTTCAATAAAACGGTTTTCTTTACAAATTTGTAAATTGTCACCTGTAAAGAGAGAATGTTTATTAAACAGAAATATGTAAAATTGTAGGTACAATTTTACAATTTTGACAGTTTTCCACCATAGTAAATTTGTAAATTGTATTCTTTATTAAACAGAAACTTGTAGAATTGTAAAATACAATTACAATTTACAATTTGTAACGTTTATTAAACAGGACCCTGGTCACGCCAAATGAAATGACTAAGACAATAAAATATCTGCAGAATAATAAAAGTCCTGGATACGATCTCATCACAGCTGAAATTCTCAAGCATCTACCTAGAAAAGTTATCGTCTTTCTAATAATGCTGTTTAATGCTGTATTTCGACTACAATAACCCAAAACTGTGGAAGATATCACAGAAAACCACCGACCGAACTATGCGCATACAGACCCATAAGCCTCCTTCCAATCATATCGAAGGTTTTTGAGAAAATATTTCTACTTAGATTAAAACCAGTCCTTGACGAGAATGAGGCAATACCAGACCATCAATTTGGATTCCGTGAAATGCAGGCAACTGTAAAACAAGTGCATAGAGTGGTCCATAAAATCAGACAGTCGTTGGAAAATAAAGAATACTGTTCTGCAGTATTCCTGGATATCCAACAAGCATTCGACAGGGTCTGGCACAAGGGACTGTTGTACAAAATTAAATCTCTTTTACCTAACTCTTTTTATATGATATTAAAATCTTACTTAAACCAAAGAAAATTTCAAGTTAAATACGAGGACGAACTGTCTAATCTTTTTGAAATGCAGGCCTCAGTCCCACAAGGCTCTGTGCTCGGGCCCGTACTCTACTCGATCTTTACTGCAGACTTGCCTAACACTGATGACGTGGTAACAACAACCTACGCAGACGACAGTGCATGCCTTGCGAGTGCCAAGGATCTAAATCAGGCATTTCAAAAATTACACGTCCAGTTGAAAAAAATTGATCTTTAGCTGAAAAAATTGAGAATTCAACCTAATCTAACTAAGTCGGTACAAGTGACTTTCACGCTTCGGAAGGGCGATTGTGCCCCAGTATACATGGAAAGTAAACCACTGCCGAACAGTCACACAGTCAAATACCTTGGGCTTCAATGGTTGAACTTCCGGTTTAAGACTTACCTGGGCCAACCTCAATAAAGCCAAGAATAATAAGGCAGCCACCATTGCAATGAAAAGTTTATCTTGGCTACTAGGAAGACAATCAAACTTATCCCTTAGTAACAAAATACTTGTTTACAAAGTGATAGTAAAACCAATCTGGACTTACAGAATAGAACTCTGGGAATCGGCTAGCAACTCCAACATCGAAAGATTACGAAGGTTCCAAAATGTAGCCCTCAGAACAATATCAAGTGCACCCTGGTTTGTAAGAAACACAAATACACGACCACCTAAATATGCCTACAGTGAAAGAACTATATACAAATCACAAAAACAGAGACTGAGCAAGCATAGCAATGTCTTAGCCAAGAACCTTCTAAACAGACAAGGGGATATAATCCGCCTAAAGAGATGGCAAATCCTGAACTTGGGCCAGAGACAGTGAAAACTTTAAGTTTATTTAGTATTAAACCACATAATGTGAATGATGATGTTCCAACTGATTTAAAAAAAGTTTTTTTCCCATATAATACTCAAATTATTGGCAGTGAACAAATTTTGTACCAGCAGTAGGGCGTTATTTACGCCGTCAAGATTTGTTGCGCGTCTATTAATTTTAAAAATTAAGGATGTATCATCAGCAAATATCACCATATTATGTGGTTGTTTTTTTTTAATAAATCATTAATATATACTAAAAAGAGGAAAGGACCTAGTATCGATCCTTGTGGAACACCCATTTCTATTTTTAAACCATTTGAATTGACACCATTTATTAGAACTTTTTGCTGCCTATCATTTAAATTAGATTTTACTAGACTGAGCGAAGTTCACCTAGTCCGTAATGCTCAAGTTTTAAGAGCAAGGTTTCGTGATTAACGCAGTGAAATGCTTTGGACAGGTCACACAAGATTCCTATGGCATCTTGGTCATCCTCCCACGCTCTAAATCTGTGTATTAACAAGGTGACACCAGCTTCAGTCGTACAACATCCGATAATAAACTGAATAGCCAATTATTAAGCAAAACAAGATTTTCCTTTCAACACTAACCTTCCCCAAGCCAACGGCCACGGAAGACAATCCCATGAGCGCTCCATTCTTCACATTTGGGTTGGTAGAGGACATCAGGTCCTGACCAAGCACTCGGATCAGCCTCTTGATCTGACTTGTGTTCTTTGCATCACTGAAGTCTTTCACCATCCTGTGATTACAACAGTTTACCTGTATTTACAGAATGTGTGAAGGCAGTCTAGTAAGTAGTAACACTACTCTACTAGCATTTTGAAAAGTTTGTAATTTAGTGTCAATATGCTTTGTCATAATTATTAAAATTGGTAAGTACAGGGGGGCACCCACCCAGTCCACCAGTCCACCTATAATATACTATATTTATGACTACCAATATCAAGGCGAAGGCTTGTAGTGATGTCAAGTCTGCGTGTATACAGTAGAAGAAGCCTATTAATAAATGGGCGGTTTGTACATAGGAAAATAGTACTCACTTCTCAATCTCGACGCCAGCAAACTTCCTCTTGTCATATATCTTGTCGCAAAGCCCGCGAACGCAGGCTATGCTCAACGGTGCATAGTCTCTCTCCGACATTTCTATTTATCTTCTTAGATTACTACACCAGAATAGCGAAATATATCAATACATCAAGGGGATCAATGAAACCAAAATGAATTGAATCGGAAATAAAAAACACCGCCTTCTTTCTACGAACTTTATCGAATATCCTTGTCTTACCCTAGCCGAAAAATGGGAAAACAATACAAAGAATGCACCAAATACGACCAAATTCCATTTCAAAGCTCGGACTTTCAATCAGCTGTGTATGTCAACTATGTCACTCTGACGTATTTACTACGCCCGGTAATTAAATTCAGAATTTTTACTATTGCTTAAAAAATCATATCAAGGTTATCGTACTCTAATAAGGTGTGCTAAATAAATCATAAAGTAATAAAACATGTACACATTAGCTTAAAAAAAAAACCAAAACTAATTTGTCACCCCGTGAAATCGTGCACACAAACAAAAAATTCGAACAAAGTGTAATTTCTGAACGACCACATAAATAAAAATACCACGCGTCGCTTAAAATTACCCCAGATTTACTTACAAAAATTTCGAAAAATCCAAGACAATGAATGTAAGCAAAGCGTAGGCATTAAGTCAGTTCTGATTAAAATTAACGTTTTTATGCAATCTAATTATCTAATAGCGAAATCATTATAACTGCAATCACTTTTACTTAGTCAGTTTGGAGAAATTGACAACATATATTACGTTGAAGTTATCGTACAAATAAATGAGTAAGAAGTCGGTGTAAAAGTTGCAAGCATTGATGTACAATGTTTATCACTGGTTGCGACTGTACTTTATTTAATCTCGGGTAAACTACATTTTACTAAAGTGGTAACCCAGGTTAGCTGCCGTAGTCAGTGATGCCAATTTAGCCCCTTCGGGGCTAGATTTAGCCCTTTTCTTCTTGTTCAGCTTCAGTCCCGAATAGAATGATTTAGCTCCTAGCCCGTAATCTAGCCCCAAATATTATCGCCTGTCGAAGGCTGCTCGCAATAAGGCCCAAGCCCAACCATCTATGTCGTCAGCGCGTAGTGAAACCCATCGATCATTAATCAAGAACTAGATACACAATCAGCGGCAATAAATGTCCTCACCGAATGAACACCCACTTGAACATTTGGGTGCGCTTTTAATTTAGTAGCAGTCGAACCAAAGACTACAATTGTATACTGGCAAAGTCGAACGCTCCGACGGTAAACATGCCTCAGTGCTCGATTAATAATTGTGAAAATCACACATCTAGGACGCTAAAAAAGGATGGAGTTTCATATTTTCCTTAAGTAATAATATAATCACTAAGTAATTGTTATCACTGTATTATAAATGCTGATATTTTGTCAAGAAATCATCGTAAAAGCATTTTTTTTAATAAATCGTAATAAACAGCACGAGTTATAAAAGCATATCAACTGTAAAGACTCTTACATTAATCATACTATCGCATGATAACATCTTCTGATGGGATAAATCCCAATTTTTGTAGTTCGTTACTCAGTTTCAGGTATGTACCATTCTCGATCTGTGTGCTTTATCGAGATGAAATACTTTCTCTCCTTTTATGTTTTTAAAATTATCTAACATTTTCTTAGCTTTATGGAACAGTGTTAAACCATTGTTTCTTCCACCATTATTTCTGCCACATATTCTTCCAAGTAATCTGGCATCTCCGTTGCTCTTTTCTTATCTACTACACGCCATATAAGTAAGCTGTCGTGATATCTATTTGGTTAAGTTTCAATTCCTCTCCCACAGCTACAGCGATGATGCTTCTAATTGAACTTAGCTTTGCAACAGGAGAATACGTCTCACTATAATCAATTCTAGATCTTTGCCTTAATCCTCTTGCACCTAGTCTCAATTTCTTTACCTTTGCGTTTTTAGGTCCTTTTTTCTTTTCAAAATCATTAAGAAATCTACAAGATTTGTTTGTTTTTCTCGTTTTGCGATATTCCACGTACTGTTCTTTACGGGTGCTATGATTTCTATTTGTAAGGCATCATGCCAGTCATTTCCCTCTTCTTATTTTTCTTCGCATAGATACATGTTATTAGTGGTCGTTTCCTCGTCGTTTCTGCCTTTCATCTCGTAAACGTTAGCCCATACTGGCAATCGTCTTTTTCTTTGAGATTATATTCTGCTATTGGCATAATCATAAACTTGTTTACTTTCGATTGCTTCATCAACATTTTCATTAAATTCATTAAGTGCAACATTGAACGTGTCTCCGAACACATCGTGTGGTGGAGTATCAAGCTGTGTAAATGATGGGGGAAACCCCACGCAGTTCTTCGACGCAGTATGAAAATACTGCGTCGAAGAACTAGGTTTTGCATCAGATTTTGGCGATTTATGTTTAATATGTACATCGATTTTTATATTCTCGGTTGTTTCTTCTTCTTGTTTCCTTTTAGGTTTTATATTTGTATTCATATATCTTCTATTTTCCCTTGGTTTTTTTTTCAAAATTTGCACAGTTCTTTCCGTAAAACACGGCATTTACAAATTTTACGTCTAGCTCTGCTTATTATGAATTCTTTTGGAATTAATTTCGATGAAGATTCGGAACCCTCTGGCACATTTTGCGTATCCAACAAATACGCCTTTTGTAGATCGAGGAGCAAATTTCCACCCTCTTTTAAGTCCTTTCCTTCGGACAAACACTTTCTGACCGAATATATGTAGGTGTCTTGCAGATGGTTCACGACCAATCCATTTTTGGAAGGAGGTCTGTCCATTCAGGGCTTTAGTCGGGCATCTATTCGTTACATATTTTGCTGTATGAATGGCATTTGCCCACAGCTCCTTTGGAACTTTTGATATCAAGCATAAGGCATCTCGCCTTCTCGACCAATGTCCGATTTTTACGCTCTACAAGTACATTACTTTGAGGTGTATAGGGTGACGTTAGTCTACACTGTATTCCATGTTGCATTCAATAATCTTTTTTTTTTTTGTTAACGTACTCGGTACCATTGTCCGCTTGTAGATATTTAATTTTATGCTATAATGCATTTTCCACCATCTTATTGTATTCTGTGAATATCTGGAAAACCTCACTTTTATTTTTCATTAAATATATGCAGCAATATCTTGATCACTAAGAGTCAGAAAGAATCTTGATCCAGTATGAGTTTCAACTTGCATAGGTCCACACACGTCAGTATGAATAATTTCGAGTGGCCCTTTTGTCTACCGCCTGAGGTATTAAATGGTAAGCTCGTCATCTTTCCTTTCAGACATATTTCACAGTCTCCCAATTTTTCCTTTTCTTTAACGTCTAATCCTTTAGTTAGTTCTTTCTTGGATGCTGCTTTCAGCTCAGATTCATTTAGATGTCCGAGTTCCTTGTAATATTTGTATCTTCTTCTACTGTATTGGCTTTTTCTACTTCGTCAAATCTCATGAAGTACAAATCATTCTCTCTATTTACCTTGAGAATAATCTTGCCGGCAATATTCTTTATTAATGCCTGATTTTTCTGGAATACTATACAGTATATCCAATAACAGTGATTTTTCCAACTGAAATCTGGGTCATGGACAATTCAGGTACAAATAGACCCAGACCCATTATTTATGTCGTATTGTCCATTCTTTACTCTTATTGTAATTTTTCCTCTGCCTTTTACTTGAGTGATAATACTGATCCGAAGCTAGTTTTAATATTCCGACTCACTGTTTATGGTGTCAATTTTTTTTCCATCTGTACACATGTCAAATGTACATCGTTCGCAGACATTAGGGAAATTGGTGGCACACACAAACTTCCTTTGATTTGAGTTATTATAGCTATATCCGGCTCTCGCTTGTCATTCAGATGCCTTATGTCCCTTTATTTTGCATTTGTTGCATCTGAACTTGAAATTTCTGTTATTGTTACTTCCTCGTCTTTGATTTCTGTTATAAAAAGCATCTTCCCCATTATCTCTATTGTTGCTGTTCTTTTTGGCTTCACTTTATTCAATAAGTTTTATTTTTAAATTATCTGGACTTGGCAAACTGTCCCTAGTTTTGGTGGAAATCCTGAAATATTTGAAACTGGATGGATTTCCACACCATTGTTGCTAGTTTGTCAACTACATCCATGAAATTGCTTAAGTGATCCTGCACATCGTCCTTTTCAGTCATTTTCTACAGAACGAGCTATTTAAGCAAAGTTGCTTTTCGCGAGGGTCCCAAACTTTGATGAATAGACTTTAGCTTTCCCCAAACGTCTTTAGATGTTTTACAGCCAGTTTAGCTACTTGAGCTGAGGTGGAGAAATCAATAGCATGATCTCCGCACGAGTCATCGTGTCCCTTTTTAGGAACTTCTCAGTCTCTTCCGCATTCGCGTTCACGGATAATTTTGTAGCTCCACTCACGTATTCCCATAGCTCATTTTTACGAGGATGGGCTCAGCCTGTACGCACCAGGTATCATAGTTAGTTTTAGTAAGTGGTTCTATACGATACGATGATGACATCGTTCCTCGAGCAAACCACGCTCTGCTACCAATTGATAGTTCAGTACCTAGTTAGGTGTACCTAACTAGGTACTGAACTATCAAGTGGTAGCAGTCTCATTATCACCGCATACTGTAGTATGCGGTGATAATGAGACTCAAGATTGAAACGCTCACGCTGAACATTTTCATTATTTATTATATTCAATATTTGATGTTACACAATGCTATCGACAGAACAAATGATAGGTCTGTTAGGAAAAAACTCTATAGCAACGTTACACGTCATCCATAAAGATAATGCTCTGTGCTGCGTGCAAACTCTAACACTATTTAGATCGTAATTTTATGATTAAACATTTTTTTTTTAATTAATAATTTACCCATTACTTAATCATGAAATCAATTTTACTAAAGAATCTTTATTTTTATTTTTCGTTATTTAGTCATTAAGCCCTATTTTTTTAAAAATGTGCTAATCTAGTCCTTTTTTAAATTCGATTTAGCCCCAAAACCTGACACCCAGTTGGCAACACTGGCCGTAGTGCGCTTGATGAGTCGTGTCTTACTATTTTGATAAAACTGCGATAGAAAACAATCCAATGTCATTAAGTTCTAAATTGTGGTTTAGTGTATGTGTTTATTTGCCGCGTTAGAGTACATTTGTGCGCCCGCCATGCCTGTGACACTAGTAGACAGGTTGCCCTTGCCGAACCTCAAGGTTTACACCGCGGGAAGTGTTTCGCTGCTTTCGATCGCTGTTTATTACGCGCTGAGTGTAACTAGTGACCCGAACTGGCGCGGGAACGTGACGCTGGCCCGGCAGGACGCCATGGAACCGGGCGAGGGTGAGCGCCTGGTGCCGGTGCCGGCGCTGAACGGCACCAGGAACGTCAGCGAGCAGTTCGTGGACGCCATGACGTTCATGATGCAGGAGCCGCTCTGCATGTGGGTAAGTACTGGCCAGCAGTCCAGCACACACAGACCGTGCTATCTCTCCGCTACACATAGCTGCTTCTTGTCTATTTTCAAACTTCTAAAAGATCAGATCAATCTCATAGCTATATTGTTTTCATAAACAACATAATTCCCATTTTTCGACTTAATTCTTATCATGTTATTGTTTTTGATAGTATGTGTGCCAAAACAAGGAAGCAAAATGTAGCCTAAATTCAAGTTTGTTATCAAATAAATATGTAGAGCATTGCAAGCTAATCTGCTCTGAATTTATAAACATACAAGTGTAGGTTTGATATACTCAAAGCATACTTTATAAAGAGAGCATTATGAAGAAGTAGTGATCAAACAATATTAATTTATTGTTAAACTTAGGTACATTTTATTATTTCTTAGTAAAAGTATTTCTGGAAATGTTAAACACAAAAGAAATTTGGCAACATGGCCCAGGCTACTCAGTCTCGGTAGTCAAGGCTCTATGGAGTTGTTCATATCCCTGTTATATTACAATAGGATGAACTGATTATTATCATTATTATGCACACATTAATAACATAATACCACACAATGAACTATTAAAAACTAAGGAAATATACCCAAACATATTTCTTATTTAGGGAAGCAATGCAGAATTAAAATATACCTATTTATTTAAGACAATAATTGTCATACCAAAATGAATAATTTGTTTTGGATTTTAAACATGTGTTGTAGTAGGTTAATTAAATTTTAATATTTAAAATTATAATCCCAATCCTAATCACCAGTAGTATAATTGAGCATTAATTAACAGAGCCATCAACAATATTCTTAAGTTGGATCATAATCAATAAATATTTATCCTATTGGTTTAATGAGGCGTGGTCACAGCCAATGACTGGGGGGGGGGGGGGGTCACAGACAAAATTACCTACATATTAATAAGAAAATTTATATTTTGGAAAAAATACTATTTTAAGCTTAACGTTTACGGCTTTGGGGGGTGTCATGACCCCTAGGACCCCCCCCTCGGACCGCGCCTGGGTTTAATAATACTAATTTAAGTACATGATGACTGCCTCATTGTTCTAGTGAAAAAAAACCCCATGTGGATTTTATAACATGTTATGTTATCATTTCTGCTTGCTATTACTTATATTTGTATTTTCTTCAATGATAAATGATAACACAATCAACAACGAAAAGATTTTCGAAGAAATACTACTTCATTGTAATAAAAATTTACAAATAAAAAAAAAATGAATTGTCAGACTTATCACGTTATTGAAGCAAAGAGGCGTTTATGAATTTAGTTTTATATTTAAGTTCAAGTAAAGGAGGAGGTTTTCCATTCGGTTGTTTTTTTTTATGTTTGGTACCTCAGCACACTCCATACTGGCTAGGGCAATACCGAGTGGTCCCAAATTAATTTGGTCAAGTTCTGATTTGTGTTTTCTTAGTCATCATTCATCATCATTTCAGCCCTTTAACGTTCCCACTGCTGGGTCATGGGCCTCCTCTCTGTTAGAGGGTGGGCCACAATCCACTATGCAGGCCCAGTGCGAGTTGGTGGATGTCACCTGTCTTTGAATTCTTGGTTCTAAGACATGGAACCCACGACCTACAACTTGTAAGTCGGGGCCGTTACCACTGGGCCACCACTGCTCATAACTGCTGTTTTTTGAGGAAGCTTAAATAATTACAGTTTTTACAGTAATTTTTACAGTTATTGTACTTATGCAGATGATATTATACTAATTTCCTGTCACTGTTATTTACTTAGCAAGTGAAAGTATACTAATTGGTGCAGGGTACCTACCCTACCCCCACCCCCCCTAACCCCCTACCCTAACTTAAAAGTTTGTGAAAAAAATAACCGACTTGCAAAAAATACATTACACAGTGCAAAACAACTTTAATTTCGGAAATCGAATTTTCGAAAAGACACCTTTTGTTTTTATTTGGGTTTTTTTTGCCACAACTTCCAAAATTCAAGTCATTTCTCAGTTTTGGCGTTTCGTCAAAAAATTGGCAGGACCGTCATTTGAAAAAAAATAGTACTTTTGTTTGTATTTAATGAAATAATCACGAAAAACTACTATAAATGCGTTGTTACCAGCCCGCGTGGAATGAATGCTCTTTAGATCTTCGTTCCAATAAGACACTTTTCAATTTTACAAACAATCGAGTGACCACCCTAACGCTTGCCCCGCGGACTCTCCGTCCGCTTACCGGCCCATCGTGCTGCTCGACGAGGTGGGCAAGCTCTTTGAAAGAGTAATTGCAGACCGCCTCGTCGGGCCAGTTTGGTTTCCGCAGGGGGCGCTCCACGGTGGACGCAATCATGCTCGTGCGAGCCCTCACGACGGGGGATGCAGTGGCCCGGGGTGGGGTCGTCTTGGCGGTGTCTCTAGACATCGCCAATGCCTTCAACACCCTGCCCTGGAGTTGCACCAGGGAGGCACTTCGGTATCACCGGATGCCGACCTACCTGTGTCATGTGGTCGAGGCCTATTTGACGGACAGGGCCGTCATTTACCCCGGTCACCTAGGAGAATGGAACCGGCGAGAGATGTCGTGCGGTGTCCCACAGGGATCGGTCCTGGGGCCGCATCTGTGGGACATCGGGTACGACTGGGTGCTGCGCGCCGGTCTCCCTATCGGCGTCAGCGTAGTTTGCTACGCTGACGCCGGAAATGTTGTGTGAAATATGGTAAGAGTATGTGATACGGAGGAATGAGGAAAATGTCGTGGGGAAGTTTTGAGTATGAATGTCGATGGCTATAAGAGTAGGGGGAAACTAAAGAAACGATAGATGGACTGTCAAATCAAATCAAATCATTTTTATTTGTGTAACATAGGTAGTGTATACAGTTCTTAAATTAGAGTCATAGGTCGCTATGTTATGCCAAGAGGCGTACAAATATGGTTGCATGCGAAATATAATAATGACTATGCGAGAGCCAAACATAAAATATTTGGTTGGTATGTCAAAAATGAATAGAATTATAATAAAAAAATAAAACAACTGTGTGAATGATGATATGGTTAGAAAAGGTATGACTACGGAGATGACGACTAATAGAGAAGTGTGGGAGAAAAAGACATGTTGCGCCGACCACAAATAAATTGGGATAAGCGCAGGAGAATGTAAAGGTAGCGAGAGTGTTTCAGTAATCTCATTCGTAGGCACTGCACAAAACGCAAATTCAGGTTTTCGTCATTCTATAGAACTCGGTCTCCAACACACTTCACATCTGTATATAAACAGTCTAAGACCTAAATACGAATATGTTTAACAATGTTTTGTTTCATTCAACTCAAGAACAGGATTGGCAGCACTCGGCCCAGAGGCTGAACTATTTGCTTTATCGTCGCTATCTAAAGCCAGACAAACAACTTTTACCGCGTTATTGTTGTTTTGCTCATTGAGTTATTTTTCTTACCTTTGCGTATTGAATGTTTAATCAACTGCGAACACAGCGTACTCAAATAACCGTACTTTTGTTTTTGCGTTTTGTTCGATAATATTGAGTCATGAAATCACAATGTTCGCACAAAAAGGTCAGAGCAATCGTCCGCAGCGAGTTGGTCCGAAATAAATGGTAAGATGAACATCTTGTGAACATTCTAGAAGGCTATCCGAAGAAGGCGTGTCTAACAAATATGTAGAACACTGCACGTTGTGCATACACACATCAAAAAAGTTCGCGATCACTTTGAAAAATCTAAATCTTTTTTGTTACGGTAGATTATATTATGATTTTTTCTTCTTTTTAGATTCTTTGTTTAAAAATATAGATTTAGAATAAAAAACGATAAAACAGTTCAATTGTTTTTCCATATAAAAAAGTTTTGAGCCCTAGCTTACGCTCATTCAGAAATCTGATTTAGTCAATTTTAGCGGATCTAAAATACTTTTTCGCGGAAAGATGTGATTGAAAAAATGCAAAGAGGATTATCAAAAGTTTTATGAGCAACAATAGTAACTGTGCGGAAAGAAGGATACACCACGAGAGAAATAGCATGCAGAGTTGCTATATCCTAATCCTGTGTCGTGACCACGTTGCAGAGGGACCACGGGATGGCTTATTTTGCTGACCGACCCCGCAGTGGTCGCCCAATGTTTTGACTGCTCCCAAAAGCGCTATATTAGATTGCTGGCAGCCCGTGACCCAACAATAAACGCTACTAAAATAAAAGCAGAAGTTCGGGCCACCTCTGTGCTTGAAGTTAGCACTCAGACCATTCGGAATTGCTTGCACCAGGCTGGATTACGAGCATGGAAGTCTTGGCGAGCTCTTCTGAATTCCCGGCAATGACAACGACGGAGATTGCAGTGGGCTAGGCTTCGGCAAAATGAAGAAGAAAACATTTGGCAAAACTGTCTCTTCGTTGACGAATCGCGAATGCTGCTCTCCGAGAATACGACATCTTAAGGTTAGACTGGCCTGCCGGCTCGCCTGACTTAAACCCAATAGAGCACGCGTGGGATGTTCTTAAGCGAACTGTTTGGAACCGTCAGCCACGTCCCCAGACAGTGTCAGAGTTCAGGGAAGCCGCTATTCAAAAATGGGACAGGTTACCCCAAGAAATGCTGGATAACTTGATTCTCAGCATGCCCAGTAGGATCACCGCATGTGTTCGAGCCAAGGGAGGAGTTATGAGTTATTGTAAACCTTCACTACATAGTATAAAACAAAGTCGCATTCTCTGTCCCTATATCCCTATGTATGCTTAAATCTTTAAAACTACGCAACGGATTTTGATGCGGGTTTTTTTAATAGATAGAGTGATTCAAGAGGAAGGTTTATGTGTATAATACACCGACCTCCACGCGGGCGAAGCCGCTGGCAAAAGCTAGTTTCAAACTCAAAGCATTTATTTCAAATAAACCAATTACAGGCACTTTTGAATTCTCAAGGTCGGTGAGTTAGAAAGATGAAGCTATTTGCCCATTCCAAAGCGTAGGTACCTATGGAGAAGAACGGGCAAGAAACTCCATGGACACTCTTTTAAAATCATGATATTGTTACAAAAAGTTGGTTACATCATTATGTTGAAATTAACAATGTGAGAACGATGTAAAAAGACGTGCACATTAAAGCGTCCGTAATTAAAACAAAAATAAAATAATAATTCAGAAATTAAAAAATTTAAATAAATAAGAAAGAAATTAAAATAAGCCGTGGGAGCTAGGAGATGACCAGTCCCTACTGGCGGCGCTCGTTCACGAACATGACGTGTGGATCAGCAATTCAGCACCATTGAACTCAACCATTTTGAAGGGAACTTAATGATCCAACACACACGCCACCACCAGCGAGACATTTGAGTGAGCATGACATACTCTCAGCTGCCAGGGCACATTCAAGTCAATGAAAGACGTACCCTGTAAATGGTAGCTTTATAGTAGGAACATAGGGCTCACACATATGCTATGCAATTATACAATACTAGAAGTTTGGATTTATACAATGCAAAGATATCTAGTCTTTTACAGTCTTCAGCAGCTCCAATAACGTTTTCAAATGCTAATCAATTCGGTTTAAGCTACCTTGTGGAGCAGGACAAGCAGCGTTTAGCCAAGCATTTTTGTCAGCGATGTAATCTCCCAACTTATAATAAGCATAGTGTGCGTTTTATACAAGATTTAAATTTCATTTCATTCAGTTGGAGTATGTGGGGAGGTATTTTATTGTAACATTTTAAACAGTACCCCATGAAGGATGAGTCTACTTTAGCCAGTCTGAAGCCTGGTTGAACTAATTGGTCCCTATTTCTAGTCCCAACGGTGTGTCTTTAACCTCTTTTACTGAAAAGATTTAAATTCCTGACATACATGATGTTCTCATAGATATATTGACAAGGTACCGTCATGATATTAATATTTTTGAAAAGTTTCCTTAGAGAATCTCGCCTACGGAGGCCATATATTGCTCTGATGGCTCTTTTCTGTAGAATAAAAATAGACTCGATATCTCGATAGATAGCCCGTCCCCATAGTAAAATACCGTAAGACATGATACTATGAAAGTAACTGAAATAGACTAACCTCGCGGTTTCTACATTAGTGAATTGGCGGATTTTTCTTACAGCATATGCTGCTGAACTTAGCCGTCCTGCAAGAGCTGTTAAATGAGGACTCCACTGTAGCCTTGAGTCGAGCGTGATCCCTAGGAAAACAGTTTTATTGACGAATTCTAGTTTCTCTTTATTCAATACTATGTCACAATCAGTACTTTTAACATTTGGTAAAGCAAATCTTATGCATTTTGTTTTTTTCCCATTTGATACTAAATTATTAGCAGTGAACCAATTTTGCACCAACAATAGGGCGTTATTTACGTCGTCAAGATTTGATGCACGTCTAATTATTTTAAAAATTAAGGATGTATCGTCAGCAAATAACACCATTTGTGGTTGTTTTTTTAATAAATGGGATAGATCATTAATATATACTAAAAAGAGGAAAGGACCTAATATTGAGCCTTGTGGAACACCCATTTTTATTTTTAAACCAAGTGAATTGACTCCAATTATTTGAACTTTTTGCTGTCTATCATTTAAATAAGATTTTACTAGATTGAGCGCAAGTTTACCTAGTCCATAATGCTCAAGTTTTAAGAGCAAGGTTTCGTGATTAACGCAATCAAATGCCTTGGAGAGGTCACAAAAGATTCCAATGGCATCCTGGGCCTCCTCCCAAGCAGTAAATATGTATTTTAATAAGGTAACACCGGCGTCAGTCGTACAACGTCCTTTGGTGAAACCATATTGCTGATCGTGTAAGATTTTGTTGGTGTTAAAATGATTAAGCATTTGATTGAGCATTATCTTATCGAACACCTTGCTGAATACCGGCAGCACGGATACTGGTCTATAATTGTTGGCGTCATTGCTGTCCCCAGATTTGAATAGAGGTATAACCTTACTATATTTCATTAAATCCGGGAAGACTCCTTGATCTACACACAAATTATTTATTAATAAATTGTTGTTTGAGTTTGGTTAAACAGTCTTTTTCTTTCTATCAAATTTCTGTTACAATAACATTATGATTACGAGCTACTCAGAAGTACCGGCACTCCTCCTCCGCCACAGCCTGTAACCCTCAGCCGCGATGCCTCCCATTCGACATCGCGGCCCGCCTCATTTGCGATGCACCTCACCGCAACCTACTTTTTTGCCGCTACGTCGTCGGCTTGGAAGCAAAAGCCCTGACGAGCGGGATTCCTCTTCGCTTCACCGTGGGAGAGTGACCACGTCTACTGAGCCCCCCCGCAACGATATTGCGGGAACCCACTGGGGGGAAATACAACTTGTCAAATTAGCAATTTTTCTTCTTACGTATCGTTCATTTGCCGAAGCTCTCAACTTGGAGAACAGTATAATTCTTTCGTTCTAAATGCATGAACAGATGCACTTTTGGGCTTTGATTGCAAGACGCTGTACCACGCACCACGTACCTTATATGCAGTATTCACAATGGCACCATAATAATATCTTCGGCCGCAACGCCTGAGTACGTACTAATCTATTTTGCTAAGCCGTCAGGAACACATCCTTTCATTACCTTAGATCCTTTTGATGTCCCTTTCGGTGTCCATGATCGCAGTATCTATATGTCACCGACTCATCGTATAATTATGAACATCGTTAGTTTATAATAAATATCTCGCGGGATTATAAACTACTTACCTAAAAATTGGGAACTGATAATGAAAAAATAATATGCTGTTCCATACATTTTGTCCGCGTAGGTATTGCAGAAAGAAGGCACGTCGTTAACTAAACAATGTAATTTGACACTATCAGGGTTTCCCTCGGAGTCATTAGCCTCCGAGAGGGCCTTTATAACTCGTACTTTTGGAGGTCTGTGCAGTGTGCACGATGTAACACATAGTATGAGTGCTGAATAAACCTCGGAGGTTGTCCCGCTCAAAGTCAAAGCATTTATTTCAAATAGGCACATAAAAAAGGCACTTTTGAACGTCAAAAACATCGTTGCTTGCCAATATTGTTTTGTGAATATACTCAAGAATTTATAAATTAAAGACTGCAAGTATCTAGGGCTAGGAGAGACTCGTCCAAATTATCGAAACTTATGTAATAGCGAGATTAGAATAAAGAAAGTTTTTCTTCATAAAATGCCTTAAACAAACACTAGTACCTATTCTGCGCTAGCCGATATACAGGTTGGTTTATGTCAATGACTATATAGCCTCTTACCTGCTCATAAGGGCGACTCAGGCTCACGACACACATAAATGAAATTGCACTTATGTTAGATGACAATATGAGGGGCCATTTTAGTTTTGACCACTTATTGGATCTCTGCACACGCGGTTATTTTGATACCTATTCAAACATTTCTGCATAAATAAAAACAATTATGAGTTCCTGTTCAATTAAATGCTGTGGGAAATCGTCTAAAACATCCAGCTATAAAAATGATGGCATAACTTTTCATTGGTAAGTAAAATATATTTATAATTTAATAATATTATGAATTATTCCAGGGCTCAAGCTAAACTGGTTGTTTACGTAAAATGGCACAAAAAAGTATACCGCGTTGATATCTATTCGAAAAGTCTCTTTCTATCATTATGGTATTGTACATACGTCTGTCTCATTATATTTGTACTAATGCTGTAGTGTTGTGACAACTTCAAAACAAAGTCGAAATTGATGATAAAAAATTATCGATGTTTCCTAATGGTAAAAAGTAAGTTTTAACCGATTTCCAAAAGGAGGAGGTTCTCAATTCGTCGTAACCTTTTTTTTTTTATGTATGTTCCCCGATTACTCGAAGATGGCTGGACCGATTTGGATATTTTTTTTTTTGTTTGAAAGGGTATACTTCCCAGGTGGTCCCATGATCATCAAGTCAGGATCTGATGATGGGATCCTGGAGAAATAGAGAGAACTCTTCAAATTTTATAGGCACACTTGAAGCAATTTGTGTAGTTTTTGGAAGAGTACTTTCTCGGAGTGGTTCCATTTCAATTTGGTGAAGACCTGATGAAGAACTTCGGAGATAGGCTACGGAACTCCTCAATAAATGATAGCAAATGGACAGGGATTGCTGAAATCTCATGTCTGTCAATTGTTTACGCCAGTTAATAACATAACATCACGCCGGTACGCTGTGAAGGGGTAAGCACATGTGAACCACTAAAAAGTGAAAAATAAAAAACTTTTTTCAAAAAAATAAACAACCGACTTCCAAAAAAACACTAAAAAGTGAAAAATAACTTTAATTTCGGAAGGCGGTGACAAAAAATTCAAATACATATCCAAAGTCACCGACTTCCGAAATTAAAGTTATTTTTCACTTTTTAGTGTTTTACATTTTAGATTTCGAAATATTCCGGAATTGAAAGAATTTGAATTTCATTAACGAGAATTTATTGTTCTTTCCGACAGGGATTGACATTGCTATTATTTTTATTAGTCATACTTTAAATTAGCCGATTAAATTTGCTGATTGATTTAATTGAATTTAACTTAAAGAAGTGTTTTTTTTTTCTTTTTTTTTTTCTGGGTGGGAAATCATCAAATAACTTCTCCCGCTCTGGGTGGAGCGGGAGGGCGTGTCAGACTTTTACTGACTAAAACCCACCCGTGTTCCCTCAGTTGCCTGTGTGCCAGGGGCGGCGGTATCTCTTTCGAACAACCCGCACCCCCGGCAGGCATCGGCCCTTGCGGGCCCCATCTGTTGCTGCTGACATCTCTTTGAGGCGCGCGTGGAACACATCGCGCCGTCGACCCGGGCTTGGTCCTTACCGGACAGCGAGCTACCCATTACTCGTCGTCCGCAAGCCCGCGCCTACGGTGGCCGGGAATCAGCCTGGGATTCCCGACGCCCAGGGCGTCTCCTGCGAAGGCCACGGCTGTGAGGGCGCATGTACAGCATCTCCCTCACGTGCGCCGCCTCCCTCTTTGCGAGCATAACTGCTTCGCTGAAGGAGGCGACTGCCAGCCATGCCCTCTCGCTCCGTACCATGGCCTGGACCAGGGTCGGACGCGAGAGATCGCCGCCGCCGATCACCTCCACGAGGACACGGCGTTGCTCCGCCCAAGCTGGGCAGACCTCCACCGTATGCTCCACCGTGTCCTCTGGGCGATCTTCGCAATGGAAACACCCGGGCGTTTCCTCCCGCCCTATCCGAAACAGGAACCTCCCGAAACAGCCATGTCCGGTGAGGACCTGTGTCAGGCGGAAGGTGAGGACGCCATGCCGCCTCTCAAGCCACTCCTCAAAGAGGGGACTTACCGCCGCAATCGCGGCGTGCCCAAAGAAGTGTTAGGTCAGTGTTTTGTTTGCACCCAGATAACACCCTATAAGTATAGTTAAAAAAAAAATTGAATTAATGGACCTCGGGCTTGCGGACGGCGAGTAATGGGTAGCTCGCTGTCCGGTAAGGACCAAGCCCGGGTCGACGACGGTGCGTCGTATTTCACGCGCTCCTCAAAGAGATGTCAGCAACAACTGATGGGGCCCGCAAGGGCCGATGCCTGCCAGGGGTGCGGCTTGTTCGAAAGAGATATTGCGGCCCCTGGCACACAGGCAACTGAAGGAACACGGGTGGGTTTTAGTCAGTAAAAGTCTGACACGCCCTCCTGCTCCACTCGGAGCGGGAGAAATCATTTGATGATTTCCCACCCAGAAAAAAAAATGGACCTCGATTTTATCGATATCGATATTATTGTTGCAAAACTGACTTGCGGATCACTATTTCTGCAACATTCGTGCTATTATTAAGTATTATTATATTGCATCGGCCAATCACAACCGCTGTATTTTCTTCGTCCCCCGGCCCGCAGTGGTGAGTCGTGTGCCTAGACGAAATCGGTCTATCAGCTCTCAAGTGGTTTAATTCTTTTTGGTTTATGTAATGTTTAGAGATTGTTGCACTTTGTTAACAGAACGTACTAGTGGGCGGAACCAAGCAACCAACCAATATTACCTGCTTCATCACATCTACCTGCTTCTCGCATGTTTCCATGTGGTACTTGAAACACCCCTTCTTAGTACTCTTTTAGTAATCTTTGACTTGTGCTGCAGATGATGCATTGCATGTCATCATAATTATATCTGTGAGTCTGTCCAACTAGTCTAGTTCCTCGAGGAATCTCTTGCCGGCACTGTTTAGTGCGTTGCGTTCATAGTCATTTATTGAAAAAAATATTGCAAGCATTTCACAATTATAGTTATCATTATAGTGCACCGTGAGTCCGCGAGCGCGCTGAACTTTCAAAGCCTGAGACTTGTTTGTCAAGTCAAAAGCTCTCGGCTCTACGGTGAAAGTCGATATTCAGGTTTTGCACCAAACCGCCTTATGATGCCTTTTCTTACTCAAAATAAATACCCAATAAAATTAAACCTTTCGCTCTAAATAAACAAGTTGATATCAATACATGCGTAATCATGACGCATGCCATGTGCGGAGTCTTGAGTCTTCGACACAGAATTACCGCAAGGATGAAATAGCATTGTATCCGACTTGTTTGAACTTGAACGCTACTAAGGGAAGGAATTGGACAAAAATAAACGTATGCCACATTGAGCAGAAAAATGAACATCACTCCGTGTTCCCAATGCCTCTCAACTCCCAAGGCTTGAGTCATTTGTAACTGCTTAGTCGGGGAGGCACGGGACGCAAATGTTCACCAGTTGTAAATCAAAACAATAATGACGATCTGGAAGTGACAGTAGATTTAGTAGAATGAAGTCTACCAATTCAATCAACCCACACAAGTTGCCATGGGCAACGAAGAGTCGGGTTTCATAGCTTGAGGCCATTTATAAACTCATTTTAAAAGATAAGATCTCTAAAACTCAGTACAATTTGGAATGCTACCATCATTACAAAAATATCATAATACCTAGCTCATACGAACATCTTTGTAAATGATGCTGACCTTCGCTCAGCGCCAAACGAGTTCATATCCACACAAATGCACGTTGTCAGTTAATTAAAACACAAGGACCAGGAAGACTTGATCAGACTATTGACATTCAGAATGTGATTAAACGAAGAAACCTTATCTGCGAGTATAAAAAGAAGAAATTATAAAAACGGGAGCGTTCCTATAGGTCACATCGTCGACCTGTTCCTATTTATGTTCCTCGGTCATTGTCATTTGCGGACCCTTCCGGATCTCGCCAAACTTGTTTATACCTACCTTATGTTAAGAGACGCGCAGATTAAAGTTATCACTAAATGTCGCTATATTAGATTATTTTCGTATCACTTCTTGATATCTAGACTTTTTGGCATATTAAAAGGAAAACGTTTTTTAAATAACAAATTTCTTCATCTTTTGTTATCATAATAGCATGCGATTTTTAAAATGAGCTCATAGTCTGTATTACAGTGTTATTGCTATAATAATTGTATTGTCAAAGGATCGATAAAAGACAGCCTTCTATTAAATTACGTCAATAAAATATTCAGTCGCTTCGTTCTACTACCCGTATTGACAACTATTGACATGTGCGAGGAATTCTAACAGCAATATTATACCGGCTTTGAGAAACACAAATAATCTCAATAAAAACGAGCATCTTATAAAATTTAACAATAAAGACGTCTTGCCTCCAACTACATGACGTTGTACGGCTTATAGGGTGTACTCATCATGGGCATAGCTAGGGATTTTGTCTAGGGGGGGCAGCCATCTAGATGGAAATGGAGATTATAAATGACGCCAAGTAATTAATAACCCCACAAAAATATATTTCATGAAAAGTAGGCGGTCAAGACTTAAATAGGTAACGCTTGCACTGTTAAAAAGTTATCTATTGTAGATCAAAGCCCCCAACTCCACAAACTTTACATCTTGGTCAAATGTACGGCTTGGCCGTTTCGCGGCACAGAGACTCCTATGGGCTTCATCATCATCATCATAATTTCAGTCCAAGGACTTTCACTGCTAGTCATAGGCCTTCCCCAAGCTCCGCCACTTCGACCGGTTCTGTATTCTGTCCCGTATCCAGTGGATTCCTGCGGCCTTCACAAAGTCATCGGTTCACCTTGTGGGAGTCATTCCAATTCTACGTCTTCCGGTACGCGGTCGCCACTCCAGAACCCTTCGGCCCCATCAGCCATCTGTTCTGCGAGCTATGTGCCCTGGCCACTGCCACATAAGTTCGGCAATTCTTCGGGCTACGTCGGTAATAATGGTTCTCCTGCGGATCTCTTCATTTCTGATTCAATCACGTAGGGAGATTCTCAGCATAACTCTCTTCATTGCTCTTTGTGTGAGCGACCACGTTTTAGTGCTATATGTTATCACTGGCAACATGCACTGGTCAAAGACTTTCGTCTGTAGGCACTGCGGTATTTGGGACGAGAAGATATTGCGTAGCTTCCCAAACACTGCTTAGCTGAGTCAGATTTTACGATTGTCCTCTTTCTCGAAGTTGGACTTACCTAACTGGACAGTTTGTCTTAGGTAAATGTACTCGTCCATAACTTCGAGTGTAGGGTCTCCGATTGTTATGAGAGTGGACACTCACTCTCATGAAAATAGGATACGCTACATGGGCATTTGACATAACCTTTGTCAAGACCCACTATTTCGTAAGCTCCATTGAGGTCACCGAGCATTGTACCGAGGCCCTGTCTCATACATGACAACTATATCATCGGCAAACCGAAGGTTAGTGCTACTCGCCATTAATGTTTTTTTTTTACTCTAAGAAGAGAGGCAGGTTATACTTTTCGGCCTTCTGTATAACCAGCCGCAGCATGTGTATGTGGTCTACGGTGCTAAAGCTTTTACGGAATCCAGCTTGTTCGGAGGCTATAGGTCATAAAACCTGCGCGCGACACGGTTCGTGATGACTCTTGAAAACAACTTGTAGAGATGACTCAGAAGAGAGATGGGCCTATAATTCTTAAAAAGGGCATTGCCACTTCCGTTTTAGTCAGTTAAAGTCTGACACGCCCTCCTGCTCCACCCAGAGCGGAACAAATTATTTCATGATTTCCAACCCACAAAAAAAACCGACACCACCTTGGGACTGTTGGTCACCCTCCCACCACTGGGAATTTGGGACTGCTGGTCCCACTACTCCCACTCCCATATGGGCTTATGTGGTAAGAAATGAAGTCAGTGGTTTTTATCATGCAATGGAAGGGCCCAGCCATATTATATACATTTTGACCAAGATGTGAGTTGGGGTTGGGTCTACATTACATCATATTAATACTTCTTAAACAGTGAAAGCGTTATTTAAGTCTTGGTAACCTACTTGCACTGGTAGGTTTTTAGTGGAATTTCATTTATTTCTATATGGTGATCATTTAATTTAATTTTAGCGGTGATATCGTACTGGCCTATTTAATTATCTATAAGAACTGCCCTAGAGGTTTTGACGAGTCAATCAGTCAGTGACGAATTCGTAAATTTTACGTATTACTAAAATCCAAAGTGTAAAAAGTAGATAAATAAAACTTGTTTTTTTAATTCTGCTAAATATATCTTATCCTGTGACTTTGAGCTCTTTAGCTCGTCTTGTCGGGGGCAGAACCATGCCCCATTCACTCTTCTTTTGATGAAATACGCCACATGTGGTGATGTGGCGTATATCTGAATGCCTAAGTAAAGTTAAAAGTGTCATAGCTAAATCTACTAATATTATAAATACAAAAGAAATTTTTGTAATTATATCTGAATGGTAGAAACCTTTCCAAGGAATAGATACCTTTCCACGTTCAA
This sequence comes from Polymixis lichenea, assembly GCA_949091785.1. Classification (NCBI taxonomy): domain Eukaryota; kingdom Metazoa; phylum Arthropoda; class Insecta; order Lepidoptera; family Noctuidae; genus Polymixis; species Polymixis lichenea. The sequence continues at coordinate 23,093,534 of OX420948.1, read as the reverse complement.
ACGGATTGCAATAAAGGTTGGCAAGAAGATATAATAGTATTCTGGGGAAGATACTTTTTACCGCGGGAAGATATTATTTCTAGTGGGGGGCAAAGAAGTTCCTAGGGTGGATGCAGCCCACCTTTAGCCCCCCCCCCCCCCCCCTAGCTACGCCCATGGGTGTACCTACTTACGGGGTATGGGATTGCTGACGGAAATAGGTCTTCTTGTTCCATCTTTTTAAAGCTCATTTTGTACGCAGTCGGGTTTTTTTTATATTTGAAATCGTTGTCCAACTACCCTAGAAGGAGGGTAATGTAAAAGGTCGTACTTATCATTGTGCTGATTAATCAGAACGCTCGTATTGAGGAGTTAGTATAAAAGGGATTAAAACAAACACTCTTTGCCTGAATCACCCAGATCACCGTAACCACGCGTGGTCAATGGATCGTGTCGATCAACAATCGGATAAAAAACGTGCATATTTCGTTGATTTAAAGTCCACGGCACCAAAAAAAGGAAATGTTGTTGTAAAATCAATAAATCTTGTTATCGGCGAATTAATAATATTATGTTGCTGCCGGAACCATTCAGTAAAGATTTCGCAGTGACGATAATGATGTTATTTTCCTGAAATACAAAAACATGACGATTTATAATCGTGATTAGCTACCATCTTAACATATATTGTACGATTTAGACTCAATAAAAGAAAAATGGGCCTTCTCTTAGTCGAACAAAAAGGAAAAGCCAGCTGATATTGATTCGGATGATAAAAACTGGTCGTCCAAGCTTAGCAGTATGTGGTCTCTATACGTAGCCCAAGGACTCCCGATAAAAACATACATCAAAAGCATCTAGAGATCAAGGTACTTAAAACACATTTTACTGCCCTATTGAAATTAAATAAAAGTGTATATTTAGATTAATTAAATAAAATGTTTTCGTATGTGTAGATCGATGAAGTACTCTCTGCGTTTGCATTCATACTTTTCGCAATTTTTACTTCGGAATCATCATCATTATCAGCCTACAATGTTCCCACTGCTGGGACACGGGCCTCGTCCCGGTGACAGGGAGTGGGCCGTAATCCACCACGCGGGCCCAGTGCGGGTTGATAGGTGGCAAATTCACATGCCTTCGAATGTTTGGTTCTAGGATATTCCTCACGATGTTTACGTTCACCGTTTTGAGAGCAAGGGTGATGAACTAATTTACCGTTACATGATGAAACGATTTGTGCCTCTGCTGGATTTGTCACTTTAGTTAAATTCTGACAAGTTTTCCCCAAAAATAAACAGTTGGTAGTCTGACACAATCGTAGCGGTTCGACATAGGTACTCAATATGAGTTCATCCAAATCACGGAATGACCGCCCACGTCCGTTGTAACAGACGACATCATCTGATACAATCGTTCCAGCGTAAATCTGTGCATTGAGATTGCCTCTGATCCAAATCAGTTCGGTTCTTCCGACGACCCAAATACCCGCTCATATCATGATTTTTCCTGCGTCTATACGTGGACTTGCTGGCATGATTTTAAACATTCTTGACAACCAGGGGTCCTCCAATACCGTGTACGGCTAGTATCTGGCCTCATAACAAATCGAGATTCGTCGGGAAAACACAAAAGAGGCCACTCTTCTTCTGCCCAATTTCTGTGTTCACGAGCTCATTGTACGCGCCTCTGCGATTACAAGGCAAGGTAGTACACGTAGCGGCCTGCGGGAACGGAGGTTGACTTCATTCAAGCGGCTTTCTTATGGTTTGTTCGCTTAATAACGTCCCTGAAGAGCTATGAAGTCTCGTAATCAACATCATCGCGGTCATTGTACGATTTCGTCAAGCAGTAATTTGTATGTATCGTGTGGTGATGGAGTTCGTCCTGCATGTCACTACCACGCCACGCTGCCAGTGATGCAGTACCAATGTCAATTTATAATACTCTGCGTAGTGTCCAGAGTGATTGCCACTGCACGTTGCTGAGAACCAGCTTCCAACATTCCCACGGCTCTGATCATTTCTTCGTGGCTCAAATGACGTCTTATTTTCTTAATAACATTATTTTGCATCGACTCTAATAGTAGTATGCAAAAAAAATTACTGATTTGGCCAATTTGTCCTCAAACCCGTTGCAGGATTTTATAGGAATACGACTTGACTGATTTTCATCTTTTACCGAAATTCAAGAACTGATACGAATGTTACTAAAAAGTATCCATAGGAGTTAACAAAAATATAATTAAAAGACCTGATTATGATTTACTACCAAAAACGTGCTTGATCCCTAGACACTTTTGATGTGTGCATAATACAGTAACAATTTACCAAGACAAGACAAGAACCAGTTTAATTATTTTCATAAAACACGCAGTTATTTTGTATTAAGTACCCATACCAATACCACTGCCACGCACACTCATTGTTTATTGACTATAATATTGTTTACCTTATATGGTGAGTGGTACCGAGGATACAAGACAACAAGCATGAATTAAAATCAGTACTGCGGATGTTGTCAGAACCAAATCAATATGACTTTGACGGCACGGTTGGCGCAGTGGTTAACCGATTGGCTGCTGCGCTGCGTGTCGTGGGTTTGATTCCCGCACGGAACAAATATTTGTATGACCTACAAGTAGTTGTTCCGGGTCTGGGTGTTTGTGTATGTGAGTTTAAATGTTTGTGAACGCACCCACAGTACAGGAGAAATTCCTAGTGTGGGACAACGTTTTTTAAAGAAAAAAAAAAAGAAATATTCAGATGTGTAATGTAGTCAATGGTGGTAACATTGTATGTTGCCTCGTCTGCCGACTGGCTGATTATGTGAAGTCATGTTACAGCCAAACGAGGTGTAGAATGGGAGTTTACTAACAAACTTGCAATTAACTGCTTTGCCTTGTTCAATTCAAATAAAAGAAAAAGTAATGCCACAACAAAAATAATTGAAGATGAATACAGGCAGCCCGCTTTTGATTATCGCCGAAAAACCCCGGGGCCTGATAATAAGCGCGACGCTATAGCTACGTTGATCAACAGGTGTTCAAACGAGCTCGCACTATATGTCTTACATGATCTGATGCCCGACGCCAAGGTAAGCCAAACAAAACAGCTGAACACTGAACCGAGCTCAATCGATGCTTTTTTTAATCGTCTTGTTTACCCCGACATTCAAATGAGTATAATACAAGTTTCAAAGCTCAAGTTACTATGATCCATCGAGGTCAAGTAGTGATGATCAACGTAGGTTTAATAACATCGGTATCCGAAGTTGTCATCGATGATCTATTAGTGGACGAGTATTTTGATACACTACAAAAATATGTTTTCTGTTAAATTCTCGTCCGCCGTATCGCCATCGTGAAACGTAATAACAACGCAATACAAAATAAAATCATCTGATTTTCGGGGCCCGGTTTATAAATGCGTTGTTTACAAAAATACGCCAGCGCGAGTCCGCGAGCCGTGCCAAAGCAATCGACTTGTTTGTTTAGAGGTCGCCGAACGTCACCACTACGTAATACGTAAAGCAGTAATAACACAATTATAATGTGCTTTCTATTACTGTCTAAACAAAAACAAATACTCGCCGGCCCAAACTAATACAAATGGCCTTACTCCGTCATATAGAGAAGAGTCCAAGCTAGAGCATAAAAAATTCAGCGAAATCCTACTTCAGCAGTGCACATTTCACTAATAACTCCAAGTCATGCTGACGTACACCATGCTAATCCGAGCCAGCGAACGCAAAATTTAACGTAGGGGAGAAATAGAGTGAAAATGGTTTGTTGTTTGGTTGGGAATTCATCAAATAACTTCTCCCGCTCTGGGTGGAACGGGAGGGCATGTCGGACTTTTACTGACTAAACCCCACCCGTGTTCCTTCAGTTGCCTGTGTGCCAGGGGCCACGGTATCTCTTTCGAACAACCCGCACCCCTGGCAGGCATCGGCCCTTACGGGCCCCATCAGTTGGTGCTGACATCTCTTTGAGGCGCGCGTAGAACACAACGTGCCGTCGACTGGGGCTTGGTCCTTACCGGACAGCGAGCTATCCATAACTCGCCGTCCGCAAGCCCGCGGCTACGGTGTCCGGGAATCAGACTGGGATTCCCGACGCCCGGCGTCTCCTGAGGCCGTGAGGGTGTATATACTGCCTCTCCCTCACGTGCGCCGCCTCCCTCTTCGCGAGCATTACTGCTTCGCAGAAGGAGGTGACTGCTACCCATTCACTCTTGCCCCCTACCATGGCCTGGACCAGGGCCGGACCGTCGTCCGGCCCTGGTCCTTGTGGAAGCGATCTCTCGTCGAGATTGCCTCCACAAGGACACCCCAGACCTCCACCGTATGCTCCACCTTGTCCTCAGGGCGATTTACGCAGAGGAAACACCCGGGCGTTTCCTCTCATCTTATTCGAAACAGGAACCTCCTGAAACAACCGTGTCAGGTGAGGACCTGCGTCAGGCGGAAGGTGAGGACGCCGGGGTGCCTCTCAATCCACTCCTCAAAGGGGGGGGGGGACTCTCCGCCGCAATCGTGGCGTGCCCAGAGTGAAAATAGTTAATTGGTTAGACGGGCAAGTAGAAAACGTTCGTATGAACAATCAAATTGCTTCAAGACTACACCACGGTCTGTGCACAGCAAGCGTGTGCTCACTTGATAGTATCGTCTACTTTTATACAATTTGCTTTTTATACTAGTGCATCAACGAGCGTGTATTTTCCCGTTTTATGTGACGACAAAGACCAACTACACTTGCGAGCAATAAACTGGAATCACTTTATCACGCGTTGCTCAAGATTTTAGAAGAATTTTTTACAATTTCTATACAATGAGCTATAAAATTATTAGTTACAACTAGCTGTGCCCGTGACTTCGTCCGCGCGGAATAGTTTTTTTTACTATTATTTATATATGAATAAAAACAAATAAAAATTCTAAAATAAAAGTAGCCTAAATTACTCCTTATTACATCAGCTACCTGCCAGTGAAAGTCCCGTCAAAAATGGTCCAGCCATTTCAGAGATTAGCGGGAACAAACAGACAGACATACAGACAAAAATTGTAAAAAAGTGTTATTTTGGTATATGTATCGTATATATATCGTATATATATTCATATGCATGTAGCAAAAAGCGGTTATTTTAATATTACAGACACTCCAATTTTATTTAAATATATAGAAGAAGATGTATAGATGTATAGATATATGTTATTTACCCCTTAATATTTTGTGTTACCCCCCTGGCCCTAATGACAGCCTGTAAAGGGTTTTTCATTGACCGAATGAGTTTCCTGATGAAATCCTGTGGGATTTCCTGCCACTCTTCGACTAAAGCAGTTTTCAGGTCTTCTATTGACGCCGGAGCTGGAAATCTTTCTCGTACCCGCCTTTCAGCTCGTCCCATATATGTTCAATCGGATTTAAGTAAGGGCTGAGGGCTGGCCAGTCTAGTTAGTGTGGAAATCCCGACTTCTACAAGGTACTGTCTAGTCACTGCAACGGTGTGGCAGCGGGCATTATCGTGCATTAGCAGGAAATCTTCGTCAATAAACCCGGCGTAGGGGAGCACATGGCCAAGCAAAATGTCGTTGATGTATCTTTCTGCGCTTAGCCCCCTCCCCGACCTCCACCAGGTACGAATATCAACTCCTTTTTTGCTTCAATAGATATCCCCGCTCACATCATACAGGACCCACCCCCATATGCCACTGTTTCCGCAAAATAGCATTGTGCGAATCGCTCCCCCGGTCTCCTATAGACTCTCTGTCGACGGTCGCTACCGTGCAGGCACATCCTGGATTCGTCCGAGAACAGGACTCGCCTCCATTGCTCGATCGATATCCCATTCTAAGTGATCGCGAGCAAACTGAAGCCTGGCTTGTCGGTGGGCTGAAGACAATTTAGGTCACGTGGCTGGCCTTTTCGGGATCAGGTTCGCTTCTTTGAGTCTTCGCCTCACTGTCTACTCGCTGACAGCCCTCCCTCGAACTTCTCTGAGCTGCTGCTGGACGTCCACGCCGGCAGTTGTCGATTTCGGAGAGAAGAGGCGACAATAAATCGGTCATCTCTCACCGAAGTGCATCGCTGTCGTCCAGATCCTGGTCTCCGGACTAAGTTTCCAGACTCCCTGAACCTCTTGTATACCTTCGAGACACGAGATTGGCTCAAATGAAGCTGTGGATAGTACGCTGAGACAATCCTTGCTGGATTAGTATGACGACTTGAGCGGCTTCTATAGGTGTGGTTTCCATTTTCTTTTAGCTTCAGTATTTCCAGTGACGTGAAATATTGGACTGATGATCAGTTTTCATAAACGCCCCCATTTTATGTGGTTTTAGCAGGACTACCAAACAATATGGTGTTTTGTTTTAAAAATTGATGTTGAATTTGATGTTTTTTGTTTCACGTTCCATGACATAAGGTGAATAATCTTTGGTTATGATATTGAAAGAGGTTGAAAGCTAACAAAATTGCAGTTCAAATGATATGCCACAATCCATAGTTCATTGCATAGAAGTTGTAAAAATTTGTTTGGAGCAGCGGACGATGAAGTGATTCCAGTTCATTGCTCGCGAGTGTCGAAGCACTTTAGTATTACGCTGAAAGTGTACAATTAAAATTATGTTTACTTAGAGTGAAAAAATTGGAACAATGACCTCTCATGACTAGACAGACGTTAAAACCGAACGTTCAGTAAAAAGTCCGTTAGTAATAAATAACTGTCTAACATCATTTTTGTGCTGCCTATATGTGATTATAAGCATCATTCTTGGGGTCAGTGTCCAGAATGAAGATGTCGAACGGCTTCTTGGTAATCTCAAGAGTGGTTTTACTAAGATAGTGCACTAGCACTGTCTAGTGTGAGATCTCCGATAGGATAGGACCCAGTTGATTGATTGGAACATTTAGAACCTTTGACCTAAGACATGATAAGACTAAATTAATGAAGGGAGGAATTTCTGAAAGTTTAATCTTAAATCACGTAGATTAATGATAGAGGAATAACGTCAAAATGACGTAACGGCCGGTTTCTTTGTACAAGTGGAAAACTATGTATTTTTTGGTGTATTGGATATTCTTAACGAGTCCTAAGCCTCCAAAACATTGGTTGAAAAAGTTATTAAATGATAACCCACATGTACTTGGACCTATTTTTGTAAACAGAAATACAAAAGACCACATACGTAGATCCATACGTACGTAGATAAATGTTAAAAATATCAATGGGCGATAAAAATAAAAATAGTGTTATCACTTAAAAACAAAACTATTATCCAAACAACCTACCTACTTGATAAATATTTAATGTAACAAAATAACGATGAATCTGTATAGTAAAATGTAAATGCTGTCGAAGATCTCTCGGATAGGCTATCTAGTGCAAGCATTACTGTGTAGAGTACAAGTCCACCTTGCGGGCTTCAACGTTACCTTGGCGACGACCTAGCGCCGCTACTATTAACATAATTATAGCTGCTCATTGGTGTTTCCTTAATTATACTTAGTTAAACTTGAATCTCGGTTATCATCTTCATTGTTTTAGCAATGACTTGTGTGGAAGAGAAACTTACGTTGTTGAACTGTGACGTCACTCTCGCTCTTCTATGAACAAATACTTTCGTATAATATCCTCGAAAGTGAAAATAGTTCTATGCTCGTTTCACCGTCACTTGTCGTTTCTCAAGAAGACTGACAGATGAACGAGTTTCCTCGCATATCAACTGTGATGTTTTTTTAACATACGTTATTGAAAATTCATGGTCCTTTTGTACAGACGTCGAGGTTAAGTACGGCAAATGGCTTGGTTATAAATGGCAACTGATTTTCACGCTACCAAATAAAGTCTCATATTCTAATGCTATAAATGTATCCCTGTCCAACTGCTAAGTATATGTTTCATGTTTGATAAACTGGAACACTCATTAGTTAAAATATTAATTTTCATATTGCATAGTATTTGGGTAATAGTCGTAAGTTAGTTTCATAATTGTTTAGAAATAAAGTGAAGATGTTCGGTTTGCCTTTCTTTTGCAGCTTCCTCTTCTTTTTCCTCTTTCCTTTTCATATGGAGCTGGTTCCCTTGTTATTAATATTAAATATTTAGAAAGGTTTTTAGCGGCAGAAATTGCCAGTTATTCTAACGGGCGACGTAGTCTAGTTTACCTTAATTATGTGCCGGTCTGCTGGGGCGATGCACCTTTCAATTAGGGTGATTGACTTATTATTAATCAAATGAATTTGCTACCTATTCATATCTAGTGCTGCGTATACAATACCAGCACGTCTGAAACTAAGTACTTAACTACTCTAAAACTCATTCATTACGTCATTGGACTTTGTCACGGTTATTGTTATTATCGTTATGTTGTTACTAAAATACATAACAATAAAAATATATATTAAAGTTCTCGCCTTAATTGAGACAGCAAGGCTACCACCGGCCGGCAGAAAATTCTAGTATACTATTGTGAAATCAGTGCTGTACAACAGTTACGGAAATTGACGTGAATGAAGTTATATGCGTTATGACCTCAGCATCTCCAGAGCTGCAATAATGTTATTAGAGTTTAAACGCAAACAGATAATGCTTTCAGTCTTTTGCCTTTGGCAATTATAAAATTTTTGTAAATGATTAGGCGGATGATGCAAAGAAACAACTGATTTATCATCCCTTCTATTGCAATCTTATAACAGCCACTCTTGAAATTCTACCGAGTAAAGAAAGCTAGTGAAAGTAACAGCTGAATGCCTCGGGAAATCCAACGTTCGGTAGCAATATAAATATAAAATAAGTAATAGGAGCAGTTGGTAGTATTCCCATGCAGCTGAAGACAAACAGAAGTAGAGGGCCACGTCAACCACAACATCACACGATGTCTGGTTGATGTGGCGCAACTTGGTAATATTTGACGAGACCCGATATCAGGTCCATACAGTTGACGTATAGTACATAGTTCGCGTGGCTCGCTCCGCGTACTACACTCTACACAGTTTAAAGTGTCGATGACCGCGCTCATTAGCAAGCTGCGCTGCGTATACAGCAACGTTACAATTACAATTCTAATTAAGACCTAAACAGAGCTAAAAATAGATGTACTATCAATGTTAAGTCCAATGATCCCCAATTGTTGAGAAATTACTTCAACAATTTTGGGACCACTACATATTTCCTTGAAGAACTTTAAAAGAAAGCAGTAAGAGGAGCGGTAGCTTGATTGTATGGTATTGTGTGAGATGTGTTTCTCATAGATAAATTTCGACTGTTTAATAATTAAACTGTCGAAATTTACGCAATAGAAAATCTAATTACTTATTAGATTTATGTGCCGGTCCTAATTGCAACTGCATCACTCTTAAGCGAAGCGTCGTAACAGACCTTAAATCACAAATTAATATAGATTGTATTTTTAACCGACTTCCAAAAGGAAGTGGTTCTCAATTCGTCGGAACCTTTTTTTTTTGTCAGAATGCTACATTATTCCTATTTATTCTATTAAAAAAAAAACATTTTTAGAGGGCAAAATATACTCAGAAAAAACGACAGTTGTTTTCAGAATATTTTTGTCCTCCAATTAATATGATCCATTAGAGCTACTATTAAAAACAAAATTTCAACAATGGATGTGCATGTGCCTGAATTGTATCAATATTTGAAGAACGCAATGACATCATCTTGGAATGTTTATCAGTTTGTGCATGTTTTAAGGACGGTTCGCTACCCGAGTGCAGGAAAACATTGATATGTTCTTGTCATTCCCAACCTGACCCTCGTTGTGTGACCTTCACATTATTTGAGTGTTATTGTCATCGAAGGAACGCCGAGCAACGCTCTCAAGTCTAGACTATTCGACGCAAATGAATCGAACACTAATTATAAAATTGGTACTGCTATGAATAAACAAGAGCGCGTCGTCCCAGACAAATGGTATTTGCGTTCTAAGGCCAAGGATAGTTCAGTGTCAACACTGGGCCAACCACCCAATATTATGTCATTAATCTATCTACACTAATATTATAAAGAGGAAAGATTTGTATTTTGTATGTAACGAATAAACTTAAAAAACTACTGGACCGATTTAAAAAATTCATTCACCGTTAGAAAGCTAGATCCTTACCGAGTAACATAGGCTATATTTTATCCCCGTATTCCTACGGGAACGGGAACTACGCGGGTAAAACCGCGGAACGCTGCTAGTAACTTATGTTTATACAACTTTTCTGCTGCAGAATGTAAAGCCATTTCAATAATTCTTGAAAATAACAGCTTCGTCATGAGTCAAGAGTATCTAATATGAATATGAGTAGATCATATATTTTTGTGATGGATGTATGTGATGTTGACTAACATTGTGTCGGTGAACTGCTTAGAAAGTTTTGTTTGTAGCCAATCATTACAGAAGCTGTGGAATGTGAATACTACCAAGAAGAATAAATATTGTCCGACTGACAAGTTACCTTTAAGTACTGTCCTTTGGAAACCAGTGACCACATGAGTAGATAAACGGAACCGAGACTAAAGCCTCATACAATCGCGCGAATCGGTTGCACTACTAATAGCACGCGGGGCATGTGTGCGTGACCACTGGCCGCTTGTCGCGTACGCGGCGAGACTGGAAAAAACCGGTTTACGCTGGCACAGCCAGTGGACAATCTCAGGGTCAGTGCGACGCACGTTGTTTCTTTTGTTAGTTGCAAATTTCAATATTTTAATGGAAAAACGGTATTTTATTATTAATAATGGTTGTTTATTGTACTGTGTGTATGAATAATACTAGAAAAATCAAAATATATCATACGTACTTTAACTATACCAAGAAGTACAATAGGTAAGTAAATATTTCATTATTACTTTTTCAAGTAAGTATCTTTATTTTATTGTATAATCCTTTTTTAATAAGAAGAGGGTACTACACGGTGTGTTTTTACTTTTTTATTGTTATTACAAGCTTTTACTAATCATTTGTAGGTATGTGGGTGGGTTGGTATGTGTGTGAAGTTCAAATATTGCAAGCACGATTTGAACTACTTCCCGATGTCTGATTGTGCTGAAATAATGTATACCGTAACTTCAGTGACAATGCAATAATATGATAGATATAACTTGATGCTACAGCCAGGATTGTCTCCCCACTAGGAACTCTTCAACGGGTAGTAGCACGGTCACGAAATTTTGTATGTTAGTTTAATTTTGATCGTTTAACACTATTTTTATCATGAACTGTTGCTGCAGCCAGCATTGACTCCTTACGAGGGAACTCTTTAACAGTTAGTATCATGGACACGAAACTTTGTATTTCTAAACATCTTCTTCACCATAAACTGCAGACAAGATAGTCTCCTCACGAGGGAACTCCTCAACAGCTATAGTAGCATGATCATTAAAGTTTGAATACGCGTTTAAAAAGCATTTTTAATAAAAACTTATAATGAATACCTACATCGTTCTTATTTCTCGCTGCTGGCTGCCGTTCAGACCTCCACAACCCAGTTATTGGGCAACACGATACTTTTGGATAGATTGAAGGTCAGACTTTCTGGCGTCCTGTAACGACTGTCAAAGATTTACGAATGAAAACCGGGACCAACGGCTTTACATGCTTTCCGTGGCACGGTAATGTCGTAAATAAACTCAGGAAAGTACATAAGAATTGAAAAATTCACATTGCTACTCGCTCGATTTCGTACCCGCAACCTCATTCATGAGGGTGCCTTAACCACTAGGCCACCGACAGTAAAACGCCAAAAAAATAGCTATATAACATGTATCTTTAAAATATACCTATGTCTTTTGTATCATTCGGAATGCTTTATTATCTATAACTTGGTATAATCGTGTTCGGTTTGCATTGTAATTTTATTTTTGTTTCAGGTGACTTGATTGGCTCAAAGCTGTCGGGCGCGAAGATCTCCTTCTAAAACGAAATACTTATACATATTAAAGATTGTATTAAAGAATGTTTCCCGTTAGATTACTTGAAAAAACGTTATGTTAGATTCAGAATTTACCACACCATTAAAAGAAACAATAAATTATTAAAAACAAAAACTAACTGAATAATAAAACTATTTAAGAAATGTTTTGTTTAATTTGTCTTCAGCTATGGTGACAACCCTACCAAAATAGGTAACAATTTTGTCTCTGTTCCGTATAACTAATCATGTGCCAGCGGCTCAGTGTTCTCGGTCCTTCAAACTGACTGAAACTTAACTCGAATCAATTAATATGTAAAGTGATCAAGTTGTAAGTGTAGAAGTCAGTGGTTTACTGAGACAACTAGGTAAAAGTTAACCGCTACAAACTTGTTGGAATGCCTTGTTATTGTACGTTCATCTTCCTATCGGTCTGTGAGGTTTGCCTACTGCATTCGATTAAAAGCATATTTCATACATACAGTTTGTGGCTAACGCACCTCAGTCGACTTACTGAGGTTCGGGATGGGAGCAGAACTCTCAACACGATTTAGCAGCATTAAGAAATATGTGTTAGATTGTCTTAGCCCGAACTAGATTAGGGACTTATGGACTACACACACTTATTCAGCTCTGTTCAGCTTTTGTCCATAGAAAACAACGATTTTGTATAGAGTCCGTTCAGCTTTCCGCGGCTGAACGTATGCGTACGAATCTCATACAAAATCGTTGTTTTCTATGGACAAAAGCTGAACAGAGCTGAATAAGTCTTGAGTCCCTTACTTAGTAAATCTTGATGTCCGTTTCCGTTTTCCGCCGGAATGTAGGAAGCCGCCGTGAAGAGGTAAGGACCAAAAATACCAATAAGGACCATGTGTTCTTACTCCATAACCTAGTAGTATTATAAATGTGAAAGTTTGTGAGTATGGATGTATGTATAGATGTTTGCTGAACGGATTTGAATGAAATTTGTCACACAGGTAGTTTTTAACCTGGAATAACACATATGATACTTTTATCCTAGTACTACGTAGCTACGTACCCGTGGAATAGCTTTCGACCTCCACGCGGGCGAAGCCGCTGGCAAAAGCTAGTCATTCATAAATTTAACAGACGTCTGCTGGATATGGGCGTCACTCTCGTCAGTTTTAGTGTAACAATTAATCTTCTGTTGCCCTATAACTTCTCGTGATTAGCAATTTGCTAAATAAGATGATGATAATTCCTAATATCCGATTGGAATGATTGGTTCTTTATCGGTGTAGGACAAATATTTTTGCATCGCATATGCTTGTCAGAGTGTCCAATACTGCCAATTCACCGTATAGGCTACTATAGTCTAGAGATTTACTAAGCAACTCCTTTTGTTTCAGTTACTTCTGCTTGAAACATTTAGGTGCTTTCGGAATTTTAAACAAACACATAATTATTACACCTTTTGAGGTTTTTAGGACGTTTGCGGTCATGTTAAAAGCTATTGAAAATGAAACGCCTTCTGCCATTGAACATAAAGCGCAATATCTTCTGCCTTTGTGATTTACTTCCATAATAGGTTTGATTTTGTTTGTACACAAATGTGGTGTTAATTACTTGAGCTATCATTTGCTAACGACCGCAATAGACAAATTACACGCGGACTGTATCACTGTACTGTGGCTAGCCTGTCATAGTTTAGTGTAACTTGAGGAACTAAGTTACACTAAGTAAATACTGTCAGTAATTTTTCAGTACTATAATGTTACGATTACGTAATCAGTGAGACATTTTAATTTCTCACTATTCAAGCTACTAGAACAGTTTTCTTAGCCATATCTTCCGGAATACCTTTCAAATATCCGCGATAGGCCGTATAATAATGCGATAAATACGCGTATGCGTATTTATCGCATTATTATACGGTTACGTTGATAAAGGTTGTATAACCTTTATAATTAATATTATAGTTAAAATAACACAAGTTAAGACACACATTTTTCAATTTCAGCTCGGCAGCTACGTTGCGCTAATTTTATTTGTCTTAGAAATCGATTATTTTCACAAGTAGGTCGTTCCTTGCTATTTTAACGTAAGCTATTTATTTTCGCTTCATACTTCATAAATGACCGTTACAGTTATAATTCAATTTATTTCAGATTAATTTGTACAAATACAGAAATTTCGCACAATTTTATAAAATAACGATAAAAAAGAAGAATGGTCAAAAATACGGAATCAAATCTTTCAGCAGGTTTCATTCCATATGTTTGACGTACAGCAGGCTTAGCACGAGCACCGATTGTCGACGGAAAATAGACCTGACTATTAACTAAATGATGTACAACAGAAGATAGCTATGTTTTCCTATTAATAATCACAGTTATGCGTTCTAAACGAATCATGATTTTGAAGATAATCGTATATACTTTGTTGCCGTCGAGTAGAAAGTTTGTCAGTGTGATTTTGACAGTTTGGGAAGAAATATTCTTCTGAAATAGTCTACATATAAAAGGACCTAGACAAAGATCGTTAGAAACGAAAGACAAAATGACATTCCGCGAGCGTTCTCGGATTCAAAAACCACTTTTTTCAAGCTACAGATTGTCAAAGAGTTACCCGAAGGGAACTAAAAGACTTTAGGTCGGGTTGTGCGCCACAGACCTTTTTAGTAAACTACAAACTTTCAAATGATATAAATGCACTGTTAAATTTTCGGCAGAGACACCAAGTTTAGGAAGCTAAAAGATGCGTGTATTCCGTGTACTCAAATTTCGTAGCACTAACGTCACAGAATAACCGAGCAGAATGACAGCTTCCTAATGCCGCGGCCACACCTACGAGAAATGCCATTGATTATCGCGTTGTTGGACGTTAACCGTAGGTGTAGCCACAATTTATCGCGATAATTTTACAACGGCATTCACAATGTCATTTGACATTAGGCGATAACTTGAGTGGCGGTCAGGTGTGGCCACTGAATTTATCGCTTTAACTATCGAAATGTTTACCGCGTTGTTTATCGCATTGTTAATCGCGATGTTGGGCATTGACATTGACCTTAGTGTGGCCCGAGCATAACAGAGCTCAAAATTCTTACCTACTTTTATAGGGCTGTCACTCGGTTAGTGCATATAAAAAACCGGGCAAGTGCGAGTCGAGAGACGGAATGTTTAGTGAAGTAAAAGCATCATCAATTATTTTATTTGTTCTGTACTTTGATATATGGTAAACTTTCTATCGAAATGCTGTTCACAAATCCTAAAATCTCCAAGTCTCTCAATTAGGTCTCCTCGACCTACAACTGTATGCCAGTTGTGTCGCCTGAAACAAAACACGAAAGCAAAATATGTAATAGTGATAACATAATCAACCCACGCGGGCAAAGCCGCTGGCAAATGCTAGCTTAATTTCTTAAATTAAGTAATTTTCTTAATTTAAATAATAAATAATAATCGATTTAAGCGAACGATTAAACATCTATGTAATAAATGCGTCGGAGTTAATTTCCGCTACAAAATCGTCTGAAATATTTTCATCGGCAAGCTGCCAGTCAGTCCGCCGCTCCACCGCCGCCGCTGTCCGCACCGCTCGAGTTGTGCACCTCAACAATCAACTCGCGCGTACATTTGTTCATGTTCGGCGAATACCGCTGACGTTGCCGCTGCGTGCGGCGCCTCGTAACATGAATCATACATTTTTGTGTACATAATATTTGTTTTCCCGCTCGCCGCCCCGCGCTAAGCTTTCGCTGATAACGGCAAGGTCGTGGCCAGGCCATAGGGTAGGAAACCTTCCCTACTTTCCTTGTTTTACTATTTCACGAACGTAAGAAGTATCTAATATAAAAGGTCAAAAGGAATCTTGCAAAAACAGGCTACACACATACTTTAGTACAAACCTACTAAAACAAAAATACGAAACAAATAAGTTGGCGACGAACAATAATACGCCAATATAGGTGGTAGGTAAACCATAAGAATAATAAATAATAATTCTAATGCGAAAACCTTATCGCCAACCTAATTATTTTGGATACTACCTCTCTCCTTACTAAATACTTCTATAAAAAGCATTAAAAAAAATGTGAAGGTATAGGTAGATATAGTCATTTACCTGACAAGATCCTTTGGATACACAAAATAAGAAATATCCTTGGTTTTCTTCCCATTGTTTGTGCACACAGTAGAACAGCTTGGCTGGCATATTGAACAACAATAAAAAAATTAAAAACTTATAAACGTCCGCGTCGTATCGCTGCCGCTAGCAGCCCTTTACTTCGTCTTCTTACTGAGCTAGTTCAATCCGATTTGTCCGCGAGCGGGCGCAGGTGCTCGCCCCCCGCGACTTGTCGTTGACACGTCACTCACACATAGCTGTGCGTGTGGTAGTGTACCTACGCACGGCGTTAGTATCTTTGCTTCTGCTCGGTTATTCTGTGCTAACGTATCATTATTCTTGTTGTTCGCAGACCCTGATCAATATAGCGTACTGTTCACTGGCAGTATTCGGCTTCGGCGTTAAACGTCTCGTCTTCGGCCAACTACGCGTCGCCGAGGCGCAGCGCGTCAAAGACAAGTTCTGGAACTATGTGTTCTACAAGTTCATCTTCGTGTTCGGCGTCATCAACGTGCAGTACATGGACGAGGTGCTGCTGTGGTGCTCCTGGTTCACCCTCGTCGGCTTCTTGCACCTTTTCGGACAGTTGTGCAAGGATAGGTACGAATATGTAAGTACAATGTTCAATTTGTCCTTCGGTAAGGTTATCCTGAGTTCATATAGAGAGACGAATAGAGGTGAATCATCGATTTTATTATAATATTGATCTAGCAGTATCCTGTTCACCTATTTCGATTTGATCTCCATTTAGCTTTATGATCTGATAAGATAGCCTTTAGAATGCTATACATAATGATTGAGTACTGAAAAGAAACACGGATTGCTGTCTGACATGATCTTAAAATTTAAGAGTTCTGGGTTCTTCACCTCTCGGTGAAGATCATCATTTAATTATGTAAATTTTGGGAGTTGTCCTTGTCAACTTTAGGAATAAAAAAATAAATGTATCTCGCAGGCGCGGTCGCAGCCAGTCTTTGGGGGCGTCACAGACAAAGACTACCTACATATTAATTTGAAAATTTATTATATTTTCGAAAAACTATTTTAAGCTTTACGTTTACGACTTCGACCCCCGGTCATGACCCCTAGGACGCCCCCCCCCTCGGATCGCGCCTGTTATCTCATCAAGTTACTCAAAGGTTTTGGAATATTTAATATAAACGTAGAGAGAGTCGTCGCGGGCGTCACTTACAAAAAAATAAATGTATTATTAGTACATTGGTTACGAAATTATGGTGTAGTTGTCGATAGACCGACTAGCCCAGTCAATGCGATGAGGATCAGAGGACACGCACAATTATTTTTACAAGCTTTAATTTGGTTTCACCTGACCCGGTGTCTCTCTGTAACCAAATCTGGCAAGTTAAATTCGACCCACTTCTCTTATTATGACATGGAGCTGACCTGATGATGGAGCCAGAAGGTGGCCATGAGTACTCTGAAATAAAACGATGCAACCCCATCGAGTTTAAAGGTCGTTTGATTGCCTTGACAAGGACTCTGGGTCCTAGATAATATCCAGGTTCTGATGATCGAGCCAGAAGGTGGAACCCTAGAAAGCGGCTATGTGAACTCTGTGATAAACGACGCAATCCCATCAAGTTTGGGCTTGTTTGATTTGTCGTGACATGGACTCTGGTCATAGATGTTATCCAGGGTCTGATGATGAAACCAGAAAGGCCTGGAAAGGGGCTATGGAAACTGGAAGGCGTCTATGGAAACTTTGTAATAAAACGACGCATCGCCATCGAGTTAGTGCTCTTTTTATTCCTCTTGACAAGACCTCTGGTTCTAGGGTCTGATGATAAACTTGGTCGACTATTATCGATACATAATTATAATAATACGTTCAGCGAAAACTTTGTACCCCTTTCTACGAAAATTACCCGGACGGAGGAGTATGAAATTTGGCACAGTTAAAGTTTATATGGAGACGGAGTGCAGAAAGCTAATATTTTCATATAAAATAGAAATACATTAAGTTTTAAATGCATCACAGTCCAATGTATCCACTGGGCGGCCACTAGTAATGTAGGATTGTATCAATTTGATCGTAAGAACTGGTTAATGTCCATAATTTGCCATTCACTCGAGCTTACTTTATTATACTATGACTCGAGATAAGAAATAGTCGGAAAGCAAACAATGGCAGGCACCTATCTTAATTTAAGGGCGACGCATTGTCTGACCTGCGCTATGCATTGAGAAACGGCTCTTGTCATGTCGTTCACACAATCTCGATTGTTTCTAGCAGGCTGTTATTATAACGGATGTTGATTTCAAGCCTCAAGCAAGACATTCGCCTCAACAGCTAATAAGAGTAATCTTTAGCTACGCCACGGTTGCGGAAATTCCACAGGACAGGTCGAAAATAAATCGCTGTTTTGTGAAGGGACAGTCTGATGTTATTTTGATACATGGAAGCTACTTAGTTTGTAAACGATAATTAAAATTACGAACGTAATGTTTCAGTGTCATTCGTACAGTATCCTGATTCCTGACCGAAATGTATGTAAACCTTGTGCGATCCGACCTCAGTAAATCAAAGTGAGCAGGAAGTCTCGAATACCTTTAAATAAATTATGTTACTTAAAAAGTACAGTACTTACTTCATGGGTAAACAGTACGAAATGAGTTCGTGATCTACAACATAGCCTACATTAAATTATTAGCCTGCATCGCGTTCCCACGGTTCACACCACATGATGCACATCAAGGGCTCCATCTGTTTGACCGCAGACAGATTAAACCTTAGTTCTGCTAAAACAAAAGCTAATTATTTATATTTAAGTATTGATCTACGTGACATTATTTTTGATGACATTCAATAGAAAACTAACTGTGAATGTGAGTACTATGCAGGCTAGATTGAACACATGAGTTCACATGACTTTATAACTCGTCTGGTGGTTTTGAGTACTTTGTAAATGGCCTACGCAAATGTCCTGCAAATCTGGTAGCGTCTTGTGACGGGTCGTTGAGCTCCCTAAAATAGGGTTGAGCTACACGGTGACTTATATATATACTATGCCGTCTGTTGGGACAGGTCAGCTCAAAGCTGCAATGGCTCTTTCTTCAAAAGGCCCTTCCAGACATTGCCCTACATTGTTAGACTCACATAACATTCAAATAATATAATGTTTGGACTTTAAAAGAGACCATGACCTCTGAGTTTGTTTCGGCTTTTCTTCTCAGGGAACAGTCAGCTAGGAAATATCGGCGCCATCTAGTTTTTAAGATATTGACGTGTAAAAGTGTCTTATAAGATCTACTTACATAAATAAAGATTTCATTTCATGCCATGTGACCACACGGATGTTGAGTCTGATCTTCCTGAAAATCTGTTAGTGTATATTGTTTCATTATCTTCCTATCTTTGTTTATAACTGACTGTCTGAGAGTGTATCAAATCAATACTTGAATATGTTTATAGATGTTTAAACAGTGACTAACAAATCCTTGATGATGATGTATGTTGCTATCTACAACATCTATACTATATACATATAAATAAAATTGGAGTGTCTGTTTGTAATATTAAAATGACCGCTTTTTGCTACATGCATATGAATATACGGTACATATACCAAAATATCATTTTTTACAATTCTTGTCTGTCTGTTTGTTCCCGCTAATCTCTGAAATGGCTGGACCGTTTTTGACGGAACTTTCGCTGGCAGGTAGCTGATGTAATAAGGAGTAACTTAGGCTACTTTTATTTTAGAAAAATTCTTCTGATATATATCTATACTAATCTATACTAATATTATAAAGAGGAAACCTGCGTATTTTTGTATGTTTGTTACGAATAAATTCAAAAATGAGCCGATTTCAAAAATTCTTTCACCATTAGAAAGCTACATCTTTACTGAGTGACATAGGCTATATAACATCACGCTGCAACTAATAGGAGCTGTGCAGCAATGAAAAATACTGCAAAAACGGGAAAATTATTCCTCATTTGAGAATTTCCATTGCGTGCGCTGCCTAAACGGTTCAAGATACGTAAACATCATGTATTACGAAATTGTTCCCCTCTAAAAGTTGTAAAATAAAGTCCGTGACAACATATATCTATCTTTTAAGGTTGGCTCACTATAACCTTTTTTATGCTAACCGAATTTGTTCTAAAATATAAATAATAAAAAAATAACTATTCCACGCTGACGAAGTCGCGGGCACAGCTAGTTATTAAATAAAAATCCATGAATGTATACACATTTTCGATCAAACCATCTAGACTAAGACATCGCAGCAGACTTATAAAGTGCAAATCGATAGGTCAGTGCCACGGCAAAATGTAGCCTAGTAGGGGGCTCACTAAATGATACAATACACAGGTACACAGACGTGTTTACATTTCCATTAGCATGAGACACCCCTGAAGTTCACGATTTATAAATAAATGCCCTTGGCATTTCATTTCCCTTATTGGGTAAGCAGGCAATATGGAGTTATTTATTAAACTACGCTAAAGTGTAACAGGTAATTTTACCTAAAATTGTGGAGCAAATGTACTATACCTATATAGTACATTTGCTCCACAAGCAACAAACATCAAGTACGTAGCAACGTCATGACTTCAGTGTTAGTTGAATTCGACCTCCAAATTAAAATTTTAATTTTGGCAAACAAACTAAATGCAGACGGAAGTGATGAAAATGTATGATCTGCTCGCCGCAGACAAAAAAAAGTGGTCAAGTGCGAGTCAGACTCGCCCATGAAGGGTTCCGTAGCAGCAAGAAACGCGCGAATTATAATTATTATTTACTTAGGCACCTAATACAGATTTATTATTAGAAAATAATGGTTCACGGTTTATGCATAAGGTTTATGTTTATGAAATTACATTTTATTTTTATATTTGAGTTGATTGAATGAAAGGTAAATTGCGGTGTACGATTTATGACGTATTAAAAAAAACTACTTACTAGATCTCGTTCAAAACAATTTTCGGTGGAAGTTTACATGGTAATGTACATCATATATTTTTTTTAGTTTTATCATTCTCTTATTTTAGAAGTTACAAGGGGGGGGGGGCACATTTTGCCACTTTGGAAGTGTCTCTCGCGCAAACTATTCAGTTTAGAAAAAAATAATACTAGAAACCTCAGTATCATTTTTGAAGACCTATCCATAGATACCCAACACGTATAGGTTTGATGATTATTTTTTTTTGAGTTTCAGTTCTAAGAATGGGCGAACCCCCAAAATTCATTGTTTTTTTTTTCTATTTTGTATGAAAATCTTAATGCGGTTCACAGAATACATCTACTTAGCAAGTTTCAACAGCATAGTTCTTATAGTTTCGGAAAAAAGTGGCTGTGACATACGGACGGACAGACAGACATGACGAATCCATAAGGGTTCCGTTTTTTGCCATTGGCTACGGAACCCTAAAAATGCGCTAGCTATGTTATGTTCGAATCTGGTCGATACAACAAACAACTGCTATAAGAGATTTATCTTCATTGTTTACTGCCTTGAGCACGCCGGTAGTAAATTATTTCTGACACTATTAAAACCCACGCCAGATGAGGCTAAGCATCCTCAGGATCAATAAAATGTATCTGAGCAGTTTATAAATTGGTCCTTCACCACTCATAATCCTCTTTGTTAAATGTACCGGTTAGCTTAAGGTTGAGCTGCTAAACACAAGTGTTGTCTGGTTCTGCCGTACATGTCACATCTCGCTTGTTGTGACCGACTGTCTGTGACGCATAGAGGTATAAGCTATAAATGTACTAATTAATAAACCTTGAGATAAGGCCAACTTAATTAGCAAGGGATTAACTTGTAAGTTGTATTAATTAATGTCTGTGTGTACCATGCACATAATCCGATGATGAAATGAAAATAGACTGTACAAATGAATACAACGTTACATTAATCTATATACTTCACTACATAGTATAAAACAAAGTTGCTTTCTCTGTCCCTATATCCCTATGTATGCTTAAATCTTTAAAACTACGCAACGGATTTTGATGCGGGTTTTTTTAATAGATAGAGTGATTCAAGAGGAAGGTTTATATGCATAATACACCGACCTCCACGCGGGCGAAGCCGCTGGCAAAAGCTGGTAATATTATAAAGCACTTTCCTCTCCAAAAATTCCCTCCTCAACCCTTTCCAGTCTGGTTTCCGTCCTGGTCATAGTACCACCACAGCGCTTCTGAATATTACGGATGATATAAGGTCAGCCATGGAAAATGGTAATCTAACGGTCTTAGCTTTGCTTGATTTCAGCAATGCTTTTAATACTGTTGATTTCGATGTATTACTTGGCATTCTATGCTCTCTTAATGTATCTCCATCGGTGATTGACTGGTTTCGTAGTTACCTGTTCGGTCGTCGGCAACGTATTTGCATCGGAGAGACTTTGTCTTCCTGGTGTAATACTTCTGCCGGTGTACCACAGGGTGGCGTTCTATCTCCTTTACTTTTCGCAGTTTTTATTAACTCTATCTCCGACGAACTAATTTCTTCCTACCATCTTTATGCAGATGATTTGCAAGTCTACTCTCGAGCTCCTCTTGGAAATCTGTCCGAGGCTATATTGGTGATTAATCGCGATCTAGCCCGGATATGCGACTGGAGCAAGAGGTATGGACTTATGGTCAATCCCATTAAGACGCAGGTTGTTGTGGTTGGCAGTTCTAGGACGGTCTCAAGAATTGACTGGACGACTCTTCCCCAAGTTTTCTTTGACAACTCTATTATCCCCTTCAGCGAAAAAGTTAAAAACTTGGGTATCTTCATTGACAAGAACTTCTCTTGGACTGCCCAGCTACAGGAAGTTAGCCGCAAGCTATTTGCATCCGCTGCATCTTTGAGAAGACTGCGTAATTTTCTGCCGACTGCCACCAAGATTGCGCTTGCACAATCACTTCTTTTACCCATCCTTGATTATGCTGATGCCAGCTATCTTGACGTTACCCAAGACCAACTCGATAAACTTGAGCGGCTTCAAAATGTCTGTATAAGGTTCATATTTGGTTTGCGTAAATATGACCATGTTTCTGAATTTCGTGTGAAGCTCAAGTGGTTACCAATTCGCCTTCGCCGGAATGCCCATATTTTTTCCCTTTTGTATAATGTGCTCTTTTCCCCTTACACCCCTCTCTATCTTAAAAAACGTTTCCAGTATCTTTGCGACTCCCACACGAAATTGTTGAGGTCATCAGACAACTTAAAGCTTAAAATGCCAATGCATTCCACTACTTTCTTCGACAAATCCTTTTCTGTTCAGGCCGCTCGTTTGTGGAATGCATTGCCAGTTCATATAAAACGCGCGCAATCGTTACCTATATTCAAGAGACTCGTGAAGGAGCATTACTTGTTGTTGATTTTGTTGTAGCTGTTTTAATCTGTAGTCGTCATATAATGTCTTTGCTTATATAGTAGTATGTATGTATATAAGTATCTATTATACAGCATATATATGAATGTATCTATGTATATAATAGTATAGTGTATCTATTTTTTGCACCAATGACAACCCCATTTTTATGTCCACGCAATCACTGTCCATTCCAAGGTTGCCTGGAAGAGATCGCAGAAAGCGATAAGGCCGCCCATTGTATGTTTTTAGTGTTAATTTTGTTTTTGTCATGTATTTTCTGGTGTACAATAAAGCATATATAAATAAATAAATAAATAAAGCTGAAGAGTTAGTTTGGTTGACGCGCTAATCTCAGAAACTGCTGGTTCGAATTGAAATATTATTTTAGTGTTGGATAGGCCATTTATCGAGGAAGGCTATAGGCTATATAACATCACGCTAAGACCCTTAGGAGCCGAGCAAAGAGAGAAAAAATCAGGAATACGAAGTACTCGCACGGGCAGGCGATTCGAAGTGACGGGGTGGGTTGAAGTCGCGAGCAGAAGCTAGTAATTTATTATTAGACGATATAAATATACAGAATTAGAATTAAATAAATTGGTCCTTTTGAACTTTATGCTGGTCCTATTGTACCACTGCGTAACGTTCTTTTTTTAATCGATTGTTTTTGATGTGAGTTTTCAATCGTTGCAGCTAAGTTCGTGACTTATCTGTATGTTTGTTATCGCTGGGTGCGACAGGTAGCGACGCGAACGTGGCTGCAACGTCCGTGATAGGCGTCATGGTAACTGCGCGTTGCATAATAATAACACGCAGTAACACGCCACTATCAGTTGCTTGTTTGTCTCCTTGCACACAATTATGCGATACGTAACTGATGCACTTTTTTGCTTTTGTAATTAGATAGGACAGGAAAATTCCAATTAAAATGATCACGTGTTGCTGCTGTACTTTCCAGTGAGTCACAGAAGATTTTTTATTTATACTGTTATACAGTATTTACTTTATTCAATCAAAATAATCTGGTGTGGTCAGGAAATGTAAATTCCATCTATTCTAATTGTAAATCTGCTTACTTCAACTCTCCAATTTACAGAATAAATTATTTCATTTGACCTGATTATGTCTGTTCCAGTTATCGTCGTCTCCGAACACGGGCGGCTGGGCGCATGTGCGGCTGGCGGTGCTGCTGGGCGGCATCCTGGTGGCCGCCACCGCACTACTGGCGGCCGCGGCCTCCTGGGGGCTGCCGGCCGGCCGGGACACCTTCGCCTTCATGGCTGCTGAGGTATGCCACCAGCTCCTTAAAGTAGCACATTCACGAGTGACGTAAAACCATTTGAGAGCCACTGCAATGTACCTACTAATAAAATAAGTAAAAAATTGTTTTTAAGTTAAACGGTTTTAATGAAAATAATTATGTAGATGATGTACTAAAAGGACAAAAAGTAATTCGGTAGGTCCTAGGTACCATTAATCATACCACTTTCCTCATCAATCTAGGAAAAATAATAATCGTAAGGCGCGTCAACATTTACATTAAAATAGAATTGATTCTAGTCGCCCCTTCCAAAATGTAGTTTCGTATGGAGAAGAATGGGCAAGAAACTCCACCGTTACTCTTTTAAAATGTTTTAACTACAACATTTAGCATACATTAATTTTATAATTATGTGTGAAAACGATGCATCAGTACAAAATTTGACCCAAAAAACAAACAGGGCAAGCTAAATAAAACCGTTTAAAAACGATAGTAAAACAACTTAGATAGGTACTCATATTTATGTATCAACCGGTAAACTGAAAAAAGATAAGTTTTTATTTTTTCTCTTGCTGGATCTACATCCATCAACTGCACATAATATACCAGAAACAGCCATAATTATAAGAATGTAAAACTAAGTACGTCAGGTCGACCGAAATAATTATGCGTGCGTACGCGCCACGCGGCTGTCGGCAACCCACCGAGAATTGGGTGGGAAATCATCAAATACTCCCGCTCTGGGTGGAGCGGGAGGGCGTGTCAGACTTTTACTGACTAAAACGCACCCGTGTTCCTTCGGTTCCAACTAGCTTCAACTTTCCAACTGATCGACTTTTTGAAAATTTAAAAGTTCCTGTAAATGGTTTAATTGAAATAAATGCTTTGAGTTTGAGTTGCCTGTGTGCCAGTGTGAACACCCCGCACTGTGGTAACGTATACGTTAGAATCATTGCCGAGAGTTTTATCAAACTCACGACATTCATTGTAATTCCTATTGTGTACAAACGCCAGCGCATCAAGCTACTCCAATCTGTCAAATTTCTTTGATAGATTTTTAACTTTATAACAAACAAATAAAGTTCATGTTCAGTTGGAAAGACAGGATGTGCTGGCGTCTGTACACCCACATTTCGCCAGTTATGTTTAAGACCCATTTATTAGTGGGGCTTGTGGCTAAGTAAAAACAGCCGCACGGGTTAAGCTATTCTTGACGTGGATGGGTGGCCATCTTAACACAACCCCTCCGTGCCTCGGAAAGCTCGTAAAGCCGTTGGTCCCGGCTGTCATTTGTGGATCTATGACAGTCGTTATGGGTCGTCAGAAGCCCGAATGTCTGACAACTAGCGTTACCAAGGGGTAACTGGCTTGTGGAGGTCAGATAGGCAGTCGCTCCATTTAATATACTGGTATTCAGCTGCATCCGATTAGACTGGAAGCCGACCCTAACGTAGTAGGGAAGAGGCAGGCAGATGATGATAATAGGGGGCGCGTCTATTGCCATTAACCGGGCACACATCCAGACGCCGCCGTCGGGTTGTTACTGAGAAATTTCACATCCGTTTTAGTCGTTTGCGGTTTAGGGACCACTCACACTTATTCAGTTCTGTACAGCTTTTATCCATAGAAAACAACGATTATTAGGGTGCTTGTTTTTTTTTTCTTTTGTGTAACCCATATTTGCAAAATAAAATTCTATTCTAACATAACATTTTGTGAGGGAAATCGGAGATCAATCCACTGACTGAAACTCATAGATTATTGCACGCCCACGTAAAACGTAGCGTAGTTGACCATTTTTCAGAACCATTTACGGAATAGATAACTCATGCTTGATGGATGACCGCCATTCCTCAATTCAAAGTGCACGGCAGGCTAAGATATTTGGAAAAAAAAAATTTAAATCGGTCCATTTACTACGTCATGTTTTCAGAATGTGACAAACAAACTATGAGGTAACAGAACCTTGAATGAGTAATATAGGTCAGCAGAGTTCGATGCCACTGCAGAAGCTTCCGTGTTGGTAAGCTGAGCGCGGGAGGTAATGAGTGGTCCTCTGTGGCCGTATTCATCCACACTGGATACTGGACTGCCATGAATTAATACATATACCAAAGACGAAACAAGTGTACGTAATATTTGTATATAAATAAATACCGCATAATATTCAAGTACGGGAAGGGAAACATCGAGTCTGAATGTTTGATTGATACAATAGTCATTATTATCATACAACACTGAAAGTATTACTACGATTGAAAGGACGTAATTTGTCAGTTCCGCATTTACGAATTCATTAAATAACCTTGTTTATATAAGTACATAGTTATTTCATAGTACTACCGTTACATATCTGACAAGGTTGGTTAAATGGAATTAGGCCTATCTGAATGCTAGGCGCAGGAGTGACAGGGATTCATTCTTGTCAATTATGACCTTTGTTATTGTGTCTTACATGTTAGGCTCTTACCTAGCCGTAGTGTAAGCTTAGGGTGCTTTTTCGAATGCGACCGAGACCACAAACTGCAGTAGCAACGTCACGAAATTGCAATGACAAGCCTGCAGCGACACATGTACACAATGGCAGACCGCAGCGACACACAGAAGCCAGTCGTGGACTCGTGGCGCTGCAATCGGTCATTACGATTGGGCGCCGCTGATATTCGCGGTGGCGGTCGCCTTCGGAGGAGTACTTCAAGGACAGAAACACCTGTTGTTGACTGAGAGCCCCTTGGTGTTGGTTGCAGTGCATCCTAGTGCTGGTGTCGGTGCTGCACGTGGCGGCGCGCTACGTGCTGCAGCTGCACGAGGCGGACGTGGCCGGCGCCGTCGCCTACTACACGCACCTGGTGTTCGACGTGAGTATCCCCGCCGGCACACACTGCTCATCACTCTGTTGCCCTTATCCCCACTGGTGTGGGCGCAACATGTGTTTACTTCCACACTTCTCTATTAGTCGTCACCTCGGTAGTCAGTCATCATTTCGTCATCATACACTCAGTCAATGCATCGTTTCGTTTCTGAGATAGTAGCCTTGTTACTTATTACTAGTTATTAGCCTCGAAGAGGTCTTCTTTAGTTATATTTAAAAGTTTTAATGTTTTTTTATTGTTTTTATAATTTTGTTAGATTTAATGTTCATTTATATGTTTGTATTTCCTGTGCGTGTCCCAAAAAATATATTTTTCTTTTCTTTTGTATGTCATCCCGTACTCTTATCCACATTCATACCCAGAACTTCCCTCACGACATTTTTCTCATTCCTCCGCATCACATACCCATACCCTAACAACGACAACATCGTCCATGAAGAAACATATAGACGGCCTTAAAAAGGCTGCTAAGACAGACGGGATGCGGAAAGAGATTCGGGTGTATGACACCTTAGTAGAGGACGATGTGCAGCAGTACACTGCACAGAGTGAGTTGAATCATTGCAGTCACCGACACACGTAACACTCGCAGTGTGGAAGGCATGGAACGATGAAATGTTTATAATCTTATCATCATTGATTGTCGTCAATCAAACAATATGATATCAGATCTGAGTTCATCTGAGTGTATTACAGATAAGATAGCATTGTACTGAGCGTCATGAATGACGTCACAGCGAATAGAGGCTTTCCTTTGTCTTATGGCCACATCATTCTGCTGCCGCACCATTGACCTGTGCCGACAGTTATCATTCGAGCAATAAATTTAACTAATATATACAAAATGTAGCAAATTTAGTTTTGATTACTTTAAATTAACCTCTAACATGCAGAGGTAGATGACAGTATAAGTAGTTAGGTAGTTAAATAATAGCCGTTAGAGGCCGTCGACCAACGAGCAGCGACTGTTGTGGACTGGCCGATGATGTAACGGTGTAGCATAGTTATTACATTGAGCTCCACGTCGCCGTCATTTGTGACACTTCTTGAACTTTTGTGCTTGCTCGCTCAATTATAATGCCATGATATCATAGAAGATTTGTTAACATACTATGAAATTAATGTAGATCAAAGTTATTAAAAATATAACTGGTGTAAAAATGATTGGAATCGATTCAGTTACTTATTCTGAACAAACCATATTCAGATTTCGCATAAACTAAAAATAATGTTGTAAATTAATACGTGAAGCAACGAAAATTATGCGGACGGAGGAGTATAAAATTTGCCGCAGGTAATGTTTATAAATGGAGAAGGAGTACAAACGATTGTTTTTGA
This sequence comes from Polymixis lichenea, assembly GCA_949091785.1. NCBI lineage: Eukaryota > Metazoa > Arthropoda > Insecta > Lepidoptera > Noctuidae > Polymixis > Polymixis lichenea. Next base: position 23,064,732 of record OX420948.1, on the reverse strand, counting down.
ATTGTGGTCGAATTTCGACCACTGGGGTCACTGGCTAAAGATAAATATGTCACGTATGCGGGAGCAAATTCGCATAGTAGTTAAAACATTGTAAGTCGCCTGTTGTATTGTTATTTTTAACAAAATGGTCGAATGGTATACAAGGTGTAAAAATAACCATAACGAAGCAGTCGTATTTTTACAGCCGTTTTAATGCCTTGTGAAATTTAGTCCGTTTCTTGTAGCAGCATATAAGTGTAAATGAATGGCTGTGTGGCAGTCGGTGTCGCTGGTGGCGGAGCTGCTGCACGTGCTGCACATGGTGGTGTACAGCAACATGCTGCTGTCCATGGCGTCGCTGGTGCTGCTCATGCAGCTGCGCCATCTGCTGCACGAGCTGCAGGCGCGCGTGCGGCGCCATCGCCTCTACACCGAGCTCGCCACGCACATGAGTCGCAAGTACGTGTTCCCTTAGGCCATTACTAATAAACGCTGTATACATTTTTGTTAATGCTCACTCAAGAAAAAAAAACAATGTTTTTGGTCCTTCGAGTCGGTAAAGGATGCATGTACCTACATAGTTACTTAGATTTTAAAAATCGACCAGTATCACAAAAGTTTGGTATTAAACATAGGTAGTATTTACATGGATATCTTTATATATAAATATTAATCCCTATTTCCTTGGTCACGGTATCACACGTGAACGGCTGGACCAATTTTGCTAATTCTTCTTTTGTTGTGTTTGTTATTGTCAGGAGAAGGTTCTTATGAAAGAAAAAATTAAGAAAATTGCGCGTAACACATATATAAATGCAAATTCAATAATCATAGTTAAGACAGACTAATGTCTGTCGGGTCAGCTAGTTAATTATATTTTTCAGTTTGTAATGTTTTATTAGCCACAGTATTGATTCATTTAGGCGTAGATAATGATCTGAAGGTATGTCATAATCTTTGGAGAGATCATGAAACGATTTCCAAGTAAATGACCATGATGATAAGAACTTATGCTATTAAGTTGAGCCTGCAGAGATGACCTACGTAACGGCAGAATGATTCCTAATAGCTTGTCATTAGTGTAGGAATTGTTTTGTAATTAAAAGATTCTAAAACTTGTAATCTAGTCGCCTAAGGGTTTATTTGTAAACGTTGCTCTAAGTATAAATAATGGTTACCGAATGTTAAACCATATATTTTTGACATTTAAATGTCTCTTTAACTTGAAGCCACGTTTATGTATAAAGGAGTTTATGTCAAACTTATTTGTACCAGCTGGTACTGATGATTAAGTAGTCAGAGTCTAGACAGTTATTCGAAGTAAAAAAAGGAGGAAAATATTGGTAACGATGTTTATGATTGTAATCCTAATGTAATTAGCGTAATGCGTCACCTAATAGCTTGTTTATACTTGACGTGTAGCGGCGTGTTACTGACCGAGGTGACCGATAGCGCAGATGCGGTCACTGACGAGTCGTGGCGTGACCGGTGACGTCACTAGCTGTGACGCCTGATCGTTACACTACACAACTTATGTTTACATTCGTCATCTGTTGTAACTCTTCCTTTTATGGATTTTGTAGAATGTACCGTACACACATACCGCGATACATTCTACAAAGGCCACAATGTAGTACACAGGTTTGAATAGTTTCAGGGCCTAATGTTAGTGCAAAGTGCAATGCCTCATGGATCTTTTGTTACTTAAATGATTTTGACAGGGTTGCTGGTAAGCATTTTGCGAAATTGTATTGAAAAAACAAGATGGCGGCGTAACTTCCGATTTTCGTCACGTGCCAAAATATCTATGTTCAGCTATCGGAGATAATGTTCCCACCCTTCTATCCAACTGCATAGCATCGGCATACCAGGCATGCTTCATGATCTCTTCAAGGTTTCCTTGACAGACCAAAAAATCTGTGTTAAGATAGGAGCACATATTAGTGCTGATGAGATAATGTCATATGGAGTCCCGCAGGGCAGTGTCGTCGGCCCAACGCTCTGTCTTATCTACATCTATGACTTGTGCACCCTTACTCTTCCATCTGCTAATATATTTACATATGCCAATGATACAGCCATAACAGTACACGGGAAGAACTGGGCTGAGGTGAAAAGTAATGCTGAAGAATCCCTGCAAATTGTCATGGAATGGCTTCTCAAAAATCGAATTACCCTGAATCTACAAAAAACAAACAACATCCCGTTATCTATCCATGCTAGAACGAAACCCCCAAACACATACTCAGTTAGTGCTCATACCTGTCTGAACAACTCGACCTGCTCTTGCCTAATGCTCCCCTCAGTAACATCTGTCAAATATTTGGGTTTGATGGTCGATGATGGACTGAAATGGAACAAGCATATAGAGTCTACTGCCAGAAAAGTCAGGAAAACAATTCACCTCTTCAAGTCATTAAGGCACTCTGCGGACTCGTTACTGATCACAAAATTAGGTAAAAATTCTAAAAAAAAACAGATTCTTTGATGGTACTGTATCGAGAATCACTAGCCCTATCACCTGTCTTCGTTTTCGGAAGCGTTTCCCTTACACCCTGTATAATCTTTTGTATAATATCACCTTACCAGCTCTTAATTTCCATAAGGTCTTATAGTGTCCAAGTGGCAGTAGAACACTGACTCCTAAGTCACAGGTATGCCTAGTTTAGGAGTCAGGGTTACAACTTTGTGTTTCTTTAATTATTGTGAACTTTAGCTAGATACTAAGCATGATGTAAGGACTTGTATCAATAAAGTATTATTATTATAATTTAACAAGAGGTATGTCCACAGCTACCCTATGGCTAGCAAGGAAGAAGTGGAGAAGAACCAGGACAACTGCGCCATCTGCTGGGAGCCCATGAAGGAGGCCAGGAAGCTTCCCTGCTCTCATCTGTTCCACAAGTAAGTTATATATAGACGTGTGTGTGGGACACTCAGAAAGTTTTGCGAAAATTACAAAAAAATGTTTAATAGGTAAATATTTTTTTTATTAAATCTTTTCAAAGTACTCTCCGCTAGCCTCTATACAAAGTTTCATGCGTCTGAACCAGTTTTCGAAAAACTTTTTCCAGTCTGCCGCAGACACCTCGTTTACAGCCTGCTCGAACGCTGACGGCGCACTGTGGGCTGGATTTCGTCTTTCATAGACTTATTATAATCTTAATGTTTCAAGTGTCGACTTTTATGCTTGAATATGATTTGAAACACCAACTACATGCCTAAATTTATCATAATTATGGAATAACATTGGAAACAGCACAACAATAATTATTTCTTGAAAAAATTGTATGGAGTTGGTAAGAAAACTCATCATATCTCCGCTCTCGCACAATTGGCCGTTATTCTTTTTCAGGTGATTAATCCTTATATTATTTTGAATTTTTTGACATACGCCATGATACGGCCAGAGGTGCAAGGTTTTTTTTTTTTAAAATGGACAAAAATTATTTATTTTTGAAAATTAATTTTGTATTAAAAATTTAAACTTTATGTCTATAGGCATTGCCTAAATAATCAATCCGACCACTATTTTCAATAACCGTGGCACGAAATGGTTATTAACTTAAAAATATTACCAGGATTAATAAAATTTAAAAAAATCTACTTACTAATAATTAACTTGTCTAATGACTCCTCAACTATTATTACAATTACCGATAATCGCGACGAAAAAGGAGAGAAATAATTTTTCTTTTAAGTACGTCATTAACAATTACTGTGAAATTTCCGATTCATTATGTAATTATGTAAATGCTCTATTTTTCTTATAAAAATATGTCCCCATTATGTTATTGATTTCAATGGGTGCGTATTTAATATTTTTAAGTTAATAACCATTTCGTCATTCGTCATTTCGTCATTTCGTCAGCCGTCAAAGGGCGACCACTTCTTTCTTCATCCCCCAAAGTTAGTCGACCACGCTTGAATTCGTTATACCAACGATACACGGTTGCCTTAGAAGGGCCTTCATCCGTGAATGCTATTGAATTCTATCGTATGATTCGTCCAGTTTCAGGCGACACTTGAAATCGTAAAAAATCATAGCGCAAAAATGTTCCCGGCGAAGATCCATTTTTTATGAGACACGATTATTTAACGCGGGGTTATCCGAAATTGCCTGTTTCAGAATCAAGATTAAATGATCAAATTAGTGTATTTAGGCCCTGAAAAAAAAAATGTCAGATAGATCCTTGTCTGAGGGAAATTAAAGGTTCAAAACACGATAAATTGCAATTTTCTCTATGAAAAATGATCCGAAACAGGGTCGATTTCAAAACCATTTTCCGTCTCGTTTCCTAATAACGGCACAAAATAATGTGAAAATTGCATGTACGATGAAGGAATCGTATTTAGGAGGGAATTTAAAGGTTGAAATTTTTAGTTTAAAAGATTATTTTTTTAATAAACTCATAAATAGTAAATAAGGCTAAATCGGCTCGCGCTCAGAGTCCTGCGGGACGTCATCGAGGGTAGACCTGTGTCAAAATTTTAAAAAACTCGCTCACCCTGCGCCTGTACAAAAAAAATGTAATAAATTAATAAGAAATTAAATTATGAAATCGGGATAACTCACAAAAAATATCTTGTAATTATATTATAGTTTTAATTCATAAAATTGTTTTGTGATTATTTCTAGTAAATATGATGACGTTTAATTGTCATCTTAAAAACTTACAAATTTAATGTTGATGTCCTAAAATAATAGATTCGATAAATTATAGCTGGAGCAGTAGGTACGTCACTAGACAATAAAGTACGGCAATTGTTTCTTTATATGTGCTCACAATATTTACGGTTCTTTATGAGCGGTGGCAAACATCAAAAACAAAAGAATTTGGTTACAGTGTAACCGAAACAGTAAGACCATTTTTAGCCGATTCTATTTTATAAAAATCTGAAATTCAGGATCTTTGAAAATTCTGCCACTAAAGAATTTAAATAGTGGATGAAAATTTGTATGGTAGATTTCCTACCATTTTTGTCGCAGAGAAATACCGTCGGGCACACGGCTTGTCTACTAAATATTTTTTTTAAAGTTACTGATAACTAACGCTTAGCCTTAACCTCTGGGTCTGAGAAGCATGAATTCGGTTTAGAGATATTTATTTTCTCAAAGAACAAATTGCACAATGGTTTTTTTTTGTTTTGGATGGGAAATCATCAAATGATTTCTCCCGCTCTGGAGAGCGTGACAGACTTTTACTGACTAAAACCCGTGTTCCTTCAGTTCAAATTCAAATTCTCTAATTCACTGACGATGAAGTACCTAGGACTCGTCCTCGACAGCCGGTGGGACTTCGCGGAGCATTTCCGACGTTTGGCTCTCAGACTGGAGAGGGCCGGGACTGCCTTGAAGCGGCTCCTGCCCAATCTAGGGGGGCCAAACGCCTCCTGCCGGAGGCTCTACGCGGGGGTCGTGCGGTCCATGGCCCTATACGGGGCACCGGTGTGGGCGCCTACATTGAGGCGCAAACCAGCACGCCGATTGAAGGTGGCCCATAGGGTCATGGCCATCTGGATGGTACGGGGATACCGCTCCATCTCCGGTGAGCCGGCGGGCCTCCTTGCCGGATTGCCGCCATGGGATTTGGAGGCAAAGGTCCTCGCGCGCACTTGGGAGTGGCGCGAGGAGGCCAAACGCTGGGGCGTAACTCCGCAGCTGCGGGAAATCGCGGCACAGCGAACAGAGCTCCGGCGGGATCTCATGGCGACGTGGAGAGTGCGATTGTCTCAACCCAGTGCTGGGCACGCCACGATTGCGGCTCCCCTCTTTGAGGAGTGGCTTAAGAGGCGTCACGGCGTCCTCACCTCCCGCCTGACGCAGGTCTTCACCGGACACGGTTGTTTCGGGAGGTTCCTGTTTCAGATAAGGTGGGAGGAAACGCCCGGGCGTTTCCATTGCGAAGATCGCCCTGAGCATACGCTGGAGGTCTGCCTGGGTTGGCGGAGCACCGCCGTGTCCTCGTGAAGGCGATCGGCGGCGGCAATCTCTCGCGTCCGGCCCTGGTCCAGGCCATGGTACGGAGCGAGAGTACATGGGTAGCCGTCGCTTCCTTCAGCGAAGCAGTGGTGCTCGCAAAGAGGGAGGCGGCGCACGTGAGGGAGAGGCAGTACATACAAACACTGGTTATTCTCTCATGACTGCAGCACTGTGTAATTTCGAATTTGATTGCAAATAACTATTCCTTGAATTAATTGGATTGGATGAAACTAAGGGCGTGGGTAGCAATGGTATTTCTCCTATATTTATTACACGCTGTGCAAAGGCCTTAGTATTGCCTCTACAAGTTATCTTCAATAGATCTTTACACGATGGTATCTTTCCAGATACCTGGAAAGAAGCTCGCGTCATATCCATATTAAAATCTGGAGAAAAGCATCTAGTAGCTGATAATAGACCAATCTCATTACTAATTAGATTTGGAAAGATTTTCGAAAATCTTGTTAGCAAACTTCTGATGTGGTACATGAAAGAAAACATTACTGTGCATCAGCATGGTTTCGTTAAATCTAGATCGACCAATACTAACCTACTATGTTTCACGTCGGCCTTGTCTAAGTGCCTTGACAATCGTATTCCAGTGGACGCAATCTACTACTGATTTTAGTAAGGCATTCGATAAAGTGGATCACTGCCTTCTTATTAATAACTTGGCGCAACTGGGTGTGGGTGGACCGTTGATAGAGTGGTTTAAATCTTATCTAGAAAGGAGAGAATCAAGAGTAGTAGTTAACAGTAATTTTTTTTAAAGCTATCTGGCAACCTCTGTAAATCTGCAAGGATCTCATTTGGGGCTGATTCTTTTTAATGTTTTCATCAATAACATAACGGAGTGCTTCAAACACTCCCGTTTGACTTTGCATAATGAAGCCAATTCAGAGGAACTTAGACTCCAAAATGCTACAAAAAAACATCAACAGACTTGTCGACTGGTGCAAAGTAAACAAAATGCGATTAAATGTTAGTAAATGTCACTACATCCAGTTCACTCGTAACAAAGAAGTGGTTGAGAACAAATACTACATAGAGATACGCGACCTGGGAGCTCAACTCGATCAAACCCTGAAATTCAATATCCACATCCTGAATATTGTCTCAAGATCCTTCAAGGTACTGGGAATTTATTTTGTGAAATAGTGAGGAATTTAAAAGACCCGCGACAAAAATCTCTGTATAAATATAAGAAATGTTTAATAGATTTAATTTAGTTTAAGTATCTCTAAATGTTTTATTTTCAATTTTTTTTTTTCTTGTATGTCCTTTAAATATGTTTAAACTGTTTACAAATTGTACCTATAATTAATATGTTTATTTTGTTAGCTTAGTTGTCTCCTATTAGTTAAGGAGTACACCTAGTTGATACCTGCCTGATGTTGCCCTTTGTTTATGTCATGTATTGTGTACATCTTTTGTTGGAGATCCTAAGTCAATCAATAAATAAATATACACCTAAGTGCCAACATAAATATTTTGGCTGTAAGGTTTTGTTTAATCGGTTATATTGATTGTTTTTGTAAATTTACAATTTTACATGCGTTACGGTTACCAGTCGCAAAACCTCGGCGCATATCACATCATCGGTTGAGTGTATAAAGTTAAATGTTTTATTAAGCACTTGTCCATTTTGGCGTTATGCTACTGACGATACACGACGCTTCTTCCTTCGACCACCGTAAGTCGAAAAAGCAAGATATGGCCGCACAAATCTGGACGGATGGTAACCCCACTTTAACGCGCATTACTTATGTAAACAAAATACCGATGTTACGTGTTCTGTAACGTGCACTAATAATAATTGTGAACGATCGTATGACTAATATCTGATGTCTAGATTTTAGTGTTTCATCTGGGTCGCCATTATAAAGTGCGTTGTGTGCGCAGCTCGTGCCTGTGCCAGTGGGTGCAGCAGGACGCGTCGTGCCCCACGTGCCGGCGCGCGCTGGCGGCCGCGGGGCCCGCGCGCGCCGCCCTGGGGCCCGCCAGGAACCCCAACCATCTGTTCCACTTCGACGGTAAGTCATGCCGACCTTGATAAACTAATTGTAAGGATATTATTTGATTCAAAATCGAATCTTGAACGGGCTCACAAAGGTTCTAATCCTACTTCCTACTATCCAACTCCTACTAATAATAAAATAAATGTGAAAGTTTGTATGTTTAGAAGTTGGGATGTTTGTTACTCAATCACGCAAAAACGGCTGAACGGATTTGAATGAAATTTGGCACACAGATAGTTTGTAATCTGGAATAAAATAACACATAGGATACTTTCTTATTCCGATAGTACACTCCCGCGGGATATCCACGCGGGCAAAGCCACCGGCAAGAGTTAGTGGAGCTATAAATTAATGTAGATCAAGCAACTTTATAAATAAGCAACAGCATAGTATTCAGTACCTTTCCTTTTAAAACGCGAAGTTTCACTAGTTAATAGTAAAATAACCATGGAAGTAATAGGCATTTTAAGACTAAAAGAATCCATTTGGGTACTTTGACCGTTGCATAGTTGGCTACTTCAGCATCAGTGTCCAGGCAGTCGAATTCGCGTCCCTGCTATCACGCGTTTCACTCTATGTGAAAAATTAAACCTCAAATTAACAATACTCTTTGGTATCAAATGTCAAAAGAGCTGCGTCAAATGTCAAACGAAACAAAAATATTCAAACGTGTGACGTTTCTATCACAGCAACAGTTCCCTTCAAATCAAATTCTCGTACGAACTTAAACAATGCAGTGAACAATATTCCTGTTCCCAATGGTAGAACATCATCGGTGCGTGCCGCGTGTGCTGTGCGTAGGGAGTCGTGCTCGCGGGCTGACTATGAGTTAAATGAGACAGCGGCTCGGCGTGTACGCAGTAGTGCTCAGTGCGCTGTGCTGTGCCGTTGTGTACCTGCTGCTGCGTCTACACGTGCTGGAATGGAACCTGACAGGTCTGCGACCCCTTGAGCTCAGCCACGCGACCAGCCGGCACCGCGCCGCGACTGATACCAGCACTCATGGTTTAGATACATATTGTACAACCACAACAATACATCACGTCCTGGACTCGCGAATAGTATTGCTAGAAAGCTGTTCATTAAAACATAACTGATGTAAAGGAAAAATAATAATAATCTTAGAAATACTCTAGTGCGGTTTAAAGATTTCCTAAAATAAATGTGCGCTTTTATAATTTCTAACGAGACGATATTATCGTGGATGTCCACGTCCCACGTCCATAAAATTTATAAAAATATGTGCGCATAACATCACTGTGGGCGTAAATTCCCTTTGACGCCCCTCCCTCCCTCCCTCCTCCTCCTCCCTCCTTCCCTCATTTCATTTCTTCATTAGATACTAAAATAACTTCTGCTTGCGATTTCACTCCTTTTGCCTCGTTTACGTTCGTACATCAGAGGCCCTAGTGTGAGTTTCATTTAACCATCTACACCAAACGCAGTGAGCGCGTTTGGCGCTCCGATTGGTCCGCCACCAATCCAGGGCCAATCGGAACGCCGAACGCGCTCACTGCGTTTGGTGTAGATGGTTAAATGAACCTCAGACTAGGGCCTCAGGTGAACTGGTCACACGCACGCCTGTTACGAGTACTACGCATCTGACCTTTCTGAAGAACAAAACGAAATATACATTATTTTGAATTATTGTGATTATTGATAAACACACATGTAAGCTGCCACTCTTAAATAGAATTGAGCTGGACACATCTGCGTTCTGAGTCCTCCCTCTCTCGTCGGACTTAAGTTAACACTACTATATCCCATAGTAAACGGCTCAATTCTTCCTCGAGTTCGACGATCTTCTCGTCGGTCCGGAGTGTACGCGGTATGTTGCCAGGTCCAGGTTTCGATGATTGTGATAGCCGGATCACTTCCGGGGATTGTGCGCACCCCTTGCTTCATCGTGGCTTTAACCGCCACCGTAGCCAAGGGTAGGCAGGCCGCCGGGCGCTAGGGGCCATCTATTTTTGGTGCTTGTCATGTTGGGGGGGGGGGGGGGCTTTGCCATAATCGCCACGCCTGGCAAGCGGGTTGGCGATCGTACTATTGTTTTAAAAATGTATAGAGAACGCTGCTGCCCATTCTCTAGTAGTTCCCTTAGTCGCCTCCTACGACATCCACGGGAAGAAATCGGGTGGTGCTATTCTTTTACTCCGGCATATAGTAGGAGCACTGATTACGTGGTAGAAGTAATTACGTACCTATACCAATAAAATACACAACAAAAACACGAAACATGCAACTTTAAACAATTTACCTATTTAAAAAGCGGTACTAAAACAAAGATAAGTACTCATATTTCTGTATCAACTTGTAAACTGAAAAAAGATAAGTTATAACTCTCTTGCTGGATGTACATCCATCAACTGCACATAATATACCACAAACAGCCATAATCATAAGAATTTTAAACCAAATACGTCAGGTCGACCGAAATAATTAAGCGTGTGTATACGCCGCGCGGCTGTCGGCAACCACTGAGAAATGGGTCGCGTGCGGCCCGGTTGCCGGTAGGTAGTTAGCGCGCGTAAGTACATGGAGTGATACATCTGGTAATCTGTGTCTGTGGCATATCAGACGACCAATGAGACAAACTTACGACCCAATGGATCGCTGCAGGCCCAGACGGAGATCACAGAATCGATCGTCGTCGATACGTCCGATATTTTATCACGACTTTTAACCCTATTGCACAGAATAACTATTATTCGCCTAACGTAGCTTACGTTAGTGGTTTTCATTGTTTCTACCAGAGGGTGAAGGGCCGCTGGTTTAGTGTTCCTTCTTTCCATTGGAGGGTGAAGGGCCGCTGGTCTAGTGTTCTTTCTTTCTACTAAAGGGTGAAAGGTGAACATCATACTAATTTGAACACCTACATTTTGGTAAATAAAGTATTATTATTATGGGCTGCTGATCTCTTTTCTTGAATATTGATGATTTTAGAATTCCCTTTCCTCAATGTTTTCTAATTCTTCACTAGATTATCGGTACCTACATCTGAGAAGTTTCTCTAGTTGATTTAAAAACGCGTGTGTCGTGCGCAGGGTCTCGCTACGTGTCGTGGCTGCCGAGCTTCTCGGTGGAGGTGACGCGCGTGCGGCCGGAGGCGCTGGCGGGCGCGCAGCTGGACGCGGCGGCGGCGCAGCTGGCGCTCATGTTCCCGCAGCACTCGCGCGCCGCGCTGCACGCCGACCTGGCGCGCACGCGCTCCGCCGACGTCACGCTCGACAACATCCTGGACGGCCGCCTGCCCGCGCACCACGGTAGGTTGACTACTCTACCTCTAACTAGTCTTTTCCAAAAGTATGTGACGACAATGTAAACAAACTTATTTGTAAACGTACACCCGAAATTCTAATTTTAAATGTTTTTCATTTGATAGTATTGAATTTAATTGTCATTGATTTTTTAAAGATAATTTAAAAATGTTGTTCAGACAATAAAAGTAGTAAGTATTCCCACAAAGTGGTCCCGTAAGTATTTAATAGAAACAAGCTCTTTTTATACGTTCATTAGCTTTTGGAACAGACCATAGTTAACGATCAATTAAACTTTACTAATTCTTTCCATCCTCACTTTCAGACATGTTACCTCCGGAGCCCATAGCTTCCCTTGCAAGCACACTCGAGCCGGAGCCAGCACCCGTGTCGGCGCCCGTGCAGGCGCCCGTGTCGGTGCCCGTACCGGAACTGTCGCTGGCGCCCGTGCTGGTGGACGCGGGCACGTTCACCGGCGCCGCCTCGGGGCCGGTCTCCGCGCCGGAGCCGTCCGGCGTCACGTCGCAGGCGGGCGGCGCGCGCTCACCCAGCCCGCCCTTCGAGCTGGACGACAGGTGAGTGTCCCTCGGCAGCGAGCGCCGCGGCCGCGCCGGTGTACTGACGTGTGCGTGTGCCGCAGGCCGGGCGCGCGCTTCTCGCGCTGCGCGGCCGAGCGGCAGCTGCTGCTGGCGCGCCGCAAGCAGCAGCTGCTGGCGGCCGCGCGGCGCCGCTACCAGGCGGGCCGCGCGCCGCCGCCCTACTGAGCGGCCTGCGCGACGAGGCAACACGCGCGCACGCAGGCCGCGCCCGCGCCACTGCGAGGCCAGCCGGCGCCGCCCACGCAGACTGCGCCCGCGCCGCGAGAGGGTAACGCCACGATCGCTCATCATCTTAGTGTGTTACGACCCGACTCTTTATTTTTAGTGAGTAGCCATAAATATTGATTTAATGTAAATACTTCATCCTTTGTGATATTTCAATAAGTGTAAAAATTAGTATGTCCTCTAACATCGACGAGCCTGGCCGTACGTTAAATAACATTTCAATCGGACCGGCGGGCATTCCATCGTAGGGCCTTATTATTAGACGTTTGACGCGCCGATTTATTTTTCTATTTTATCTTTGAGAGTGTATTTTTCTATTTAATAAATAATATATAAAAATATCATCGTCCATAGTTTGTAGATAGCCATTTTAAATGTACACGAACTTGTAAATTATGAATACCAGTTTGATCTCCCTTTAATTTAATTGTATGTTTTCAAAATAATTATGTAGTACCTTTACATTTTTTTTTAATTTAGCGAGTTAGTAAACAAAGCGTGTTTGTAGTTAGCAGTGAGCGACGCGACGCACCGATTCCAAATATTTAAAATTAAATATTGTACAACTAACTAGGTTCCCTCGCACCCCGCACACTGCTGACTGTAAAGCGTTTTCCGATTAAATCATTTATGTCCCGCAACTTTATTGTAATAATAGTTTTATAAGATTTTCACACATTTCCTATTCTGTAACACAATTTGTTCTTTGCCTAATGAAAAACTGTTATATAAAAAAAAACACATTTTGCTGTGAGTTTTTGTACTTATTTTATACATGTGTGTGTAAGCGGCTCCCTGCCTAACGATAAACTAAATTTGACTATAAATGTGATATTAATAACTTGGCAAAATTATTTTTAGTAAGTGGCTAGCCGAGATGAGTTGCAAATAGTAAACATAGAACGAACGGTGACGCCATCGCCAATGTGAACCGTGGGGGAGACAAGTACTTATTTATGATAATGTTTTTTTTAGTTCTTGTTAAAGCCACGACGTTAGGTTACTGCTGATACAATTAAAATAACGATGAAAATTGATTCATGACTAGTCAAAATAAAAATAAATAAATATTACAAACGATTGTGTGTTATTAACGACTCGTCATCTCACCTCAAGACGCTTCCGAAAAACGACCGATATCGCTGCTGCTGTGTAATTATTACAAATAGTTTTACTTTTGGTAAGGGGAGCCCAGGGGCTTTTGAGCAAGCATATAAAGGGAAGGAAAAAAATATTATAAAAATTATATTTTTTTTAAAATAGAAATACATGTCCTGCATGGGCATAGCTGGGGGCGGGGCGGGTAAGGGTGGGCGGCGCCCACCCTAGAAACTTTTTTGCCCAGCTTAGAAAATATATCTTCCCGCGGTAAAAAGTATCTTCTCCAGAATACTATTAAATCTTGCCAAGCTTTATCGCAATCCGTTTAAGCATGGAAAGGTATCTACCATTCAGACATAATAACAAAAATTTATTTTGTATTTATAATATTAGTAGATTTAGCTATGCGACTTAACTTTACTTAGACATTCAGAAATACGCCACATCACACACATCACATGTGGCGTATTTCACCAAAAGGAGAGGGAATGGGTCATGGTACTGCCCCCGACAAGACGAGCCAAAAACAAAAAGCAGCGGCACTACCTACCTTTTCTCGAAGCATTTCGTCGTATTTTCAAAGCTTCGGGCTGGACAATGCTAAAGAGCTCAAAGTATCAGGATAAGATGTAGTTAGCAGAATTATAAAACACAAGTTTGGTTTATGTAGCTTTTATACTTTGGATTTTAGGAATACGTAAAAATGACGATTTGCCGCTGACTGACTCGTCAAAACCTCTAAGGCACAAGACTTAAATAACGCTTTCACTGTTTAATAAATAATAATATGATGTAATGTACAGCAAAGCCCAACTCACATCTTGGTTAAAAGTTAAAATATGGCTAGCCCGTTAAATTGAACTATTGCATGATAAAGATTACTGACTTCATTTCTTACCATAAGCCAATATGGGAGTGAGACCAGCAGTCCCAAGGTCCCAGGGGTGGGAGGCAACCAGCAGTCCCAAGGTGGCGTCGGGTTAATCATTAACAAGTCCCTTGTGAGCAACGTGGTGAAGATCTAGAGAGAACAGAGGCCTCTTTATGATATCTCCTTCTTAAGAAAACGTGAGCATAGGACGTAGACCTGACAAAGCCATCAGGGCTTTGTCAGGTCTACGTCCTATGCTCACGTTTGTGCAACAAAAAATGAGATTGACTTCATTATGTCAACGACGAAGCAAGCATTCAATGATGTCTCTGTGATCAACGTGGTGAAAACTGGAAGTGATCACCGCATGGTAAGAGGCACTTGGAACTTAAATATCAATATGGAAAGATCTCGACTGATGAAGTCTACGCTTCGCCCAGCACTGATCCAAATCCAAAACGCCGAGAGCTTTCAACTCGAACTCCAGAATCGTATCGAGTGCCTAGGGAGCCCTGTGGACGATTTTAACGATGGGTTCGTGAAAACTGTCCATACAGTCGGGTCTAAGATCTTCAAAACCCGTCGTACAAATAGACAAGAAGCTCTCTGATCCTACTTTGCAGCTCACGAAAGTGCAAAGCAGGATGCACCGCAAGGGTTACAAGCAGATGATCCTGCAGTCTTCGACGATGCGCTCAAGTACCTACTTACAGCTTAATAGAAGGATCTCTAAATCCTTAAAAGCGATCATTGCCGCTTTAATACAGAACGTATTAAGGACATGATAGAGCAGAATAAAAGAATCCCAGGTCTTTGCTAGGGATCTGTTTATTGGGCAGAAACTGAAGACGATGATGGCACGTTCGTATCCGCCAAACTTGAACCCCTCAAAGCCCTCCAGAAGCTGTTTGATTCCGACATACTCGAGGGCAAAACGTGGAGCAGAGCTGCAGGCCTAGACAAAACACATTTCTGTTATCGTTCACGCCAAACGTGACGTTGGCGTGGACGCTAACAGAAATGTGTTTTGTCTCAGAGCCCTGTGGTGATACTTTTCTTTAAGAAGGGTAACAATGCCCTTTTTAAGAATTATAGGCCCATCTCACTTCTGTCTGAGTCATATCTGCAAGTTAATGTCAAGAGTCATCACGAACCATGTCGCGCGCGGGTTTTATGACCGCCAGCCTCCGAACAAGCCAGATTCCGTAAAGGCTGTAGCACCGTAGACCAGATACACATGCTGCGGCAAGTTATACAGAAGGCCGAAAAGTATAACCTGCCTCTCTTAGCGTTTGTGGACGACTATTGGTACATCGAGGTGATGAAGTGCGATAACGCCACTATGTCAGGACCGGACTTCGAAACCTATACAGAGTGCACCTATGTAGTATGTGAGATAGGGATACGTTCGAAACTATTCTCCGCTGTACTGGAAGTGGTCTGTAAGGTTCTAGACTGGAAAGGGGTTGTAATCAACATTAATGGCGAGTAGCACTCACCTTCGGTTTGCCGATGATATAGTTGTCATGGCTGAGACTATGGTGTACCTCGGTACACTATAGTCGATACGAACGAGTGGGTCTTAAAATGAACATGGACAAGACAAAGGTCATGTCAAATGCCCATGTAGCGTCTCCTATCTTTATGAGAGTGAGTGTCCACTCATATAAAGATCGGAGACCCTACACTCGAAGTTATGGACGAATATGTTTACCTAAGACAAACTGTCTAGTTCCCAAGTAACATTGCAAGCTGTATACAAGCTGTATTTAAGTTCGATTTTATACTAGAAGCTGCATATTCAGGCTGTATAGAGGCTGTATAAGCGCTTATACAGACCATATAAGTAAAAAATGGGCACATTTTATACAGCGTTTTGCTCTAATATAGCTGTATAATAGCTGTAGAAGCAATAGAGGCGCTGTATAATAGCTGTATTAGAGCTATTATTCGGTGTACAAAGAAACCATTATACTACAGATATTATCTTATAAATACTTTATAGAGAAAAGAGTTTTAAATAGGTTTTTGAAGAGAATCACAAAATTAATGTAATTCTTTTCAATGAATGGCGACATTGTTATTTATAATATTTATTAGTAAGTAAACGTAATCTTGGACTTAGATATCTGAAGGTGTTAATTGGTGAATTGAAATTGCGGATTCAAATTTATTGTGAACCTGTCTATGTTTTCCGTCAAAATATTCAAGCGCCAGCAAAATAATCGATCTGATATAAAAGAAAAATACTATTTATATGGTAAGTCAATGTTGGCTTTAAGGTTAGAATAAAAAACAATTTTATAATAACAGAAGTGAGGGTAGTGTGATCATTGTGTGCTCATATCAAGCTGAAAATCATTATATATTCCTTAAATTATGTTTCAAATTTTGTTTTATACCTACATTCGAAATTACGAAAATGGCGATTATTTGCTAAACAGCCTAAACGATAATCGGAGTGTATTATAGTCTGAGTAGCTGTACTAAGTAAGTTAAGGATTATATTGTATAGCTTTGGGCTGCTAATCAGCTTTATAATAGAATAATTTTATTGCTTAGGCTGTATATCAGTTCTCTGTACATAACTTATAATGCTCATAAGGGTTACCTAAAAGAAATAAAAAACGCTGACTCAATATGATACGTACCTACATATAGGAAAACTAAAACAAGTAGTTGTTTAATTTTTAACCCACAAAAAAAAAGGAAGATATTCTCAATTTGACCTTATATTTTATACCTAAGTAAACTTATTGTAAAGCATTATTAGTTTGTTGTATGTATTATATCAGTTTTACTTTATTTTCTGGAAAATATGCCGACTAAAATTTAAGCAACCATTGAGAAAGGGCAAAACAAGCTTAGCATTGTCCCAAGTTTGTGGGAATCAAAAGGCAAGTTAAGATGGTCAAGAAAGCGATTAGATGTCAACAAATTAGTAAAGGATGAAATATCTCGGCCTTTACATAATTGGTCCATCTCAAAATGCTGTGTGAAACGGCTATCAATATCGTCATATGACGCAGCAGTAAGAGAACTAGATCTCATGGTTCAAAACAATCATCATTTGAACTACTTGCGCTGCTTTATGAAGAAACGTCATAATCATGTTCCGAAGGTTGAATTAAATTTACACATTTAACATAACTGATAAGATCATTAATAACCCTGTTTAATGTTTTTGCTACGGAACCCTCTTCGTTGGACGTCGACGGAATTGGCGGTTGACCGTACAGTCTTTCCGAGTGACTGTCATTAATACAAAATAAAGCTGTACTGTAGCTGTCATTTATTTGTTTAGTTTTAAAACACCCTCAAAAACAGAAGTCATAAAACCACTGTATTTACAAGAGTACAATTACGCCATAAAAATAAGTTTTAGAACGGAGTTTGCATACACCATTGTACAGAAACAAGTCTTAAGTGATACTATAATAACACTAAGAGCTGTAATAAGTGAGTGTTCACATGCAAAATACAGCTTGTATACAGCTTTAACGATAAAACCAAATTAAAGTGTCACCAAATACTTAAGCTGTATTGTGGAGTTTTCATATTCTGTTTAAATACCCTAACCCTAAGCTTTCGCGGATCCCTTAATAAAGATTTAATACAGTTTGAGCTGTACAATGACTCATAAATCACTATTAGAAAGACTAAATAATTTGTTTAGACTCTTATAAGTCTCTAAAGGAACTCTAAGTTCTAAATAGATATCTATAGATAGAACTCTAAGTTATATTTATGTAGAAAACGCTTGCGTGCTGCTTGGGTTAGGTAGGTCCAACTTTGCTTCGGGAAGTACCTGTGTGCTTCGGGAAGTACCTGTGTCGCATAAACAGGGAGCCGGACGCTCGGTGTCACCACTGCGTCGACTGTCGGGAGGACACGGCGTGGCACACGCTGGCAGAGTGTGCCGCTTGGGAGGAGCCGCGCCGTGCCCTCATCTCAGGAGTCGGCAGTGACCTGTCGCTGCCGGCCGTTGTCGACTCGATGGTCGGCAGCGAAGAGTCCTGGGACGCGGTGGTATCCTTCTGCGAAACAGTCATGTCGCAGAAGGAGGCTGCGGAGAGGGAGCGGGAGATTGCTTCCGCTAACCCGATCCGCAGCAGACGCACCGGGCGTCGGCGGAGGGCGGACAACGCCCTCTTCCAGCCCCCCTAAATGGGTCCAGGGGCGACAGATCCGGGGAAATCTGTCACCCTCTACTTCTAAGGACCCGAGATGGCGGCGCGTAGTGTTCCACGCGCGCCTCTCTATGATGTAAGGGGGGAGTTTTACACCTCGCTCCCCCCCTATCGCGAGGTGGCCCGCAGAGGCGGGCCGGCACTAGCCGGGGATTGCGGAAGTCACACTAGTTCCCGTGATCCCCGGTGCAAGTGAGAGACGGAACACCGGGGTGGTTTTAGTCAGTAAGAGTCTGACAGACCCCTCCGCCCTCCCCGGGGCGGAGGACATCCATGAGGATTTCCCCCCGTCATCAAAAAAAAAAAAAAAGGTAGGTCCAACTTCGAGAAAGAGGTCAATCGTCAAATCCGACTCGGCTAGGCAGCGTTCGGGAAGCTAGACGGCCAAGTCACCCAAAGGGCAATGGAGACGGTTATGCTTGGAGTTTCCCTACGTGATTGAATCAGAAATGAAGAGATCCGCAAGAGAACCAATGTAACCGACGTAGCCCGAAGAACTGCCCAACTTAGGTGGCAGTGAGCAGGGCACATAGCTCGCAGAACAGATGGCTGATGGAGCCGATGGGGTTCTTGAGTGGCGACTGCGTACCGGAAGTCGTTGAGTTGGAATGTCTCCCACAAGGTAAACCGATGACTTTGTGAGGGCCTTAGGAATCCACTAGATACGGGAACCACAAAACCGGTCGAAGTGGCGGAGCTTAGGGGAGGCCTATGTCCAACAGTGAACGTCTTTCGGCTTAAATTATGATGATGATGATGATTAAGCCCATAGGGGTCTCTGCGCCGCTGAACAGCCAAGCCGTACATTTTGACTAAGATGTAGGGTTTGTAGAGTTGGGGGCTTCGATCTACATAAGATCTGATAACTTTTAAATACTGCAAGCGTTACCTATTTAAGTCTTGGCAGTTGGCAGCCTACTTTATATGAAATATTTTTTGTGGGATTATTTATTACTAGGCGTCATTTATGATCCCCATCTCCATCTAGACAGTTGCCCCCACTGGACAATATCCCTAGCTACGCCCATGGTAGTGAATACAAAAATATCTGACGGATTTATGAAGCCTTTCAGAAGTTCCCATTTGTTCTATGGGACATGATGTCATCAGACAAAACAAACAAGTTTTTCTTATTTATACTAAAAGTTTTGTCCGATGACGTCATGATCCATAGAACAAATTGGAACTACTGAACTACTGAGGCGTGTGCGTAGTCGCAGCGGAAAAGTGTCGAATTTCGTCGAAAAACGTCGTGTAATTGTGTATGGTAAAAACAAATTTGTGCATCCAACCTTTGGGGAGCTATTCAACAAAAACTAGTTTCCGCTGGGACTTCGTCATCCTAGCGGCACGTTTTTTTTCCTATGGACGTACAAGAAAAAAATTACTTTTAACAATTAGTGTGTAACGAGAGATAAATGTGTATGTTTAAATGAAAATTGTGTGTCATTAAACTGCGGAGATAATCAAGTTTCCGCTGCGCTGTCGTTTGGCTATTTGATGAAAATCATATAAAACAGTTTAGTGCACAGTTGTATTTTTTTACGCACATTGCTTTGAATTAGTGTATAAAGTGTATGAAAACAGAATTGGAAAAAGTAGGCAGGCGCTGTCCGAGGGGGGGGGGGTCCTAGGAGTCGTGAAAAGCTTAAAATAGTAATTTTTCGAAAATATAATAAATTTTCTTGTTAATATGTTGGTAGTCTTTGTCTGTGACCCCCCCCCCCCCCCAAGTCTGGCTGCGACCGCGCCTGAAAGTAGGTATACCCTTCAGAAGATATACACGTCAAAGTAAAATAAGGTTGTTAGGTCCAAGTACTTAAAATAGGAAGTCTAGAGCCTAACTTATAAAGATTATTTGTAACTTGTAAGGGCCTACAATGTCTTGACAAGTTTAATTTATGTGCTCTGTGTAATTAATGAGCAATGGCATAATTTAGGTACTACGACTGCACCACTATATTGTATGACATCCGATTGTAGGATTTTAAAGGAAAAAAAGGATAAAATATACTCTAATATTTAGTGTATTATTGCAACTATTCACATGTAAAATATCAGCTCATTACACTAAATAATTAAAGAGATTATAATAAAAATACTAGAACAACCTTAATACATGGATAAACCGATCAAGTTTGAGTGGCTACGAAAAAGCGGCAGTGCAATTATAGAGATAACGTTCTAAAATTTCCATTATAGTATCGTTAATGGGTTTAATAGTTTCGTACAGGTGCGTACACAATAGTTTTAGGTTGGTAGGTTTATAGAACTCCTAAAAGTATTTATTAGTTAAGGACTAAGCAACAAAGTAATAATACCTTGGATGCATTTGCACAGTGCATACAGGGATAATCGTCGGTTGGTACCTCATTCAATCTAAATTGTATAAGGGGTCTCTGCTAGTTGGCTTCGATTCGACCTGTCGTAGGTCTTCCAAAGGTCTGGGACCACAGGGTCCAGAGATATGTCAAAGACATAAAAAACATTGATATAAAGAATCTTCTATGCTTACACAAGAAACATGTAACCAAAACATTGATAAAAAGTGTTTTAATTAAATATAAATAACAAATATATTGCCTACTGTAGAAGCCCATATACCTAAGTATAAATAAGGTAATCTTAGGTTTTACTTGACAAACCTATATATAAATTACGTTTTCAATTAAATATATTAGAATATCAAATAGTCACCAAAACGCAGCCAGGCTACGGATGCTAATAAATCTACATTGGATCCATGTAGGGCCACGAAAAAGCGGGAAATTTAATTTAATCAAATTGTACCCTTTAACAAAATATTTGTACGCTGGAAGCACCAGAATATTAAGGACATAATAATTACCCACTGTTACAACTTTTTGTAATATTTTGCCAAATAAATGCATTTGTTAATACAGATGCAATTATTATTGTAATGATTTTGTAAGTTTAAGAAAAACAACTTGTGACTTACTGGTTTTATCACAAAAGTTATTAGTTACTTGTTAAAGAATTGTGTATCCGCCTGTACCAATCCAAGAATGGTATAACACTGGACATTTTAGAACGGTAACTCATTTATACTGCAAGGCCGCCGTTTCGTAGCCAGTCAAACTTGGTCGGTTTATCCATGTATTACGGTTGCTCTGGTATTTTTACCCGACTGCGCCAGAAGGAGGGTTATGTTTTTTTATTATAACTCTTTAATTACATAATGTAATGAGCTGAAATTTTACATGTGAATAGCTGCATTAAGTACTTGGACCTAATAACCTTATTTTACTTTTACGAGTATAACTTCTGAAGGGTATACTTTTTCCAAATTCTGTTTTCACACACTTTATACATAAATTCAAAGCAATGTGCGTATTAAATTACAACTGTGCACTAAACTGTTTTATATGATTTTCATCAAATAGCCAAACGTCAGCGCAGCGGAAACTCGATTATCTCCGCAGTTTAATGACACACAAATTTGATTTCATCATACACATTTACCTCTCGTTACACACTAATTATTGAATGCATTTTTTTTCATGTACCTACGTCCATATGACAAACAAAGTGCCGCTAGGATGACATAGTCTCAGCGGAAATAGTTTTTGTTGAATAGCTCCCCAATGGTTGCATGCCCAAATATGTATTTACCATACACAATTACACGGCGTCATACACTAAATATCTGCTAAACTCAAGTTAAGAAATTCGACACTTTTCCGCTACGACTACGCACACTACTGAAGCCTGTTGGCAAATACCTATGACAAAACTTTATTGATTCACAAAATTCCCAAAAGTTGTCATAATTTTGCATTTTTCTCTAAATCAACAAATTGGTATTTGAATTTGAAGCTGACCCTTTTGCGAAGATTTGTCGGCATTCAGAAGTTTCAAATTTCAAACACTTGTAAGTTATGATCAAAATTTAAGTAGGTAAATTAAAACAGGAACTTAGGATCAGCTGCATTATTTGATGAGAACTGGAGAGCTTTAGAAGCGAAGTTTAAATAAAATAACTTATTATGTAAATTTAAATTATTTATTTCATTTTATAATTTTGTTTGAAGTTGAAAAAATATCATTATGTGAGATAGTAAGTAAAAAAAAGAAAACTAGGAGATTATGTTCACTTCAAAGTGTGACTGTCTGAAGATGTGCTTCCATACACTTGGCAGCCAAGCAGCAGCAGCGAAGACATTGAACAAATTCTCGGCTGCTTGTGTGCACACTCCAGTGAGCGGTTAAATGTACTGGACTAACTGCCACAACTGGGCTGTAAATGCCTGTAAGGTCCTGGTTGCATGCAATTTTATTATACTCCCTAACTTATTAGTAAGTAAAATTCTTATCAGTAAGGGACCCATAAAACAAGCACTTAGTTTACAGTTTTAATTGGATTTGTATCTTCTTATTCATTATTATAAAATTCAGATTTATTTATCCTATGAAGTTGATTACAACAATATGTAACACAAGGTGAGCAAATATGAAGTCCGCAAAGCCGCGCTCCGCACTCAAACCCTGGAACTCGTTCTTGTTCTCTGGGTTAACTTGAAGGCGTAGACATACTGTAAACAAGATAGGTACTGTTAGTACTGCTGTAAGTTATCTTGTATGAACTTATTTGGGATATTTATGTTTGGCCTGAAACTACTCGCTAAGTTGAGTATCTTACCTCCAAGAACGAAAGAGCTAACAGTAGAAATAAAACCGCTCAAGAATGAATTGAAGGGAAAAGTGCCGACAAGGCAGCAATACACAAACTGGATCACAGCAGTCAGAAATATGTATAATAGATACGCATCTATGATCTTTAACTTTTTAGGTGTTTTATTTGTGTATTCCTGGTACAATTTAGGAATTACAGACGTTAAGGAGGTCATTTTGAGGTATAATTGAAAGTTTCAAGCGGCTTTAACAATGCTTCACAACTAGAGAAGCGTCACGAGCTTGACGTTTGTTACTTTGACAAGAAAACTACACGTAATGTCATGCGATTGGTTGTTAAAAAACCGTAAGACCGTGTGAAACGATAATTTTACTTTACTGTTTCTAAAAACACATTTAAAGTTTTATCCGAACGACGATTGGTGGTTAAAAAACCGTAAGACCGTGTGAAATAGTGTTGCTTAAAAATCGATAAATCGATAGTATTTCAACAATAGAAACTATCGATTGTCTGAGAAAAATATCAATATATTATCGTTTATTTTCTTTTGATCGTCCCTAGCATTTTTTTATATGAGGAGATTCAAAAATTCAGTACGACTCTCCTTCAAGTTTTCTTTTTTCGTAGGAATTTCTCTACTTATTTAGGTTAAAATAGCCTCTTAATTGAAAAAACAACTTTTTTACAACGTTTTTAACTAAATTCTAATAAAAACCAGCTAAAATTAAATATTTGTAAATTATTCCAATAAAATACCCCCTTCATTTTGGCTTGTCCCCAGTACAAATGAAAACTTTCAAGCTCAATTTTATCATTATTTGCAGGAACACCTGGACCTGTTTTGTTGTTTTCACAAAAAAATAAACGTATAATAATTCATGTTCGTCAATACCATTTAGAAACCAACGATTGATTAACATGCTTGTCCTTTAAAATACTGGGAAATATCAACTAATGTAGTGTGTATGATGGCAAGAAAATATTTGTGCTGTGCAGCGACATCTGTTTCTTCCGAACGGATATTTTCCAAAACAGGGCTCATTATGAATGAAAAAAGAAGCCGGCTGAAGGAAAATAATTTGAATACATTAATTTTTATCAATCAAAATTCAAATATGTTTTCAAATTAATTAAATGTGTTCAATTGTTAATGCAAAGTATTCAAAGTTGTGTTTCATTTTATACCTATAAAATTCTTGAAAACTTTCGATTAAGTATCGATGTATTGATTGTTTTTTTTTTAAAGCAATCGATGGTATCGGAATCCCAAACAATCGATGTTTAAGCAACACTAGTATGAAACGATAATTTTACTGTCTCTGTTTCTAAAAACACAACTTACACAACTAAAGTTTTATCCGAACGTATAGGAATCTGAACGGTAAAAAATACTAGTTTATTATACGACCGGTCAGTGATGCCAATTTAGCCTCTTCTGGGCTAGATCTAGCCATTTTTCTTCTTGTTCAGCTCCGAATATAATGATTTAGCCCCTAGCTCGTAATCTAGTCCCTAATATTATCACCTGTCAAAACCATATAAACATAAATTACGAAACAGGATGAACTTTCAAGTCTCTAAATTTTATACCATAAATACGTAGTGACCTTACCAAGTTAAACCAAATTTACCATTACCAACTCGTAGTCACACTAGATTATCACACCAGTGTGAGAAACATGATTTTTTTCTCGTTTGTCACACCACTGATTTTTCCACACCATGTATGCGATAATTAGATACTACTGCAGTACCTACACATTCTAATAAAGTCAATCTGCTGATCGGCGTTGGCCGACTTTCGTTCGTTGCCCACTATTTAGATTCTTTTACTTTTAGTAATATTTCTGCCGATTTTTTCATAATAAACAAAGCGTTTTCATGTCTTAGTAAAAACGAATACAAATGGAATTATGTTATATTTTTTGTGGTAAGTAGTGCAAGCTATAGCCTATTTTCAGCTGTGGATGGCCATTGGTTCTTATGATAATGCCACCATATCTAGTACTGACTAGTTGGAAACGCAATGCTTGAGATAATGATAAATGCAATTGACAGATCAACGACATACGTATAAATAATTTGCACTTTTCAGCATCAACGATTTTACAAATCTAGCATTGGTTTCACATTCTCTTACCATGGATTTTTGTATAATTAATAGAAAACGTGGACAAGTGTTGTTATTTAACCCCTATTTTTAAATAATTCCTATAACCCGTATTTTCGAGACCGGGATGTCCCGGGAGCATGCCCTAATAGCTAGGACAGCACTAGTTAGGAATAAATGGCGTGGAAAAATCAGTGGTATGGCCCAAGCCCAACCATCAACGTCGTCAGTGCAAATTGCAACCCTTCGAGAGGAATTAGATGAAGACTGCTATTTAGATCGTAATTTTAATGATTAAACAATATTTTATAATCCAGAATGATGTATTTTATTAATAATTTACACATAGTCCTAGTCGTCATAGTTTTTATAGTGTCAAAGAACTCTGACCATAAATGTTAAATTTGGTTGTGTAAATTTGTACGCATATTATGACTATTAACTGGATTTAGTCCCAAAACCTGACACCCAGTTGGCAACACTGCAACCGGTGAAGGGATATCCGAACGCAGTGAGGTGACATTTTATTTGAAGTCAAAACGTTCCAGTCCTTTAATTTATCAATTTTTAACGTTAATTAAGAGTTAGGTCTCTTTTTCTGAAACTACAGAAAAGGACAGCATATTTCAATGCCTAGAAATATAGTATAAATTTTCAAATTACTGTATTGTAAATTTGTGCATGTCATTCGTGGTGCAGTGATTTGTAATTTACTCATATTATTTGTTCTGAAAGTATTGTTAGAAATTAAAATGCTGAGCGTCAATGGAAACTTTCCTGAATATGCAGTACCTGGTGCTAAACAAGTTCGCTTCGAGCCGTACGCTGACAATGGCGGGAGCATCGTTGCTATTGCCGGTGATGATTACGCTGTAATTGGTGCTGATACCCGCCTCAGTACGGGCTTTTCGATCTACACAAGAGAACAGAAGAAACTGTTCAAGTTGTCGGAGAAGACTGTCCTAGGTGCGACGGGCTGCTGGTGCGACACACTCACCCTAACTCGACTACTGTCCGCGAGGATGCAGATGTACGAGCACGAACACAACAAATCCATGTCTACGCCAGCCGTCGCTCAGATGCTCTCCACCATGCTATACTACAAGCGGTTCTTCCCATACTACGTGTCAAATGTCCTGGCCGGTTTGGATGCCGATGGAAAGGGTTGCGTGTACAGTTATGATCCGATCGGTCATTGCGAACGCTCCAACTACCGTGCCGGTGGTTCCGCAGGCGCACAGCTGCAGCCATTGCTTGACAATCAAATTGGACTCAAGAACATGCAGAATGTGACAGAGGCTCCCTTGCCTAGGGAGAAGGCTTTGGCACTTCTGAAGGATGTGTTCATCAGTGCCGCTGAGCGTGATATCTACACTGGTGACTGCATCTACATATTGATCATCACGGCAAGTGGTATCCAAGAAGAGAAATTTGAATTGCGTAAAGATTGATTTGAAATAAATGTAATTTCTTAAATATTTGTTTTATTGGCGTCTTATAGTAGGAAAGATGAGGTAGGATGGATAGCATCAGTCTTGTCACTATTTCCTTGTAATGTTCCAATAAATCATTTTGCAAGATTAGTGAAGAGATCTAACTCTATTACTACTACTGCTACTTGACAGACTTTGTAATAAGACTTGAGCTTCTGACTGCCTGATGGCTGAACTGACACATGACATGACCTTCCAGATCTTGATGTATATGTTAAATATCCACACAAATTTGATATGATACTAATTGATGTTAAAAGTCTCAATATTACTGTACTTTATGATTGAAAGACAATGGAAAATAAATAACCAAAGTAACAAGTAACTGAGTTTATTATTTAAAAATAATTACAAGGTAACTACAATATAACTTATACACTTTGTTCATTACTATTTACAATTGGACCTACTTATGCAAGACGGAATCAACCCACACAATTATAGTTTTGAGATAAAGCCGTTTTTGTCAAAATTGTGTATACAATGAAATAGTTTGTTATTTTGAATAAAGTTTATTTAGAATATTGAACAAAATGGTTTGTTCTATGTATACAAATATAATATTGATGAAAATCATAAACAGTACAATAGTAATTTAAAAAAAACTCATTGGTTCCTTTTTGCAAAACTATCTGTGTGTGGGTTGGTTCCTTGTTAATTTATTACCATGCCATAATTTTTCAGTAAAAAAAAAATCTTATACTTCTTTTAAACATTTTATTGAAAAATAGAAACAAATCTTAATGTATAATCTCAACTTTTAATTAATTTTCAACTTCAAAATCAGGTTGTCCGGAAAAACCTTCAAGATCGTCTTGTAGGTCTGGGTTTCCAACGAGCTTTACATAGAAATCGTGCGAGTCTTGCGGAATTAGGTGCAGCATGCTTTTTAAATCCTGCAATTTAGCGTCAGGGACCGGTTTCCCTGTTGGCCAAAGTGGCTCCATTATTTCTTTTGTAACAAAACATTGTCTTCCACGAACATTTTTTTTAATATCCACTACCTTAAAATCTTCATTCAAATTAGTTTTCATGTAAATTTTGAACATTTCATCCTTTTTAATCATAATTTCTTTTGTACTGAGCCATGAAACTTTCTCTCCATCTATAGTTTTTTTTCTATTAATTATATTTTTTTCCAACTTTAACGATGACAAGAAATCTTCATTTTTCATCCTGTGTACCTGCATTGGTTTCGTTTTTTTACAGGTTTTCATAACCTGAATATAATCATTCGGTGTGTACAGCCTCTGTTGACGTTTTAAGGCACATTCTATCTTCCCAAAATCTGTATCATTCGGGAGGAAACTATGCCCCGATTCAAGGAATCTTATATTGATTTGGTCTAAAGTTGGATGTTCATTCAACATGGCTTTGAGCATTAATATTAATTTTATGTTGCGGTTCTGGCCACCACACGAATCGCTCCATAAAATCAGATGTTTCACGTTGCCATCCAGCCTTTCTGTGATATGTTTCATGAGACAGGACCCTACTTCTTGAGCACCTCTGCCAGCTTCTCCTTCTACCCACACATTGCAGTGAGCTTCATCTTTGCTCCCAGTATGTATACCTAAATTGTATACCCAGAGTTGTCTTTTGTAAAAGACGATATTGGTGGGTATACGCGGTAAAGGCAACGTTTTTTCGAGATCAAATGTCAGGGTTTCAACAGAGGGATCATCTTTAGCTAACTTCATGTCAGTTCTCAATTGGTTTTGTAGAGATTTTGCGATTTCTTGATGCGCTACCCGCTTCTGTTCAATGTCGGCTTTATTTTGTTCCGACGACGCGTGCAGTATTTGACTTTCAAAAAAGTCACACTTATTACACGTATCTTTTTTAAGAGACTTGGTACGCAGATTAAACTTCGTAAAAAATAATTTATTGACTTTTGCAGCAGACAATATTTTCACCCCTGCGGTTTTTGCTTCATCGCTGTATAACTCGTACATTTTTGATAAGGTCATGTCTGCTCTCAAAAACTTAGCCCCTTCTGTTTTTTCTCGGCGATAGTGGGATACATATGTCGGCAAACTTTTAATAAAGTTTATCACGAAGTCCTCGTTTTTAAGAGATGTTCTATTGCACCCGCCGTGCACACCACGATTATCTATAATGCAACTGTCTGATCGCATTTTATAAAGCGACGTATTTATTCTTTTTGCCGACGTCTGTAATGTTTTGACAAACATATCTCTACAAACTGATACACCATCTAGAAAATATTGGCGTGAGTAAGACTTTTTCTTTGAAACTTTGGTTTTATTGTCAGTTGCAACGTAATGACGCTTCACAGGTTGTTCTTTTATTAAAGCAGTTAAAAACATATTTTGCGCATTATAAGATCCTAGAGAATAAAACTTTTTAAATTGAGCCAATCTCTTTTCTACTGGGAGATTTTCGTGGCACTTTTTTAGGCAACTGCATTGAAAATCTACAAATTTCTTAGGACTGACAATCTTTTTCTTAGAGTTGACGTAAGTCAAATTGTTGTACTTTCGTATTTTCCTCTCTTCTCGCGATAGCCCACCATATTTTGGCTTTCTACCCTTTTTTGGTCTTCCCATGGGCTGTCCTTCAGTCAGTGATGATTCGGTTTCGTGAACAGAAACAGCTCCTATGTGTGACCCATCATTACTCGTAATAGCAGTCTCTAAAACAGAAACTATTTCATCGACTTGAACAACTTCCTGTTGACTACTATGAGGTCCGAAATTTACTGGTTCTGGTTGATGACTAGCATTCTCGTTTATTTGGTTAGATAATTGGTTAATTTCTGCATGTGCAGTACCAGTGATCAAAGAAATTGAATCATTAGAGCTATCATCACTTGAGCCACAGTCCGCACTATCACAGTAGTCAGGATCTCTCACCGAATCATCGCTATCAATGAATAATGGAGCTTCGCCACTTCTCAAGCTTGCAACTGTTGACGTATCAGACACACCTTCTAAATTATCCATTGAATCAGCAAAAATACGAAACAAAGATGCCGTATCTGGAGACATAAGAGGAAGCGGTGAAATCGGATTGATAGATTCGACACTTTTTTCAGCAGAATTCTCAGTGAGCGATTTAGATGTTAGTAAAGCATTATTGGAATTGATATCTGCCCATAAAGCTTCAGAAATTTCGTTATTTTTAGCAATGACTGGACGAGGGGTCAACGGTGAGTATGGAGGTGGTTCTATGCTTTTTTCAACAGCAGTCTCAGTATCATCATTACCAATAAAAGCTGGTACAACTTTATTTTCCTTCACCAAATTAGAAGCTAAAGACAGCTGGGGAGATAGAGGACACTGAGAAGCTTCGTCTGAGACGGTAAGTAGTTTAGCAGACAAAACAGGAATCGGTATAGGTCCATCACTCCCTTTGCAAGTCGACTTTTCATGCAAATTATTAACCACAACTTCCGCACAAAATCTTCGTCGCTTACCCAGCAAATCTAGAATAATAACCCTCTGTTAATCATTGAATACCATCGATTTTGAACTTTATTCCATACACACAAAGATAGTACTCTACTTGCTGAATCGAATACTATGCGTAACTTATTTTTGACACAAAATATTACGCACTTTTTCACCCTTTTTTAGTTAAACACAAAAAAAGCAGCACGCAAAAAAGGCATGCAAAATGCACAAAAATACAGGAATAACATAAAAATTACCTGAAGAAAACTGCATTGGGCTGCTTGGTCGAGAGTTATCATAAAAATCTGAAAAAAGGAATAATATATTAAGCAAACTAGTATGTACAATCCCACCTACAATGTAGATGCATATTATATATGTAATTACAAAGAACCTGAACTATTACGATCCTATTTAAAACATTATTTAGTTACAATCGTGCAACAAACTGAAGAAATTACTACTTACATAAAGTTTAAAGAAACAACAAAACTTTTTATAACCTCAAAATTATTTACGTACCTTGATTGTCGATCGTTTTATCATCAGAATGGTTGAGGCAGCTAGAAATCATAGCTTGTATTCTGGTATTTACTCTCTTCATTGTTGGAAATAGTAGATTAACTTTACAAAATCATACAACGACCCGAACGTTTCTGTTTTTTTGACACAGTGTTGCCATTGTCAATATTACTTACCCACTGTTCAGTTTAGAAAGTTGCCATAGTCATACCAAAACAAAATTACCACACAAAATGTATCTATTTTAGGAAAATAATAAATTGAATCTAGAAAAACTAGTGAATTACAAAAATGTACATACGTAGGTAATACTTGAATAAATAATTTTATCAAGAAGTTCATTAAACAACACAGATTCAAAGGACATGACTTCTTAGATGTTGTAAATAGAGTTTTATCAACAAGGAACCAAGTAATGTGAGTCTTTGTAAAAAATATAGTATTATGCCATTTTTAATATGCAAACAAGAACCAACCCGCATGGTTCTGCAAAATTTATTAAAAAATATATTTTACAAGGGACCATGTGGTATGGATCTTTATGAAAAAAACTACTTCAACGATTTTCTAAATTTTCGGGTCACCATGGGACATGGATCTCGTTAGTTTATTGAACAACTGTTGATATGTGGGTTGATAACTTTGTCATAGAAATGTTTTGTTCTGTCAAAATTGTCAGATCATTTTGATCTTTACAGGGTTGATAGAAGGTACATTTTGAAAGCTTTCTGTATACTTATCTCGATTTTGGCATGTGTGTGGATTGGTTCCGTCTTGCATAAGTAGGTCCAATTATTATTAAAACTGAGGGAATAACATTTCATATTTTTATTTATTGTACTTAGGCATAACAAATATATTCTGAGGAAAGATTTTATCAAACATTTCACTTACTACTTCTTGTTTAGCTACATCACCAACTATAGTAGCTTTTAACCTTGGAGGGGTGGTGTTACCAGCGACTAGAGGATGGATGTTGTAGCACAGCTCTACTTTTCCGTTAGGCGGTATAGTGACTGATATTTTCTTGTATCCTGAGAACATGTAAGCATCAGTGCCCTCTACTGTCACACTAAGCCTGATAGGGGTACTGCACTTGCCAAACAAAGTACATTTCAATGGAACTGAAGTAAGTAGTTCCACCACCTGGGGATAATTGACTTCTATGGCTATAGGACAGCCATCAATGGGCAGTCCCGACAGTGCCGTGCTGCTCATCACACAGTGGTGGGTGTTGCTTGTCCGCCTCCAGGTGATGTTATACAGACCAACTCTGGTCGGATTGTCTTTCGGTTTGTACTTTGCTTGTATACATACTGCATCGGATGCAACATTCTTTTCGGCAACCTCCAGGTTATTGATACAAGATGATGGCTTGATGGCATCACTACTCCTGAAGCACTCAACTACTTCTAACTCTGTGTCCACAATCAGCAAGTCCCATGGACTCAAAATTTTTATTTGTGGCATCACTATGAACGGGTCATCCACAAAGCACTTAGCAATGGGTTTGAAGTTCATGGCCACAAAATGTGTAGAAACGTCAAATGGTTTAATCACTGTTATTTTTGTAGAGAACTCTTTAGTGCATTCCAATTTAGATATTTCAGGAAGATCAATAACGTAAACTGCTTTTATTTGTACAGTTGTGGTAGCTGTTCTGTTTGTTTTCAAATAAAATGTATTAACATGGCTGCCTGATGTGCTAATTCTTCCAACTTGAATGTTTAGTGGCTGTGTTTGTGGTTCACCTTCTTTCAGACTCAATTCTGTTACAGAATCAGGGTTGGGATTGTCAGGGGAACTTAACAGAGATAGTGTTATTATAACATCATAGATAGCAGAGTCTTCATTATTTGTGATAGTGAATGTTGATGGAAACCATTCACCTTGAAGTGCTGGACTTGAATTTGTGACAAGTAATGATACTTTACACTCTCGCGATGTGATCGAAGCTACTGTCAAAGGCACAATGCAGTCAAATTCGTAGTCTGCCTTAGGGCTCCTTATGAAGTGCAACAATTCTGGATGGATAGTTGACTCAGTAGCTTTGTTTCCTTCTATCTTAAAATTCAAAACTATCTTGCGTTTTCTGTCTGTGTCAAGCACAAAAGACACATTCTTAATATGGAGATCTGATCCACTATCATGTGGATTTGGTTTAAATTGACATAAAAATCTCTTAACTTTCCCATCTTGCAAGGAAATAGTAGTGTTGCCATCATCTGTGATTGGAATTTCAATAGTCTCTGTGTGACTAGATATGGCAACAAATGCATTTCTTGCTTCAAGAACTGTAGTGTACAAGAGTCTGACATACAGTTCTAAATCTATTATTTCATCCATCCTATATCTCTGCTGCTTAAATTTTGGCTTCACCTCTAAAAAGCTAGATATGTTGGCCATGTCTACAGGAACTGTGAGGGGTTCTTTCTCAATGGCTGCTTGCCACAGCTCCAGAGCCTTGTGCTGAGAGGCGGCTGGTAGGTCTGGCTCTGCAGCAGGTATGTTCAGGTTGAGAACA
Organism: Polymixis lichenea; assembly: GCA_949091785.1. Classification (NCBI taxonomy): domain Eukaryota; kingdom Metazoa; phylum Arthropoda; class Insecta; order Lepidoptera; family Noctuidae; genus Polymixis; species Polymixis lichenea. The sequence continues at coordinate 23,031,787 of OX420948.1, read as the reverse complement.
GACATGATATTCCTAAATATTCTATCCTTATCATTGTTTGGCACTTGAATATGTTTAGAGAGTGCCTCTATTGACAACTGAAGGTAGTCTTGTATTTTTCCTGACAAGTATGCACATTGTAATGCTCGGTTCAGAACATGTGAAGCTAAATACCACCACTTTTCTCTCCGGTAGTCCCACAGCATATGTGTCAACAATGTGAGAGCCTTGCCATAGTCAGCCGAATAAAAGTATTCATTAGCCATCTCCACTACTAGTTGCTTCCTCATCCTAGGGGAATGGAATGTTTTGAACTGTGAGATTGCACAGCCCAAGAAGCTGATAATCATTGCAGAGTGGTTAAAAACTCTTTCATTATACTGTAGAGCTAGCACAGCTGCTTGCTCCTTTTGGGGGTCATTTGGGTCAGCACTGAGACGGCCGGGCCTCCATGGTCTTTGTCCATAAAACTCCACAATGCCTTCCAATGGATCCGGGCTTGGAGGGTATGCTGTGGCCTCAGTGCAAACAGACCGCATAGCTTGCCTTCTCTTCACTGTGAACTGAGCTGCATGTTGGTAGTAGAAGCCAGGATGCTGGGACTGTATAGCTGGAAGTCCTGCACGGATTGCTTCATCAAACAACTCTCCAAAAGCACTGTACTGTCTTGCAATCCAAGCATAATGTTCAAACAACAGTTCTGTTGATCCAATACGATTCTTATATCTTTCAATGTGTGACTTGAGCTGTGCAATAGCATCTCTGGGCAAATTGAGGGCAAACAATAATTTACAAAGCTTGTGATTGATGTAGCCTGCTACAGTTCTTACTTCATGTGTATTGGTATCAACAATCCTCGTCTCAAGTAAATTGTTGTAAGCATGCATGTAGTGCTTGTGTGCTGTACTCAAATCTTGTTTCAATTCATTAAGGTAGCCTAGTTTAAATTGATGTCGCACAAACAAATACTGATGAGTTGTTTTATTCAGATGATCTCTATGCTGTTTAATATTTTTAGTTTCATGATGATAGTAGTTCTGGGCAATATCATAGAATGCATTTTCCAGGCGAATAATGTAACCCATCAGATGGTCACTGTGAGGCAGCACAAACAGGGACTTGGACTGTATCTCACAAGCAGCACACAGGGCCTGCGCGCGCTCGGCGCCCAACATGTACTCAGAAGGGGGCGGGGATAGCCGGCTCTGGATAACGACGACGGCGACGCGTGTAGCGTGTCCCTCCACTGCAGCGCGGATTGATTGCACTTTGGAAGCACACTCTATGATTTTTTCATTCCACTGAGGATCATTCCAGTCCATATCGTAAAATATGACTACAACCGCGGGTATTAGGGATACCCGCTTGTGAATCCAGTTCTTTTTGAGGACTCCCTTCGGAATATACCACTCGTACGAGTTCCGCTTAGGCTTGACAACAGGAAACTCGAAGGTATTGTTCAATAACTTGAAGCGCACTGGCGTGCGGTCTGCGCGGCGGTTGTTAAAGAACGCATCCCAGATCTCCTTGTGCACGGCATTGTTCACCGCATCGAGCCCAGACAAACCGATCAGTGCGAGGGGCTTCAGAATGATCTCGGATGGAAACTCCGTATAGTCATTAGGCATCGTCGCCATTGTCGTCACTTCACTGGCTTTAGCGTCTTACACAATAATAATGGCGGGTTAGTATTTCATTTCATGTCTGATAAGTGTTTGCGTACGTTATTATATTATTTTATTAATCTCCAACGCAACTCCCCCATCATTTGCCAAAATTGCCATTCGCTAATGAAATGTCAAATTCAATTGACACTTGACAGCATGTACTGCAGTGTTGCGAACTTCAAAACTTCTAATTATCGAGTTCCCACGTCGAAATTGTCGTAGTGTGGACAAAATTATCGTACAAAAAAAAAACTAACACTTGTAACTTAAAATATTGATCAAACATTAATATAAACAAGTGCGAGTTGAACTCGTGCGCCGAGGGTTCCGTACCTAGCCATTATACCGCTATAATAAAAATATATGGGCAAATTTAGATTTTCGCGAAAACTTGTAAGTATGTACCAAAATTTACCTTAATTTGCAACTTTTTTAATTTTTGGAATTTTTCCTTTATTCGTGCTGTAAGACCTTGCTTTTTGCCAAATTTCGTCATTCTAGGTAAACGGGAACTACCACATTGGTTTTCGACCCAAAACCTATAGGGTACTTCCGGTAGACCTAGAATTGTCAATTTTGGTTAAAAGCAAGGTCTTAAAGCAGAAGTAACGGGAAAATTCCGAAAAACTAAAAAAGTTGAAAATTAGGGTAAATTTTGGTACTTACAAGTTTTCGCGAAAATCTAAATTAGCCCATATCTGAAATGAAACGAAATGAAATATTTATTTATGTAAGTAGATCAAAGACACTTTTACATGTCAATATTTTGTTGGTCAATATTTTAAAAACTAGATGGCGCCAGCATTTCCTAGCTGACTGTTCCCTGAGAAGAAAAACCGAAACAAACTCATAGGTCATGTTCTCTTTTAAAGTCCCTCTCTTTATCGTGTTGACTCAGGACCTCGAGTTTTATACCATTGTCCCACTTCTGCAAAGGTAAAGGTCTCCGCCATAGCTTTCTCACGCCTAACTCTCATAAACGCCTCTAAGTTATCATGTTTCCTAGGCCTTCTTCGGCACACGCAAAAGGAGCCGGAAGATAGGCAGGCTGTCGTCTGGCTCCTTTTGCGTGTCAACTTTAGCCTATCTGTCCAGATGTGCCATTTCCTACATCAGCAATTCCTGTTTTGGAGCGTATCGTGGAATCACACAATAGAATATATTGTGGTAACGTATTCGGTCACTGAGCTGATACACAATACTGATAGCTGATAAAGTAGGCCCATCAGTGACAACGTGGCTCATTTATTTAACTTGGCTTTGTCTTCTTTTGGCTTGCCTTGCCAATTCATATTAAAAAAAAAATTGTAATACCAATGTTGGAAATCCCGTTAAAATGTATATAACATTTTTGTTTCCCTACCTTTTAACTTGAACAAACGTAAACCAAACGTGACATTGGCTAAATGCACAAACCGTGCGAAGCAAAAACCCAAAAAAAAAATCTGTACTTTTTGTGATTGTTTGTATCGATTGAGATGGTAATTCATGAAATCACACTTTTATTTGCCAGCTGCTGACAGATGAACGAAACTTTTAACTTCACAGTGACTGACTGTCACTTTGCTGTCAGTGTCACTTGATGAGTGATGACTTGAGGTTGAGCGTTGAATGCGTAAACCGGATTGAATTCCATTGAATTGTAGACTGGATTCAATTTTTGTAAAAACAAGTCTGTTTGTTAAACTATCTTTAAAAGTTGCTCATTCATTGGTCACGCAATGGCTTCTCAAGCTCTAGCCTCGTTAACTGCTACCTACACCGATTCAGAGGGCGAGGAAGATATGGAAGATCAGACGCCAGAAAAGGAGGAACACAGAGAAACTCAATCAGTTCCTACTAGCCCTAAAAAGATTGAAGACAGTAACCAACCCGCCTCTGCTCCCGTAACACCTAAGAGAAGATTAGTTTCTTATGTGGACGACACGGTGGTGTCTGACGAGGAGCCGCTCTCGCCAGCAGCAGAAAACCAAGACGACATGCGGCGCCTGTCGATGGAGACAGACACCGACGAGGCCGTGCCGCGCTCGGAACCCGACGAGTGCGAGGATGGCGTCACCATACCACCTGAACCATCTGGAAAATGTCCCAAGGAGCTCCAAGATTCTATTGCTAAGTTTTACAGCCGAATGTTAAATGAAGGGCTAGATATGAACAGGATTATACAAGATAAAAAGAACTTTAGGAACCCAAGCATTTATGAAAAACTAATACAGTTCTGTGATATTAATGAATTAGATACAAATTACCCTCCTGAAATTTATGACCCACTAAAGTGGGGAAAAGAGTCATATTATGATGAATTATCACGAGTACAGAAATTAGAGATGGATAGAAGGGAGAAAGAAAAGAAAGAGAAACTTGCTAAAATAGATTTTATAACAGGAGTAGCTAAGAAATCTGAGAGTGATGATGAAAAAAAGAGGAAGTCTAAATGGGACCAGGCAGCACCCAATGTATCCAACAAGCCAACTATGAAACAGCCCGGACTGGTTCAGCAACCACTCACTAGCAATGTAACCGGAACTAAAGGAACCATTATCTCAGCATTTGGTTCTTTGCCGAAGAAACCAAAACTTTGACAGAAACAAAACATTAATAAAGATAATGAAAATGCTTTCATCAGTTTTCATTAATTTTATGATGCAGAGATCTGTTCTGTTTTGTGCCAGATTTATAAAAGTGAAATAGTTAATAGGTATTATCATAATGATTATTTTAACATAGTGTGTAAGTAATAAAATTGACAAGTTTTAATAATAATATGTGAAGCAAAATGTACCCCTTTTTACGAAAAATATGCAGACGCAGGAGTAAAAATTTGGCACAGTTAAAGTTGGATAAAGGAGTACAGAAACCTAAAGCGGTCTACACACCAAAGCCGCTGACCCGGCGGCACAGCCAGCTTAGTGCCGGCGGGTTAACCCGGCGGCTTCAGAATGTCCAAGCCGAACGACTTTGCCGGCGGCACGACAGCCGCGGCATGTGGTGTTCTAGTAATTGCCAAATAGTCGTAGAGATTGGACGTGTGTGTTTCGAATAATTCAGAAGTAGTATTTTCAGTACCTAATTGACATGGAGGAGGACGATAACAGTGATTTAATAATAGCAGTTTGTGGAGTTATTATCGGTGGATCCCTCAACACACGAAAGTGTTGGGTTAGGCCAAGTTTAATGAGTCGCAATAAATACAGTACTTGTCAAAGATTAAGTGATTTAAAGGAAGACGACTTGGTTCTATACAAACCCATTTCTTTTAAGACTTTCCTGTCATTAACCAGTACCGACTTTGAATATTTACTGAATATTGTTGGACACAAAATAGCTAAACAAGACACAAATTACAGAAAAGCAGTTTCACCAGTGGAAAGATTGTCAATAACGTTAAAATACCTAAGCTCAGGAAATTCTTTTAGTAGCCTGTGCGACGTCTTTAAAGTATCTCCTCAACTAATTTCAAGCATTATTCCTGAAGTATGTGATGCTTTAGTTGAAGGACTTTCAGATTATGTGAAAATTCCAAGGAGTCAGGAAGGATGGAGAGAAATTGCAGATGAATATTTAAAAAGATGGCAAGTACCCAATTGTCTTGGGTCAATGGATGGGAAACACATAAAACTTCAATGTCCCCCAAAAAGTGGAAGTGATTATATAAACTATAAAAAATATTTCAGTATTGTGCTCTTTGCTTTAGTAGATGCTGATTACAACTTTTTGTACGCTAATGTGGGATGTCAGGGTCGGATTTCAGATGGTGGGGTTTTTAATAATTCAGCATTATGTCGATTGTTAAATGATAATGAATTGAATATACCACATAAAACCCCTTTACCCGGAAGGAATCTACCAGTACCGTATTTTTTTTTTGGGTGATGACGCGTTTCCTCTGCAACCCCATATTATAAAGGCTTATGATGGTAATCACACAATGGGATCATCTAAGAGGGTTTTTAACTATCGCGTATGTCGAGGGCGAAGAGTAGTTAAAAACGTGTTTGGGCAGTTAACACACAAATTTAAGATTTTTCATAGACCTATTCAGCTAATCCCAGAAAAAGCTACTACTGTAACTTTGGCGTGTATACATTTATTTAATTATATCAAACGAACCGCTGCAACTCAGCAAAACTAATACGATAGGTACTGAAAATAATCAAGGAGAAGTCTTTCCCGGTGAATGGCGTAGACATCTTGAAAACGACAGTTGCTTAGATAATATGTCAGGAGAAGACAATCAAACCTCGGATACTACAGTGACTGCTGAGGATACAAGAGTGGAGTTGACTCATTATTTTCTTTCTAGTGTCGGAGGATTAGAATGGCAATATAACCAATAAACGCCCATTAGTCGAATAAAATTAAAACTCATATAATCAATATTATTTTTAATCATTAAGTAGTTCCATGATTATCCATTAAATCTAAAATCGTAAATTACACATAGTGAGATACACTTTTATTGTGATTCGTATAATAAAGTTTTAAACAAAATAAGAAATGTGTTTTTGTAAACCAATAACATGATATTAACTTAATTAACTATTGGTAACAGTAGAAGTGTCACTAAACTAAAATTAAAACCTTGCTATTCCTTTCGCACATATGTCAAGCTCTACTCGTGTGAACGTGAAGGGAATAGTCAACACTAATTTTAAATTTAACTTTAATGGGGCTACCTATAGCTACCTTTATTATACCAAAAAGAAAATTAAATATTTATAAACATATTTTGAAGATTACTGTCTTTATAAGTTTTATAACACTATCAGAAGGATTTAGAGCTAGGTATTCTTCAGCAAATGTTTCTAGTGACGAAGGTTGAATTGTTTGTGGATCTGGGTTTGTTTGGGCAGAGTATTCAGAAGAAGTTAAGTTATTTGTAGAAGGGCTTACAACCGTCTGTTGAAGTGAAGATGCTGTATAGTATCCTGGATGACTGTGTGAACTAGAAACACTACTTGGTCTTGCAAAATCCGTAAATGTATCGGATCTATATCCAGTTTCGGCTTCAAATATTATATTGTTGATCCGATGTCTCACAATAGCTTTCATTTGTCGATCCATTTGTCTTAACTGACCCGCAATATAATCTCCAAATAAACCATCCTCATCTTTTGTCACATTTGGTCGTTGGGAGACATTCTTCATAATATTCAATGCTTCGGATATCAACTCTTTAATAAGGTTGATTTTAGGACGTTTATTTCGTTGCCAAGTTGTATTTTCTGGCGACATCTGTGGTAAATCATTTTGATTTGATTGTGAATCTCGTTGTGAATCGTGGCTCGTCGACGGTGTGTCCTGCGAATTTGCGAAAAAAGACGAAAAAGACTGCCCGTTAGACTTGTGTAAGTAATGCGAGTGATGCATTACGCGTCATATAACCCGACCGCGTACTGTACCATGACTCACAGAGTACTTTTTTATGCCATGACTCGACCAAATTAAGCATGACACATGACTCTCAAACATGACGCGCGCGCTGTGACGCGCTGTTCGGCGTTCGTAAGAAACATCGTATTATCTCGGTAATTTTCGCTGTACTGTGTGCAAGTGAGAAGGAGCATGCGCCGCGCGGCGGTCGGCTGGCAGCGAAATAAGTGAACTATTATTTAGAACCGTATCGTCCAAGAAATAGGGTTTACGTTTTACTGACAACGCGGACTGCCTGTGCCACGATGTTTATTTATATCTATAAATTTCATATTTTATTTAAATCATGACTCCGCACATGACTCCGTAATTCTATGACCTATGACATTACATTTTGCCGCGCGCGCCATACGATACAAAATAAAACAGTAACACTCAACAAATATAAAACTGAGTGTTGTGTTTACGATTGTGTTATCATTATTAATTAATGAGGTATTGAGTGATGTATAGAGAAATAACTTAAAACTGTAAATAAATAGATTAATATTACGTAAGTGTGAAAATATCTTGTGTTACTAAGGCGACGAAAAGAACAATTGCGAATGAAATTAAGAATCATCACGAAACAATTATTGTAAGTACATAAAATCGATTTTTAAATACGCCAAAATTCGCAATCATGGTCAATAATCAATATTGCAATCCATGTTTATTACTGGAATGTCCTTTTGATTGAATTAATAATTATGTATATCTTCTACAACGCGAGCATTTCATTACAATAGCCATCGCGCGTGATGCGTCATTACGCGTCATGTTTGCAGTCATACGAAGCGCGCGAGCATTTCATTACAATAGCCATCGCGCGTAATGCGTCATTACGCGTCATGTTTGCAGTCATACGAAACGCGCGAGCATTTCATTACAATAGCCATCGCGCGTGATGCGTCATTACGCGTCATGTTTGCAGTCATACGAAACGCGCGAGCATTTCATTACAACAGCCATCGCGCGTGATGCGTCATTACGCGTCATGTTTGAAGTCATGGTGTAATGTAACATTACTCGGTACGAAAAGTAATGTTACATCACTTTATAGCGCACTGTTTTGCGCATGTCTACTGCCCGTTTAGCCGTTTTACTTTTATTTAATAAAAAAATATAGCGGATGTAACTAAACGTCTCCCTGAACGCATTGGTCGAGGCAAGTTGCCAGCACGATATTTACCATAATGCGTTTTGGAACGCACCTTCGCGCATGCGCCTTGCGCCGACCTATAATAGCGTAGCCGGCGCAAATACTGGCTACTGATTGGCTAATGTTAGGTTGGTAGAAGTGAGTTTGCGTTGAAGCATAGAATAATAACTAAAGCTTTAGTTATTATTCTAAGCGTTGAAGGATATATGCTATGTATGGCGGCATTGGAATTCTACTCTTGTGTCGTAATGATGTGTTAGTTATATCTTTTTTGAGTTTCATTAAAGTTTATGCCAATAACAAAACCCTTTTACTCTAAACTGACTCACCCCGACTACAAAAATAAATAAGTATATCTAGTCAAAATCAACATTTATTGTGTATTTTTTTA